>OY987327.1:47108874-48331259 GCA_963920685.1 Polydrusus tereticollis | reverse complement strand
GCCAACATGGTGCATGATAAGCAGGACCGAGCATAACAGATTCCAGATATTTCAGAACATAGCTTTAAAGATCATTGCGGACGCTCCGAGGTATGCTGTGAATAGAGTGTTACATAGAGATTTTGAAATTCCCACTTTAATGGAATTTTACAATAAAATTATTACAAACTACTATAGACGTACGGACATTGCCACTAACCCACTTATTAGGCAAACACACATACATTCTCCACCAGGTTCCACTTATAAGTACCCTAATAATTGGCTACCTCCAGTTATAGTTGCGAGGCACTGAGCTGGAGGGCTCGAAGAGGTATAATAATATTTTAAACAAGAAAACCAGTTTTGAAAAGAGACAGTGATAACATTAAGCAAGATTGACGCACTCTCAAACAACAATACTTAAGGCATTGCCCAAACCAAATTTTTATGTGCAGTTCGGCCCATAACGCTACAGATCATTGAATAGAAGTTAAAGGCATAAAGCCTGACCTAGAAGACGAGGAAGATCCCTAGTACTAATATGAAGGTACATTAGATTCACTTCCGGCACGGTTTTTGCATAGGTGCCACATTGGAGAATATACAACGCGTCATAAATATATAGGTTTTGGCAGACTAGTTGTATGGTGTATTGGTGGCTTCTCTCTGATATTGACATTATGTAGGACGCCGCGAAATCCGAGCACGAACGTATTTTGTTTCGCCAATTTGCAGCAACTAATGTACAAAGTTTAACATGTGTGTTTCCCAAATTTTTGACATAGGTAGCCATTGTAAAGTTCTGAGGTACTTGGAAATTCTGTCAAACTTCCTTAAACCTTAATTCTACAGCAGGTGTTCTGATAATTTTGCTAAACTACCAACATCATCGGCTTTACTAAATGATTTTAGTTTAATGAATATACCTGCGTGTCGTGAGCATAGTATTGAATTGAACATTGATTTGATGAGTTAGATAAAACGACGTGTAAATAGCATATAGCAGAGGAAAGAAAGTGGAGCCCTGAGTACCAATATTTTCAAAGTTTCCAAGAGAACCAATTATTCTGTTTAAGGGTATTAATTTCATTTCCCGGCGTATGTCTTATCTGACTAAATGAAACCCATATGTGTTGGATTAATTCTTCTTCAGTGTTAACTGGAGTTTTATTGACGAGGCACTTTAAATGCCCCTAAGGAAAAAAGTCTAAGGAATTTAAATCGGGTGACGTGGGTGGCCATGACTGTAGACCTGCGCGACCGATCCACTTTTCTCCATACGTTGCATCCAGAAATTGACGTCCTACTATGCTAAAGTGAGGTGGAGCCCCATCGTACATGAGCCACATTACTTCTTTTATTGGCAGTGGGACATTTTCTAATAGGTCAGTTAACACACGTCATAATCACCCACAATACCAATCCAAAGGTTCACGGAAAACTGTTGTGGATTATTATTTTCTATAACCGCATGGGGATTTTCTTTAGCCCAGATATGATCGGTAAACATAATATGAGATAGAAATGTCGGAAATGCTACCTGTTGTTGTGAAAGTACACTAACAGCTCGCTGGGAAAAATCCGCAGGTAATAACGCTTCAAACGTATGTGATAAGGATACAGTTGATATTCCCTTAAAATCTGCCATTCAGTAAAGTGAAAAATGTTTAACAGTTGTTCAATTTTGCGTGTACTTGTATCGAGGATACGCTCAACTTCATGTGAAACTGCCTTCCTCCATTTCCACTATTCTTACTGTTGCAGGTCTCCCAATGAGAGTAGCCGACCTTTGAAAGGTGCCTAATTCGCACAGCCTTTCATGTATTCCAATAAATGTTTGTCTATTTGGTACAATGCGATGAGGATATCTCTTGGTTAATGCGTCTAGCCGCTCTAGAATTGTCTTGGGCCATTCCATAGACAAAATGCATCTCGGCCATTTCTGAGTTTATTAACTCAACCATTTCGCGATATCAGTAACGAATTTTATAGCTTAAAATCTTAAAATCACTTCAAATAATTACGTATGTACTGTTTAAAGTCATGTCCTTTATGCCAAAGTTAAATTTGTTTGAACAATTGCTTTTCCTTTCATGGCACTCTTACTTTTTTGTTACTTTCAAAACACTGCAGTAATAAATAACGTATTTTGTCAAAACAGTTAATCTGAGCAAAAAAATTCAAAAGGTAAATTTCGCTTAATGTTAATTGCTTAATCATAAATGAAAATCACTTTGTTTCATATCCATGGACAACAATAAAAACAGGTTTTATTTATAAAGCACTACATTTTTTGATTGATTGCAATAACGTGATTTTTATGTTTTTTCTCAAAAACGAAGCAAAATACGACAAAAATGCTAAAAATAAAAAAGTTGTAGGCTTAGTCATCTTACGCGAGAAAAATGCAAAAAAATCTGTGAAGGATTATTAAAATATTTTCGGAAAGACTATTTTTTATATATCTTGAAAACGAAGCATTGCCGGACCTATGTAAACTTTTCGTCCTAGAATCACTCAAAGAATTACCTCTTGAAGTTCTGCCACGTACCTAAATAACACCCTGTATGTATAGAATAGCTGCCGAATTAAAGTCAATAAGTAGGTAAAACCAGTGTTTATTTTAAAACTTGTTTTGCATTTTAATTGCCTTTGTTATGGGTGAAATAAGAAGCAAGCTATGTAAACATAATAAAAACTTGGGTAATATCTTTTATAACCACGTTCTGAAATTGTACTAAAAAACAATCCATACCCTGTGTAAACAGGAATGCAAATACGCTACTGTACTATAACAAATGTGAACACTCACATTTTTATAGCAAGTGATGCTATATAGTAGAATAAAACATAGTATAGCATTGTATAGCATAGCGTAGAATGCAGTGATTTAAACGAATAATTAGGTTAATACGATTCTTGGGCGGGGTAACTTTAACAATTTTATTTAACTAAATTAACACAACGACGGCGACGGTATACGATAACATTAATGTGGTTTTAAGGATAAGCACTTCATAAGAACTTATTTTAACCCCTTAATATTATGATATGCTAATGAAATAAAACAGTTAATTGACACAATTATGCATATAATAATGCAGCTACTTCCTACGCAATTTGCTTAACCAGATATTCCTTCCTTAGGTTAACCACTTTAGGAGTAACCATAAAATGGTGAAGTTAACTTTTTCTTGTGCCATACTTCGTTTGAATTATAACTTTAGTACAGCCAATCTGTAAAATTTGCGAGAAAAAAATACCATAAGCGATTTTATTTTATAAATGGTTAAGGGGGCATGTGATTGGCTTAAAACCAAATTGTCGCCCCCCCCCCCCCACCTTGGGCGCTTGTGGGAAACTCAAAAAGAATTTTGACTTGATTTTCCGCAAAAACGGTAAGTCGCAGAGAAATATTTTGTAAACAAATATTGTAGAAAACAATATTCTCCACAATTTATCTCATGGATTCACTGCGCTACGACTAAAAGTGAAGAAAGCGGAGGGCGCCAAAGTCGCCAAAAATCACTTTTTCCTTATTTTCGACGCGAAAAATATTTTTTTGCTTAATCGCATAAATACAAAAGTTGTAGAGCCAAAAAAATCCTATAAATTGGTTCACGCTTTTTTTTTACAATGCACGGTTACGGAGATATAGCGCCTGGAACTACCAATGGAATGCAGCGTCATATAGCATTCTATTAATATTGACCCTTATCTGGCACACTAATCACAGGAAAATGTTACGAAAATTAGTTTAACATGTAACCTTGGGTAACTTTAAGTAGAACATCCAGTATATTTTAGAAACATGTAATGCATTTTTTTTTAATATTAAAAATATAATAATATTATGTTGATATTTGCTCCAGCCGTTTTCAAGATATTTCAATATTTAAAAATGCTGATTAAGTATACCTCTGTTATATCAAATCACAGTTGCCATGAATGAACATACGATAGGAATAATAATAATTATCCGGCTGTCATTTATTGTTTGATTTTTTACTGATTATTGTATTGCTTTACCAAATCGCTTTAAAAATATCAACAAATTTTAATCAAAATATTACTGATAATGTATGGTCATGAAATCAATTTAGTACACTTAACTCTACAAATATACTATTGTAATAGAGTAATAAAATTGCACAAACAGCATAGTTGATAACATCGGTAACTACAGATTATTGACGTCACAGAAAGGCAGGCGTTTTGACCCACATTCAAAATGTCAATGGTAATTTTATTGTAATCTCGTAACACAATTAGAATTAGTTGTTAACAAAACTTGTGTATGGCTATTATACTGGTATTCTAACGTCGATTTGAAAATATTACTCCATTCTACGAGTTCTTATTACTCCATATCAAGATATATTCCCTAATTGTTTTAAAATATCAAGGGCATTTAACATTTTTTTAAATCTACACTTTCCTATCAATATCCTATCAATAATTTCTGTTCACTGTTGAGGTTGATTTGAAGCTAAGTAAATAAATCGCCCATCGTCGATGATTCACAGGGTGGAACCGTTTTGTCAATTCGCCTTAATGCAGGTATAGATTATTCTATTCTATAACTATAATAAACTTGTGGAGAAAGACTTCGACTTTCCTTTCCCCTATAAAGCATTTTTAGTTGTGGCGTAGTGGTCATATTAGACGTGAGGATCTGTAACAATAGAATGCTACGATCACAGGACATAAAACAAATGATGCTGCATTCGGTTGGTACTTCCAGGCGCTATATCTCCGTAACCGTCCATTGTAAAAAAAATAGCGTGGACTCAATTTATAGGATTTTTTAGGCTCTACAACTTTTGTATTTATGCGATTGAGCAAAAAAAAATTTTTCGTGTCGAAAATAAGAAAAAAGTGATTTTTCGCGACTTTGGCGCTCTCTGCTTTCTGCACTTTTAGTCGTAGCGCAGTGACTCCATGAGATAAATTGTGGAGAATATTATTTTCTACAATATTTGTTTACAAAATATTTCTTGGCGACTTACCGTTTTTGCGGAAAATCAAGTCAAAATTATTTTTGAGTTTCCCACAAGCGCCCAAGGGGGGGGGGGGACTATTTGGTTTTAAGCTAATCACATGCCCCCCTAACCATTTATGAAATAAAATCGCTTATGGTATTTTTTTCCCGTAAACCCGCTTTTCCATAACATATTGGTTGTACTACTGCATGATGAAGCTCATTCCATATCGCCGAAGAATAGCCTGTAGTGATGACCTATGATGTCGAAAACTTTGGAGCACTGAGTGGTATTTATAACCTGAAAGGAATTCATTTAATAAAAATAAAAAATAACAAATTGAATTAAAGTTTTATTGGGAGAATAAATCAACATTTTATGTCTTATATCATAACTTAATTGCCTGCACTAAAATGTGTTATAACAAACACGGAATATTACTTTAATACAACTTGGGTTTAATCCAACCAAATTCGCTAATGATTCCGTCAATTAAATGTTTTCACTTGAATCTATGTATACAGTGCGTTTATTTTAACGCTGGACATAGGGATTTACATGATAAATCTTAAAGCCTATGTTAGGCACCTTTGTATTAAACAAATATTACTAAAACTTGAAATTATACAAAATTTGAGATGAGGAGAATAAGTGGTACCACTCCCGTTTATCGGCTTATGCGAAAAATGGTGTAAAATGGAAAACGTTTCTTGCAATATGTAGCACGTACTTTCTAAACGACAAATCCGCGAGCGGAAAACCATTTTTTTAATTGCAAATATAAAAAGAATGTGAAAATAGGGTACCCGCTTGTGACAAAAATGAAAAAAAAAATTAAAAACTCTTGATGATTTATGTAGCATATACCGAATTGGAACCAAAAAGGTGGAGTAGATGCCGTGTTAGCGCCTGTTTAACCAATATAAGTCTATAATTATTACAATTTTTGTCGAGTGACTAACAGCTAGAGAAACATAACCTCACTTGTCACTCTCACTGTGCTTTTCGGTCGACTATTTTCACATTTTTTTTATATTTCCAATTAAAAAAATGGTTTTCCGCTCGCGGATTTGTCGTTTAGAAAGTACGTGCTACATATTGCAAGAAACGTTTTTCATTTTACGCCATTTTTCGCATAGCCGATAAACTGGAATATTACCGAATAAGTGATAGTACAATCTGTGCAAATCTAAAAGATACCGAAAAAAGACCTTTTCATTTTTGTACTTTACACTTTTAACACCCTCACAATTTATGTAATTGACAACCTTAGATAAAGAAAAATATTATGACACCGCTGTCAGTATTTTCGTGACTTTCATGAAATTGGTTTTGCAATTTATCATCCCTATCTACACTGTAAAAGAACGAATTGAAATGGTTTCAAACTGCATAAGGGGAATGTCGTATTGGGAAGTTACTGATAATTTTGCCGCTGTCTATCAAAACCGTCCCATTTCCAGCAAGTCGACCGTACAACGATTGCATGTAAAGTTCATGACTAGTGGATGTCTTGATGATTCTCATAAAAAACGGAAAAGGAATTCCTCTGTGTTAACTGAAGAATTCCGAATGGGTCGGTGCATGGCGATAGAAGAACAACAATCATCCAATTTGACACACCTTGCTGATCGTTTCAACAAATCTAGAAGCAGTTTATACAACGCATTAAAGAAAGAAAAATACAAATCTTTTAAAATTCGAAACGTTCAGGAACTTTTACCGCATGATTATTTTGAACGGATGCAGTTTTGTGAAGAGATAAATCGAATTAATAATAACCCAGGTATTGCTGATAACATACTGTTTACAGATGAAAGCTCCTTTAATATTAATGGAACAGTGAATAAGCAAAATGTTAGAATCTGGTCGCGAGAAAATCCCTACGTGGTGCACCAAACGCATACCCAGTGGCGATAAAATGTAAATGTATGGGCAGGTATTCTAGAAAATATGATTATTGATCAATTTTTTATAGACGGTACACTTACCAAAGAAAAATACATCGATCGAAGGAAGTAGATCCTGCGCTAGCCCACAGAAGGAAGGAAATTATATTTCATCATGATAAAGCTCCAGCTCATAGCGCATTGTAACGGAGTATTTAAATAATGTGTTTCCAGGCAGCTGGATAGAACGATTTGGACCTTTTAAATGACCCGCTCGAAGCCCGGATATCACGCCTTTGGACTTCTTCTATTGGGGATACCCCACATCAAACGTTTTTGATAACGTAAGAGGAAGCCCAAATGATGCAGATGAATTAAAATAGAGAATAATCGAGGCTTCACGCAGCATCACAGCGCGGCAGTTGTCGAATGTTAAAAAGCATTTTTATGATTATTTGGGGCACTGTTTAGCTGTAAATGGAGGGCACTTCGAACAGTTTATATGAGTTTTAAGTTTATTGTTATAGATTATGTTTAGGAGAATCATTAAACTTATTTGAAATAAAAATCCTAAATAATCACCAAAATTGTATAATATATTGTATAAATAATATAATATAAGTTGTCTAATATTATAATAATGTCACATACCAGCTTATGTCAAAAATACCTAAGTAAACTTAATATACAGGGCTAGGCAAAGCAGCGTGATATTATAACTTAAAATGATATTTTTAAATATTTTGCGTTAGTAAAGTAATACAAGCATGAGCCTATCTTGGGTACGATACCACAGAAAATATTTGTGTAGAATTTTAAGTTGTAGTTTTCAATAGAAATGTACTTAACATAGGCTTTAGATTTACCATGTAAAACCCTATATCCCGCCTTAAAATAAACGCACTGAATATCTATAATCTATATAAATGTAGCCAGACTAGAAATAATAATAACAATGTTTTTCATGCCAACAGTTTATTTTAAAAATAAATTCCACAAATTGTACAAAAAATAAGATTTTCAGGTGTTGCACATGCTATCTTAGATATTGAGAACTTACCATAACTAAAACCGATCAACAACAAGAAAAACAAGTAACAACATATATAAGGAGTTGGGGGTATAAAAAAACCAAGTTCGTTGATCTCATTATTTCATAAGCAATTTTAAAAAGTTATGAGTTAATAAACTCACATACAAAACTTTACCCTAATCATATTTAGGAACAAACCCATAAGCATTCGGTAGGTATTTGCAGGGCTGCCGAGAGCCGACACGGGCCCTGGGACTGGACAGCCTCCAGTGTCGCCAGGTATGCGCCGAAGGCACCAAAAAATGCGTCGCAGGCGGCAAAAAAATAGAGCCGCAGGCGAAAAATTTTTGGGTGCCACGCCCTATTTTGATGATAGTGCTTGCGTTTCAAGTAGATAGTGCCGCATGCCACTTTTTTTGCCTTTCATTTAAATTTAAAATATATATTTAAATATATTTTTTACCGTGCTTGTAGTAGGTATATTTCTAATGCGGATCAATTCGCGATTCACGCCCGGGCCCCGGGAATTTGTCCCCTCTCGTCGGCCCTGGGTATTTGTACCTATATACTGACTTAAATTACAAGAACTCTAGGGCATTTCACTATAATTACATTCGGAATACAGATGACCAACGAGTAGTTTTACTCTTACTTAAATTTCTAGGAAAAAAAATTTAAAAGCTAAGTTCTAACCCAACAGTAATCCTTTTAACACACTATAAGATTAACGTGTCTACCGCATTTTACTATTGCACTAAAACTATTTCACTCATTCGACAGGGGACTCTGGACACAAAGGCTTTTTCCAAACCAAGAGCCATGGGTTAAGAGGAAACATGGAAATGTAACCTACCAGCTCACACAACTTTCAGTGGACATTGATGCTTCCAGTCTTATAGACAAAGATTTAGGAAAGTGAAAAGCAATGAGTGCATATATTGCGATACGGTAGATACCGCGAAGCATACGTTCTTTGAGTGCCATAGGTAGGTTACAGACCAAATGGCGTTAGAAATTAACATGGGACAAATAGCCCCATAAAACATAATGGAAAATAGTCTTGTAAATGCGTCATAAAACTTTTATTCGAGCAACCGCATTTTTAATATGGAAGTTAAGTTATAATTTTGGCAAAAGTTTAATAATATCTTCATCTTAGGTTTGAAGGAACTAATATTTTATTGTTGTAGTAAAAGCTTACTGAAAAAAAATCCGGAAAGAACAAAATTAGCAAAATTCTACATTACAATTTCGTTTTAAGTTAAGAGAATATTCGACAATTTAAAATTAAGTTTATTGAATCAACAAACATTTTATTGGAAAATATCTTACCTCTCGTATATGTCACTTAATAAAGGATAGGCCGTATTACCACAATAACAAAAAAATTAATTAAGTGTTTTACCTGGCACAAGAAAAAGCTTTTCCAGTGGGAAGAAAAGCAATGCTAAAATTGTCATAATAACTTGCAAAGTATCATGCGTGACGTGTACTATACCCTGTTGCTTAATGCAAGAGAGTAATAAAATGTAAATTTCCAATGACAGAACCCATTAAGCAGTAGGGTGGGGCGAAAAAATATTTTTTGCCATTTTAAAGGGCGCTACCGCAGAAAAGTTGCACAAGAGGTGAAAAGAATTTTTAAAAAAGAAATAGACCTGATTAGGCAAATTTAAACCGGGCCCATCTTCTTCTTCTTCTTCATCAGCCACTATTCATCCACTCCTGGACATAGGCCTCTCCTAAAGTTTTCCACTTCTCTCTGTCTTGTGTAGTTTGCATCCAGTGTTCACCCGCTACTTTCTTGATGTCGTCGAGCCGGCGTTTCTGAGGTCTTCCTATCTTTCTTTTAGTCTCTCTTGGTCTCAATTCTATGATCTTTACTGTCCATCTTTCCTTATCTTGTCTGCCAACGTGGCCCCCCCACTGCCATTTTGGCTTAGCGATGCGTTCTATGATGTCCGTGATTTTTGTGCGTTTCCTGATTTCCTCTATAATCTCTAAGCGAGATTCCTAGCATGGCCCTTTCCATTGCTCTTTGTGTGGTTTTTAGTCGATTTAAGTCGATTACGCTTTCCATGGCCCCAAAAGGGCCAACTTTTAAAGACGTTTTAATTTGACCGCGCTATTGAAAAAAACCTCTCTTAGGCTTCCACTGTTACTCAAAAAAAAGTTTGTTGAAAAAAAATCATATTTACCCGGGCCCACGGTCATATTTTTCTTATTGAGCATACAATATTATGCAAAATGTATTGATAATTAAATTATTATACCCTCGTGCTAACTCGTTTTCCGATTAAAGGTCATTGATCTGAAAGAATCCGAGCTGTGCTGCGCGTAAGCCACTGAAAGCGGTAGATTTATTCGGTTCTCAGCCCTCGTTTAATGCGCATGGAGCGGCGCGCGGCCTTAAAAACGGTTAAAACTTTTATTTCAAAGTGACTATAAATAAGTGAATTATACAACGGAGTTTTTAGAGAGTGACTATAAATAAGTGAAGTTTTTTTTAGACAGTGACTATAGTTAATGCGATAAGTAAAATTTAAAATGTCCAAATCTTTGGTTAACACTCGGGCAAGTACTTCGTGTCTTATATTTGGTAATGCTAAAGACATACTGCCAGAAGCAAATCAACTACCGACGTACGAATATTTAATGCAATGTTATCTAAGCGTTCGAATATAATTAAAATGCGATGGTAGTAAACAACCTGCAAGTGCTACAGTTGCCAATATTGTTGCTAGTAAAACAGTACGTGTGTGGAAACGAGCTTCTTTACCAACTTTATCTCACGAGAGAATACTTAAACTCATTCTGGATAATAATAAAAAATATCAGAATCTTATTAAACCTATATAAGGAAAAATGTCAAACTTTCTACAAGCTAAGTTAGATAATTTCAATAAAGAATCTAAAAACCTATTTGCCATATCGACATGTAAGTGTCTTGATTTGGAACGTTGCTCTTGTGAGAAAGAAAGAAAAGTGCCAAAAGTAGAATGGCATTCCTTGCAAGATCAAAGGTCTGACCAAAAAATGCAAATAGGAGGAATTGATAGAATTTTAACCAAACAAATAGAAAGGAAAGAATAAAGAAAACTTACTATTCTTAAAAATAGTGTTGAAGCGAAAGAGCCAATACCAAGTACAAGTGGTATTCAAAATATAAATTCAATGTCGCAAAAAGTTATGCATATCAAAAACAGTTCCAGTGAGACCTCGTCGGACGAGGAATACAAATGTCCGGTTTTGGGAAAACGGAGAACAGTATCAGCACCAAAAGTTCAACAAATGAGATCCAGCTTAAGCAACACGGCTAGAGTAGCCGACCTCACCGGCATATGAAAGAGAGCGGTTGCTAAAATATGCAGTTTCGGAAGATTTTAACATAATTTCTGAACTAGACCAGTCAAGAGTTGTAGGTATAAACAAAATTCGCCGAGAACTAAGCAAGAACAGAAAGAAGCTTGAGCAAACACAAAAAAATAAAGACATTAAAGGTTTATACTTTGATGGACAAACAATTTCAATAGCAAATAGTCGCAGGATAAATAAACAAGAAGAACACATTACTTTACTCACGTGTCTATAAAGAATTCTGCTACCGCAGCTAACATAAAAAATGAACTTTTTGGGTGTTTAAATAAGTATGAGACAGATGTTACTAACTTAACTGTAATAGGTTGTGATGGTACAAATGTACAAATTTGTACAGATTTTTCCCTTCAAGTTAAAAAAATAATTTGCAAGGTCTTTACCGACAACGGATATTTTGCTCACCCCGAAAACCTACTTTTGTCAATGCTAATGGAACAACGTTCACACAAAAGAGAGCTAGCTGCGAGAAGAATAAAAAAATGTAGGTTGCAACCTAATAAAACGGTAAGGGTTTAGGGTCCCCTTAATTAATTTAGATGCCGAAGACTACACGGATTTAATAGACCTGCAGAAAATGGAGAATACCGAACCACCCTCAACTGCTAAATTAACAATAGAAGCGCTAGATGATATTGTCGCAGGAACAGTTGTACCGGATTTAAAAAAAAAAACCATGCCACACCCAAGCAGTGAAACGGCGTGTAAAGTTAGTCACCGAGGCATCAAGTAAAGTATGTGGTGAGTTATCCAGAGATGGATATGTTAGAGCAAAATTAGCATGCCGAAAAATGTTAACATCATTTGATAACAAATTACAATAGTTTAAAGGACGAAAAGAAAAATGATTTTATATACAAAAACCGGTAGGAGGGATCCCAAATGGGAGGAACTCTACGTGCAGATACCTCCACGTGGTGAGTTCTGAGTTAATTTAGCGTTAAATATTATTATTTTTCATGCAAAACACTAAATTAAGCGAAAGGCTGCAAAAAATTGGGAAAAAACATTACTTGTTAACTTTTCGGTATATATAAGGGTGTGTAATCCGACTTAAAAACTGTCTATTTGGGCAAAGTTTTTTTTATAACACCGATAGGCATATTAGCAAAACATTTTTTGATGGCGCAACTAAACTTTTGAAAGAAAAAATTGGGTCCAAAAAAAGACCCATGGGCCCGGTTGAAATGTATCCAAAAAATTAATTTTTTTTGAGGTTACCTTAGAACATCAATAGACAACTTTTTCAGAGTAGCGCGTTTGAAGTTACCATTTTTTTTTAATCGGCGATTTTCAGCCCACTCTATTAAGCAGGGTGGGCAATTTAAAGGTTGCATTGTAAATTTCAGGTAATAAGATTTCGTCTTTCCCTATTAAAGGTGATTTTTTCTTTTGAATTTTTTCATGCCAAAAACTCACTTCCTACAAAGTTTTCTATAATTACTTCTTACCCATGGGCGAAATGAAATCATCCTTTTTCATTTCAGACATTATTTTGTCCAAGGTAGGTATTTAGTAAATAGAGTGTTTGATTCTTCTGATAGCAGTCTTTTTATCCTCAACTATTATATTTTCCTTTCTTCCTGCACTTTCCTTTGGTGAACTGATAGGGCCGCGGTTTTCCTGGTGCACAAAATATTGTTTATTGTTGACTGTCCGACTCTAGTCATATTCGAACATATTTCAACTATTTTTGCAACCACGAAATTTTGGTGGCGAAGAGCGTTGAACACATTGAGAATAATAATTTTCCCATTTTTAGAAAGCGCAGTTTTACTAATCCGTTTCTCAGCAACAAATTCAGAAACACTAGCCATTTTCAAAAATGAAGTTTTGCAACAACCGCCGGAAAGTAACTAAGCAATTCAAATTTTTGAAACACTGAGGCACAGGTAGGTAAACTACCTATGTCTCTACCTACCCGATCTCGAGACCCCTGACAATAATCATAGGTACAATAATAATAATTATTGTACTACACCTATGAAATACGGCGAAGAGGTTTTATAGTTCAATAATGATTTATTACTATCTCGCATTAAGCAATAGAGTATAATGCTGTAGAGCATCTATAATGTTTGGAAAAAACATATGGAGTTTGTGGTGAAATGGTATCGCTTTCAATATGTTCAGTTAACTGCATAATTTATTTCATTGTCGAAGACTGCAGAATACTGAGGTTTCTAGATTCCAACGATGAGACATTCCGAATTGGTGTTCCTAACGCCTTTTTCTAAGTTTCAGAAAATTTGAAATTACGATTACTAAAACATATAGTGAATCGTAAAAAATTTGGGCAAATGTGGCTGCTAATATTATCAACTGCATCAGCCTCAGATACCCCTTCAAAATTTGAGAGAATAAACTTTTTAATTAACCTTATTTTTGTAACTGCATTCAAAAAAACCTTCAGATCACCGCCCGATATTACAATGGAGAAAATTTGATATAAGGACATTTTCTTTTTTATATAGATATTTCTCGGACGATATAAACACATTTTTGTATATCAAGCAATTTAAAAAAGCCAGCGTGGCATTTATTTTTACTAGGTCTAATAAATCACCAACGCTTTTTATTATAGCTTTGCTTATCAGAGAAGCAACAAAATATAAAAGGCACACAGCGGGAAAGCGCTTGCGTTGGGAATTTTGATTTCTTTTTTACACCACTAAATATTTACATAGAGTGGTTACCGGGAAGCCTGCCTCTAAATACACACATTTAATTTCTTATCCTACTACTGTGGTAAATAAAGCGTCTATGCTTTAATATGCTGTAAGAAAAGACAAAATTGAGTATATTGGTAAAATATCGTTTATATCGAAAACCGTCCTGAGACATGCCTCTTTAAAATGATTGTTATCGAAAGTATCCCACATCAAACCCTTATCTAAAAATCTAAATATCTTAAATACAAATTATAAAAAATCATGTATACCGGGTGTAAACAAAATCATTGTACAAAATACCACAGCGCCTCGTTAAAATATATTTTATTATCAACCATGCAGGATGTCAATTTGAAAATTTCGATGCAAATATCTCGAATACTCCAAAAGTTAGAACAACGCGATTCGGTATAAATGTTATTTCGGTAGGGGGAACTAGAACCACCATACTTTAGTCAAGAGGTCAGTCACCCCCTAAGTGGTCCACACCCCCACTTTAAAATTTCAAATAGCACCACCCCCTTTGTTATACCTTAAATAAAAGGTCTCACTGAGTAGTATTTAGCTGCACAAGAAAAATCGATAGAAAATAAAATTTGTAATTTGAATAAAATTGAAAATGAAAAAATACCACACTTAGTTCGTTTTTTAAATTTTGATGATGGCACTTAGCACCTTGTTCAGAAATTAAAGTTTATATGTTTTTTAAGGCTATTAAAAGATTCCCTTTAAAATTAACAAGTACCGCCTACCCCCTTCGCAATGACCTCATCCGTCCGGTTCTTCCAAACACTGCAAAATACCTTAATAGTACTTTCTATCAAAGTATAAAATTGTATAATCTGCTACCTGTATCTATGAAGACCCTAAGCATTAATTTGTTAAAAAGAAGAATCAAAAGGATATTGTTAGGTGAAGCCTTTTATGATGTGCAGGAGTTTGTAAATTATCTGGACCATCTCTGATATTTATAATATACTAACTAGTGTTTTTATTGTTCCATACTTTATGTTTGAATACTGTACTATTTTTTCGTATGTAAGTTTTATACTGCGCCCCTATAATGTGCGAATTTGGCGTTTCAATGTAAAACATTTTTTGTTGTACTTATGTCCCATTTATTTTTTTTTATATATATATACCTATATGAGAGGGTAGTCTTTGCTCCTATTGTTAAAGCAAGTATGAATAATAATAACACAGTTGCAACTGGGGCGACACAACTTTGTAAGTATACCTCACTACCTTTCATTAGGGACATCACCCCTGAACTCTCTAGAATTTTCAAACAAATTGATAACATAAAGATTGCTAACAAATCTGCCCTCACAATAAGATCAATATACTCAAAAACAAAAGACAAAACTGACTTAAAACAACAATCAGATGTGGTTAACAGTATTCCATGTGCCGATTGTGATAAAATATACATTGGTCAAACTTCCAGACCGTTATCTGGCAGAATCACTAATCACAAGAGTGACTGTAGGCTTCACCCTGAGAGATGTGCCCTTGCAGAACATACCAATAAATTTCTACACAACATAGACTACAACTCGGCTAAAATATTAACGATTCAATCAAATCAAACGAAAAGACTTTTCCTTGAGATGGCTTTTATCGCACAGGAACCACAATGCATAAACAAAAGAACAGATATTCAACACCTCAGTGAGATTTATTCATACCTCCTTTTCTTAGATAAAAATAAAAATAACAACTTTGATCACAATAACATAAATAATTCATCTACATAAAATTAAAATTAAGTCAAACGATATCAACAGTTTACTGTATAATAAAATATAAATGACAACCTTGCACACCATGGTGATTAGATTCCGCTTTCTTCGTCTTCTTCTTCGTCTTTAGTTTGTTAATGACTTGATTCAAATAACCCACATAAAATAACAGACATCAACTGACAGTTTTTCAAATTTTTCAAAAATGAAATCTGACGGAGTTTCATAACCTGTCTTTATCACGGTGGTTTGCACGTTTTGTCTGTTCATTCGCGCCAAATGACTGATATACCTTTTAAAGTTGGCTAAGCTAACTTAATCAAATTAAATAAAAATTCTTATTAAGTATGTGAATGTAACTAAGTTTTCCAGTTTCATGTTCGTGTTTCGTCCTTATACAATTTTAAAATCTACCTAACTTATATGAACTTTTGGTTTTTTGTCTTGAACGAGTTTTACTGCTACTTTGATGCTCCGATTACGAATTTCTAAGATCCACATGATCACCCTCAACAAAGTGTAAGTAGTTAAACACTATATAATTGTATAACAGCCTCACTGTTACCGTTTTTCTCATTTTTGTAGTCTCCCTGAAGATGGAATTGATAATAAAGAATTCCGAAAGCTTTGAATAAAACTTTAAAGAGTATCCTTTCATATTGCTGCACACCCCAATATTCTACTAGTTTATATACCTATATATATACAATATTCATATCGCGACGAGTTTTAATTGTTTCTTTAGTTTTTGCTAGACTATCTGAAGCAATGTTATCCAAATACAGTAAATTCTTGTTTTATTGGTATATTAGATATTACTTGACATACTATGTATACGGTTTTATATTTTAAATTATTTGTAAGATTTTGTGTCTAATGCAATTGCAAAAGTGACAATAAATTATTTTGATTTGATTTGATTTAAATGGCCAAAGCATTTATTTTCTTGAACATAAAAAAATATTTGGGAATTTCTAATCAAAAATAAACTTTATATACCAAAAATATTGATTATCTCAAAATTTTGATTTTGGTACATAACCCTTTTTTTGCTACAAGTCTTCACTTAATATCAGACAATTTTATGGAAGAAGAGTTAAACCTAAATTATAACCCACGACTACTTTTTGGAAATAAACCTATTTTTTCTACAACCGTCAAAAAATAAGAATGTTTGCGCATTAACGTCAGTGTCTAAAATAAGACATTTTTTCCACTACTAACCTATAACATCGCCATTATTGACCGATTATTAACTGTAGTATTTATGTAGGTTCGCGCCATTTATTCGAATGTAATTACGCGCCTTTACGCCATGCGCCCTCTGGTGACGGCCAGGGTAAGAAAAGTGACGTGACGTGGAGAGGTTGGATGAGATTCTATGGAAGCGAAGAGAAAAGGTTGTTTGAGTAATGTTATGTTTTGTTTACTGTGGAAAAATTAGAAAAGTAAAGAAATATTAATGTATTTTATTTGGGGTTGTCCCCGGACAGCCAGTACTACAGTTTATCAGAAGTGGGATTTGAACAGAAGGCAGATGATTACAGATTTGTGAGTACAGTTTCGTTATGGCACATGCAGAAAATAATAATTTAAGAGATTTCTCACGTACGACAAATGGAGATGAGTTGAAAGGTTTTATGAGGCCCGTATGTCCGGTCTTGATGCTAACAGACCAGCAGTTGATGGGGTGCACCAGCCCGAAACATGTCTTCGGTCTCAGGGACAAAATGAGGCCAGAGTCTCCGAGCAAAGAACTTCATCATCCAACCCACCAGTAGACGTAAATATGTTACTTGCTTCAATGAATAGTTTAATGCAACAGAATGTAGCTGTCATGCAAATGCTAGCGTCGCAAAGAAACGATCAGCGAAGTTATACCGTTATGCCGGACTTCTCCAAGAGCATTCCAACTTTTAGTGGAGAAAATTTATCCCAAAGCAGAGTGTGGATAGAGGGTATTGAAAGTACTGCTACTTTACACAATTGGCCACCTGAATTCAAACTAGAAACCGCTAGAACTCGACTTATTGGTGCAGCAGCAAGCTGGTACAATGCTCGACGAATGGTTTTATTAACATGGGACCAATTTAGAAGGGACTTTTGCAACACGTTTGTGCATGAGAAAAACCTAACATATTTATGGAAATCTATGACGTCTAGAATGCAAGGCCCCAAAGAAGACTTCAATTGGTATTTCCATGAAAAAGTTAGATTATGTAAAGACTTGGGGTTATCTTTTGATGAACAAAAGGAACAAATTGCAATTGGCTTGACATCCCGGGAGTTAGCAACAATGATTATTACCAAAACACATAGTGACACAGATGACCTTTATCGTGACCTTCTAGCCTATGATAGGATTAATAATGAACGAAGACAAAGACATTTTACTGATCAAGGAAGACCTAATCGTGGGCGAATGACAAGTACAGGACACTTGCCATCTCAAAATGCGCCAGCGCCAAGTTTGCCATTTAGGAATGCTGGTATTCCACTAAGCCACACAAGTTCAAGACCTGTGCCAAAATGTTTTAACTGTTTAGAGGAAGGCCATATTGCCACAAGTTGCCCGAAGCCAAAGAGAGAGAGAGGATCATGTTTTTTATGTGGGTCCATGCAGCACCAGCAGAGATCGTGTCCAACCAAAGCAATGACACCACCATTTAGAAGAGAAAACAGTGATAAGACTACCAATCTGGTCGAGCCCCAAAATACTACAGCTCCTTCATATCGAGTAGAGATTGATGTCAACATAGATGGAAAACAGCTAAGTCTTTTACCTATTTTAGATACTGGTAGTGCTATATCTTTAATAATTTCATCTCTTATACCTTCACATTTAATTGAAAAAGATTTATGCCCTAAGGCCTTTCAGGGAATCAACAATTCTGTTTTAAATAGTATTGGCATTTTTAAAACGAATTTGTGTCTTAATGATTTGAGGTTAGAGATAGATTTTTATGTAGTGCCTGATAGTACAATAAAATATGCTTGTTTATTAGGTAGGGATTTTATAGTGCAGAATAACCTCTCTATCACTTTTGATGATCAAGTGGTAATATCTAAAAAGCTTCAGAGTAGTTTAGAGTCAGAAAACGATATTTTCCTTATTGATTTACCATCTCAACCTTTGAATGACTTTGAGTTAAATATCAATCCTGATCTGGAACCTCTATGGAGGGTTTTGAAAATAACTATCTAAATGCTGTTAAGCCTGCAGCACCAGAAACACAGTTTGAGATGTCTATTAGAGTGAAACCAAATCATAATCCATTCTTTTTCAGACCAAGACGACTATCATTTTATGAAAAAAATGAGGTTAGTAAAATTGTACACGAACTATTAGACAAAGGTATTATTCGTAAAAGTAGTTCGGAATATAGTTCTCCAATCGTACTCGTACCTAGGAAGCCTGCAGGGCTGAGAATGTGCGTTGATTACCACAAATTAAATGATATTGTTATTCGTGATAATTGGCCCCTTCCGTTAATTGACGATCAAATTGAGTTTTTGCGAAATAAAAGGTTTTTCACTCAGCTTGATTTGAAAGATGCGTTTCATCACGTTACTATTAGCGAGGATTCGATAAGTTATACTAGTTTTGTTACTCATAATTGTCAGTATGAATATTTAAAGATGCCTTTTGGGCTCAAGAATAGTCCTGCGAATTTTAGCCGCTATATTCACCTAATTTTCAAAGATCTTATTGAACAAAATAAGCTGTGTATTTATGCTGATGATATTTGTATACCTACTAAAACGTTTGAAGAAAATTTAATTATTGTAAATGAAGTTTTTACTTTATTAGTCAAGAATCATTTAGAGTTAAACTTGGCAAAATGTTCATTTTTTAAGTAAAGTATTCAGTTTTTAGGATACACGATAACTGAAAATTGTATTTCTCCAGCAAGTCATAATATCGAGGCAATTCAGTCATACCCAGTCCCAAAAAACTTTAAAGACATTCAAAGTTTTATAGGTCTGACATCTTATTTTCGACGTTTCATAAAAGATTATGCTATTCTTGCAAAACCATTGTATGATTTGCTAAAAAAAAGTGCTGTATTCAAATTTGGGGAGGAGGAGTTTAAATCTTTTGAAACTTTAAAGTCTTTGCTTATTGAAGCACCGGTTTTAGCTATTTATGACCCAAAAGCAGAAACCCAATTGCACTGTGATAGTTCTTCACACGGCTTTGGTGGTATTTTAATTCAGAAACAGAGCGATTGTAAGTTTCACCCAGTTTTTTATTTTTCAAAAAGAACTACTCCTGCTGAGAGTAAACTTCACAGTTTTGACCTAGAAATGCTAGGAATTGTTAATGCTTTAAAAAGATTTAGAATCTATTTACAGGGAATAGAGTTTAAGATTATTACTGACTGTAACAGTGTGAAGTTAGCTTTACAGAAAAAAGATATAAACCCAAGAATTTTGCGTTGGTCATTAGAACTACAGAATTATTGTTATACTATGGAGCATCGTCCAAATTATCAAATGAGGCATGCTGATAGTTTAAGTAGGTACTCGGTTTTGATTTTAGAAGATAACAGAGGTTAAATTATTATTATTCGCTTCTGAACTAGATAGAACTGGATTGAAATTTAAAGTTTCGTAATCGAGAATTTTATTTAAAATAATAATTTTATTATTTATTGAGTCCTCCACATATCCTTCGGCCACGATTGAAGATTTCCATCCTCCATGGCGCTTTAAAGTAGTGATGTCACCTCCTGCGTTAGCAAAAACTGTTGCAGACGTCCTTCGAAAGCAGTGACCGGTATATGATTCAGGATTTGCTATTCTGAGATATTTTGCTATTAGGAATGGCATTTTTCCAATTCAATTCATTCCAATAACCTGGCTAAACTTCTATTATTTAGATACTATAGAAAAAATCGCCGTGACGATGCATAACTTGGACGAAGAGCTGCATATTTTCTGTAAAGTTCGATATATTCTAGTTTTGAAACTGTGAACATACGCTGCACGTTTGTTTTTGTATCGGGAACTTTTAATATTAAAGTTAAATCTTTGTTGTCCTCGATATGATCAAGACTTATTTTTGTTAACTCCTCCTGGCGACAAGCACCCGAGATATCCATAACCAAAACAATCTAAAACTTTAATTATTCTTTATATCAATAGTAAAATTTAAAATAAGATAACTATCTTTACTAATAAATAAATATTATCATCTGCCTTAGGTAAAAACTGATTAATTTTCTCTCGCGTTAAAACCGTAGACTTCTTGGCTTGATGCCCAACTGAAAGTTTTTTTTAGAAACGAGATCAATTTTGAAAACTTCCTTATATCCACGTTTTCCTTGACATTAAGACTTAACTTCAACATAGAGTATATTGACCACAATGTGGAAGATTTGACTTCTTTCGATCTTTCTACAAGATATTCCAGTAAAATATTGGATACTTTTTTCACGTTTTTTCTCAAACAACATGATGCAATCGTCTGAATTTTTGCGATAGAAGATTTAGTGTAACAAGTTTTGCTGCATCTGATATTTCTGGTGGGGTACAGGATAAATCATCTTCACTTTCGAGACTCTCCATTAATGTATTGTTTTACTTTAAAAAACTCGCAATATTCAGTACTCACAATATCGAAAACGTTAGTGAAAAACGTTAGTTGTCAATCATATTGGTTTCCGTAGTTATATAGACAGATTCGATTAACAAGTTTTTAAAAATTAATTTGCATTAAATATTATAATAAAAATATATCGTTTTATGGTGTTAGTTTAATGAAAGTGCGAAATTATTTGGTCATCTCAAACAATTTTTTTGTTCTCGATCACCACAGTAGTATTTCGCACCCTAGATACAAAAATGGTTATTTTATATTTTCCAAAACATTCGACATAATGATAAACTTTTAGGTTTAAACTCTCTCAAATCTCAAAAAAACTTCGCTGACCATCTTGCTCATCAGCTGAAAGCATTCAACATTAACCAAAGTTTTCTTTACCTCGTTAATAAAATAATAAATATTCCTGAGCTAATGCTAATGGGCTTCAAGACCTAAAACGAGCCCATTCAATTCATGACCTGTGTTTTCGAAAAATATGCACTTTATTTCATTATAACCTAAGCAAAACTCCGAAGATTTTCCGTATATAATAAATAAAGAAGTTATTAGAAATTCCTTAGAAAGGAAACGATTTCATCAGTTTGTTTACTTCAAATCCCTACGTGTTATGCTTGAAAACATCTTTGTTTTTCATATAAACTTTCCTGCTATTCATCCGCTGAATACCTGCCATCCGATTAAATAATAAGCAGCCTTTTCGGTTAGAGATACTTATAAAAGTTTTTGTTTTCCCCCAAAATCGTTTTACATTTTAATAAAGGTTTATATTTTTAAGTATTTATCTTAAACATATTTTAAGATAACATAATAGTATATACAGGGTGTCCTGGAACTAACCTGTACAACGCTTAACCACAAATTCCTTAACCAAAAATAAGGCGGTCTAGGCAAACTTACCTGTGTTTGTTTCGTTTTGCCGCTACAGGGCGCTAAAGATCTCAAACTAATATCGTTATTGACGTATTTTGACGCAAACGCGATCTTTTTTTAATACCTGGGAATTTAAGAATGGTGCGTGATTCGTAAATAAAAGTTTGTATTTTTGTTAAATTTTCGCCAGATAGTTTCTCTTCCAAAAAATTATTTACAGTTCCTAACATTGCTGCTGTTCTGAACAATGATGCAAAAATTGTTTTTTGTTTGTTTACTAGGCAACAGAAAAATAAATCTGGCAAACCGATATTGTTTACTTGTTGTTGGTGTCGAGCGTAGTCGAGTTTATTGTAAATTGAGTAATTATTGGTCCTTTAAAATGGAACATCATTCTATCGCTGAGGAGGTTAACATGATTCTAGTATATAGATCATGTAAGAGGAATTGACGTATGAATGTCAGGGTCTACAGTAACAAAATATCCAGGTCTATCGTGACAAATATTCAGCCGCAGAATTCCGAACCATCAAACTTTCGCGAGTATTGAGAGGCAACTTAGGGAAACGGATAATAATGTTAATCGAAAATGCCAACATACAGTTAGGACCATAGAGCTCGAAGAGGTAGTTTTAAACATAATTTAGGATGATCCCCAATTTAAGCTGTAGACACTTGGGGTTCGAATTGGCAGTTTCCACAAATACCATTAATAACTTTCTACGAAAGCAGTTACTCCATCCGTATCATGTGCATCAGTTGCAAAATCTTTTGCAAATGGATCCTGAAAGTCAAGTGATGTTATGCCGTTTCATCGAAACAATGAGAAAACTAAATGCAACCTTTCATAAGAACATTTTGTTTATGGACGAAGCTGCGTCCACGAAATCGGGAATTAGAAATGTACATAATGAATATGTGTAGTGTATAGCGATGAAAATTCTCATGCCATCAGGGAGGAACATTTCCAGTATGAATTTAGAATTAATGTTTGGGCAGGTATGATTGAATATTTTATTATTGGACCAATTGTAATGCCAAATCGGTTAAATGGGGATAACTACTTACTCTTCTTGCTAAACCGATTTATTGAATAATCTTTCATTACAACTTCGTACCGAAATCTGGTATATGCACGACGGGGCACCACCCCTCTTTAGTATCAATGTTTTGTGATTTTTAAATATAACATATTCTAATAGATGGATCAGAAGAGGCAACGACCACCCGTTAGATGATCAGCAAGATCTCCCGATTTAACGCCTCTAGACTTTTGCCTGTGGGGCGCTCTTGAATCAAAAGTGTATGCTTCCCCCATCGCTACGGAAGCCCAGTTATTGCCAAGATTTATTAATGATTCAGATGATTTTAAAATCAAGCCTGACACGATGCCCAAAGTACTTTAAATTTTTTAAAAATAATTAATTTATGTATTCAGGAATACGGTGAATATTTGGAATATTTGTTATAAGAATTAAACTAGTTGGTAGTTATTTGAATTAATACTTCTTTCATGTTTATTCGTTCCGAATAAACAATAATGATGAATGACAAGGTATCGTAAATAATTTTTTGGAAGAGAAAGTGTATGTCGGGCAAAAATTTTACAAGAAACAAAAAGTTTCGGAATGAAGTCCGCTAGCATCAGAGAAACAACCGAAGTAATTTGTACAGGGGGTAACAAAAATACAAACTGTTATTTACGAATTACGCGCCATTTTTAAATTTTCAGGCATTAAAAAAAAATTGTGTTTGCGTCAAAACACGCCAATTATAGTAGTAATTCTTAGTTTTAAAGTTAGTGAAAATATATAAAGGCGTTTAGATAATATTTCGAAAAAACTATATTAATTTGAGAACTTTAGCGCCCTGTAGCGGCAAAACGAAGGTAAGTTTGCTTTAAGCCTCAAATTTTCTTGTCCCCCCACATAATGCTTGCCAAATTGTCTTAGATATTTCTCTACTTCTAACATTGTCAGCTTGCCAGTTCTCAAATGCTCGTGCTACGGGTTAGATTTATTATTTTCTAGAGCTCTAGACGTAAATATTAATTATCATTACCAATACGCACTAATTCCTATGCGAAATTTTTACGCGTCGATACCAATAAACATGTAATGTCGAAACAAGGTTTAACAGACGTAGAACTTGAGGAAGCATTGTTGGAAAGCAGCGACAGTGAAATGAAAATATATCATATTAGGGCTGAATCTGAGACAGAAAGTGATTCTGGCGATAGTGATGCTGACCCAGAATGTTTACCACCGGAAGAGATGGAATAGCATGCATTATTAGCTTTCCAAAAAAGTTTGGGCCCATGAAAGTAAAGAGAAGGACAATCCACCTATTCCAAAACGTCTAAGAAAACACAAGGAACCAAAAACCCTTTGGGAGAGGAAGAGATGGAATAGCATGCATTATTAGCTTTCCAAAAAAGTTTGGGCCCATGAAAGTAAAGAGAAGGACAATCCACCTATTCCAAAACGTCTAAGAAAACACAAGGAACCAAAAACCCTTTGGGAGAGAAAACAGACTTAGATAAGGTTGGGATCTGAAATACAAGTGCAGAAGCGCAAAATGGTCGCCGAACTTACTGTCATCTCTATCTATCTGCGATAAAAGCATAACCACGACGTACTGTTTAAAATGTGAGAAATTCTTATGCAAAGAAAAACAATTAGTTGATGAGGTTGTATTATTTAAAAAAAAATTACTTTGTTCATAACTTTATTGAGTAGTTGTTTTTATGTTACCATCATGCACAAATATACAGTGTATGTTTAAAGTCTGGAAACGGCTTAATAACCTCGTAATTTATTGGTCGAATTAAATCAAATTTTGTACAGTTGTCTAAAAGGATCTTACGCATCGAATGGTGATATTAGTTGTTGCCAGCTGAAAATGAAATTTTTGAATGATGTTGTAAATAATTTGTGGTGTTATTAATTAAAATTCGTCGAAAATTTGACGCTGCAAATCAGCCAAATTTTGAGGTTTTGTAGTGTACACTTTGTGCTTCAAGTGTCCCCATCAAAACAGTCATTAGGCGACAAATCAGGTGACCTAGGTGGCTACTCGATTGTACCCCCTCTACCGATCCACCTATTCGGAAAAGTGTTTCGCGCACGTTTTGATCAAGGTGGGGAGGAGCTCCGTCCTGTTGAAAGAACGTACTTGCATAATTTGGACCCATCAGATTTCGTATAGTAGGCACTATTTGCATTTCCAAGAGCTCGAGGTAAAATTGTGATATCAAATTTCCATCAATAAAAAATGGACCGATCTTGTGGTTACCCACAAGCCCATCCCACACATTCAATTTTTTAAGGCGTTGTGTATGACCTTCTCTCATTTAGTGAGGATTTTCATTAGCCAGAAACCTACAGTTGTGTCTATTGACTTTACCATCTAACATCAATGTTGCTTCAATCGAAAATACTATAAACTTTAGAAACTGATTATTTTGGTCCCACCTTGATATTATAATATTACAAAATTCAATTCTCCGATTATAATCATCTTCTGATAACTCTTGAACTACATATATTTGAGAGGGTGATATTTATTTTTTACTAAAATATTATGGGCCGATTTGAAGCAGACGTCACTTACTTCTGAAATTTTTCTTAATAACTAACCAGTGGTTTGAAGGAAATGTAAAATTTCCAAACTTCTCTCTACATCTACTATTTCTGGTCGTCCTGATCGTCGTCTATTTCTACAATTATCAGTTTCTTCGAACCGTCGGACAGTTTTTAGAACAGTAGGCTGCTGAAATTGGAATTCGGTTTGATAATATGGAAGCCTATGAGGCAATATTGCAGGACCCTGTATAACGATGTAAGTATGTGTGTACAGTTTTCCAATCATGTGGCAAATTCAAAATAAAAAAATAGATATATTTGGTACTGAAACTACAAATTAGCAATATTAATTAATTAATACCGGCAACCTAAATAAGTTAAAGTAATTTAGGTACTTACACTTATTTGAATATTTTTCTACAAAGAATTCAGATCTTAAAACTATTTTCAAAGAAGTTAGGTTGTTTTTAATGTGTTTTTCCAAGTGTTTTATCTCCGGCCATTACAAACAAGCAAAAGTTTATTTTATGGCTAACTATGCCCAGGTAATAAACCTAGAGGGCTAAATAACTAACTACTTAGAGGTAATAAAACAGAGTAAATTTTAGTTGATTAGAAATCCCTCTTTAAGACCAATGCCTACTTAAATAATCCACATGGAGAGTAAAAGTACGAAAGAGGCGATGGGTATACCGGGTTCGCCAACGACATTCTTACCGAAATATATATTTTACATTATACAGGGTGGCTCATAAAAGTAAGGCGAACTAAATTTATATTTTTTAAAATGAAACACCCTGTATATTATTTGCCCATAAGATGGGTGGATAGAGCTGCTGATCATTTTAACATAGGGTTAGGTGGATTTATTTGTAGCAGTTCAAGAAATAATTACGACTTTATCTAAAAAATTGCCTAAGTTTTGTAACCATTTCCAAACTACTAAAAGCAACTGAATGAAATAGTACAGTCAAAAATAATATTTTAGAATGTTGCCCATCTTTACAATAAAAAAATATTTGCATTCATTACAGTTATTATACAGAGTGATCACATTATTCAAAATATTAAAATTTTCTTTTTGTTAAATGGAACACTCTGTATATCTTTTGGTTTATAGAAAACCCTTTTGATGTCCTTTCTAATCATCCTGATTTCTTGCCTAATAAGGATTTGCCTAGTTTTGTGGTGTCAACCCATTTGTTTTCTTAAAGTTTTATTGTAATTCATTGTTTTATATGCATTTTAAATTTCATTTACATGTCTTGCTTAGTAAATCTGTAAATTAATAACATTTAGTTTGTTTATCGCAGAGAGAAATGCCGTTTAATGCTAAGTTACTTAAATTATTACATTAAGTAATTGAAGTCATGCATAATAAATGCAAACCTTTAAAAGGTTACCGCTAGATTTTCCAAGAAAGTAGCAAGAATGTTGGCTTTTAAAGTTAATATCCAAATATCTAAAATAGGGTAAACTCTAAGAGGTATCAAATATGGTATCAGTAGAAAGGATATCAAAGAGGCTTTCTAAATTTCAAAAAATATACAGGGTGTTCCACTTAAAAAAAGATAGAATTTTAAATTTTGCATAATGTGATCACCCTGTATAATAAAAGCATTTAACGCAAATATTTTTTATTGTAGAGATGTGCAACATTCCAAAATATTATTTTTGAGTGTTCTATCTCATTCAGTTCTGGCAATTTGTTAGATAAAATCGTAATTATTTCTTAAACTACTAAAAATTAATCCACATAACCCGACATTAAAATGATCAGCAGCTCTATGTCCATCTTTTGGGCCAATAATATCACAAAATATACAGAGTGTTCCACTTAAAAAAAAAAGAGAATTTTAATATTTTGCATAATGTGATCACCCCGTATAATAAATGTACTGAACGCAAATATTTTTTATTGTAAGGATGGGCAATATTCTAAAATATTATTTTTTAGTGAACTATTTCATTCAGTTTATGCAATCTGTGAGATAAAATCGTAATTATTTCTTAAACTACTAAAAATTAATCCACATAACCCGACATTAAAATGATCAGCAGCTCTATGTCCATCTTTTGGGGCAATAATATACAAGGTGCTCCATTTAAAAAAATAGAAGTTTAGTTCGCCTAACTTTTTTTGAGCCACCCTGTATAATATAAAATATTTTTAAACTATGCCACTCTTAAGTCCAGATCTCATGCTGTTTTAGTATTTTTGATAAGTTCTTCGATAAGGATGAAATCTTCCGTCCCTGCTTCGTTGGCGGACCTGGTATCTAAAACTTTTTCCCACATAGAGTATTGACTCCTGAAGCCTCGTGCAACTGTAGGCAAAATATCAGAGAGAATTTTGACTTTTTAAAAGGCTTAATATTAACACTTTACATATTATTTCTATTATTTTCGAACTTACTTGGTTCTGTATTTCTTAATAAAATAGTGGTTAAAAAGTATATTAAGAAATATTGAAAAAAAAAATATTTTGTAAGCTACACTCTCATGCAGATCTTACTGAAATATGAGAGTCCGCAAAGAAAGAACCACTTCCCTTTCATATGCATTATGGGCATAAAAAGACTCTTATTTACCAATCTCTTTTCGTTCTATTTTTTTAACCACAAATTTTTTAGTATATTTTTCTTTACAAAGAAAATAAAAGGAACATTTCTAATGTATATTAGCCATTTAACTGCTGAGTAACTTGGGAATCCTTATGAAACACAAACAAACATGTCGAGATTTCTAAAGTAAATAAGATAAAGAAGTTTATTTTCCTTCTTAAGAATTTGATGTAGGATTCGAAAATAAGGAAAACAACTATATTGAAAATTTGAAGCAAGGACCGGGTTTGAAAGTGGATTAGGGTAATAATATACAGGGTGAGTTTTTTAAAGTGTTACAAGGCGATATCTCGCAAACGGTTTAAAATATTTTCTTAAAATTTTAACGAGGCAATAGTAAGATGGGGGGGGGGGACATATTTAAACGTATTTTTATCATATACCCCCTGTCCCCATTTTGAAGGATGGGGGGTAACTTTGAAATTTCGATTGGGATTATGTACAGGGTTATCCAACCAAGACTAGACAAGGCGATTTTTTGACTTTTCCTGTACTTTTATAAAAAAACTGAAATAGCCATCTTAAGTCATTTTCTCCCGCGAATTCGAATATCTTCAGCAAGAAACAATTGAACATCAAACAAAAGTACTAGGGGTCACTTTGATATTTTTTTTAAATGGGATGCCGTATTTTTAATGAGCTTATCCGATTTCTCATATAAATTTTGATCTAAAATGTTGGATTTTTAATTTTTTTTTTTTTTTTTTTTTTAACATTTTCCGAATTTAAAACTGAAGAAAAAAGGCGTTTTTGAATTAAAAATCCAACATTTTAGATCAAAATTTATATGAGAAATCGGATAAGCTCATTAAAAATACGGCATCCCATTTAAAAAAAATATCAAAGTGACCCCTAGTACTTTTGTTTCATGTTTAATTGTTTTTTGCTGAAGATATTCGAATTCGCGGGAGAAAATGACTTAAGATGGCTATTTCAGTTTTTTTATAAAAGTACAGGAAAAGTCAAAAAATCGCCTTGTCTAGTCTTGGTTGGATAACCCTGTACTTTTGTTTCTTAATTTTAAATCTACGTAAAAAACTACGTATGTGTACAAAAAAAAATTTGAGTTGCTCCACTGGTGAAGGAATTGTGATTTATTAGGTTATAAAAATTGAAAAATATTATTTACCATTTATCGCCTGTCATGTTTTAGGAGATGTTCGGAATGTCTCCCTTTAACTTCCAAACATTTTCTCACTCTTTTTTTAAATGAATTTCGTACCCGCTCTAACATTTCAGGTGTCCCTAATAAGCAGGCAAAGCGGATTCGGTCTTTCATATCGTCTACAGTTATAGGTGCAGTCGCCATCACTTTGTCTTTTATAAATCTCCCAGAAGAAAAAGTCATGAGGGGTCAAATCCGGGGAACTAGCAGGCAAATTGACCGGACCAGCTCGACCAATCCACCTGTTTTCAAACAATTCGTTGAATTGATTACGGGCCTGTATTGCATAATGCGGTGGAGCTCCGTCCTGTTGAAACCACCTCTCAGGATTTATGTTTTGGTTTAATAATTGGGGTAATACGGCCCCAGAGCAGGAGTAGTATTAACAAGTGTGTGTGTGTTTTAATTTGCTATGCGGTCTGGCATCTAAACATTGCGTTGACTTAGTACTTTCATGTTCAGTTTGTTGTTATACAGTTTGGTGTTCTTTTGCGTTAATTATAAACATATATAATAGTAATCATTATTAATTTAGTGTTTCATTTATGATTTATATTCCTTAAGTTAAAATACTTTTGTTCAGTGTTCCTGTTTCATGGTTTTGATAGATTCGATTTTTCTATTGGAGGGCAATGTTTCGACCGTGGAAGGAAAATTCTCATAGGCTTTGGAGGTCATGGAAGGAGAATTATTGTGAACCTGAAGATGTTCCAAACTATCCTGCTGCGAATTTGGTTGAATCCGATGATTTAGATTTAGACTCGAAAAACCTTGTTCAGAAAGCACTTTACGACGAATGATTAAAAAACTGGCTTTCAAATTTAAAATTGTTGATAAGTGTGCTGCATAATGGAACGTAGCGGAATCGTAAAATGGTGAATAGAATATTTAGAAAAAATAAATGAATTTAGAAAAAGAGGAAAACAGATATATTACATGGACGAGACCTGGTATTATAATAATAATACTGCCAAAACAGGTTGGGCTGATGGCTCTAGCAGATGTCAATTAAAAGATGTACCTTGAATGAAGAGAATAATGAAGAAAAGAAGATGAAGCAAAGGATCTCGTATGGCTACCACCTTGATTAAGTAGTTCGGAGTTCCGAGCCTTATCAATTTTAACAAGAGACCATTGTGCCAGACCTTGCCGAATGCTGTGCTCACGTCAAAGAAACCGCTCCCGTGTGCGCTCTTTTATTGAAACCTTTGACTATATTTGATATCAGTCGCGTCGTCTGCCTGACTGTGCAACGTTAGGACCTAAACCCAAACTGTTCGGCAGGCAGAACATTTCGTCCAAGGACAAAGTCATTGATTCTACTCAAAATTAGCTTTTCAGCGATTTTCCCTAGGCTCGACAGCAGACTAATAGGCCTGCCGATGCCGTAGCGTCCTCACCTTTCTTATAAATCAGAATAACCTTTGCATGTTTTGATGCAGCCGAGAAGTGGCCTTTTTTGATTATAGCCTGGGATATGCTTGCCATGTTCCCCAAGGCCTTGTCAGATAGATTTCGCAACGCCGCATTTTTTAAACCGTCAAACCCGAGGGTTTTTTAATATTCAAATCGCTTATTAGGAACTTAACCTCGTTTAAGGTGACTTGGGGAAAGGCCTGAAACGGGTGATTGATGGTTTTATAAATATGTATTGTCCTTGAGACCTTCTCATTTCGTAACGCCCCATTGGTCGGATTTTCGCTGAACTGATCGCAAAGCTTGTCTGCGACTAATTCAGCTTTATCTTTGGCATCGATTAAAATCATACCTGTCTCCTGATTTTTCAGGTAGGATATAGGTGCTCGTGCGCCTCTCATCAAAGTATTAGTCATTTTATAGATGGAGTTATCCGCCATAGAAAGACTTTGGATCCTGTCATCCCACATGTTCAATTGTTATTCAGTCAACAAATCCCTGACTACCTGGGCTTCCCGATTAGCCTCCGCCTTGATGCGAGGATCTCCAGTTCGATACTTCAACCGATTTTTAATTCTAATGTGATTTTTAATTTCATCAGATAAGGTCCCGTATTTTGAATATCCGGACACTTAACAGTAACAGAGGCTTGGGCCAACGTTGATATCATCTGTGATCTTAACTACTTCACTGTCGATGTCTAGTGGACTGTGTAGAGGTTGTAACAGCTCAACATTTTTTATTATATTGTCATACATTGGCCAGTTGGTTGAGGTGCGGGTAACAAAACCTCTACCTTTTTCGAACATGGTCTGAGATCAGATCACAGATAATCGATGGCTAAGACATTTGAACAGCATTCTTGATAACAAAAATGTCCAAGATATCCGGAAAGCCCCGCGTAAAGCAATGCGTGGGCTCCTCCGGTGGTACAATGTGGTAGTTAGAAGGGGATTGGTTACAATGTTCGGGATGCCAGGTATTGTGTCATGAGTTGTGTTACAGTTAGCTAAGACAAGGGGGCTTCTTGTGTGATTCTTGTGAAAAGTAGTTTGTTTTGTAGAATCAGTTTTAAGCCGAAGTTGCTTTATTATAACATTTCCCGTTACAAGCCCTGTAGATGACTTATCACAGTACGAGTTGTTTTGCGGATAAATCAATGCAGGAGCCGAGTCTGGACTATAAATGAGTACTTTAACAACACCTATAGACGTGTATCGTATGATATTTTATTTCATCCCGTCATTATAATCCTTTTTAAAAAGAATAAATAAATGTGTTTATTAAAACAAAAAAAAAATATTTAGTTGGCAATATTATACCAAATTACCTAAATTGCAATTGAGCCATTGGTTTCCATGGTTAAATATGATTCTTGTTTGCCTGTCACTGATGGATAAAATTATAATATTTATGTTGGAAACAACGAATTTCTACAGTTCAAACGAAGGTTCTTTGCCAATGCGTCATTGATAAACGATCAATAGACAACGTGATCTATAACACCCAATCTTTATTTATTATAAGGTTAAAAGTGAATAAAAACATAATTGAGCATCTGCGAAGCGCAATACGTCTCAGATTCAAAGTAACGTGCTAGACAGAGACAAGGGATATCTGGAGTGTTGTCCATATTTCAAAATCATCGTTTCGATCTGTCAACTCTTCAAATCTTCTTCTCTATGGTGGTAAACAATTTTATGGATATTTGTAATTATTATTAAGTCTAAACTCTAACCACGAAAACTTCGACATGTATGAACTTGTGGACTATTTAATCCATTTTTTACTGAAATGTATTCCTAATTAAATTCATAATAACAAAGGGATCGCATATAATAATTGGACAATTATTATTAGCAATAAGCCAAATTGTAATCTAACATGAATGTGTCCCAATTATTGGGAAAACGTTGTTATTTAAACCCTTCAGGGCTTGTATCCAAATGCATTTGGATAAACTCAACTCTGTCATGTATCAGCAACGTTGCTAAATGTATTTATAGTCAAGTTAGGTATACAGTTTATAGTATTTGTGCATGAAATGTATATCTTGAATGTACACATAAAACTCTGCCTTAAGCAAGAGGGATTGAAGGAAATTGCTTTGTGTTGGCTATAAAAGGCTAATAAATATTACTAATTGGGCTTGTTTATATTTAAACACAATTTCTTTATAATACAATATACCTATTATTTTTCTTTAATTTAAAATCAAATGTTCATAAAATACTGGTGCAGGGGAGAGTGGAGCAAAATAGTCCCTAGATTTTTACCTTCACCTGCAGTGGCATCTATAGAATATTTTATGAGTGTCCATTTAGTGTGCCGGTGGACGATATCTCGTTAACGGTCGACTTAAGGAAAAAAAACTTTTATACAAAAGTCGTACAGGTTAATGCCGCGCACATTCTAAAAATAATTTTAAATATACAGGTTGACTCACAAATCCAGGGTGGGCCAAACATATTTTTATTTCCTTTAATTGGAACATAATATTTTTTTTATTATTGAAGCCTTTAGTGGTCCTCTATTCTACTTTAAAAAATTGTAATCTTCAAATGCGACATTGTTAAGATATGAATTTTTCAATGGATTTTTGGCTAAAAACGACTTTACATAAAAATCGCTCTATTTTAACTTTTTACTTAAATTTAAGAAAGAAGAGTTATAGCATGTAAAATCACCAAACTGTTATTAGAATTGGCATAAGTACTACAGAGTATTCAACATTTTGGTCCCAACTTAATGAATTTAAAATCAAGTTTTCTTTTTTTTTTAAATGAAAAAAAATGTATGTTACGTTTTTTTCGAAAAGATATTTTAATTCCCTTTAATTTGATACCAATATTTGATACCCTATTTCAAAAAGTTGTTGATAGAAACATGATTTCAAAAAATTGTGTCTTAAAAGCAAGCGTAATTTCGTGATGCTTTAAATTTAATAACTATTTGGCCATGCATTTCTATCAAATTCAACTTTTCTGAAAATGGAAGGCATAATAATTATCAATTATTTGACGTTTTACAGTGGCCTTGTCTACGTTAATTCTCAAAATGAATTTTAATTACACTCGAGTAGAATTAGTAAATATTATTATGATTTACGCAATTGGAGAAAGTGATGGAAACTGTTTTATAGCATCACGTTTATATGCTCAGAAGTTTCAAGAAGCTCGATGTCTGAACGAAAGATCAATAATTAAACTAAAATATCGATTTGAGAGAACGGGGAGCGTAGAGAATGAAGAAACGTCTAGGACCAAAACAGTGCTTTATGAAGATAACCAGCTAGGCATTGCATTTACGGTTGTGGAGAATCCAGAAATAAGTGTCAGGAAAATTAGTTATAATTTGGAAATTTTCAGTGAATAATTGTCTATTGGCAAACAGATTTTATCCTCATAAGGTTTAATTATATCAAGAATTAAGCGACAAAGATTTTTAAAGAAGAACATTGTTTTGCCAATGAGCCCAAAATACCACTGATAAAGATAAGGATTTTTTTAAATATGTCATGTTCACCGACGAATCGACATTTCATGGAAATCGGTTCGTCAATAGACATAATTTTCTCTTTTATGATACCCAAAATCCACATGCCCTGCTAGTAAATACTTTTCAACATTAGCGGAGCTTAAACGTTTCGGGTGTTATCCACGATTATGTCATTGGGCCTTATTTCTTTGAGAGCACTTGAGTGTTCGTTCGTTTTTGAAATTTTTGCAAAATGACTTGGTTAGGCTGACTGATAATCTCCCGGAGTTCATAACGAACAGGATGTGGGTTCAGCTCGATGGGGCACCCCCTCACTACAGCAGAAATGTTCGGGAACATCCAAATGCACAGTTTCCAGAGCGGTGGATAGGGAGGAATGGTTGTTGAAGACCCAATAATATGAAATTTTTTTTTACCTAATATTTTTATTATTTAAGGTCCGATCAATTGGCCAGCAAGGTCACCTGACCTAACGACCATGGATTTCTTTTTGTGGAGCACCGTCAAGGTCGATGTTTACAGCACACCCGCAACAACAAGGGAGGACATGATAGAACGAATCCGACAATCATTTGGTAGAATTATCCCGTTAATGTTGAGAAATGTGAGCGACTCGTTCTTCAAACGAATTGACGCTTGCATTTTGAAAAATGGTAGACACTTTGAACACTTAATGAGTAAATATGATTTCGTTTTAAATTGGTGAAAGATATTTTCAATATTGGAGATTTACATACTTTTCGATAGGTAATAATTTAAGTTTCTTCTGTAAAATTGTTTATAACTACTTAGATATTAATTACACACTAATTTATTAAGGACTCAATTTTTTTGGAAGTAAATTTAAAAATGAATTAGCAATAATCAAAATTGCTCATAATATTAAGGCTTTTTAAGACACAATTTTTTGAAATCATGTTTCCTTCAATAATTTCTTGAAATAAGGTATCAGATATTGGTATCAAATTAAAAGAAATTTAAATATCGTCTCGAAAAAAATGTGAAACACATTCATTAAAAAAAAAACGAAAACCTGGTTTTAAATTCATTAAGTTTGGACAAAAATGCTGAACACTCTGTAGTTCTTATACCAATTCTAATAACAGTTAGGTGATTATAAGTGTCATATCTTTTCTGGATGGCATTAACAAAAATAAATTGAAATACGTCCTGAACAACTTAAATACTAAAAATTAAAGAATTTAAATAGTGAAACATAATATAAAAATCTATAAACCTAACTTATATATTAGCGAAATAAATAAATTGTTATAAATAAACATGCATAATAAGTAATTGAACATTTTAAAATAGTTTATTCAATCATTTAGAAAAGTAGTGAGGACTTTAGTTTTTGTAGCTGAGTTTCAGTCTGCTAGGGTTACTTAGATTGGTCAATACGTTTCCTGAAACCAGGGGAAAAAATTACTAATTTATACATTACATATAATCTTATTGGAAAAAGACAAAATTACATTGACACAAAGATTTGCAGATTGCAATGAACCCACTTTCTCTGTAGCTGCTTTCCTTGCCTGGTAAAACTCTGTAGAAAACAAAATTCATTAATATTACAGGTTCTATACGAGTTAGTTTGCAAACACATTCTGACCATCTAGTATACAAACAGCCCTAAGTATTGCACTTGGGTTATTTATTTTTAAATTTGGAAAATGTTAATCGGTGTTTTTTAACAATAAATGATGAAATTCACTTTATTCACACAAAGAATTGTAATGCACCCACCGAGCTTTCTTGGTCATATGCGAATAAGAGAAAAACTAGAGCAAAGCTAATTAAACACACATGTAGCTTTTCCCTACCTTTTTCAATTACACCTGCATGAACTCAGCAAACCAATCTAAAGTTGAAACAGTTTTTGCTTCTACTTTATCTTGCATGCAGACCAAGCACTCGAACATACTTTAGAAAGAAGCAACAGCATTTTAAAACTACAGATAGTGTTATTATACAAGCAGATTTATTAAGGTATAGATTATATACGTAAAGTAGAGAACATACTTACCAAATAGTTTTAAATTGAAAAGAGGATGACGATTTCCTAACCTTAAAGCATCAAGGGCAAAAGAGCATAATATATAAAGAAACGGTAAAAAGTACCAACAATATTAATAAAAAACGATGTAACACCAAATTTTGTCGGTACAAAACATCGACAAAACAAATCAATATAAAATGGCGACAAAAATTCCATCGCAAACTCATCATCTTCTAGCATTCCTAGTAAAAATCGAGAATGAACTATTCGCTTAACCCAGTGCTAGTTTAAAATCAGATCTCGGAGTAATTAGGACGAACACTAGTTACCGATAATACGTATTAGAAAGAAACAGCTCTACAAAATGACATCCTTATCTGACCAGACTACTAACTGAATGTTTCGACGAAGTGAATCAGTCCTTGCTACTCTGAACTCATGTCTCAGAGAGGTAAAGACCAGCACCATTGGGCCAAGCTTATTAATAGATAAAGATAGCAACACTCAAGTTCGGTTTCATATGAGATTGTTTGATTGCCTTTTTACCTTGTCCTTACCAGAAATCGTGGTCCCCTCTAAATGCCTACGTTGCCGTACGCCCAATGAAAAGCTTCATACCCCTGGGCTGGATCTAACGCACACACTGTTCAAAATGGGCCCACTATGAATGCGCTGGAGTAGGAGAAGAGGAAAATATGTTCACTTTTGCTCTAGCTACCGTGTAAGTCAGATATGAAAAAAAACTTCAGTTCTAAGTTCATATCTACTTTAATTTAATAAAAATTAAACTATTCCTGCTGAATTACTTTGTTAATTTGTTACTGATATAGAGAAATATCCTAAAATGGATAATATTGCCCTACTCTCCCCTAAATATAACTGCCAAGAACCAACTATTATTTTGCATAGCTACATACCTACCAAATATCGGTAATACCAGATGTTGGGCCCAGTAGTACATAAATAATAAAATTCTAAGCAGTGAAAGCAATATAAGCGTCGTTTAAAGATCTGAAAATAATATGCAGATATAAGACACAACGGTTCTTAGTAGTGTAAAACCAAATAAATTTACCGTTCGTAAATAGTGCTTAAAGTCCCAACATCTGGTTGCACCGATATTTAGTAGGTTGCTATGCAAAATAATAGTTAGTTCTTGCGGCACTTATATTTACACCGGCATTTGGGTATGTGCAAGAGTATTTGCAATTTAGTTAAGCTTTCATGCTTCTGCCCTACTTGTTTGTAATAACTTTGAGACCGGAAGAAAAGCCTATGCGGCATTTTTCGAACAAAGGCCAACTTAAACAAACAGAAAATATGTATTGCATGTTTGGCATAAAAGCATACACTTTGCAAAAACCCTCATTAAATCCGGTAAGCCACGATACCTTTAAGTTTTGGGTCAGTCATCCATACTTTTCATTTTATGCCAGCAATAATTTCAATCCACAAGCGAAACACATTTGTTTAATCGAGAGGAAATATACGTAGCAGGCAAATCGCATATTTTCATTTGACTTTTCAGTTAAATAAAACTCAATATCGAATAACGTTTCTGTTTTACTTTTATGTTTCGCAATATTTTTTGCAGTTGACTGACTACATGCTCGCTTTTCTCTCAATTTGTCAGATGTACTAAATTATAAAAAATGAAGGCTTCATGCGAGATAAATTGTAGACACCGAACGCCCTACCAGCCATATTTCAAACTTATAATAACAGATACCAATGAAATTTTTTTATTTTTCTACGCTCCTGGACAAAATTACCGGTTACTAGAAAAATTCGCCCCATTATGTTCAATGCATAGTTTTGCAACAGTTTTATTATCTCCTTAAAATACAACGTCAAAAGGAATAATAAATTTAAAAAATCATTACTTTATAATATACAGTGAGTCCCAGAAGTAATGTCTAAATTCATTTAAAATTCAGCTGTGCTTTTTGGAGACGCGCTCGGACCTGTTGATTTTTATTTCTTAATGTGATTCTTCCGACGGTAAATTCATGTATACAGGGTAGCTCAAAAACAAGTTGAGAACATCAACTTCATTTTTTCAAATGAAAATATCTATTTTTTATTTTATTTTTGAATTTTGCATCGAACTCTTAGTATGTTTCCTGTACCATGTCCTATACCTAAACTCAACAATTATTCAAAAAATTACGATGGAACACATCAATATGTAAGACCTGTTTATTTCAAAAGAATAGAACAGCAAATCAAATTAAATGCTGAAAATGTGCACCAGTTACGGCTTGACAATATCCAAGGCGATCAATAAACATTCTTTGCACGTTTTCAACCATTTCCGGAGTTATAGCACGCACTTCTCTTCGGATCCTGCAGATTGTTTGGTCTGTCAACAAATACTTTCGATTTGAGTTAACCGCGCAAAAGAAAGTCCAGCGGTGTTAGGTCTGGCGACCTAGCAGGCCATTCGATAGGTCATTTCCGTCCTATCCACCGAGTGGGAAGGGTTTGATCCAAAAATGTAGTGCGGAGGAGCACCATTTTCCTGGAACATCACTTCTTCGTCATGGGAGTCGAGGGTCTAATGGATTCGGAAATAAGGCCACTAACTCTGGAAATAATTCAGGTTGAAAAAATTCGAAATATAATTGAAGAGTGGAAGTACCAAAGATACTAAGTGCCAAAAACCAAATTTTGTAAAAATTTGCTTGAAATGGTTTTATGTGCCGGCGCCAATTTCTCTACAAATGTTCTAAGTGTCACGGAATTGTAAAGCTGTTATATAAGTTTAATAGATGGCGCTCGGGACTGTCCTTGCAGAATATATTTAGAAAGGTCATAATTATGTGCCAACTTCTTGGTTAAAAATATTTAATGTGCTGAGTTGTTCAAACTGACAGTAGAGTAGTGTCGTCTAGTACTTTTTGCGTTTATTGGACATATTTGGTGTAAAAATATGGAAGTTGTTTAAGAAAAGGATAGAAGAAGGTTTATAGAACAGCAAAGGAAGAAAAAACATGCGGGAAAGGCACATACTAATAGAAAAAAGATTATTGTTGGTTCAAAAAATCCACCCAATCAAAAGCTAAGAATTTTCAGGTTATGAAGAGTGTTATATAAGCTCATCCATTTAGTTGTTTTCTAGTAACGTAAATAGGACGGTATTTTAACTAAGAAAAATAAAAGTATTTGTTTAACTCATATTTAAACAATGCATTCTTTCAGGTGCCGTGCAAGTGCTATTTCGACTGCAAAAAAATTACAATAGGCTGGAACTTTTCGAGAAATTTTATGCTGAAAACTGTAAAACACAAGGGACTTACTTAATGGGGTTAATAAATTTGGTAAAAATCAAAAGACGTCGCCATGGAAATTATGAAAGTGCCGTGGATAGCAAAAGACAAATGTCCATATCATATACAGTTCCAGGTCAGGATGGGAACTTTGTGCAAGTATGCAGAAAGACATTTATGCATATTTTTGAAGTTACTCAAAAACGTTTGGTGGGTCTAATCAGCAAGAAAAAAAATGGGAGATACCACTTTCATTGATAAGCTGTCTAACAATAAACCCAGGAAATTTACAGCGAGCATATTAATTCTATCCCTAGAGATGTATTGCGCTACTCCCGTGCGAAGTCGGAAAAGCAATTTCTGAGCCCTCATCTGAATATTCACCGTCTTTATAAAGCTTTTTTGAAAAAGAATAAGGAATCTTCTGTAAGCTACAAGTTTTATAGGGGCCTATTTAAAAAAGATTTCCCGAAGTTAAGCTTCCATCGCCCCAGAGTTGATACTTGCCACACGTGTGATAAGTTAAACTGTAAGGCAAAGCAGAATAATAGTGCCGGCATTAAGTCGAAAAATCAACTGGAAATGCATCATCGAAAAGTCGAGAAATGTTTAGAATATATGAGAAATGAAATTACTGGTTCACAACTTCCAGGTACTGACAAATGTTGTATTTCGTTTTATTTACAAGTCCTATTTGTTCCAGCGTTGACTCATTCAGACATGTTTTATTTATCACAACTATCATGTTATAATCTGGGAATACATTTAGCCGACAACAACTATGCATTTATGTGTATGTGGCATAAAGGTGTTAGTGGGCGTGGAGGTAACGAGGCTGCATCTATACTTCTTAAGATATTAAATTCTGGGATTACACAAAAAAAGCATTTGTTGCTATGGAGCGACAACTGTGCCGGGCAAAATAAGAACAGGATGGTAATATTTGCTTTGGTGTTTCTCGTTCTTCATCGAGTTTTTGACATAATTAAATACAATTTTCTTGTAAGTGGCCACAGTTTTATGTATTGTGATAGGGACTTCGCCCATATCGAAAAAACGAAGCGTGTTATGAAATCAATGGTACCCAATGATCTGCATAAAGTTATAACTTCCGCAAAATATGGTCCTGCTTTTCAAGTTATTGATATGTCAGTTAACGGATTCTGGGATATAAAAGAAGCAGCTGATACATTTCTAAATACCAAGAGTCTAAACATCAGTAAGGTGGTAAGAATAAAAGTTGATTGGAAAAATCCCACAGTTCTGCTTGTAAAGGAAACCTTCTCTGACATTGAAGGGTGGAAGAAAATGAATATCTTGAAGAAAGGCAAATCCATTCCAGATCTAAAATCAGCAGAAATAAAGCTTTTACCGCCTGAAAATAAGATATCCGTAAACAAAAAAAAGTCTTTATCATCCATGATTCCTTACCTGGAAAATCTCGATCATAAAAAATTCTACAGGGAACTTCTTAACCTAAATGAAGAGAACTTAGGGCCAAGTGGCAGTTCAACTAAACCGTAATTGGTACTTATAACCTTTTAATTATGTGGCACTTACAACTTAACTTTTGTTACTACTTATAACCTTTGAATGTTACACACTATGGCACTTATGCCTTTTCAGTTTTTGTTAAAATAAGTTATAAAAAAATTGTTAATAGAGTTAAGATATGTCATTTATATTTTGATATTTTTCCCACTTGTTGGGAATTAGCATAAAATATTTTTGAAGTAAAAAATTAAAAATTAACTTTGTAAAATTGTTTTTCTCAATTATCTCAGCTTAATGAATTGGGCACTTAGTGCCTTTGGTACTTCCACTCTTCAATTGTCCTGTTAAAGTTCAAAGAAAAATGGAGTAATTACTCTTCCGCGGACTATTCCACACCACACGTTAGTTTTTTGAGGGTAGTATCTGTGAACCTCTATCATCCAATGCGGATTTTCTGTTGCTCAATATCAATAACTTTATCTGTTCACCTTAGCATTCAAACAGAACGTAGCTTCATCGGAAAAAATTATATTTTTACTAAATTATTATTTAGGTTGCACATATTTTGCATACGTTCACAAAACTCATTTCGCCTATCGAAATTATCTTCAAATAAGTGATGCACTGGAATATCTTTGTATGGGTGATATTTGTGCTTTTGAACTATTTAGTGAACAGCAGATTTCCGTATGTGTGTGTTGGTCCCAATGTGCGATAAAAGAGTTTCCTCTATGGAAAGCAAATCGTGAAGTTGTTCATTCTAATCTCGAGCAGGATAACCAGATTTAGGCAAATCTCTAACATGACCGAATTCTCTAAATATAGCCTCTATTCTACGCACCACCTTTTGACATATTGGGAGGACGATCAGGATGAATTTCATTGAATGATTGAGCTGTTTCTATTTAAGTACCTGCTCTATCACCAAACCCAACCATGCATAGAATTTCAATTTTTTCTCGTTTCGTTAACTTTACTATTCTGAAAACCGCAACTTCGCAACAACGCTTGACTATTACTTATTTGAATTAAAATTTTTATACAGTTTCTATGGGACTAAACGGTGACAAGTCAATTCAGGGAGATAAACATAATGACCGTGCCGTGCCGTCTTTGTATATTATTCAGTGCCTCAGGTTCATTAAGCAAAACCTTGACGAATAGCCGAGAGTTGGTGACACCCATTCTTATAACACCAGAAATCAAAACAATGTCTTCCAGGATTTTCATAGAATTGCTAGATCTAGATTTGCTCTTAACTATCATGCACCAAAAATGTTTAATAAGCTTCCGATCCATGTGAGGGAGCTACCATCAAGAGCATTCCTCACAAAAATAAAACGTTTTCTTAGTACAAATGCATTCTACTCGGTTAATGAATATTATGATTTTAATTGCAACAGTATTGAATTTTGATTGTCGTGATTAGTATAAGAATCTGTTACACCCTTCGAGATAGATATTAAAAAGTTTTAAAACTTCCAATGTTCCTTTGTATCGATCTGTGCATTGCCGCATATGTCAGTTTTGGTATAATTAGTGTTTCTGTTTTATTGTTGTATGAATAGGTATAAGTAATAGCGCTGTATAATTATCTTCATCTAGTGTATGTTTGACTTTTGTAAGCATCCTTGCGATAGCACCAATAAATACTTTGACTTTGACTTTGACATTTAGAAACACACAAACAAAAAGAAATATACAAATAAATCCTCAGAATCACGGTCGTACTTATTGATATGTTCAAATGTAATTTTTTCTAAAGCTGTTAAGTGTAGGTATAGGTCAAAATTCAAAAATGAAACGAAAAATATATGTTTTCTTTTGGAAAAATGAAGTTCATAATCATAACTTACTTTTGGTTTACCCTGTATATATAAATCTACCATTAGAAAAATCATATTAACACGTTCGCGGACAAGACGGTATATGCCGTCCAACCTCTTGGGACAAGACGTGATATGCCGTCAACATTTATTATTGTGCTAAAGTATCAAGACGTGATATGCCGTCGAGTTTATATGGCGATTACTGTTGTGTCATGTCTACTGTCCCAGAAGAAGAAAAAAATATTCCATGGATGTGAAATCAGTTATATTTGGCAACAGTGTTTATTATTCTGCATGTTACGGTATGTTCACATGCATTACGTATTATTTTATACGAGTTTTACAGTCTACGAAATTTAGTTGCTTCTGTGGTGTGTTCTAAAATATTCTGGTAAGTTCAAAAAACTGTTTTTTATTTCTTTCAGGTAATATAAAATGGCTAAAGACTAAACCTAAAATATAATAATATTATAACCTAAAAAGTCGGTTCAATGTTCAACAAACAATTTATTACAAATAGGAATATGGCAAATGACAAAAAATAGCCATCAACCGATGGATATTTTTTTGTACAAGATAATGTATTTTTCTGCATTCTGCTTATTCTTATAAATTTCAAATTTGTGGAAACATTTTGCAATGTTGCCAGATTTCAAATTTATTTCAATTAATCCTATAAAAGAAATTGCCTTGTGAGATATTTGCTAATCCGTACGAAGAATGAGTATTATATTATACTATAGTATACTATAGTAATATAGTATACTATACTATAGGTACTATACTATACTAGTATTTTCGTACAAATTGCTTTGACATAAAGTTAATTTTTTTCAGCTCTAATGAATGAAAAAGAACAGCGTCGCCTCTTACTACTTCATGAGGAAGTATCTACACCCGAATCTGATTCGGATGAAGAAAGTGAGCCATACAGCTGTGACGATGACATACAAGATCCTAATTATGAACGTGAAGATAATTCCAGTACTTCGAGTTCAGAAAACTTGTTGTCACAAGATGCAAATTCGTCGCGTGAAACATCGCCTTTAGACAATGAAAATTGTATGCCTGATCCTCCTGCACAAGCAAGTGGAGAAGAATCTAGCGATGACGAATGGTTCGAGTATGAATCTGAGATACCAGAATTTCAATTTGAAGATGCAGGTTTGGGCATTCAGCTTGTTTTCGACAACCCCCCTTCGTGCCTCGAAATTTTTGAAAAACTTTGGGATCATGAAATTATGGATATGTTAGAGGGATCAATGAATAGATATGCAGAATTGTTACGCAACATGAACCGTCCGCAACAAAAAAACAGCAGATATTCTTCAATTCGGACGATAACTAAATTAGGGATTCAACAATTCTTGGCTCTGTGCATTTTACAAGGCCAAGTAAAATATCCCTCTATAAGAAAAATGTTTAGTATGGACCCACTGTATTATAATCCCGTCTCACATCTCGCCATATCCGGAAGACGTTTTGAAGAACTTTTGAGATGCTTTAGTTGTGCATACCAACAGCCTTTCGACCATACTGATCGGCTATTTAGAGTAAGGCCCCTTCTGGATAAGCTCTTATGGAATTACAGGGTTGCTTTTTTTCCACATGAAAATCTATCTCTCGATGAGTCACTGTTGCTTTTCCGTGGACGACTCAATTTTAGGGTCTGTATAAAAAATAAACGTGCAAGATATGGCATAAAATTTTACGCCCTTTGCACCACAGATGGTTATGTCTTAAACCTCAAAATTTACTCAGGTAAAAGCGAAGAAGTCGAAGGAGTTTCAAAAATCGATGCCCTTGTTATGTTACTGTTGAATCCATACTTAGACCGTGGGCACCATGTTTTCATGGACAATTTCTATAACAGCCTAAAGTTGTGCAAGGAACTCTTAAAAATAAGGACTCATTGCACAGGTACATTACGTTCCAATAGAAGAGGTAACCCTGTTATTGTGACCAAAGAAGAAAGGAGAGCACATTTGGAGAAGATGCAAGAAAGTTTATGTCTCTAAGTGGAAAGACAAGAGAGATGTGCTGTCAATCACAACAAAATATCCTCCCAAACTAATTAGTGTCCGAAATAGATTCGGCAAAGAAAAAGTTAAACCAGAAGAAATTTCCCAATATAATATGAATATGGCTGGAATTGACCGTAATGACCAAATGGTTGCTTACTACTCCTCTCCACGCAAGACTATTAGGTGGTACAAAAAGGTTATGTTTCATTTACTAGATATAACACTTTGGAATGCCTACTACATAAAAAACATATATAAAACACAAAAATCACATATCTTCAGTTTCGCGAGGAGATCATAAAAGCATACCTTCAAATTGATCATAATCTTAGAGACGGGAGACGGTTAATAAAATCAGGACCATTACATGGTGGAAAGAGAGGAAGAAGTGATGTGCCCACCGAAAATCAATCTGCGAGATTGCCAGTAACCATGCACTTTCCAGAAAGCATTCCGAATGTAAAAAATCCAAATAGAGGTTACCATTTGCGGTGCAGACATTGCGCCTCCAAGTCTATTCGCAAAGAAACTAAATATAGATGCAAAACTTGCCCTGAGCATCCGGCGCTTTGCATTGACTTATGTTTTGAAGAGTTTCATACGTCCTTTTTGTAATTATTTTTTCTCTAAATAAATTATGATTTAAAACATTAATTCCCTTATTTGTCTTCTGACGGCATATGACGTCATTGTCCCAGTACATAAAACTTATCTTTTGTAGGGACATGACGGCAAATGCCGTCGTACAGTTTTTTTCCTGCAAAACATTTTAAAATTGCTTCTAAATGATATAGCTGGTCTTGAAATAATTTTATATCACTTAGATGAAAAGATATCATACTGTGTTTTTGGCAACCACCTTTTTTTTCAACTGTCCGCGAACGTGTTAAGAAATAAAAATCGACGAGCCTGAGCGTCTTTCCAAAAAACCCACCGCTGAATTTTAAATGAATTTAAACGTTAGTCTAAGACTCACTGTATATATTCATTTATTTGTGTGATGCTTTACTATAAATAAAATCCTATTTTTCTACGATGGAAAATATTATGCTAATTTAAATCAAACTTTATGTAGTTTCTATACGCACTTTAAAACCCGCAAAACTTAGAAAGAAAATTTCCTCTTATAATTCCTAGTTTTAAAATATTCTTCTACTAACAGGCGGCAAAGACGGCTAAAAGATGCAACAACATGTCTATTTATAAATAAACAGCATTTATTGTAAGCGAAAAGACACGTTTCGAAACTGACAATAGGCAAATTAGGTTCCTTAAAACAGATCCGTGTCGCGGTAACAAAAACTCTGGTATATCTAAAATAATAATTTGTGATTAGTAAGTAAAAATAATGGTCGCTTTTGGCATGATAACGGATCGTGAGACATAAAGCTAATTGGACCTCCATCGGAAGACTTGAGGTGGAAGGGAAGATATTCCGACTTGTCTACCAAATTAGTGTCTCATTAATTCTCAAGGAAGAAAGTCGATTTCTTCTTGCCGCATGCCGGTTCACGGAAAATTTTCCGAATCTTTCATGCTTTTTCAAGCAGAAAAGTCTGCCTTTTTCAGCCGGTTTACGGTTAATTCTTATATTCACACGAAGATGTGTTTTTCACTATGTAAATAAATCCCGAGGATATCCTCACAACTTCAAGTGCAGTAAAATTTCAATTCATTATCAGTTTGGTAAAGTTTGTACAGTGTCATATTTTAAAAGTTAATAGATGTTTATTTTTTGTTAATAAGAGTTTCAATTGAATCTATGCATAAATAAATGAACGGCAAGCTAGCAACTCTTGGCCGTTCATTAATATGCAATACATGCTTTATTATGGAAAATCAAGATTTTAACAATATGTTGTAAAATGTACTCTATTACTTTCATATATTTTTTTCCTCTCCGTTGGTTCAACAATTTGATTTTGATTTCATGGGGTTTCGCACAATTTCGGAATAAAAAACAATATTTGTTTTCTGTGACGTTTCGGTTTATTTTAACTTAAACCATCATCAGACTACAAGAGAGCTATTTTTAATTGTGGTATTATTATTTTACATTTAAAATTTTTTATTAGCTATTGCCTAAACATGTTTAGAGAATAGTTAACCTAATTTAAGTTAAATTTTTAACCTTCTTTAAGCTAAATTAAGTCCTAAAGTATAGAAAACTCCTCGGGCAAGCGAAAATTTTTGTCGCGAGATATATTTATTATATTAGCATGGGTCCAAAAATCCTTTCCACTTTTGTTAACATATTAAATTAAAATATGATATTTTTTCCCTAGGAATAGCGTGTTTAGTCAAATTTCTAATTTGTCCATAATACTGGATACCTTCCGTTTTTTGCTTTGAGTATGTCCTATGAGCTTTATCTCTTAATTTCATTCAAAGCTTAATATTGGTAGCTATCCACGGTGTGAAAGGTTTTTCTTTGATTCTTCTTCGCTGCATAGGTGCATATTTATCGATTAAAAACAAAATATTGTCATTAAAAATGTTGAGGTTATTGTTGAGAATAATATATTTAATCCCCTGTAATTGTTGAGCATCATTTTCAAAATCTGCAAAATTCTTGTTATTGTAATCTCAAGATTAAATAAATTTATATCCATTTTGACTTTTGGGTGAATTCACAATTGAATAAACTGAGTTATGATCAAACACCTCATCCGATGTAATGATAGAAGCATTTTCCTTGACATCCAAATTGTTGTTTGTTATAATAATATCAATGAGAGTACTGCTATTACTAGAGATATTTATTCGTGTTGAATCTTGAATTAACTGCTTGTTTAAATTCATACTTTTTCCACACATCAAAACCCACCTCCTCTTGTAGCTCTATTTTTTCTCACAAAATTGTATCCTGGAATTTTAAAATTACAGTTCTCATAATCGGATGACAACCAGGTTTTAGACAAGCCTAGTAAGTCAAAACCACAATCAGTTACATATTTAATAAACTCGTCAAAGTCAGTATTCAATGAACGTATGTTAAGATGTGCGACCATAAAATTGTCGGTATTATTGAATTTTTTATTAACGAGTCTATCGTGTTGGATAACTGCTCGCATACCAAAATGATTGTCCGCTATCATTCCAACATCCGAACCCCCATCTCCCCCTTACACATACCGGTCCTGTATATAGCAATAATCCCCCAAAGCAAATAACAAATAATAACCTTTAAATTTATTTTTAATATTCCATGTAAACTTATATTAAAAGTTTAAAATGTAAACGCTTCGAGACGTAGTTTAATATTTAATTTAATACTTGCTTGGATATTCAAGTTATACAACCCTTATTTACAAAAATTCTCGTTTCACGTTTACAACTGAATTTCTTGTCTGTTTGACAAATACGATTTCCATTTTTTTTTTTTCAATAAAAATGTAATCCAATTCAAATATTTGTCGTTCGAGTTATTTATGTATAGCTATTTGATTTTATTTAATCCTCCTAGTATTTTTGTGTTGCCTAAAAGTAAATGTAAAAAAAAAGCTATATTTTTAAGTAATGTTTATATCGTTATAAAGATTCCGTAAGTACTTTTTTTAACATTAATATATCGCAGAAATTAAATTGTGTACTTTATATTAACTTACTAGGAAATGTATTTTTCCTAAGAACACCCATGAAAGCATGGTTAATTTGTAACAAACAAAAATTCAGTAAAATCTCTCAATAGCGACCACCCTCGGGGAATCAAATGTTAGTCGGTTAACAGGGGTGGTCGGTTAATAAAGAAGAACTGAAACATTGATCTGCATTTTACAGGGTTTGTTTATTAATCAGTATTGTTAAGCAAGCCAAGTGTTGTTATTTAACTTGTGTCAACAGTTCATGATGCTTTTATGTTCCTCGCTTGTGGGTTAATTTCACTGATTCTTTCATTTACTGAGTGAAGGAATTAAACGAGCTTTTCACTGTGGAAATTTGGCGTTTATTTCTCCAAATCACACAAAACTTCTTTAGTACATGATTTTACAATAACGTACTATAACATAACTATTCACTACTCATTTTACAATCAAAGTAATCACTATATTTGTTTAATACATTTGCTGGGTGCCTTTTTTTAGGCAATGCTATTGGTTTCACTACGACTGAGAGAAAACCACGTGCGTTTGTTGACATACGACTTTGCTTTATCTTAGCCCAAAGTGTAGTGTGTTTGAAGAAGGAAAACTATATCATCTGACAGCAAGGTTACGCCCCCGCTGTCACGACGACTAACCAACAATGCATTCTGATAGGCCACACAACCGCCATGTTTTCTCCCAACCAATCGGACGGCAATGAACAAACTGTACCATGCCTTGTCACCCTCCTAGAGCATCAAAACGCCGTCAAAGGGTTTTCGAATATACAGGATTCTAAAAATATACTTTTAACATTTAAACGTGGAACATTGCTTTTTCCTGGAATAACGATCGACTAGCCGTTTATTATTTAGGACATATTATATGTTCTGTTCTGTTCGAAATTTTCGATGACCTCTTGCCTTTCGGCATCCTACCAAGTCATCAATCGTTTAACAACATAAAATATTTTCGACAAAAAAATTCTTTTACTTTTAGTATTTTAAATCAAATTATTTCCACACTTTATTCTTACACCTCGATGATGGTCCCATAGATGACAACACTGATCTTTAAAGCACCTATTCCCGAGGAAGGGAAGTTTGAGACGACTGATTTTGATTTTTGGGTTGCTTGTTTGACATTTATTTTCTGTACTAAACCTTTAAAACTTTAAATTTCTACATGATTAGTCGTACTCCTGGATTCTGTATCTTGACAATGATTGTTTATCTCCCAACTTAAACGTCGATATTTCTTTTAACGATCACTGGAGACCGCCAAAGAATATAAAAGGGAAGTCTTTTAAGACCATTCCCCCAACCTTGTGAAAAAAATTTTTTATTATAATATCTTTTATTTATATTTTATGTTATATTCAAGTTTTATTTATGTTTATTTAACTAACTAGTAACTATAAGAACGATGATTGAGCTCTTCATACCTTTGTCATTAATGCAATTATACTACCATTGTCAACCATTTTGTTCTCAAGCTGTCAACGGTCAACTATAAAATGACTGAACACGTTGTCACGTTTTCATTTTAACTGTGTTCGTCTCTCTATTTTAATCTTTAAGGGTATATAAAATATAAGATCTGTTTTTTTGTTTTTTAATTTTTTAATAATTTTATTTTATATAAAACTCTATTGTTTTCCCTACATAATGGGACGAACATAACGCAAGGTGACGGGACCTTAGGTCTCCAATAACTAATTTTACAAATGAAATTTCAACATTATGTAAGTACAGACATTATTAATAATTTTATTTCATTACTAATTACAAATTTCTTTCTTATTACAGAATTTCTCATAAAACAAATCACAAACAAAAATCTTTCTCTAACAAGATCTAGAATGTCCAAAAGATCCTTTTTATATATCCTGACGTATGATTTTCAAATAACGAATATCTTCCCTTTTTAAATTCGACCACAGATTGACAGTGTCTTTTCATAAACTTTGATTTAAATATAACATTCCACTTTCAATTTCAATTTTAGCATGCTGATTACATTCAATTATTAATATCTTGTCAAAATATTTGTAAATAAAAAAAGCTCCATCAACGTCATTTTCCACCAACAGTTTTCTCTCTACTGCTAATAATAACTGCAGCACTACTTTGGTCTCCTGAAGATGAAGGTTACTACCTTTGAAACATGTAGAGACAATTTAATTTTAAAATTGAGCCTTTAATAGCTCACTATTAAATTAGTGGAGAAAGACTTTTTGACTTTTTTTCCCCTTTCCCCATATTATATGTGTTTTAAAAGATGATAGTTGCAAGTTTTATGCCTATCCCAGTAATAACACTATATTCGTTCAGCAAACATTGATACATTTTGCTCCTTTAAAGAGGCAAGGGCCTAGCGACACTTGAAGCACCGGTTCCCGTCAGATCACCGAAGTTAAGCAGTGTCGAGCGCGGTTAGTACTTGGATGGGTGACCGCTTGGGAAACACCGCGTGCTCTTGTCTTAGGGAAGAGTGTAAAATGAATCGACATCGAAACCATCCTATTCACGCCTGACAGGCCGGATGAGATCGGATATCTCGTAGGATAAAGGTGCCGTTTCACACTCCCCAGTCGGTAGACCGCACGATTAAAAACCGTACGGTCGATGACCGGTTCAAGATGGCCCCTGATACGCCGACGACCGTAAATAATAGTAAATAAAAAAAAATTAAAATAATATTGAAATCAGATATTTAACAGTAGTATTGATTCTAAAAACACTTGTTGCATTTAATTATATTATTTTTAATACATTTGGATGATCGTTTCCCCAACAAGTATCTACATACAGTGTGGCCCAAATTTGGACTACATGTATGGGGATCTTGGAAACTATAGAAGATAGAGAAACGGTTAAATGGGGAAAGTTTTTGACAATTATATTTCTAACTGAAAACCGTTTAGTACGCGGCCTTATCTTTTTTGGTTTTTGAAATATGTTAAAAAAACCAAAAAGATGTATTTTCGAAAATATGCTGTAGATTTCTTATTATTCACTATTTTGGCAATCTGTAAAAACATTTTTAAAGCAACTTTTTAAGTAAATTTTAGTTTTGCAATTTAATTTTGAACACGACGTTTCAGTTATTTTATACCATCATCAGGTTCATTTTTTCTTATGGGCGCCATATTGTATTTTATACTTAAAATGTAGCTTATGACGTCAGCTTTTCAACGATGTATTATTTGTTGGAAAATAAATGGAATTGACTTGAAAAATAAAGAAAATTAATTTTCGCAACACGTCAAATTTGAGAAGAACACATTAGGCAGGGTTAAATTTGTTTAAAATATCATAATATTATAATACATTATTTTATTCTTTCCTTATGGTTAAAAATCTCATATTAACATTTCAAATAAAGAAAACTAAAAACGCAATTAATAATAATTATTGTTTTGAAAAGAAAATAAGAAAAAATATCTAACTTACTATACTTATTCGAAATGTTGGCCGTTTTTATTAATACATTTTTGACACTTTTTTAACACAGTATTGATGACCCTGCGAAGCGTGTTGCCATTTATGCTCGTAAACACATTCCTCACTCTCTCTTCTAATTCTTGTACAGATTCCGGGGGTTCAAACTCATATACTTCATTTTTTACATAACCCCATAAATAAAAATCGAGAGGAGTTATATCAGGGGATCTAGCAGGCCAATTAACTGGTCCGCCGTTTGAAATTAATTTGTCATCAAATATCTGTCTTAAGAGAGTTTGAACTTCCCGAACATTACGTGCGGGACAACCGTCTTGTTGAAACCAAATATTATTCAATTGATCTTGCAGAACTCTTGCTCTAATTGCCGGTAATATTTGATCTTCTAACAGCTCCAAGTATCTTTGGCCATTCAACGTATGATTATAAAAAAATGGTCCTATAAGTCTGTTGTCTAAAATGTAAGGAGAAAAGTAAAGCTGGGTTACTTAATACCTGCTATGTATTTAGCAAGCTAGGTGACATTACTTACCATACATACCACACCATACATTAAAACCAAATCGGGTTTGCAGTCTTCGTTGAGCCAATTGGTGAGGGTTTTCTGTTGCCCAAAAATGATGGTTATGTCTATTAAATACCCCGCAGTTGGTAAAATGTGATTCATCGGTCCAAATTAGAAGACGACTGAAATCATGATTTTGTTCGCATTGATTCACATACCAATTTGAAAACTGCATTCTTCTTGGATAATCCGTTTCTCGTAAACCCTGAACTATAGTTGGCTTGTATGGTCGATATTTATTTTCCTTAAGGACTCTTTGTATGGTACTTCGCGGGGTTAGTAAGTCTCTTGCCGACGCTCTTGTAGATGATGTCGGAGCGGCATTAAAATAGGCTCTGACATTTTCGTCACGCTCGTTATTACCTGCTTTTTCGTAACTCTTGGGCCGCGGTTTTTCAAAACTTCCATAGTTTCTCAGGTTCATAACAATTTTTGGAAAAAGTCTGACACTTGGCTGCGGTCTTTCAGGAAAATTTTCAAAATACCTTTCTAATGCAAGGTTTGCATTTCTGTTGCAATGAATGTAACATTCTAGCAAATCAAATTTTTCTTCGTGAGAAAAACGCAATGCCATTTTCTTTTAAATTCAGAATACACAAATAAATCGTTATTATTAGATAATAATAATAAATACTTTTACTCGTTCTGACAAGTAATATTTTTGTTTCATTTTCAAACGGTAGTAGTTGGTCATAGGCTACTGGATTTTATGTTTGATTCATAGGTTATTGTAATATTGTTGATTGAAACAATGCAAGCAGGGTTTTGTGAATACTACAAAATGTAAACCTTTTAATTGGTATTCAATTTATGGAGTTATAGTGCAGTTGTCAAATTTGACGTGTTGCGAAAATTAATTTTCTTTATTATTTAAGTCAATTTCATTTATTTTCCAACAAATAATACATCGTTGAAAAGCGGACGTCATAAGCTACCTTTTAAGTATAAAATACAATATGGCGCCCATAAGAAAAAATGAACCTGATGATGGTATAAAATAACTGAAACGTCGTGTTTAAAATTAAATTGCAGAACTGAAATCTACTTAAAAAGTTGCTTTAAAAATGTTTTTACAGATTGTCAAAATAGTGAATAATAAGAAATCTACAGCATATTTTCGAAAATACATCTTTTTGGTTTTTTCAACATATTTCAAAAACCAAAAAAGATAGGGCCGCGTACTAAACGGTTTTCAGTTAGAAATATGATTGTCAAGAACTTTCCCTATTTAACCGTTTCTCTATCTTCTATAGTTTCCAAGATCCCCATACATGTAGGCCCAATTTGGGCCACACTGTATATGTAAATAATTTTAAATATTTTTGTTTAATTTTATCAGAAATAAAATTAAATGAGATTAAGCCAATTTACCAATATGAATATACTGTACGTGCATACTAACATTGTATATAGTATACAATGTACTGTAGGATTGCTTTAAAATTCTTATTTTCTAAAATAATCAGGAATTGAGAAATATTTGTAGACTTGTCAAAATTGTTAACAATATTAAAAAGTTTTCTAAGTCTCCCAAACTTGCGCAGGCTTCAGATAGGCTTGCTTGATTTTTTCGACACTGGAGCAAGTTCAGGTTCCTCTTACTCTGTCTTAGAGTTGGGAGCACTTTCATCCGTTTCTTGGATCTCTTCAGTACACTCGATGGTAGTCAATTCTGCACTTTTTGCTGGCAACTCAGTATCAATAGAGGCAAATTATTTCAAGTTCACAAATGTGTCATTAATGTTAGGAAACAGTTGTGGGAGCGGAATATTATCTTCTTTTTTTAAGTCGTCAATATTATCGGTATTACACATAAATCCGGCTTTCATAAAGCATTTTTTCATTGTCACTGGTGACAAATTGCGCCAGACCACCAAACCCCCTATCAAGACGTTGGTTATTGTAATATTATTTTCAATTTCTTGAAGACGACAGCCACTCTCTATACATATTAAAAGCCTCTTACTAAGGTAGCTACTGTAGAGCATTTTAAAATTCTGATTAATGTCTTGGTCCAAAGGTTGGCAATGTGAGGTGGTATTGGGTGGAAGAAAAATAAGTTTGATATTATTCAGTGTAATTTAGGGATGAGACGTTACATTTTCCAGAAAAAATGTCACTCTTTTATTCTGCTTCTTTATCTTGGAATCAAATCTATGAAACGATGCTGTCATGATGTCTGCTGTCATCCACGCTTTTTTGTTCAAGACCTATTGGAGAGGTTACTGTGCGCCCTTAAAACATCGAGGATGTTTCCTTTTGCCTATCATAAGTGGCTCTTCCCTCTCACCTTCCATGCTTGCACAGAACAGAATTTTAAATCGTTGTTTTGTTTTTCTCCAATATACTTGTCATCTATCAATGCATATGTTTTTGTTGGCAATGCAAGATAGTAGAGACCTGCCTAATTTGCATTGAATACGTCCCTTGGGGCATAATCCTTTAAAATGGTCGATAGCCTTTCTTTCCAAGCAGTTACGTCTTTCATATTGATATCGACTGATTTGCCACATATTTTCTTAAAGGTAGTATCGTGTCAGTTCTTGTTTCAATAGCCCTAAATTAATTCCTTTTTCCAGCCTCTAATGAAAATCTTGCACATTAGGTTTATTGATTAGGTGAAAATGATTTGCCCTCTGCATCATATTAATGCAAAAATCTGCCCTTCGAATCATGTTCACATCGCTTAGTTTTTGAAGTCTATCCACTGCCATGGTTCAGTGGGATTTTACTTAAAAACCAAATTAATATCACCGGTTTTATCGGAAGTTACGCCATTTTCGTTTTTTTAAATAAAACCCTGTATTATTTATTGTTCAATCAAATTTTTCTCAAAATTACCTTTTCAACGACAAGCTACAAAGTGATATATACTTTCAAAATGGCAGCTGACGTCGCAGCAGTAGCATATACTTTTGATTTCACATATCCCCATAGTAAAAGATCAAGCGGGGTTAAGTCCGGTGATAGGGCAGGTCATCGTATTGGCCGGTTTGTTGCAATCCATCTATCGCCAAACATTTCATGTAAACAGTTTACGGCAATCTTTGAGTTATGCGCAGGGGCGCCGTCTAGCTTGTAATAATTTTCGTTTATTGCATTTAAAGGTAAGCTCTCCACAAATTTTTCGACGGAATTTTGAGGCATATTTAAATATTGAACAGAATTGAAATGATCAAAAAAGAATACTGGACCAACGATTCTCATTCCCATTATACCCATCCACGCAATTACAACAAAACGATTCTGAAAAGCGCCTCCTCTAACTAAGTGGCGATTTTGAATGGCTCAAAACCGTGTTTTATTCCTATTAAATATACCGATATTTGTAAATCTTGCTTCATCGGAAAATTATGTCTCGATGAAAACCATTATTGCCATTGTTCTCCCCTAGAAACAAATTGCAGTATTGTAGTCTTCTGACAGGGTCGTCTTCTCCCAAATGATGGTGAGCCTGTTATTTAATATGCTTTTCTAATATTATTCTTACGTTTTCTTGGCTAGTATTACATTGTTGTCTTATTTCTCGCAAGAAAGGGACGTGGGATCAATAGCAATGCAAGCCAATACATTTATTTCAGCTTCCTGGCTTCCAACAAAGTTCTTATGGCCCTTTTGCTCATTTCGTCTTTCTGATTTTAACTTTTTTTCTAGCCATTGGAAATAATTTGGACTAGGCCATTCATGATCTGGATGTTGCAGCTCGACGGGAATTTTTGTGTGAGCTTTTTAACTGGGGAACACAGGAGAAATATTATGGGCGGAGGACTCACTTAACGTTTAAAATGATATTCTTGAATATACCGGACCATTCATATCTCTTACAATGCTAACGAAATCATAGGAGAACTGCCAGGGTAGGAAAAGATCCTCTTAGTGATATGATTGTTCCTTATCTCTTACGTACGAAAATTAAGACCGTTGCGTGTTTCTACCTTTAACTTATTCGTCGACTGTCCCGCCTTGAGTTATTTCCCTGACACTTTAACCCAGAGAACCCTTGCCAACCAAAAATGATAAAACATATTTCAACTCAGTTTAACAAAGCTAGGGTGTGAAATATAAAAATGGTGCTAGCATACTTTTCTTCTGCCATCAATTATTTCAGAAGTAAAAAAAAATTAACATAACACCTTAAAAGTCATTGATTTGATTGAGATGCAATAATAAAGCAATCAAATAAATTATCGAATATTTTGGAAATAAAAAAACGCATAAAATCAAATGGTAATCTAAATAAAAAGTGATGTTATTTCCAAAATAGTCATTTGGGGCGCAGAATTCTATTCCTTTCCACTGCTATTGATATAAAACCCCAATTCAAACCAACAAATAAATTGTCAGGGAATATACCACCCTAAAACAAAATGTCAAGGGACGAATTACCCCTTATTTATTGGCTTGACGAGACGGACATTCAAGCAAAAAACGGGTTTGGATTTGTTAAATAACTTTTATCCTAGAAATTGACCTCTAAATTGCTCCATTTGAGAAGACGTAGGAAAAAAGTAAATCCGAGACGTTTTTGCCAAAATAAAACAGTAGAAATATTTTCCTATTATACTGTTTTTAACCGATAATTTTAACAGAGTTTTTGTCCGGATTTTTAACTCAAGATATATTATTACATAATCGGTGCTTGTAAGCAATTATCTATAATTTTCTTTGTTGTAAGGTACTCAAGAAAATATCTGATTAGAACTTTTAATTAAATACTGGGTGTTCCAGTACGGGTGACAAGCGGCTATTATCAAGAAATCGAATTTATTGGTAAGAAATCGAAAAAAAAAATTTATATAGGTAAAATGGCAAAGAGAAAATGCTGGAAATTAATTTCGCAGCTGTGCGATTGTTGCTGGAGGGCGTAAATGTTGAGAATAAATTAAAAATTGCCCCGTTAAGGTACCATCTTGATAATGTGAATGGAAAGCGCTTCCATTGTTGCGGCAGTTTGTTCAATCGTTTTTTTTTTTTCGTATTTCTGATAATAAAGGTGGGGGGTTCTCGTGGGCGACATGGTTAATGAGAGTCCTTAGTAAGGCAAAAACCGACATAGTTAAGAACATGGATCAATTCAAAGTATCCTGCCTCGTCCTTCTAAATTACGGCAAGGCATTCGATCTCATTAACCATGACGTGCTGATTGCCAAGATTGGGTACTACGGGTTTTCTAAGCGGGCATGCCGATGGTTCTCTAGTTACCTTCCTCAGCGTACACAGGTGGTCGAGCTAAACGGAGTGAGATTGCAGGTCATCACAAAAAACTGTGGTGTCCCGCAGGGAAGCATGCTTGGCCCAGTATTGTTTAGTTTATGTACCTCTGACTACTACTACGCTGACGACACCCAACTTTTAACTGACTTCGCCCCCGAAGATGCTACTAGGGCACTTCGGAGGTTAATGAGGACCTGGAGTTTGGGTTTTCGGGTGGTCTAGTGTTCATAGTCTGCTTCTTAAGGCTAAGAAGAGCAATTACATGCTAATAGGCTCTGGCATTATCAGAATTATATTACTTTAACTCAATTTTTTCAATTTTATATATTAATGGAGCCCTGCTTCCACTTACAGGGCAAGCAGAAAACCTGGGGTTAACTTAAAAGCTTACACTCATTCAGATATACTACCTGTCAATCTGAAACGTATGCTCGTCGAGTCGCTCATCTAGCCTCAGCTGGATTATTGCAGCATTGTAGATTTTAACTATTTAACTACTGAATTTCAGAACAAGATTCAGCTAGCCCAGAACGCATGTATCCCATGCATCTACGGTATCAACAAATTCGAATAATTTCACCCGTGTATGCAAACAAGAGTCATCTTAAAAATAAATATTGAGGGTGTTCATTAATAAAGTATATAAATCCAGATGTCCGGCCTATCTGTGGGAATTTATGGTGCTTAGACAGGATCTGCACAATCGAAATCTCAGAAATGTGATCCGATTAAATATTTCACCTTATAGAACCTCGAAGTTTAGGACTTCATGCGCATTTCTGGCCGTTGACTTCATGAATACCTTGTGCGACCTAGTGATGAGCTATTTCCGTAATAGCTTTAGATACAAATATACGGCTCATTTATTGCAAAGTGAAAAAATATTTTAGGGAAGGGAAACTAGATCTATTATTAATTATAGTTATCCACTTTTGTGAACTGTCACTTACCTACTGCCAATAGTGGCACCAATAATAATATTTTTTGGTCCTTTTCAGTTCTGCACCTTTATGCGTTTTACCCATTAGGGTTCCTGTTGTTATTATTAATATTTTAGAATAAGACGACCGTCCTAGGGCATGCCACCAGGTTCACAAATCAAAATGCCTGAAAAATCAACTTATGAAAATGGTGAAATATTTATTAATTGGTTAAAAACCCATTTTGTTCCAAGAAAACCCCAGGGTTAAAGGTTACTGATATTAGACGGACATACTTCCCACACGACCAACCTAGAATTACTGAAATTCGCAGAGGAAAAAGATATAAAGTCAAATCTGGTCTTATCTGGCGGGTCCGAAGGTCACCGATTATATGAATCATTTCGAAAATTCCAGAGCTCATCAAAATGTTGTAAATAAAAACTAATATGGCCGTATATAGACAGCTGATTTTCCATAAAATTGAATGTTAATAGGTTAACCGTTAACTTGAAACTATCAGTCATAATAAAAATGACGGGCCTCGTTCCAAAATTAATTTCTCAGGGGTGCGTTCGTATTATTGCAGACGGTTAACACAATAGTTTTACATTTAAAAAATTTAATAACCAAAATGATGGTGGAAAATTAGATAAACAATATACGGTAAAACCCCTGACTAGCGACCACCAAAAATGTCGATGAAATGTTAAATAAATTAAACAAATTTTAGTTTATTTCAGCAGATAATAATAAATTAAATATAAAAAAAATCAAATTACACATTGGCTAAATTTTTGATGTGTAATATCAGGCTAAAAAAATATTTTCAATTTAATAGGTTACCTACTTCAAAAGTCAACGAGAAAAAGCTACTAGAGCCGGTGAGGTATCAAATCCCAAATTTATTTTACACGTATTTTGCCCCTGTTAAGCCAATAAGCGCCTCGCTAAAAACAAGTGGGAGAAAGAAACGTGTAAAGTCTAAACCGGTCTTAAAATGCGGGTCCAAAGCTCACGGATCATATAAATCGATTCGAAAATTCCACAGCTTATATCAAAATGCTGTGAGACTATGTAGGTATCAATATACCCGGAGAAAAGATACATAGTTTTATTATTTTAACTGTCTTGAAGTCGTGAAGATAGCCAGATATAATATTATTATTTTTGCAAAAATTATGTACATAATAGTACAGGGGTGGCGAATCTTTATGGATTAACGTGCATTATTTCTAAAGAAATGTTTAATAAGGCCATAGACGTGTCGTCGCAATTCGTAATATAATAATTCATAGTAAACTTTGTGATCGGTGGCGAGCCAAAACTTTATGTCGCGTGCCATTGGTTCGCCATCCCTGTAAATAGTATACCTTAAATGTATTTATTAAAAACGACAATAATAAACAGTGTAATTTATTTTAACAATTTTACTACTGAAACCTAAAAATTCAATGGCATTTAGTCTGATAAACTATTTCGTAAATGAAAGAAAAAGTGGAAATTGGCTAACCAACATGCAGGAAACCGTAGCGAAAGCACTGGGAATTAGTTTAAGGACTGTGCAGAATAATGTGCATAAAAGAAAGCATAATATAATACCGAAGAATACTAAAAAATGTAAACAAAGAAAACCGTTTATAAACTAATTATAGACTAAAAACTGTCATCGTCACTTATAAAATCTGAAAAGTCCTCGTCGTCTGAGTCGTTTTCGAATGGAGCAATTATCATTGGCGCTACTTCGACATCTAGTACTTGTTCTCGATCCCACCAATCCCTTATTAATTTATTTATTTATCGTATGGCATACATCACATAATATGTCGCGTAAATCAAAGGTGCAACATATACATTGTAAAAACACAAAAATATAATATAATTCACAGTTATATTTAATTATATTAATATTTCTGTATGTTCCACTGATTTCTTCCAGTACTCTTGTGTAATATGATCCAAAGAATCTTGCCAAACTATTTGTACTTGGTCGGATTTAAGACCATCACCTACATGTTTTTCATAATAAGACTTTGCCCCGGCCCATATTAATTCTATTGCGTTAAACTGGCAATGATATGGCGGCAGTCGTAGAACCTCATGGCCATATTCACGCAATATTTCATCTACCGCGTATATTCTTGGTTTTTTAAGAGACTTTGCCATTGATAGGAGTTCCGATTTAAGCATATTTGGCGAAGGATTTTGGTTGTGTTTTTCAAGCCACTCATAAATATCATTTTTCCTCCAAGATGAAGTAGGCTGTTTATTTAAAATTCTTGAATGATATGATGCATTATCTAATACAATTAAAGACGGAGAATCCAAATTTGGTATCAATTAAACTTTTAACCATTTTTCAAACATTTCGCAATTCATATTATCATGATAATCAGCACTTTTTGATGTTGAAGAAAAAATTAAGCTTGCACCTGGAACATATCCTGTTACAGAACCAGCATGTAAAATAATGAACCGCTTTCCCGTGCCACATCCCTTTTTCCTTTTCACGCTTTTCACAGAATCATCTTGCCAAGGTTTTGAAACACTTCCATTTGAAAATATCCACGTTTCGTCTAAAAATACCACTTTTTTAAATTTCGATTTGTAATTCTCCGTATAATTTTTTAAAAACTGAACACGCTGACTCACTATCTGTGGCTGCTCACATAAAAATCTTCGGTTACAGTCTTTTTTATAGCGAAAACCTAACTTTTTTATTAATTTTGATAGCGCTTCAAGTCCAATTTCCATAACACCCCGAATTTTTAATGTTTCTTGTAAAACTGGAAGAGTTACATTGGTTTTTGATGTGTATAAATCGTAAATCACATTTCGAACTCCCATTTTAATATTTTCGCTTAAATTCTCAGTCTTTGGCTTTCTTCGTTTACATTTTTTAGCATTCTTGGGTATTATGTTATGTATTTTTTCATGCGCAATTCTCTGCACAGCCCTTAAACTAATTCCCAGTGCTTTGGCTGCTGTTTCCTGAATATTGGTTGGCGAATTTCCACTTTTTCTTGCATTTTCGAAATATCTTATCAGATTAAGTACCATTTTTTTTGCTTGGGGATGCAAAAACCCAGAAATTTTTTTCATTTTGTCACAAACTGTCAAAGTCACAAAACTAACATCTTTAAATCAAGACGAAGGTGGCAGGTACTTGGGCAGGTACAAACTTTTGTGAATCGCTGAAAATTAAATACCTATCCTTTTCTTTCATGCCAAAATTGCATAAGTTTGTCATATTTGTCTGACGGATTTTATTTGGTTAGTATGATTAAACGCAATAAAAGAAAAGAAAAATTGAAAGTATGTCTTTGTTAAATCGTAAACCCGCCAGATAAGACCAGATTTGACTATAATTCTGTTTTAAATACATTGCAAGAAAACCTTGGTTCAAATCTTGCAATAAAAGCGGTAAATAAAAAGAAATTCAGAAAAATTTGATGAAGTGAATCTTCATCATCAGATGAGAAAGCTGGTGGTGTTACACTAAATGATTCTTATGGTACAGATGAATATTGTAGCGACATAGAAAATAAGTGTGTTTGTTGCAATGAAGATAATGATCTTACAAAGAAAAAATACAAATGGTTACAATGTATTGTTTATGATTGTTGGTTGCACGAGAATTACACAAGTCTTCTTAACATTTGTCAGAAGTGTGTGGTAAACGTACCTTGTCAAAAAAGGAAAAATTAGGTAGTATGTCTCTCCTACTTCTGAGGTCATTTACAGGATTTATTCCATGTCCCCTTTGGTAATCTTGAAATACCGAAATTTAGCAAGAAACAACCCAAAAACATTAAAAATTAAAAATAAATTTTCTCTAACTCATCCAACACAGCTTCACATTATATTTTTTCTAAATTCTCTTATCTTTCAAAATATATCTTCATACATTCTTTATTCCTTTATAGAATAATAATTTTTTTCCACTACTAACCTATAACATCGCCATTATTGACCGATTATTAACGCTAGAAATCGTTTTTCTCTACCTTATAAGTCATTATTGACCATGGTCAATAATAAGCCATTGAAATCCATTATTGACCGATCTTTGACCTTAACCGAATTTTGTTTGAACGCAGGTAACTTGATTTTTTAATTCTACAACATCAATTCATTGTGGTTAGGCAACCAGATAATTATCAATACATATTAGATTACTTGATATTGTAAAATATCGATACAATCAACATTTTTTCTGCTTCCATCCTTAATTCGGGAGATGTACACATAATATTATCACTAACATTTTCTTCGCTCATTTAAAAAAAAAAACGCAAAACTCGTGAAATCTGATGACACAAATGAACACAAATTGACATTGACAAAGCCACCTGACAAAACAACAAAATATTTTGCCAATTCCAAAGCGCAGGTAACTTGATTTAAAAATATACTTATACCTACCTATAATTTTTTATAATTATTAATACTATAAAGATAAACGTCATATAAAAGTTTGTAGTAGTGGAAAAAATAATATATTAACCACGGTTTAGACAGCTTATTATAGCCCTCGCGTCTTAAATCCCTCGTCGCTTCGCTCCTCGTGATTTAAACTCGCCGCTCGGGCAATAATGATGGCTGTCTAAACCTTGGTTAATAATATACTATAATCATTGCGTTTACACTGCTTAAAAAAAACTTAAAATAATCATGTTCAAATTACCGTCGTTATCTCTAGCATCTCAACAGATGCAAGTCCAACTTCTGACAAAAAAAAAAGACTGAAGTCGAAAGTTGGACTTTTAATATATCCACCACGAGATTTCGTTTTGTTTTTGTTGTGACCGTTTATGAAAAACTGGCCTTAAAATTTGTAATTTTTATTTTATTTCTATTTTCTCTGCCGTTGGTCCACTCGCATTATTCCATTGATATAATAAGGACTGATATATAACACAGCTCATAAGGTTTTGTTATTTTAAAATAATTTAACATAAAAGTTTGGGTTACTATCAATATAACGGTTTTGTATAAAACCCTATAACTTTTGTTCGGCGCATTTATGAATTATTTATGGGCCGTAAACTTTTAGCAATCATAGCTTGTAGGTTTTAGGTTGCCATACGCAATGGCTTTATGAAAGTCGATTAATTTTAGAGTTGGGTCCGAACCATTTAATAAATAACAAGTTTTCGCGCATATCCTGAATCGTTCCGCCATAGCATATCCCTATATTTGTCTGTAGAATTATTAATTACTCTATCCATATTAATCGTTACATGAAAGTTTCGACGTTATTTATGCGGTTCGATTAAAACAACAAAACAAAATTAATCTGTGTAGAATCTAATACTTTATAAACTCGTTTAGGAAAGATTAAAGAAGGCCAAAGACCTTGTAAAGTGATCTAAGCCTTCCTAATTTATGGATGAAATCCAACCTAACTCTTTCTTGTTAATCAGCCGTGGATTACTAAAAGACCGAGGATGAAACCCTAAACCTCGTTTTAGAATACGGTTTGCATATGATAATGTAAAGTGGCGAGTTGCGTTGTCCATCTTGTCTAAATTAAGGTAATGGCCTGGGGTATTACGAAATTCAAATTACTCAAGAAAATCCTCTAATATCAAATTGTATGCCACAAATTTGAATTTTAAACATAATCCAAACAAGCGTTAAGGGTCATTGTTATCAGCCGGCCAAAGTTTGGTTTTGCTAGACCGGAGAGAAAATATTAATGGAATTATTTCAGAGTAAACTATAGTGGCCTAATTTTGATAGACAAAGGTATTTCTCGTGGGTTCTGGTAACTCAATTGTTCAATCTCTAAATGAGGGATACTCTTAAATACGTTAGTTTGGTGGTAGCTGCTAATGTGACAAAAATTAATTGCATAATCCAGTAATTTTCTTTCAAAAAGTACCTTATTGTTTTAGTAAAACTAAAATGCTAAATAGTAATAAAAGTCTGTCTAGACGACAAATTAATTCAGTAAAATCTCTCAATAGCGGCCACCTTCGGGAATCAAATGTTGGTCGGTTAACAGGGATGATTTATTAATAAGTATCTACATATACTGGGTGTTTCAGAACATGTGGGCAATCTCTCGCATTTATATAGATCAGAATTAAACGTTTTAAAGCAAATTAACGGTTAATTGGATTTTTCTCGAAAACGCTACAACTTATCAAAATATACAAAGAGTATCTATTTTGCGTTAAAATGCGTAAGCTATCCAAAAATATAATTAAAATTCCGGTAGCATGACACCTGCCAAAAATGTAAGGTTATTTATGCCCGAGCTAGTCCGTCCCTGGCCCACAGAATGAATTATACCTTTTATTATCAGGCTTATTTAATGAATCTCTCCTTGGTGTACATCATACTAAATTTTGTTGAAAATATACAGGGCAATTCAAAGGATATCAATAAAAAACTAGTTTTCAGGACCGGCCTTTAAGGGCATATATCTTCTCGAGGGGGGCTCTTAGGAAAAAAAATTATATGAACTCGGGATGTTATTTTCACTTATTCTATATGAATCCGAGAGATTGCCCACATGTTCTGAAACACCCTGTATACTTAATGCAAAACAAAAACCGATGCACGTCATACCCTTCGAGTGACGTCAGTTATCGACAGGGTAGCCAAAATATCCGAGTGAAGGAATTACACAGTTATTTTTCATAAAAACAAAATAAATATACAAACATTTCACATAGTTTATATATTTGTTTACTGCATAATACATTTTACCATCAACTTTAGTAGATCTAACACTCCTTTTATTTTCATCTTGCCAATATCGACATGGTACCATTCTGAAAAATCTATGTTTCATCCAAGAAAAAGAATTGGTACAAGGATACTTTTTTTCTTTAATATATTTTTTCAAAAACACCAGTCGTTTAAAAGCTACATGGGAAAGTTCCATAAGCCCTCGCCTCAGTTCATCTTTTCACCATCCGAAGCCTATTTTCTTGAAGAGGCTTCTTAAAGAGTTAAGACAACCATCAAATAGTTATCTGTCTTTTAATTTCTAACATTGGGGGCTGTTAAAAACTTTTCAAAGTTCCATGATGCTCTAAAAAAAGTAAGATGTAAAATATTATAATTTTTAAATAATACAACTTACCTACTAGTTTCGTACATTTCATAAATAGTGTCACAGACAGAACTTATATCCAATCTTCACACATTTACAACTCTCTTTGAATTAGAACGTTTGTTTTAAGGTGGTTTTAATAATTTATTTTCCTTAACTGTTGTTGAAATTGCGCTTACAGTGGAGATATTCAAATTTAGGGCAGCTAATACACGCTAAAAATTAGTAAATAGAAATAAAATATCTAGACCTTAATATACTCTTTAAATTTAATTATCTGGACTGCTGTTAAGGGTAACAATACGCCACTGTTGTTGAGTTCTTCCTGAAAATAGCTTCGTAGAGAAGCTATTAGCTCTTTGCAGCGACTTTTTAAATGCTTCTGCGTTTTTCACGAATAGTAAACGTAATCGACAGAGATATGTATATGGACTTTTGTTTCTCTTAATAGAACAGTTTTTTAATGCTATTTATGAAAAGATCTGTAGTTTTTGTTAAAAAATAGACGGACAGCAACACGGAACCGCGAACAATTAAGGTTAGTTTTGCATGAAAAGTTACATCAAGCTAGCAAACGACCTGGCGCCTGGGTACCGTTTACAGTTGTGTTGCCAACTATCTGCCAATAAAATTCAAATTATATTAATTTTTACAAGCTTAAATAAACAATATATTTACTATTAGTGGGTTCGGGTAAAAGAAGAATACTTTAAGTTTGTAGTAAATTCAATATCGCATAAAGTTTTATTACTTGTTGCCCAAATTTAATTTCCTTGTGTTTTCTTACGGATTTACAATTATCAGCTGAATGATGACGTGCATCGGTTTTTATTTTGTATCAACTGTACAGGGTGTCCCGAAATTAAGGGGCAATACTTTACTACCATATTCTTCGCCTAAAAATAATAGAATTTTTTCATATGGGCACAAGTGCAGAAATGCTTGTTAAGGGAGGTACCCCTCCCTCGAATGGGGAACCCTGAAATCTTTTTTTTTATATTTTCGAACCCGTTCATAATTAAATTTTGAAATAAGTTATGGTTATAAACTTTTAACGATAAATCAGTTTCTGAATTCAGTTAAGGCTTAAAATATTCCCATTTTTTCAACCAGTCGATTTCTTTACTATTTTCTTAACCCTCGAGCGGGCGCGCTGGCGCACTCCGTGCTACATTTTCTTCCATCAACCTGTGAATATTTTTTTGTCGCCCTCAACGCTTAAGGTTTTCCTGCAGTGTACCATTTTGCTTAAGTTAAGCCGATTGTATAGTTTTTATAACCAAGTTTGTGGGTGTTAAAATATTATTTCCGTAGACTTGCTGTAACTGGCGCACGGAGTGCGCCGCGCGCCTGGTTATGTAAGTATAGTTTTATTGGTTTATATGTTTTTGTTATTATTTTGTTGTTGTAATATACGTATAATATGAAATTACAAATTTATTTTTCTTTATTATAGGACCAGAAAATACTTAACGGATGCCAAAATGCCTTTATGAAGCATAGCCTGTCTAAAGAGAAAATGACGTTGTGTCACGGATGGTAGATCTAAAGATAAAATCACAACTATAAGATATTATAATATATGAATGTATTATATTCTCTAAACACCCGAAAATACCTTATACAATATAAGGATTCAACAAATATTTGTTTGCAGAAACAGGATTTGCCGTATTTTATTCTAACACAGTAAGATAAAAATTAAATCAAAGCTACCAGAAAAAGGAGTATATTCTTCAAAGTAGTCACTTATTTTTAATACTATTAGATGCGATACATGTAAGGACTTAATGTGCAAAGCTCATTCTGTTGTTAAAACTAGTTGTCCAAAGTGTTCCAGACAAACGGAATCATAAAACGAGGATAGCAACTAATTTTCTTTATTTATTCGACTTAATTTGTTCTATCTTGTTATTTTTAAGGTTATAATTAAAACTTTGCAGGTTAAACACTTAAATAACATAAATATAAAAAAAAAGTATACAAAAATTAGTTTTATTAAAGTCAAACTGCAATTTATACTATTGGCGCACTCAGTGCGCCGCGCCCCTACTCGTGTTCTAATATAAGGCGCGCCCGCTCGAGGGTTAATAATTATGATCTTTCAAAGTATTCTGCGTAAAAAAGGTACCCTTAGTTCACCTTGATAGGACTTACAGTTTTTGAGTAAAATCGTTTCAAAGAAAATCACGTCCATAAAGGAATTAATTAATAAAATTATTCTTAAAGCTTTTATATCAAAAATGTACTAAAAACCACAAAATTAATGAAAGTAAAACGCAGTCAGCTCTTACGCCTCTTACGAAACTAAATAAATTGAAGACGATATTAATATGGCAACTTATTTAGGGAGTAATAATGCGACATGAAATAGGGTTGTTTAACAAAACCAGTTACGAACAGGCCGTCCAAAATGGGCAGAGGCACCGTCGTGTTGGAAATACATCCCCAACCTGGACCTTAAGGGTACTTCGTCCAATAGTCCTGCTAACTGATTTCGAAGAAAGGCCAAATATCTCTCGCTGGTTAAATTATTAGGCATTCCAATTAGACCAATTAACTGATTTCCAATTATTCCCGCCCACAAATTGACGGAGAACCTATATTGACAATTTGTTCTTCGGACTGCTCTTGGATTTTCATCGTGCCAAAAGTGAGTGCTACGAGTATTAAACACTATAGTTCTACTAAATTTTGCCTCATCAGACCACAAAATTTTGATAAGCAAATTTTGATGTCCTAAAATCCCCCGACATAACTCGATTCTGGGTGGGAATTTTAGACAACAGCTCTTGAACCCTCTGGTAATGATATGGGTGAAGATCTTGCATCTGAGTCATTCTTCCTATCTAAAATAAATGTTCGTTATACAGTAAAACTTCTCAATAGCGGTCACTAAAAATTTCATTACAAATTGACCGTTTGAGGGGGTGACCGTTTTTGAGGGGAAGGAAAAAAATAAATTACATATCTACATATAACATATGTGTCATGTGAATAAAATTCAACTTCATTAATTAATAAAAGGCTACTTACAAACACATACGTTATTATGTAATATGAACTGTAAATATATAGACATAACTATTTATTTCATAACTCTTACATAATATGTATACATAATAATGTTTAAAAATGTGCACTACATATGAAAAAAAATTATGCTTTGTGAAAAAAAGATTCAATGGAAGTCTGTTTCATATTTTTAATTTTAATTTTTGCTGCTTCATTTTCACATTTCATTAGGATATTTGAAATATCAATGGCCAAATTGCCATTTTCTTTGCCTAATAAAAAATTTTTTACGTCTCTTATTTTTTCACAAACTTCACTCGTGCTTTTTAAAGACGAACTGAAAACCTCCTGGTTTTCTTTACTTTCACAGTCTTCATTTTCGGTAGTTTCAGATTGGCTGGTAAACTTCTGAATTATTTCCTGCATCTCCATACTGGGATTTTCCGTTGAAATGTTTGAGTCGATTTGAAGATAATTTTCCAGGTTTGGATTTCCTGGGATACCGGAAAACAACTGACTTAGTGGAATATCGTCTTCTTCTTCAAAAATCTCATTCTCTTGGAGAGTTTCTATAAATCCAGCTTTTTGGAAACATTTTTTAATCGTTTTAGATGAACCATTTTTCCATGCTGCAACAATCCATACCATAACACTTGACAAATTTATGGTCTCTTCTGCTTTTTCAAACGCATCCTCGGTAGCGGTGTTAGTAAAAGTTAAAAGTCTTTTTGTCAAATATTTTCTGTATATCATTTTAAAATTTTGTATGATGCCTTGATCTAATAGCTGGCAGTAAGATGTAGTGTTTGGAGGCAGAAAAACAATTCGAACATTTTCCAGTTGTATTTTTGGGTGAGAACTTGCGTTATCCAAAAATAAAAGTACTTTTCTTCTTTGTTTTTTCATTTTGGTGTCAAATTTTTTTAGCCAGGAAATCACTATCTCTGTTGTCATCCAAGCTTTTTGATTGGAGACCCATTCAAATGGTAATTTGTCTACATGTGCTCCTTTGAAACATCGCGGATTTTTGCTTTTTCCTATAACTAATGGGGTCTCCTTCTCACCATCCATGCTACTGCAAAAAAGAATTGTCACTCGTTGCTTAGCTGATTTTCTTCCAGCACATTTGTCGCTCTTTAAGGCAAAAGTTTTGTTTGGCATTGCGTGATAATAAAGGCCTGTTTCGTCTGCATTAAAAATATCTTTATCATCATAATCCTTGATAATTAATTTTAACTTAGTGAACCAATCTTGAACACTCACTTCATCCACATCAGCAGACTCACCAGAAATTGTTTTAAAATTGATGTCATGTCTTTTGCAGAATCTATCTAACCAGCCATTTGATGCCTTAAAATCACAATTTTTCAAATTTTCTGACACTTCCAGAGCTTTCTCCTTTAGTAGTGGTCCGGATATTTTGCAAAACCATTCATAAACCATTTGGTCAATCGCAAGTCCGTCTGTTTTTGGAAACTTCCGTTTTTGATCTGCATTAACTCCTCCTTCTTCATAAAGTTTTTTCAGTTCAATTTTACTTTTTAGAATATCATTTACTTGCGTTCTTCCAACACCAAACTTTTCCGCTATCTTTCGAGCACTGATACTATATTTTTCACTATCCGCGATGATTTCGAACTTTTGTTTAAAAGATGAACGTTTACGTTTCAGAGACATGATCGACTATTGTGCTGTTAAAATGCAACTGAATAAAATTTTACCTTTTATGAAAACATCTTAAGATTTAACAAATTATATTTGTACGTACTTAAAAACTCATTTGCATAATTAGGTTTTATCATTCTCCGGTATTTCCAATAGTACCAGTAAAAAAGTACCGGCTGGGTGCAAACATTCCCAGAAGGGTCGAGACGACCGCAATTAAGGGTAAAAATTCAAGGTAATTTTCTTAAAAGTTACGGATTCATGTGACCGTGGCCCTTTTAGAAGTGTTTCGGTATTCGAGGGGTCTTTTATTAATAAAAATGCTATAAGCTTTATTTTAAGAAGCCAAAACTGATCGTTCAGAGGGGTGACCGTTTTTAACGGGTGGCCGAAATGAGAAGTTTTACTGTAATTATATGGTAAAGTAAAACGGATTACAATTGATTTCGGAATGTTGACTTCTGTATCCAATGGTCTAAGTTCAACTTGAGGATTATCTACTATTTGTTGAAGTGCATTTTCCAAATCATAGTCCCCCTAGGTCGTCCTTGCCCACGAAGGCGTTTAAACGAACTATTCGCCATCAAATTTATATGAACTCTCTCAAATACTTTGCATCCAGGAAGTCTTCGTTGAGGAAAACGTCTGCGATATTCCTGTACCGCAGTAAAGAAACGTCTATTATAATATTCGTATACAAAATGGATATCGGTAAGCTCATGGTTTGAAAAATTTTTTATTTTCTTATTTATTATGTCTAATTTTACAACAGTAATAACAGCAGACAATATCTGACATAGAAATGTCAAAGGAAACAAATATAAATTTTAATCCATGGCATTCTATTCTCAAATTTTACTTTGGCTATTATTATTATTATTAATTATCTCCTTTCTTTAAAACGATTTTACTCAAAAGCTGTAAGTTCTATCAAGGCAAACTAAGAGTACCTTTTTCCGCAGAATACTTTGAAATCTCATAATTATTAAGAAAATAATAAAAAAACGACTTGTTGAAAAAATGAGATTATTTTAACCCTTAATCACCCTGGTATGTGACGCCTATAACTAACTAAACTTATGAAATTCGGAATTCAGAAACTGATTTATCGTTAAAAGTTTATAATCATACCTAATTTCAATACTTAATTATCAGCGGGTTCGAAAATATTAAAAAAAAACGATTTTAGGGTTCCTTATTCGAGGGGGGTAGCTCCCTTAGCAAGCATTTCTGCACTTATGTCCATATAAAAAAGTTCTATTATGTTTAGCCGGAGAATATGGTGGTAAAGTATTGCCCCTTTATTTCGGAACACCCTGTCAGAAGTCAACCATAAGGGAGATATGGCGGTAGAATAATATTTTTATATTTTATCTTAAGAACGAAAAGCGATAGAATAATGATATTTTGTGGAAGTATTACTATCATGAAAACACACTTTACGCATATTCTTTCACTTTTCTAAAATGAGTGGGAGGGGTTGAAATCGACTACCTATATTCTTCTTGTTAACTAAATTTAGAGAGAGACTTACGCAACGACTTGCAAAAATATAAATCTGGATAGCCTAGTTTATTTAGAAACTTTTTTTTATCTCTTGCATTTTTATCATAAAACCTACTAATTCTAAATAATAAAAAAAAGGGGTCTGCTTATAAGCTAGGCTACCGAAATCTATTTTTTTTGTCGGACTTTAGCTTCACTGATGAGCCATGATACGGCGTAATGCGTCTGTAGATGAGTCTGATGAAAGAAAAAAGAAAAATTTTAGAAAATGTATACTCTTTACGTTACTAAACTATCTTTCTGCTCATAAAGATTTGTTTATATTCCTGCTTCAAGGGTTTTTAGCCTTCATCATTTCTAAATCCAAATCAATACCAAAAACATTAAATAATAACATGTAACTTTATTTTGTTTTCTTGCCTTCCTTTCTGCTAACCCTTCTACTGATTGCTGCCTCCTTTCGATGTAAAGTTGTTCCAGCATTTTTTAGAGAGCCCTATCAAAATCGAAATCCCTACTTATAAGCTTTTAAAGTAAAGACACCTTTGTATTTTCTTAAATGAATAAGATATTTATTGTTTATGCAGCGACAGTAAAAGTGCTTTGTAATGGGAGCACGTGTCTCAGCGTTTTGAGTAAAGTTAATTTTGTTAAATCGGTATTGGGTAAGCACGTATAATAAAATATTTTTCTTTGGAGAGAAGGCTATGACTTCTTATTTAGATATATTTTTTAATCCTAAACAACTTTTTTCAATAACGCAAGGGTACTTTACTATTGAACGATTCTCATATTTTTTATCCTACCCTGTATCTTATTTGACTTGAATCCATTCAAAGTGCACCTAAAATGGTTGTCGGATATAGGCCAAATTTTATCAAGAATAAAAGTTTCTGAGAAACCAATAATAAAGAAGTTTCCCATTTGTTGCACACTTAAACGACCACACTGTATATAAAGTTCTGTTTTTTGAGAAGTTTTTAGGTAATTCATCTAGTGGTAGAATATTTTTTTTTTTCGAGACATGTCGGAAACCTGTTCTCTTCCTAGGTAGATTTCCTAAAGTTTTCTAGGCACCCAATCCTGCTAGTAAGTGAGAAATCAATACTAATCTGATGAAAAACAAATCAACTGCATAGACACGCGTCTGGCCAATATTGTGCAGCATCGGCGCTTATCGTGGAACTTAAGGCCAAAAATTTCAGCACTAATATTTGCCCAAGACCTACTTCGAAACCTATAATATGTCGTCATAGAGAGCCGATTATAGGAACACCTATAGTTAACATGTAAAGGATGTCAAGTTAACTGGACGCGGGCTTTCATTAGAAACTCTTGGGTCCAGTTAACTGAACGTAGGCACTAAACCTGCTAAAAACTGTTTTCGATGTTCAGTCAAAAGTATTTCGGGATTCACGCTTGGTAATAATATTAGAATAATTCATCACTCAACAACTTCGTCTGTTGTTTCCGTTTAAACAACAGACTATAAACACAAAATGTATATGAATTAATAAGAATTAATCCCTCAACCTACCAAAAACCACACCCCCAAAACTTGCCTAAAGAAAAGGGGTCTCAGTCGGTCACAGGTGCTTCTATTAAGTTTTATTAACGACTGGCTAAAGACACAGCAGAAAACCACAATATCAAAGCTAGGAAGCCTACAGAGGCTGACCTGCTTGAGCATCACAGGAGCCATGGAATTGACACCTACATCCGCAATGGAAAACATCCTGGACCTTCCTCCACTTCATGTGGTGATTAAAGAAGAGGCAAGAATGGGATACATACTACAGAGTTCTATGTTACTTTCTGGGTGGCACAAAACTGGACACGTACCTCTATGTAATATCGTAAGGGGACCTGAATTAGAAATAAGATCAGACCACACAAACGCGCTATGACATACCATTCAAGGCCGTAATTGACGAACGGGATGCGTGGAATAATAAAACACCAGATACTCCCAAGGCAATAATCTGGTACACAGACGGCTCAAAAACCAAAGACGGTACCGGAGCAGGGATACACGGAGAAAGACCGAAATAAATCTTTCACGGTGTTTCAAGCGGAAATCTATGCCATCCTACATTGTGCGTATAAACACAATAGGAGGACTTATCTTAATAAGTGGATCCACATAATATACTCCGACAGCCAAGCAGCTCTAAGATGCAATAAGGTGACATCAAGACTGGTACGGGAATGCCAAGAGGAACTAGTGGCCCTGGTAAAAGCCAACAAAGTAATACTACAATGGATACCAGGACATGAAAGTATAACAGGAAGCGAAAAAGCCGACGAACTTGCAAGAAATGGGTCGGAGAAAACATTCATTGGTCCAGAACCGGCACTCGGAGTCCCATGGTGCACAGTACGAGATGTCATAAAACGATGGACAAGGAATCAACGCAAAATCTACTGGAGCAACAGACAGGGATTAAACCATAGCAGATCATTTATTATGGACCCAGACCCGAAAGTAACAAAACAGCTACTTCTGATGAGCAGAAGTTAGCTGAGAATTACCACAGAAATTCAGGACACATGGTCGGCAAGAAGCACCGGCATCATATGCAACTGTACAACGGAGACCTAAGCTGCAGGTTATGCTGGCGAGAAAGTGAAACGATATAGCATAGTATTTGCCACTGCGAGTCATTGGATCGGAAAAGGCAACAAATTCTCGGGCAACCAAGACTAGAACCAGAGGATATTCTCTCTCACGAGTTGACCCACACAAACTAGTGCGAGGAACTATAATCAATGAGTTGGTGTCAGAACAAACTAGGGTGAGCACAATGGGCCAAACCTGGCCAAAGTGCATCGGGCACTTCGACGGACCCTCGGAAGAAAAAAAAACGACTGAAATAGTATATTACAATACGAGACGGAAAATGTTTCATTGCTGGTCGAGCGTAGCGTAGCGTAGTGTCGAGATAAACTATAATCTTAAGACCGCAATGAAATTTTCCGTCGAGGATTGTATACTATTTTATTTTCAGCCATGAATTTATGATTCAAGTAATATTTATAGTAGTATTCATGACTTTGCACGATAGACCTTTTTGAATTAATAAATTTTGTCGCACCGGTTATTACCTTTCATTTCCATTGTTAGTCGTTGTCACAAGTTGATAGCAGTTGTCGCTTAAAATTTTTTGAAAGTCAGCGTTTTTTAAGAAAAAGAATACAGATTAAAGATGTTCTCCGATAGTGACGACGAGTTAATTAGCTGTACTTCGCCTGATTTAAAAGAAGCAGCGGATAAGATTGAAGAAAGTCTGCTACCTACAAAAAGTAAGCTACGTTATGAGAAAGCTTTTAATACATTCCAGACGTGGTGCAGCAGCAGAGGAACAACCAATGTTACATCAGAGACCGTTTTGTTGGTCTATTTTGGTGAGATCTCTAAAGAAAAAAATCTTCCACTTTATGATCTACCTACAGTATGATAAAAGTATACTAAAACTTAAAGAAAAGGTCGACATTTCCAAGCATTCAAAACTTGCGGCTTTTTTGAAGCGAAAAAGTGTAGGCTTTCGGCCTAAAAAGTGAAGTGTTTTTTCAAGAGAAAACATCAGAGATTTTTTGGTTAAAGCACCTGAAGAATTTTTATGTATGAAGATTGCGTCTATTGTTGGAGTCTCGGGAGCATGCAGGAGTAATGAACTAGTAAATATGAAAATTTCCCATGTTAATGTTTTGCAAGAAAAGGTCGTCATCGAAATCCCTGCTACGAAGACATATATAAATAGATCCTTCATCATAAGTGACCCAAATTGGATTGATATGTCTTTCAGAAATATGTGACTTTGTGAAACAACATTCAAAATGACAGGTTTTTCGTCCAATGGAGATGGAAAATTGCATAATCAGGCTATTGGATATCATTTAATCGCGAGTTTTCCTCAAAAGATAGCTACTTTCTTGAAACTTCCAAATGTTGGGTCTTTCACGGGTCATACTTTTCGACGAACAGCCGCTACTTTATTGGTTGATAATGGAGCTGATGTTTTGCAGCTAAAAAGACTCGGCGGATGGAAATCGAGTGCAGTTGCGGAGGGATATTATGTAGAATCCTCACTAGAGAACAAACGAAAGACTGCTAAAATGTTATCATCTTCCTCTAAAACTGTTGATTTACCAAGTATTTCAAGTGAAGCTGCATCGCAAGAAATACGAATTTCAAATCAAACTCAACTTCAAGAGGGTTTGAAAATTTCTGTAATAAATAACAATGCCAATTTAACAATTAACGTGTATAAATAAAAATATAAATAAATAAAGAATCGGATAGTTCCTGTGTTCTATTTTACCCCGTTTTTATAAGACCTACTCAAAAATACCGGACAAGAAAATGAGGATTGAAATGTATTAGGATGGAAACGCATTTTCCGTCCTAGGATGGAAAATGTGGATCGGAAGTAAGAAGACAGAAATGTGACATTTTCAAATTTCTAAAAAGACAGGAATGTCAATATTATTTATTTTTATTTATTTATTTTATTTATTTCCTTTAAGATTTACAACAGTAAATATAGGATATTGTCATTGATAATAAAAAATATACAATATATATATAAAACAATACGCAAGTAATAAAAACACACAATGGAGCAATCCAATAAACATAAACAATTTAAAAATTTAAGGTCCTTAAATTAAAAATGGGAGTTCAGGTACTCCGATACAGAATAATATGCCTTATTGGTCAAAATCCCTTTAACTGTTTTATTGAATATTTTAAAAGAATTTATCTGTTTAATTTGCAAGGGTAACTTGTTATATAATTTGATCGGTAGAACCAATGGGCTGTTTGCCACCGTCGACAGTCTATGACGAGGAATATCAATATTTAAGTTTTCTCTAAAGCGATACTGCTCATTCAACTCACGAGTCTGAACAAATGTATCAATGTTTGACTTAACATAAGTTAGGGAGTTATAAATAAACAAAGAATGAAATGTTAGGATTCCAAGCTGAGGAAACAATTCACGACATGAAAAAGATCGATTCTTAAACATCATCGTTCTAATAATTCTTTTTTGTTGAATAAAAATTTCATTTACTCTGGAACTGCAACCCCAAGCTAAAATTCCGTAATTTAAACAGGATTGAACATATGAAAAGTAATACAATTTTAGAAGGTCAAGATTAATTTTATTACGCAGCTGCCAGACAACAAAACATAACGTAGCTAGTTTTTTCAGTTCAAAGTCTACATGATGATTCCACGATAGTTTTGAATCTATGAAAATTCCGAGAAATTTAACAACATATGCCTGTTTAATAGTTTTATTATTTAATTTAACCAATAAACTTTTATTTAGATCACGAAGACAGAAAAAAATTAATTCAGTCTTATCTTCATTCAGAATCAACCCATTTTCCTCGCCGTAGTTCTGCATGGAGGACACCGCATTGCCTGCACCTCTGCTAAGAGCCTCAGCATCTGAGCCAGCACACGTGACAGCGGTGTCATCCGCAAAGAGAGAAATATAATGGTCTTTAAAGTTATTTGAGTCAATGTCATTTATAAAAACTATAAACAACAATGGACCCAGTATACTGCCCTGAGGCACGCCGTTAGTGACAACGCTGTCAGGCATACATGGCATACATGGCTGAAAATAAACCAATTTACCAACACCCTTACGGGTTCGGGAACCTATTTACGTATTCATAACTGATATTATGTACCAACTCTTTATTTAATACCTGCTGGGAACCAAATTACCAACATCTGTTTGTATGTTAGCACAAAGGGTTATCGATATCGTTAAATTTACCTCAAGTGAAACCTTTTTTAGATTTGGGCTACAAATCGAATGGTACCTTTTGAAGGGCAGATATAGGTGGGGTATTTAAACTGCTAATCGTATCCTTCCGTTTCGGAAACGTAACCCTTGACCGAATATAATTTGTTGTATGTTGCTTTAAGGAAGAGGTTATCTTGGCGGTCATTAATTTTTACGGGTGGATAACTCTATATGCGTTCGCATTGGTTACGTGTTCAAAGTCACAAATTTGCCACTTTTGGTATTAAGAAATTCCATATCTATTATGCGGCATCAAAACTTTTTATTTTGTTTTCTTTAGAATATCTCCATGGCTAAGGGATCGATATCCATTATGTTATTATTCAAAAACTTTAGAATACAAGTCTGCTTCCCTTTTAGAAATATCTGCTTGATAATTGCATAAATCATAATAATTGCGATCTTTAGAAACATGATATAATTAATGTCTGTACATTTACTTCTTTTGTGCTCAGTCCGAATCCTCTAGTTTAGAAAGCGAAACAAAAGAATTGTTTACTCTAGACGTGAACTATCTCTTCACGATGGGACTCTGCGGAGCAATATTAATTTTATAAGGCTTGCAATATCAGTAATTTAGAATTTTGTAGAGTCTACTTTGATACTACCCACATAAATAAAAGTTTATTCATAAATGCATAACGTGCAAAACATTTTGCATCTGTTAGTAAAATAAAAAGGTAATTTTATAATTTATCTTTTTAACGGAACGTTTTAGTGTACAGAGTTTCCTTAAAAAGTCTATCATAAAATAAAAAAAAAAAACGTCCTGAAAGTATGCGTGGAATCAATTACACATGTTTTCTGCGGTTTTCCGCATTTTTCTTTGCCACAATTTGCATTTATTTTAACAGAGAAGTGTATTATATGAGTTGAGGAGCGTCGAATCAAACTGACTTATGTCCACAAATTCAAGTTTTTCAAGAACTAATTAAACTATACTACGAATTTACGTATTTTATTACGATCGCAATAGTGATGGCATTTGAAAGGGAAGTGATATAGTAATTGACTAACACCAAAAGGAAAATCGTTTTGGTGCCGGTTGAGGGGAAATCAACAAAAATCTTTTGGACGTAATATTTATTAATCCAAAGGCATTGGACCTAATACAAATTGAAACATAAACTAGGGCAGGCTAGGTATTCTAGCTTCAGCTCCGAGATGCATATATGATAGAAAAGGAAAATCAGTTCACGACATATATGCGTCAGTGTACAACAGAGATACCTATTATAATTTCTACTACGCACCCGAAGGTCAAAGCTCATGCTATATTGCTCGACATGTAAAGTCCGTCTATTTATCTTACAAAATGATTATAAATGCTAATCCCTTATTGTCATAATAACCTATTGTGTGAGGTGTAAAATTCGGCCACCTGATCTGGGGACTTCAGGTACGGATCTATTTAAAGACTATGACTGGGAAAATTGTGTAGTGTTCAAAAAGTAGATAAATCATACCTTAATATAGATTTGTTGCCCAGAGGAATAATTATTGTGAACTTGGATGACGACAGTGACAGTGAAACCACAAATCACCGAAATCACAGCAGTGAAACTGACTTGGGTCAAAATGTAATAATTATTTTTCTGACACGGTACTTTTTTGTAGGTATATGTATATTTTGTTTTAATTAATAACCGTCCTATATGTTATAATTTTAATTTTATTGTGTCTTATATCACAAAATTATAGTTTACAATTTTGTGCTTATATATTGTTATGTTATTATTTTATTATTATTACTCATTATTAAATTACGTTTAAAATATGTTTTTGCGTTTTCTTTCTAACATAAAATCAGTACGACAGTTCTGTTGCATACGGATAGATAAAAAAAATATTTTTTCTACGATCATGCAAAAAGGGACAACTTTTGTAGTCACCGTCTTATGGCAAAAGTTAGCTTTTATTGCACGCGTGCAATAATAGTATATTATTAACCAAGGTTTAGACAGCCATCATTATTGCCCGAGCGGCGAGTTTAAATCACGAGGAGCGAAGCGACGAGGGATTTAAGACGCGAGGGCTATAATAAGCTGTCTAAACCGTGGTTAATATATTATTTTTTCCACTACTACAAACTTTTATATGACATTTATCTTTATAGTATTAATAATTATAAAAAATTATAGGTAGGTATAAGTATATTTTTTAATCAAGTTACCTGCGCTTTGGAATTGGCAAAATATTTTGTTGTTTTGTCAGGTGGCTTTCTCAATGTCAATTTGTGTTCATTTGTGTCATCAGATTTCACGAGTTTTGCGATTTTTTTAAAAATGAGCGAAGAAAATGTTAGTGATAATATTATGTGTACACCTCCCGAATTAAGGATGGAAGCAGAAAAAATGTTGATTGTATCGATATTTTACAATATCAAGTAATCTAATATGTATTGATAATTATCTGGTTGCCTAACTACAATGAATTGATGTTGTAGAATTAAAAAATCAAGTTACCTGCGTTGAAACAAAATTCGGTTAAGGTCAAAGATCGGTCAATAATGGATTTCAATGGCTTATTAATGTAGCTATAGTAGTTAATTCCGTCACTATAAATAATACTAGTTAGTATACAGGTTGTAGTTTTATGTAGGTGTTACTCTGTAACTGTATTGATTAACCAGAAGTGAGAATGGACTTTGAACTTTACTATGATTCTTAAGTACAACATTATAGGTACTTTTATTTTATATAATACATAAATATTATAAACGCCTAAGACCCTCTAAACAATTTTCGTTTTGCATATCTTAGTCGGTCTATGCAGTCAGATATTTATTTGTCATATCGCAAACAATGCATATCAAAACAAAATATAAAGACACATTTTATATGTATTCCTGGCGTCTCTGTAAGTATAGACGATCCCCTATGAACGTCATGGCGCATAACACCCATTTTAGCGAAAAGATAAATAATTTGCTGGCTGGAAAGATAGCTTGCTGCACTCGTAAAATATTTTCCAGGGATTAACTTCAAATTTTGCAATATAAAAACTATTTCCCAGTTTCGCTGTATGCAAAACGGTAAACTTAAAATGATTTATTTATTTATAATGAGATTTCATCGTAATTCTGTTGACACAGTTAGGTATAATACTTGTGATGTATACAGGGTGTTCCTTAATGACATGCTAATAATTAAGGAGGTGATTCCTCGATACATTTTAAGAAAAATACTTCATATCAACGTATGTCCTAAACGTCTTAACTTTTGAGATACAGGGTGTTAAAGTTTTCAGATAAAAACCATTTTTAATAATAACTGTGATATTATTTATAATATCTTTATGAAACTTGGTACACATCTTCTATGCACTAAGGAGCATTTTCTGATGCACAAACAATTTTATTATTTTTACCAGTGGCGTCTGTACGGGTTTTGCATTTAATAGTTTTGGAGAAAGAAATGGTACGTCACTGCGTTCTTTTTAAATAAAAATCATTTCTAAAATCACCATTCAATTATGAGCAAATTTGATCTCTTGATTTTCTTTCGTCCGACGCATGGTTTTCGCTTAAAAAAATTGAATCTATTTCTCTACATGGGCACAAGGATATCGTTAATATGGCAATAGCACAATGCCAAAATATGCAGGTAAGATTCCGCACGAACGTCACTGGTGGAAATAAAATAAAATGTTGTACATGAAAAATGCCTCTTGATGCGTAATACCTGTATACGAAATTTCATTAAAATATCCATAGTGGTATTACAGATATTATTCAAAAATTATTTATTTTTAAAAACTTTACCACCCTGTATCTCAAAAGTTAAGACGTACGACATACGTTCATATCTCGGTTCATATGAAGTTTTTTTCTTAAAATGTATCGAGGAATCACCTCCTTAAATATTAGCATGTCATTAAGGAACACCCTTTATATGTGTTTAATTTTTTTTTGAGAATGAATTGTTGGGCCAAGAAGGATTTTAAAATATAATATATTTAAGGGATAAATTAAACACTGACAACTAATATTAAAGGTTTACATTACGTGGTAGGTAGTAATTTTTTTTTGTATGTGTTATGTGTAAACTCTAAAGAGCGTTGACATCTATTCCCTAGGGTATTAAATGGGTCAAGGAATGATGTAACGTGGAACCCTAAGGGAATCACTCGAACTAGAATATAATATAGTATAAAAATGATGAGCGAGACCGAATCCATCTTGCATTAAAAATAGTCAACTTAGTTAGAGTCTGTGTATCTGTCTTATGAACTCATTATAAATGTTAATCCCTAATGCCGATAACACCAAGCGGGTGATCGAATGAAAGCAGGGACGCACTCGTTGCTGATAGAATAAAAGGTTGCGCTGCTTTAAGATAATAATATTATAAAAGCGTGGAAAATAGTTATTTATGCAACTAGTGCAAAAAGTAGCTGTTTATTGCACAAAGGCATACATTTATTCACCGAGACGTAGTCGAGGTGAATAAGTGTGCTGTGTGCAATAAACAGCCTTTTTGCACATGTTGCATACAATATTTTTTCTATGATCGAACCTATTTTATATAAATAAAATTAAAATAATCTTCCCTTAATTACCTAATTCTCCATGCATAATTAATAATTTAAGCAACCTTTGGCTTGAAATTTTATTCAATTGTTTTTACGCGAGATGCGTCCTGTCGCCCGTCATTTTGTTTATATTGTTTAGAAAAGTACTATTAAATGTTTTTGATTAAACGGTCTTTTGTTACAGTCTTCGTTTGTTGTTGGATATTATGTTGCTAAATGTCTCTTAAAATTTTCTTTTAGTAAATGTATAATAAATAAGCAATAAATAAGGGTAATAGTTTTGAGGAACTTATTCTAATTGACTGAGGAATAGGCAACCAACGGCCCCAACGCCAAGTTAAGTAGGCTGTGGTTAAGTATTGTTTCGGTGGGTTGTGGTGAATATAGGCAACCAAGAAAACACTTTATTTCAGGCGTGCAATAATGTATTTTTTTCCACTACTAACCTATAACATCGCCATTATTGACCGATTATTAACGCTAGAAATCGTTTTTCTCTACCTTATAAGTCATTATTGACCATGGTCAATAATAAGCCATTGAAATCCATTATTGACCGATCTTTGACCTTAACCGAATTTTGTTTGAACGCAGGTAACTTGATTTTTTAATTCTACAACATCAATTCATTGTGGTTAGGCAACCAGATAATTATCAATACATATTAGATTACTTGATATTGTAAAATATCGATACAATCAACATTTTTTCTGCTTCCATCCTTAATTCGGGTGGTGTACACATAATATTATCACTAACATTTTCTTCGCTCATTAAAAAAAAAAACCGCAAAACTCGTGAAATCTGATGACACAAATAAACACAAATTGACATTGACAAAGCCACCTGACAAAACAACAAAATATTTTGTCAATTCCAAAGCGCAGGTAACTTGATTAAAAAATATACTTATACCTACCTATAATTTTTTATAATTATTAATACTATAAAGATAAATATCATATAAAAGTTTGTAGTAGTGGAAAAAATAATATATTAACCACGGTTTAGACAGCTTATTATAGCCCTCGCGTCTTAAATCCCTCGTCGCTTCGCTCCTCGTGATTTAAACTCGCCGCTTCGCTCCTCGTGATTTAAACTCGCCGCTCGGGCAATTATGATGGCTGTCTAAACCTTGGTTAATAATATACTATTTTTTCCAATTTTAGATATAGTGTTTTCAAAATGAGCATCAAATTTTAATTTAGAATCCATTATTATCCCTAAATATTTAAAAGACTGAACTATTTCTAATTTTTGGTCATCTATAAAAATATTTATATTTTCATAATTTATATTATTTCCTATTGCCATAAATTTCGTTTTAGAAATATTTAATTTTAATTTATTTACTTTCAGCCAGTTTGATACCAATTTTAATTCAGAATTTAGACTATCTATGCAACTTAAAATATTTTTACCTTTTACGTATATTAAAGTATCATCAGCAAACATTTGAATATTAGTATTTGACAAAATATTTGGCATATCATTTATATATAAAATAAATAATAAGGACCTAAAATACTTCCTTGTGGTACACCGATATTATTAAATTCCCTTTTTGAAAATGTTTAATTTATTTTAGTTATTTGTTGTCGAAAATTTAAATAATTTTTAAACCATTTATATACAGTACCTACCCCTTAAACCACACTGATATAATTTATTTAATAGTTTATTTCTATCAATAGTCTCAAAAGCACGTTTAAAATCCAAAAATACTGCCAGAATGATTTCATTTTTGTCAACACTTCTCTTCCAATTTTCAATAATATATTGTGCTGCTGTTTCTGTTGAATACATTTTTCTAAAACCTGCTTGAATATTTACTAAAATGTTGTTTTCTTCAATAAAATTTAATATTTGTTCATAAACTGTCTTCTCTAAAAGTTTTTCAATATCCCATAATAAGTTTATCGGCCTCATTTCAGTATATTTTTTTGTATTTTTTACTTTTGGTACTGGTGTTATACATGAACATTTTAAATCATCAGGTATTTCTCCATATTTCAAACTTGTATTAATTAATTTAAGTAATATATTTCCAATGCTGCCAAATGTCTCTTTCATTAGTTTTTTTGTTAAGATTTCACCATAATTATTATTTGATTTTATATTCCAAATTTTTATTTTTAATTCTTTTATAGATATTTCATGAAAATGTTCTATTACATTATTTGATTTACTGATTTTTTTACAAATATTTTCATTTCCATTTTCTATTTCTGCAACTATTTTTTTAATACTATTTATGTAATACATATTAATTTTTTCTGCGATTTTTAACTGATTCGTTTCTTTTCGATCTTCAAATATAATTTCTCTAATTTCACTTTTTGCTTTTGGTTTAACAAATTTTTTTAAAATTTTCCACATTTTTTTTGAGTCATGTGTGTTTTCATCTATTTGTTCTTCATAATATTTTTTCTTCTCTTTTCTTAAAATGTTGACATTACGATTTCTCAAAATCCTATATTCATTCCAATCATCAATATTTTTGGTTAAAATATATTTTTTATACATTTGATCCCTATCTTTTCTCGCTTTCAAAATATGTTTATTAAACCATGGGGTCATATGATTTCTATGGGTGATTTTCTTTTCAATTTTCACTTTGTCTATACAGTTTTTTATATTGTCCATAATTTTCTTAAACAAAATATTTATATTTGAATTATCAAATATCCATACACATAAAGAAAGTTCGTTTGACAATTTTTTGTAATCAATGTATTTCATTATTTTGCTTTCTCTTTTTAGTTTAATATAATCTTCAGTATATATATATAAATCCAATCATGGTCACTAATTTTTGGTTCTGATGTTACTCCAGTCTTCAAATAATGGTCATTTGATATTATCAAATCTATAATTGTTTTGGTTTTTTGAGTTATCCTTGTATAATCTGTTATTAATTGTTTCATGCCATTTAAATTTATCAATTTTTTAAATCTTTTGACATAATTATCTTCAGTTGCATAATTTATATTGAAGTCACCAATATGTATTACAGAATTATTTTTTTCCCACATAATTTCACATTTATTTTCAAAAAAATTTAAAAAGTCATTTATATTTCCACTTGGAGATCTATAATAGATACTAAGTTCGTACAAATTTATATTAATTTTTAGATTTATATAAATATACCAATATTGATAGTCCACAGCAATTTCTGCAAAATTAGTAACTAAGATTTTGTTGTAAATATGAACTAGAAGACCACCAGTATACTTTGAATTTGAATCGCAAAGATATAAATTATAATTTTCCACATCCAATTCTTGGGTATTTATTTCACTTGTTACATGACTTTCTGATAAGCATAATACTAATGGTTTATTATTTGATATGAAATGTTTAATTTCATCTTTTGAATTTAAAAACCTTTGTATATTTAAATGATAAATTTTCTTATATTCTTCATCATTTTTTAATAAATTTTCTTTTACTAAATTTTTTAATTGCTATTCTTTATTTTCATACTGAATTTTTGATTTAATTTTTTCTATATTTTGAATAAATGTTTCACATTTAAAATTAAATGGTGAATGATTGATAAAATATTTTTGATTAAAATTTTTGTTTATCTCAATACAATTTGGGCACTTAAAATTTTCCTGACTAGTAATACATTCATTAGCCGTATGTCCTGTATTACCACACTTCATACATACTTTTTCCTTCGTGCAAGTTTTAGCAGAGTGATAATATCCACCACAGTTGTACCATCTGGTAATATCGACATGTTCATACATTGAACATATTGAAAAATCTATAAAAAGAAATCCTTTTTCCATTATGTTCTTAAAATTTATACAGTCTATTTCTATAATAGCTAAATGTTTCTTTTTCATTTTCTTCATTGTAATTAATTTTAATTTTAAATTTTTTATAAAACTATTTTTTTCTAAAATACTTTTAACTAACTCTTCTTCGATCATCTCATCCTCAATCCCAACTATTTTTATTCCAGGTTTTCTTTTTTCTGAAACTACCAAAGAGTAGTTATTTCCTAATTTATTTTCTGCTTCTTTTTGAATGGTTTGTATTTCTTCTTTGCTGTTACATACAATTTTAGTACCGCCATCTTTTATATCTTCTATCTTAATAATTTGAACGTTTAATTTTGTTGGGTTGATATACTTTCCTATTTCTTTTCTAGTTATTTTATTTTCTTGTGTACTTGTTGGTTTTATTATAATATTATTTTTATATGTACTTACTTTTTCATTTTCTTTAATTACATCTATTTTTTGTACTTTAGGTTTTGAAACATTTTTAGTAATTTCACTATATGAAACATAATTTTTATTATTTTTATCTTGATTTCTTGTTAAAAATTCAATTTTCTCTTTTAGTAACATAACTTTTTCATTCAGTTCTCTTATGATAATATCCTTTGCATCCAAAAGTTCATCTTTAGTATCTATGATTCGATTATAAAGTTCCGATACACCAATATTTGCTTCAGGCTTTCCATCAAAGTCATTATTTTTTATATTTTCTGTCAGTGTTAGTAAAGAAATTGAACTTTCTGCTTCCAATGACTTCGTTTCACTAGTTTTTCTATTTTTTCTAACTCTTTTCTTCGACGTTTGACTCATTAGTATAAATACTTTTAATATTTCCTTGTAAAACTACTTTTATATAAGATTTATTTTTTTGACAATATACAGTTACGTCACGTATGTTAGGCTCGGTTTACATTTAATTTTAATTTCCATTATTAGAACTTGTCTTGAGTCCTGATTTTTCAGGTATGATATAAGAGCTTTAGATTCTCTGATTAGAGTCCTGGTCATCTTGAAGATTTATTATTTAATGTCACTCTGTTTAACTAAAACAAATAAAGCCTATTTTCGAATGGTAAAAGCCGTTATTACAATAATTTATTTAATTAAAATGGATAAGCTCCTACGATCTGAAAGATTTGACACTAATCAGGAATCTCCCAAAGCTGCTCAAGAATGACCCATTAAAAATTAAGATATGACAATTCCATATCATCTATCAAAAACATGACCTCAAACGTTTAATTAATTTTATCAGTCATACAAACTAATATTTTATTATCGATTGTAAAACGTATGAGGAAGCTGTTAAATCTCTGGATTTTATTTTTATTAAGCCTCCAATTTTAAGGCTGTAACTGCCGAAGAAACTGCAATGGTTATATAAGAGAATCTTTTTCAGTAGATTAAGTCGAAATTATATTCGAAAACGTTTACTAGAAAATAGTATATTGAGAGATACAGAGCTTCTTCAGCCTTAATTTTACCTGCTACGAAACTACTTTCAGATGCTTCAGAGAGTTTAACTAAGTGCCGATTCAAAGTAAAAATCAATTATACTATTAATAAACTACAAGTTTTAGCTGTTAAGCCCTTTTTTGTTTACTTTATTAACTCTATTTTGTATAATTCAGATTTCCAAGGGATAAAAGGTATCTATTTACTGTTTTTTGTTTAAAACATTAATACAGCTTGTCGCCATATCAGAAACTTTGTTATAACCTCCTTTTATTCTCCAAAAATATGTTACCTTTAATTCAGAATTTTCGCGCTTCTATCTTTTTAGGTCAGGGTTAGAGGCGCGAGAATTTTAATTCAAAGTAATAAAATTTTAATTTTCATTCGTGGCGCCGACCACCCGCCACTGCCACATTTAGACATTTAGTTCTTCGACCAGTCGTGAATGGTGCTATTAGGGAACCAATTTAGTATGTTAGTTGCCTATCTATCCCCCCGTAAGGACAACTGTGGGTCTGCTGGAGAAGTATTTTACAAAAACTAAGTACGTTAAACAAAGTATTTACACTGCCATTACCATGGTTATGCCTGTCACCACAGGAGAGTCGTTTATTTTTAAACTTTAATTTCAAAACTATGAACAAAACAAAAAAACAGATTGTCACCTTAATACCTTTATACTTAATAATAATGTTGCCAAATGTATATTCCCAGCGAAACGAAACATCTCAGTTTCCACAGTGAAATAAATGGCGGTGGAGAATATTAAACATAAACGAGAAATTGAGGGCAAAGATAAACACACCAAAAATGTCTGGGGAACCGTGGGTAATTCATATTCCATGCTACTGAATATATTGCACTTCATTTTGCTTCCATCTGTGTTTTAATTAAATATCCATGTTAATCTGACTTATCCGCCATTTGAAATATTACTACTTTTTAAAATATTATCAAACTTTTCTATTTACATAAAAGGATTAAATAGCAGTCCCGCTTGCATTAATTTTAAAAGACATTATTCACGTTAATTATGGGAGTAGAGATTCATTACGGCAATCAAGCAGGATATAGTAAATTTTACGCTTTTTTCCTTAAATTCTAATAAAAACCCATGTCAAATTAATTTTGTCCCGGTCAATACGACTCTTGTCAATTTAGACATTATACCTACTGAAACCTTAGAAACAGTTTTTTATGCGGCTTTTTATTCTTATGCGTTGCTGATTGCATTTGTTAATGAATATATAACTTTCGAAACTCTCCTTGGTAGTAACGGGAGCAACCAACCAAGACAATTACAATGTTCCTTACAGAATATATTATAGGGATGATAAGGAAGTGTCTTTTTCATCTGTGAACCTGTAAGATATTAAATTTGTTCAATTTTCTCTGTTCAAAGATTACTATGGCCTACTGTATTTTCAATAGCTATCCAGCTAAACCGTTCTCAGTACAAAATGATGGAGTTGTCAAATTTTTCTTAGAAATGTGCTCTGTTCTTTAAAAACTTATTGTTTCACTAGAAGAGGGATGCACATACCGCGGCCCGCTGTCGATATTTATGCGGCCCGCCAACGAATTTTAAAAGAGATATTTATGCGGCCTGCCAACGAATTTTAAAAGTATTCTACTCGCTGCGCTCCGGTCTAAGCATATTGTTACGAGACTAGAAATCTGTCGCATCAACTAGTTTACTTTAAGATTCGCGAAACACGTCGGTAGTATCCCCGAACAAAGTGAAAGGTTCTCGATGTTTGGTAACTCGTATAAATACGACGCATCGCCAGCTACCGGGGCAGTTAAGTTTTACCTACGGACAAGCGAACGTTATACTGATTCAGAACTGTAATCTGTGACGAGTAAATATTTCGTCGTTCGAACTTGGCTTCTACCTACTTAACAATATAATATCAATTTTGATATGGATAAACCAGGCCCCAGTAAGAAACGTAGTCGTAAGGTTGAAGATGAAAATCGACAGTTTCAAGATGTTTGGATCGAAAAATACTTTTTTATTTCATCGCATAACAAAATTGCCTGTTTAATATGCAAGAGTAGTGTTTCTATTCCGAAGGAATATAATGTGAAAAGGCACTATGAAACCCAGCATCCTACTTTTAGCAAATTAACTGGCGAAAATCGAACGCAAAGAATTTCCACTTTACAACGGGAACTAATAGGCCAGCAAGCTATGTTTGCAAAACCAATTTAAGAAGCTGAAACAGCTACTGAAGTTAGCTTTGAAATATCTCGAATAATAGCGAAAACTTGTCAGCCTTTTAAAGATGGTGAGTTTGTTAAGCAATGTTTAGATATCGCCGCAAAAAAAATTTGTCCGGAAAATGTAAAGAAGTTTGAAAAAATTCAGTTAAATCGGATGAATGTTCAAAGCAGAATTACCGCATTAGCAGCTAATATAGAAGAGCAACTAGCTACGAAATCAAGATATTTTTCTATAGCACTCGACGAATCTACAGATATAAGTTCCACTGCTCAACTCTTAATATTTTTACGAGGTGTAACGCAAAATTTTGAAGTGAGTGAAGAAACTGATTGGTATGAGTTCTTTGACAAGTCAAACCAAGGGGAGTGACATGCTCAAAGCTCTTCTGGAAAAATGTTCTATAATGGATTTGGATTTAACGAAAATATCTGGAATTACGACTGACGAAGCACCTTCAATGGTTGGAAGTACATCTGGGATAGTAACTATGTTAAAAAAATATTTACAAACTAAAAACATAAATACCAAGGAATTAATGCAGTTTCTTTGCATTATACAGCAAGAGACCCTCTGTTCAAAATAATTGGGATTTCAAAATGTGATGAAAGTTGTAGTACCTACTGTAAACTTTATAAAATCACGAGGTCTTAATCACCGAAAATTGAAACAATTTCTCGAGAATATTGAAAGCGAATATGGTGATCTCCTGTTTTACACTGAAGTCGTGGGTTGACACTACAGCGGTTTCTTAACTTGATTGAAGAAATCCAATTATTTCTGGAGGAAAAGAAAAACGACGTCCCCGAACTCGACAACCCTGATTGGCTGTGTGACTTAGAGTTTCTTGTAGACATCACAAATCACTTCAATGTCTTAAATACGCGACTCCAAGGCAAAGATCAATTGATTTCGCAGTTATACTCTCATGTTTCGTCCTTTCAATGCAATTTGAGTATTTTCAGGATACAAATCAATTTAGCCAATTACAGCCATTTTCCGAACTACAAAAAAACTATGGAGAAAGTCAATAAAACTGACGCCAATTTCGCTCTTGTTAAAAAAATTGATATTTTGATACAAGCTTTTCAAAATCGTTTTGTAGACTTCAAAAAAGTTAAACCTCTATTGGACATTTTCAGCAATCCTTTCAACATTTCAAAATGCGCCGGAATCAATGCAGCTGGAATTAATAGACATGCAAAATGATGATAATTTTCGAAACAAATTTAATGAAGGTAATTTACTCAACTTCTACCATTGCGTTGATAAAAACGATTATAAAGAGTTGCGAATAAATGCACTGAAATGCGCAAGCTTATTTTGATCGACGTATATTTGTGAACAAACGTTTTCAGTGATGAAACTAAACAATACGAATAACCGAAACCGTCTGGCAAATGAAAATTTGGAAGCAATTTTACGTGTGGCGTCAAGTAATGTGGAGTCAAATATAAAAAACTTGTTAGTTCAATGCAATGTCATGCATCAAAATAATAAAACATGAAATATTACATTGTAATGATTAGATTACCTTACGATTACATAATTACAACAAACATTTTTGAAGGTTCTTTTATTTTTATCATTGTATTTCATACTATTTAAAAATAAAAATTTTTGTGTTAATAAGTATTGTTTGCAGTGGCCCGTCCTTGGCTTATATTTTTTCCCGAGTGGCCCCTGTTCCCTATAAGTCTGTGCATCCCTGCACTAGAACCTCAAAAGGCAGTTTAAATGCTTATGGCACGTACCGTCATTTACTGTTCCAAAATATTAACTTAGCAGATTTCTATATTTCTCACGATTTTCAGTTTACTCGTTTAATACACCATTATACTACAAAAGTATTAACAGTGTTGTTACCAAGAGTTTTTTTCTTAACTACTAAGTATTATACATAAATCTCCTTGGTTATTATTATTTGCCATATTTTGTTAAACGACAACAAAAGTATTTTATTTTTATGGAAGTAGTCCATCTCACAGTGGAGTAATATTTTAAGTGAGGAATGAAACACACAACACACAAGTCTGCTCCACTAATTTAATAAATAGGTTCAGATTAACATCCCAAACATGTTTCAAAGGCATAAACCTTCATCTTCAGTGGGTAATTATTAAGATGTTGATATTTATGAAGAGACCAATGACATTGTTACGTTTTTTTATAAACTGAAAAGGGAAGGAAAAAAAACACAAAATTAGACAATTTAAAAACCTCAAAGGTATCATCAATAAAAGTTTAATATGATTAGGAAAAGAAATTTAGTAAAATGTGGTGATTAACATAAAACCGCGAACATAGTAAAATAAAGTCAAGTTAGAGACTTACCTAATGTTGCAGAAAAATTTTTATGAAACCATATGTAACTTTAATTCGGTAAAAATATATCTTAAATTAAAGTAAAATTAAATGAATAAACATAATTTAAATGAATTTAGTCTTATTTTAATTTTAAACTTGTTGAAAAACCCAAATTTTACTGGGAGATTGTAATGGGGTACGACCATCATGGTGGAGTCGTACCAAATGGTAGGTAAAAATTTTTATTTAGTAGAAGTATGCAGGGATAATACTATTTAATTTTTTTTATATATTCAAAAAAAAACGGTTAAAATCAACGTACTGCGACAATGTCAAAGGTTGTCTGTTTAGACAAATGGAGTAACAACTAAATAAAGAAGGAAGATATACACTGTATGTTAGAAAAGGTATGATGTGAACTAATATAAAATTTTTTTTAAAATTTATTTTTTTTAAATTTTTTTTTTTTTAAGATTTTTCAGCTTTATATTAGTTCACATCATACCTTTTCTAACATACAGTGTATATCTTCCTTCTTTATTTAGTTGTTACTCCATTTGTCTAAACAGACAACCTTTGACATTGTCGCAGTACGTTGATTTTAACCGTTTTTTTTGAATATATGAAAAAAATTAAATATTATTATCCCTGCATACTTCTACTAAATAAAAATTTTTACCTACCATTTGGTACGACTCCACCATGATGGTCGTACCCCATTACAATCTCCCAGTAAAAGTTGGGTTTTTCAACAAGTTTAAAATTAAAATAAGACTAAATTCATTTAAATTATGTTTATTCATTTAATTTTACTTTAATTTAAGATATATTTTTACCGAATTAAAGTTACATATGGTTTCATAAAAATTTTTCTGCAACATTAGGTAAGTCTCTAACTTGACTTTATTTTACTATGTTCGCGGTTTTATGTTAATCACCACATTTTACTAAATTTCTTTTCCTAATCATATTAAACTTTTATTGATGATACCTTTGCGGTTTTTAAATTGTCTAATTTTGTGTTTTTTTTCCTTCCCTTTTCAGTTTATAAAAAAACGTAACAATGTCATTGGTCTCTTCATAAATATCAACATCCTAATAATTAGCCACTGAAGATGAAGGTTTATGCCTTTGAAACATGTTTGGGATGTTAATCTGAACCTATTTATTAAATTAGTGGAGCAGACTTGTGTGTTGTGTGTTTCATTCCTCACTTAAAAGTATTTTATTTGTTTTTGCTGTCTCTAACCAAATGAACAAAACCCCACATTAACATTCTGTAATCTCAGTAAAGGCAAAACATTTTCAGGTTGTTTTATGCTAATGCACAACTTTTTGTTTTAGGAATTTCCTGCTTAAAAGACGTCGTATTAGATATAGAACCGAGAGTAGTGGAGTACGGCAAAGAAAGCACGCTACGCTGCAGCTATAATTTGGAAAATGGACCTCTTTACGCGGTTAAGTGGTATCGGGGTCGACATGAATTTTACCGGTTTACTCCTAAAGAACATCCATATACAAAGATTTTTCCTTTTGAGGGGATGCACATAGACGTAAGTATCCAAATAAGCTTCTAAATTATTCTACATATAAAATATGAAGTAAAAACGGTCTCCTGCAGAAACTTGGTTAGCACAAAATGCATATTTAGGGTAATATCAGCACCTCTGTTTACCCCTTTCTACTAAATACGTCTTTTGGATTTTGGTTATGCACTGATAAAACTGTGCTCTCTTAATCAAATAATCCGATTTATTTGGTGAATAATTATTGGTAATAAATAAATGTGATTTTAATTAACTAAATTTTATTTAACTGAAATAAATGAGAGTATTTCGTTTTATTTGCAAAATTATTTGACTGTTGGTTGATTTGTGTCAAATAATAGAACCCTTCAAACAAATATCTTACCAAAAAAACCACTAAAATAACAAAATCTAAATAACTAATTATTTAATCGAACTAATTTTTATTTAGGAACTAAATCCCGTTAATCGCTAGTTAAATCACCCAATAGAGTACTATTTAAATGTCTAGGTCATTTAAACTAAATAATTATGTATTTACATTAAATCCTTAATATAAAACAAACAAATATTTACAAATAACCAATTATTTAATCGAAGTACATTTCAAGTTAAGAACTAAATACCTTTAACTTTAATTTAAATCATTCATTGCCGAACTTTTCAAATAATTTGGTCATCCAAACAAATAATTAAGTATTTAAATGAACTCCTGTCGCCTACTTTGGGCTTTGAGTAATTTGATTGATTATACAAAAGTGGCCTGATCATCGCGTTTTGGGTCAGTTGTGTTCGATTTTGTCTTGTAGAAATTTATGAGTGAGAGTGAAATCTTCTTTGTTAGTGGCACAGAAGTTAGTGGTTCCATCAAAAATTAAAACGAAGATATGGGGAATAAACGTAATATGAATAATTATTTAGAAGATTGGGGTATATCGAGGGGTATATCCCATATGTTAGATACTTTTCAAGGTAGGAAACTATATTTGAATATTTTAGTTAGGTACGCATGAAACGAGTTAAAAAAGTAAGATAAGAGGCAAAGAAAAGATACTTGTAATACCTAATTTGAAATTTCGAACAAAAAATCTTTTTAGTAGCCAGGTATTTATAAATCATGGCTACCTAGGTTACGAATAAGACAGTTTTTCTCAATTTTCACCATAATTCAATACCTATCAAACCTCCTAACGTAAAAAATATAATATAATTAATATAATATTAATAATTATTGTACCTAATATTTGCAAATTTGCCTTTATTTAATTTTTTATCAAAGTTATTATTGACGTATATTTTAAGGGGAACAACAACTAATGGTCGGTTTATACAGCAAGATAACATAACATACAAATAAAATAAGAGTTGAATCTACAGATCTGCCATAAGACGTTTAGAAACACATAACATAACAAAAAATAAGAAATAAAATAAGAGATGGTTATCTTTTAAATTTTTTGTTATTTTCATGTAAAAATCGTTGTGCGCGTGCGCGTAATTTGTCATAACCTTTATTTTCGGCAAAAATGTGTTTTTTCAGTTGGTTTGCCCTATTATTTGAACACTATAAACAATTTGATAAGGTTTGTGATTATTATGGTATAGGTACTGATTAAACCATATTCAATAGCAACATTTCAATATTTCTTATTTTTATGTGTCGTCTGTACAAACACGTACTTGAAAGGTATTTAAACCAAATAAATTTATATTTGATCTAAATAAATATAAAAGACAAGTTAAACAATTATGTACTTGAATAAAAAAACAATCACTTTGATGGAAATTACCGGTTTATTTAAATCAAATCACTTAAATTGTTTAATTAAATAACGTTGTTGTTACGGCAAATACATGTAAAACAAAAGTAAAATAAATATGTACTTGATAAAATATATATAAATATCAATCAAATAAACATTATGTTAACTTAACTTTTAACCTATTTACCTTAAGTCATTGAAGCGGCTTATTTAAGTTAGATTACTGTTAAGGAAATAAATATTTGCTTGAATTTTGTATTCAGTGATTAACTCCAAATAAAAAGTAATTTGTATCAAATCAGATAATACTAATTTAGGCAAATAATTCCTTGGTATTTTTCAAATACATATTTGTTTGGCTAATAGGAAACAAATATTTATTTGAGTCAATGGTAAATTTTTTTGATTCAAATAATTAATTTTATCAGTGTGCTCAACCTAAGCTGAAGTTTATTTAATTTGTTTTCATACATTTTACACTTTGATGTTATCTCATTCCCTTATCCTATCATCCCGTGGATCAATTCCGTTTCAACTTACATTGTTGTTAAACTAAAGGTAACCAAATAATTGCCAGTGTTGTAAGCCACTTTTAGGTTTTGAAACCTGATATTCTACGTTGGATGCAACATCAATAAGTTTAGTTTCGATTGCGTGTTATCCTTAAATTTAGGTATCCTGGGATCGGTTGCGTTGTTAGAAAAAAAATCTAAGAATTTTACTTATTTACGTATAATATCAACCTCAAATACTTCTCAAGTAAACCTCCGAGTTTGCATATAAACCAGAAATTATCACTTTTTGTGGCCTGACAAAGGGTGTGGTTAACGAAGACGACAGAATAGAATTAGAATATTTTGTAAGAAGAAACAGTTACAGGTGAACGTTTACAATAGTTTGTAGTTTTTCACTTAAAACTCCGATACCTCGAAAACAAATGAATATCTTCGGTATAGTATGGTCGGTTGTGTTTAACGCTCTCGACAAATAGTTACAATTTTCGGCGTTTTCTAGCCTACAGATATTTTTGATTTTTTTGTACAGACATGAATTAAATCATAATCTAAAAGTTTAGTGAAAAAACCAACTCATTATACCCAGAAGAAAAAATCTCACTCATAAATTCTTCTTGTTAAAGGGAATTTCAGACAGAAAAACACTAATTGTAGTGTATAAATCAATTGTTGACTCTATTATAAGATACGGAATTTTAGTATGGGGCAAAATCTATAGAATACCTTATACAAATTATACATAATTCAGAAATATGTCCTTAAGATTATTTATGGACAGAACAGATTATATCCTACACATCTACTTTTTGACGTTTGCGATGTTAGAAGAAGCTACATATCGACAATCTGCACATACATTCATATCCATCCAAATTTAGAACATCTTGGTAATCATAATTACGATACACGAGCCAGACTGGACAATAGGGTGGAACAAAAGTGGCCTTTTTTCATTTTTTTTTTTTTTCAAGTTTTGTTATAGTGGGGAAAAGTTGCCTTTTAGGTTTAAAAAAAATAAGAAAAAATTTGGTTGCTATACTACAATATCTTGAGGTGCCGCAAAGAGCTTATAGTTTGTAAACAAATTTAAAAAATTTAAAAATTATAAAGTTTGATAAATTTTTTTTTATGGATTTCTCGGACGAATAATGGTATGAAAGATAGTTGTAAATACAATTATAATCATTAGAATTGAAAAAAAATTAATAATTACAAAATATAATAATAATAATAAAATCTTTTTATTGTCAAAAAAGTAGTAACTAAGGTTGAAATAAAACTCGTCAAATCAATTGAAAAATTTATATTTTGACACATTATTCTGACGTAATTGACACATTAAACTGTTTTTTTGTATTAAATTTAGGCATGCTCTCGCGTGAGCCAATTTTTGCCCTTATATACCCCTCTCTTGCGATTGAACCACAGACATTTTGAGCCGATTCGGTCACCAGTTTTACAGCTCTTTCCACTGCTTGCGTGTGACAAGGAAGCCGGGGAAAGTCGATAAGCGGACCCACTTTACTATTTGGTTGAGCTTCAGATGTTTTCTGTATAAATTCTTTGAGAGAGTCACTGGAAAAATGTTTTACCAAGGGGGGTTCGGTTACGTCATTTTCAGCCCATGATATCATGTCGATGTAATCCTTTGCATCAAAGTTTATCTTTGGAACTGTGGACTTCCTGACTCCGCCTCTACTTTCTGTCCTAGCTTTTAAAACACGTCGTAAACCAAGTTCTCTTACAATTTTGCTCTCATCACATAGCATGGATAAAAGGAGGTTTTCTGCAGCAGCAAAGTACCCATTTCTTTGAATAACTGGGTCAAGAACGTTCTTCAAATCATCAGAGAGATAGCGTGAATATGAGATAAGGTTAAACAAATGTTTGGCACCATAAGTACATGAAGGTTTTAACTTAATGTTAAACCACACAGGTGCATACACTTTTACAATGTACTCAGCTAGAGTCTTGAGGTTTTCAGTTGGATTTTCAGTTGCCACATACAATCTTAGTATACGGTTTGCTAATGTAAGCCATCTGGAGTGAGCGATTTTTCCAGGGTTTCTTAAAGATAAATCTAGTGAGCAATTTCCACTTGATACAGCCATACAAATATCCAATAAATAATTCTGATCTGTACTTAAATCGTTGATGTTATCCAACAGAGGAAGGTTATTTTCAATTGGCAAGAAAGCAACCACAGGAAGATTAGCACAGTTTTCCAGCTGCTGACCTATTTCGCCTTTAAACTCATTGGGTCCTTTCGTTTTACCATCTAGATGACAAAAAAGATGTCGCAAAGGTAGCTCATTTCCATGGAACAAACAAACTAACCATTGTAAAGGTCTTCCTATTTTATTTTCCATCAAAGAAATTACACCATTTTTATGTCCAGTATTTACAACGGTTCCATCACACCCAATGGCAGTAAAGTTGAAAAGTTGTTCGTTGTGTTCTCTATCTTTAACAAAGTTTAATATAATGTCTGCAATGTCTTTTCCAGTCCCAGATTTAGGTGTTACGTGACCTAAAAACTTTGTGTTTGGTTCCTCTATTAGTGAAACGTGCTCTTCTGAAATAACTTTTTTGTACAACTTAGTTCCTTTCTTTTCTTGCGCAATTGTTTTGTCTTTTCTTCCATCAAAAAACAGTCCTCTGTTTTTGGTTATGTGATCATTATCATAAAGACTGTCATTAATTAGATCTATTCGATTTTTTGATCTTGCTCGTCTAATTTTCATCCTGTCTATTACTTTGGTTTTATCTTCACCTGTGATTACACCCAAGTCTTGTAAAGTAGCACTAGCTATAGCTGCAGCCGCTCTATCTGATATTCCGGTACGGTCACAAATTGAAGCTACAGATGGCAATTTAATACGCATTTGTGTGCTTATATTGTTCTCCTTTTTCAGTTTTGAAGCGCCTGGTAGATTTATATGTTCTTCAAAAATCAAGTATTTTTGTTCTTCAGCGCTATCATTGTCATCAGTAACCGTTTCTGATACACTAGTATTTTTTGCCCGTTCTAGATTAAACTTAACTGCTCTCTGTAGGTGTTTACTTATTCTTGTTTCTTTCTTTTTTAAAGCGCTTGTGGTAGCTATATCAACATTACCTATAGCCATTTTCCTGGTAGAGCGTTGATCTTTTAGAAACTCTTGTTCTAAAACTGGTACTTTCTTTTCTTTTATACAACTACAAGTATCATAGTTTTGGCACTTGCAGGCAGCAATATCAAATAAACGTTTAGCTTCTTCTCTAAATTTTGCGAGGTTCGAGTCAAACTTAACTGACCCTTTTCTACTTTTAGACCTTAATAAATTCCTATATTTAGCACGATAAAGTTTTATCATTTGTGAAATTCTAAGGTTTGAAACCACGGGGATGGAAGCTTTAAACCATATTTGTTCTATTTTTGGGATTAAGGTATCAGATATTTCACTTAGGGTAGGATCCTTCGCCTTCAATGACGTAACTTTGAGGTTATGTCCAATAAAACAATAGCACTTCATTACATCTTCGTAAGTAGGCAGTACAACTTTACACAAATCACTAAAGGTTCCAAAAATAGGATATACGGTCATTTGTCTTGTCTTTACTTGTCTAGACAGAGCCATTTTAACTCACAACAATAAAGTAGTACAAGCACACAAACTAACAAAATATTACTTTAGTCTGTTATACAATAGACGACACCCCACCAAACCGCTGCGGCGATGACTTATGCTGTTGGATGCCAGCCAATACAATACCTAGTTAAACTGTTTTTATATTTCTATTCATATTAAAATGCCTAATTGTTTTGCATAATGGAGACACGTAAAAATCTTTGAAAAAGTTTTAAATGTGTGTTTTACAAAACTTTACCACTCTTGCGGCAACTCAAGACATAATGCAAAAAGTAAAAAAAAAATTGTATGCCTTTTTTAATATAAAAACTGCTTCTATTGCACTATTTCAAATAACAAAAAAAATATTTGAAAACCTCTTAAAAAACTTGAAAATGTAGTGAAAATTGTAATATTATGAAACTTTATCGTCCTTGCGGCACCTCAAAACGTGCTTCAATATTTTTCGAATTTTTTTTTATCTTATCTACACCAAAAGGCAACTCTTCCGCGCTATTGCAAATTAAAAATCGAAACTTGGTTTTTTCGTTCCACCCTACTGGACAAGCGCATACTACTACCGATAAGTCACAATAGTCTTAATCTTAGATACATAAATTATTTTGGACCTTAATTCTGCAATTTACTACCTGGTGAAGTTTGGAGTTGTAAAAGTACAAAACTCCTTAAAGTGCTCAGTAAGAATGCAATTTTTTAAAGTTAACATACTTTACATTTTAACGGTCTTTCAACTAAGTATGTTGTTTTATATTGGTTTCTGATTGTGGTTTGAAATAATTGGCTGTCCAAATAATTAAAGCTGAAATTTATTATGATTTGTTGTGAATTTCGGTAAAGTCCGTTCACAGATTTAAGAGAATGACTTGCCGACTCTTGTTGACGCCTGTTTAAAACCAGACTGGGGTCTACACAGGCCCACACTGAATTGTATTTCAAGCATGGATGATTTGCCACAAATAATAAAACAATTTTACATAGAATATATTATAATTATATATTATAATTAATTAATGCAACTACAGTTTACTCATTTAATTCATTTTCACTGTCACTATCAATACCTATGTTAATAATAAATCTCTGTGTAATATTCCCAATTTGAATGTATGAGTTTTTACCAGTTTTAATATGCGAAATACAATTTTTCCAGCTACTCACTGGCACTTTGTCCACTTCAGTAATAATAATATCCAGTACACTAGCGTTTATAGTGGCTGATACATTCTTACGTCTAACGGCAGATTTTAATTGATGCCATAATATGTATTCAATGGGATTGAATATACAGTGATACGGCGGAAGCCTTAGCACTGTATGCCCTTACTTTTAGCGTAGCCGTCGCAGTAGTACTCCTTTTCTAGGTTCAGAAATTTAAGCACATCAAGTAACTCTCTTTTAGTGTAACTTTTATAAAAATGTATATCATACTGATACATAAATTCCTGTATTGCCATTTTCGTATCTTTTGAACAAGGGTGCTTGTTTAACTGTCTACTGTGGTAACTTGCGTCATCCATAACAATCACACTGTTCGGAGAAACATTAGTAATTAACTTATTTACGAACCAATCCTCAAATAACTCCGCTATGATGTCGTTATGGTAATCTAAACAGGAGTCATTTATATTCTTGGCTGCCAATGAAAGTGCATTTGGTACCCAACCATCTTCAGATCCTGCATGTACTATGGTTATTATTTTTCCTCTGTTTGATGGTGCCTTTGTTCTACACCTGTCACTAGAATCAACCCAATCTTTTGATGGGGTATCATGGGTATCAAACCAGGTTTCATCTAAGTATATAATAGGTCTGTTCTCACTTTTGTACTAAGCGATTTTTGTCAAATATTCAAATCGCCATGCCTTAAGTCGTTGCGATTCCATGATAACTTGCCGTTTATCGACTTTTTTAAATGTTAAGCCGATTCGTTAAAGACACTTCCACAGCATTGTCCTACCGCAATTGATATCCGTATGTTATCTATCTCAAGTCTTTTCAGTAAATTATCCAGTGTTGGTACCGTATGCTCTTCATACATCTTATAAATTTTGCGTCTGACTAAATCTTCATCGCTGCGATCTAATTTTTTGCGAGTCTCAGAATCTTTCCTTTTTTTCCTTTCGGTGATGGGTTTATTTACAATTTTCCATACTGTTTTTTTCCGAAATTTTAGTCAATGTGGCTGTTTCTTCAATACATTCCATTTTACTCAACTTTTCACGTTTTATGAGAGTTGTATATACATTTTTGTTAACCTCTTTAGAATCTAAAGATACGTGTCTTCCACCATTTTCATTTCCGCGCTGTGGTTGTACCTGTACCCCCTCCAGCTGTTCTATACTAAATTCACCAATCCACGGACGCTACATATTTGGATAATCAAAGCTGCGTTTTTATTTCACACGAACTAATAAAATGACTGGTTTTGCAACAGTGATTTGTCTACTTATTTTTTTCCCATTATTTAATAAGGCTTTGTAAACTAATTACGGCCAAGTACGGTCCCTACCTGGATAATAAAATCATTATCTCTATGATCCTTGAAACCCTTTCAACAAAGAATTTTATGATAGGTGATAACTGAGGGCAGGTAGTCATTCTCTTAAATCTGTGAACGGACTTTACATCCAGATATTTCCTACATCTGGTTACCTATACACAACCCTTTTGTAGAATACTCAGGGAACTTTGGAATTAGGGTAATTTGTAAACCTATTGTGTGACTAATATTATTACATAATTAAAACAATTTGAAATAAAAATATATTTTGATTTCAAAAAAGCCGTCGTTAGATAGGATCACTTTGCATTTTTTAAAATAACATCTGTGCGACTTCTTTGACGCCGTGGGCGTCACGAAGCTTAAAAAATATAACTCAATTGAAGTGATTTCCAAAGTAGATATATTTGAAAGTACTCCAAATTTTAAAATTTCTTGTTATTTACCTTAGTTTTTATCAATTTTGGAAACGGGTCGGCAGTAAAACTAAAATCATTCTTCACTTAATATTAGTTCAGTCAATTTTGTTCAAAATTAATTTTTTCTGCGCGAGAAGAACTCAAAAGTTTGCAGGGCATGGATGACCTTTAAAATCATTCTTTTTATATTAGCAGTGCATGGCGCCAATATTTTCTTTACTAGATCGACCAGAAACTGGTGCCTCGTAGACAATATCCTTTAAGTACCCCCAAAATAAAGAAAAACAAACTCTAAGGGTGTTGTATCTGGTTACCTTGCTGGCCATCTTCGCCCGTTGGTCCAAACCATCGATTGGGATACTATCGTCTGCCCAAATGTTCTTTAACAATTTGAGCATTGTAAGCAGGGACCCCAACCTGCTGCACTCACATATTCATTCTGTACTCACAGTGTACCTCTTCAAACAGTTCTGCATGGATAACTTAAACAAAATGTAAAAAAAGCTCTCCAGTAATTGAGATGAGATAGATATCCATTTAATAAACCGCACAAAATATTAGTTCGAAAAATGCGTTGATTTCCTTATTTTTTAATCTAACGAGGATGGTTCTTAGACCAATAACGACAATAAAATTATACTGGTTTAAGAATCCATTATTATGAAAGTGACTCTCGTAGCTTCATAATATGCTGGACAAGATATTTACATTTTCAATATAATTCAGAATATCTTGCTAAGAATTTCAGTCTTCGTGCGGGATATCTTGGCTCTAATCTGTTTGGTTTGGTATGGATGAAACTTGTTGTGTAGAATCCTTCATAAAGAGCTTATGGAAACATCAGTACTTTTTTTGATTTTGGCTAGTGAAGTTCTAAAATTATCATCCACTTGTAAAACTTGGACCGTATTTTTATCATTTGTAGCATTTCTCCTCCTCTCCTAGCTCTTTTCGGTTTTACAAAGCAGCCATACTTCCTTAAGTTCCTGCACAGAGCTGCAAAAGTGTTGTTATCAGGAATTTTTCTGTGAGGATAACGATGCTCACACACTATTTGTGCGTCTTTAGCATTTGGCCTGCATTCACCGTGTTATAGCTCTGGCCTCACATAGACACTGTATCACCCACAGTATAATGTTGGTTCGTTTTATTTTTACTAAACCAATTGAATACAACTAGTTTTTTCCACTTTTGACCACCCCTCCAACATTACAATCATTTCATTGTGAAACACGGATACATCATCTTAACAACCCTAAAGCAATGCACCGAGATACCGTTAGGATTTCATTGGTTTTTACCGTAGAGAATGAATCAGAACATAAATTAATTACAATCTCATTGCCATCTGAATATCATGGTTATTTGAAAGACATCCTCTGTATAGAACAGAATATTTCACGTATCTACGCGAACTGCAAAACACTGAGGTGCAACTTCGCGCACGTCTTAACCAAACATAAAGAATGTAGTCTATATAAATGCGAAATTCACGGTACTTTTACTGTACGTCTAAAAGAATAATAACCTCTGTTACCGGGCACGCGTTCCCAAAATAATTAATTTAACACAAGAAAATCACTTTGCCTGACACACATGTCAGATCAAAACACGTGATATTATTATTTTATCCATTTGGAGCATCTGTTTACGTTGAAGTCTTACAAGACACTGGTTTAATTATGGCGCTACAGTGCTCTAGTCTGGTCCACCACTCACATGTGGTCATGTGGACACTCTTGACCAACCAACGGAGATAGCGTCCACCCACCTAGATTAGCGGCCATACTTGTTTACTGTCAGTACGAAAATTGAAGAACCCGTTGAAGTATTAAATAATATTGCTCTCATTCGGTTAAAACATCACAGAACCTCATTTACATATTCTTGAGGCCGCAAACGTATTGCAAAGCTACAGATTAACGATTTTCTTAGATGTGAATTTAATAATATATAGTTTAGAATATAGCACGTTTTTATGTTTACAGAAAACTTGACATTTTCCGAGAATTAGAATTCTGCGGGATAAAACACTAGTTTATTACTTGATTATTAGAAAACGTGTTTCCCAAACACACCGTAAATCAGTAACATAATATTTACTTTTTCTTGGTTAGTATATTGAACCATTTTCATAGAATGTTAGCAAATCGTATAAATGACAATGTCACAAGTACAATGAATCCAATGTCATAATCTGTCGAGGTTTTAACTTACCTTAGGGAAGGTAAATAATTTACTTTTGCGAGAGTACACCTTCTAAAATTAATTAAAATTAGGTTTTACAGTTTTTTTAAAACTCATAATGTCTGTAACTTCTGAATTACCTCATATACGAAAAAGTGATCTTTATGAAAGTTGTTCAGTAAATTATTCCCCACATTTCTCCCTGCATGCATTTTTTCTGTCATTTCTGGTTTGGTTGCCATAGAGACCAACTTATTTTTTTTAAATGGAACACCCTGCATATGATTGCATATTTGGATTCTAATAGAAAAACTCTGAATTCTTTGTATTTCAAATTTTCACCTATCTGCAAGCGTTTCGAGATAACAAAAATAAAGAACTTCCTAATTATAATTATTCCTACCTAATACCCACCAGTTGAGTCAAGGTGTTTTCATGACAGCGACCTAAGAGATGTCAATTGTGAGTTCCTGTTTAATTTTCTGTTGTCTCATTTCTAATTTGTTTACACTATGGTTTATCTGAATGAGAAACAACGAGTTGAAATTTTAATAATGAGCGGTTACGAAATTACGAAGAAATCGCAAGATCAGGTTTGTCAACTTCTCAATGAATCATATTCAAATAGGCCTTCAATAAATCAGTCAATGGTGTGTCGAGTGGTAAAGACATTTCCAGAAACAGGCAGTGTTAGGGAAGCCGCTAAATCAGGTCGACCTAAAACAGCAACCGGGGGAGACAAAGCTTTGGATATCATGCTCTCAATACATGAAAATCCAACACAATCATCCAGGCCAATGGCGATGGATTTTAATGTGTCTCATCAGTCAGTGAAAAATTTGTTTAAGTAGCAGAAGTAGCATCCTTACAAGATAAAGTTGGTGCAAGAGTTAACCGAGTACGATTTTGATAAAAGAGCTGAATTTTGTGAGCTGATGATGGAAAGATGCAATGACGATAATAACTTCGCAACAAATATCATTTTCTCGGTGAAGCTACTTTCCATTTAAATGGCGTTATTAATAGACACAATTATCGTTATTAGTCTGCTGAGAATAAATCAAATCAAATCAAATCAAAATATGCTTTATTGTCATAAAGTATTATTTTTATAGACGAAGCCTTTTTTTAAGAGTTTTACAAGAATCTCTAGATCTAGCTTTGCACAAATATCTGATAGCTCTTTTTTATGAAACAAAAATTGAATTTTTGGTTCCAGGAAGGTCATACTCAGAGGCCCGAAAAAGTTAATGTTTGGGCGGGCATAGTTGGTAGACATATTGTGGGACCTTCTTTCATAGATGGTAATTTCAATGGCGAAAAATATCCGGACCTCCTTAGGAATCACATAATTTTTTCGTGCAGAATGGTTTTACTGCGTGTAAATAATGGCATAAACGAACAGGTATGGTTTCAGCAAGATAGAGCACCTGCCCATTATGCATAAGCGAGCAATTTCCAGGACGTTGAATAGGTAGAAGAGGTGCTATTGACTGGCCAGCGTGATCCCCGGACTTAACCCCGCTCGACTTCTTTTTGTGGGGACACTTAAAGAACAAAGTCTACATTAAGCGTCCAAATGACTTAGAATCCTTAAAAGTCAGAATTAGCATTGATGTTCGTGCCATTCCAGAGGACTTCCTTTTAAACGTTGTAGACGGGTTTAGGGATCAACTGGCGCTCTGCTTAGCAGAAAATGGTGGTCAGCTTGAACACCTGATCCACTGAAAAGGTTTCACTTGTTTATTATTCCGATGTTAAGTTGTTTAATTTTATGAGCTATTTATTTTGTTATTATATAATTTGAAGTAAATAGAAATTTGAAATAAAAAAAATTCACAAAATACCACTTTTTTGTATACGAGGTAATTCAAAAGTTACAGCATTATGCTCGACTTTTTTGCCACTCTGTATGTTATAAAATTACAAAACACAATTAAAAGGTACTTCCAAAAAATTCACCTACGCTATAAAAGGGATTTTGTACTAAAATGGCCTTTACCTTTGCCTTAAATTTATGGTGGACAGTTAACAGTTTTACACTATAGTTGGAGTCAAGCAAATATTTGACGCGTGACACTTCCATCTTGTCAAATTTGTCCAATACTAGGTTATTTCGATTTCACCAACTTTATTACAGCTGATACTTAGTCAGGGCCGGACTGACGAATATTGTTATTTATAAACCTTTGCAGAAAATGATTGCTGGGAAATTGGTCTAAGAATATGAATTTTTTTACAATATAAATAAATTTGTTTTGATAAATTCTGTGCATTGTAATGGTGGGATTCAGGATTGACCATAATTATCACAGGTCTTAACAAAAGCAATCTTAGTAGTGTATAACGATAAGTAGTGTATAACGATTAAAATAATAAATAAAATGCGGATCTGCAGCCCATATGATTTGACCAAATCGACGAGAAGGTAACTCGGTTTATGTATATCTCTTTTTAGTCATATAAAAGGATAAAGATACAAATACTTCGAGTGGGTGGTAATTATTATAATATAAATTTAGCCATTAGTAACTTTTATATTATGAGTGGCCTGCCGTATTTGACACCCATGACAATATGGAAGTGTCACGCGTCAAATATTTGCTTGACCCCAACTATAGCAGGCAAATGATTGTAAATCTTAAGAGAGGTTGTTTCGGGCCCATCCTGTACTTGACCCAACCTGCAGCCACGAACATAGAGTAAATCCGAATTTCTGATTGTGTAGTGATTTATGTCGGCAACTCTTTGTAAGTCGTTGCGGCGTTTGAAGACATAGCAAGCACGCTGCAGTATACAGGGTGTTTCTTAATAACATGCTAACATTTAAGGAGGTTATCCTTGGGTTCATTTTGAGAAGAAAACTTCATGTAAACATATGTTCTAAAAGTCTTAACTGTTGAACTACAAGTTGCTAAAGTTTTAAGAAAAAAAATCTTTTTTTATTATAACTTTTGCATGACCCTATATATTTCTGTGAAACGTGATACGCATCTTCTATGCATAAAAAGGCATTTTCTGCTGTACAACATGTTTTCTTATTCTTGCCAGTGGCGTTCGTGCGTGATTTGCACTGAATTATTTTAAAGAGAAGAGTGATACGTCACTGCTTTTTCTGAAAGTAAAAATAATTTTTGAAATCCCCATTTCTTTCTGAGTAAATCTGGTCTCTTTATTTTGTTTCGCTTGACGTATGGTTTTCGCATAAAAAAATTAAATTCATTCATTTGCATCTCGCTAGACCACTTGCGAGAAAAAACAATTTATGTACCTTTAAACAATAATTTATTTCAGAGAAACATTTTTAAACGCTAAAATTATGAAATTAAAGTAATCTAAATACGTTTTGGAATGCTAACACAAATTTACCCTGAACGAACAAAGAAATAAATTGAATCAGGTGTTGAAAATGTCCACCTCCTGCAAATATGCATGCCTCTGCTCTTTTTCTCATGGACTTACGTACTCTTTGAAATATGCCGGGACTATTTCTAATAGTCTCGCAAGGAACTATGATGCGATTTCTCAACTGCTGTTCGGTATGAATTGGTGTGCTGTAAACCAATGTTTCAGGATGACCCCACAGGAAGTAATGTAAACTATTAAGGTCCGGGGACCTAGGTGGCCATGCCTGCGGTCCTTCGCGACCTATCCAGTTATTATTGTAATTTTACTTTAAATGCTCGCGCGCCTCAGCACTGAAGTGCGCTGGCGCCTTGTCGTGCATAAACCACTGTCGATTTCTTACTAAAATGCAAACACATTGTAGTTCTAATGTCTTTGCTAAAATGGGAACATCTTTCATCAAGGCTGGCAATTTTTCTTTGAGAAACTGCCGCTAATTATGCCCACTCAGCTTCCCAAGAGCAATTTGGAATCAACGTTTTGGCTGCAATAATTGGACCAGTATTTTTTGAAGGACGTTCAACCTTTGAGAGATATTTGGGATTTTTAGAACACAAAATTGAAGAGTATCTGGACGACTTACCCCTGGCGGTAACACAGCAAATGTATTTTCAGCATGAAGAGGCTCCACCCCATAATGCTCATAATTGGTAAAAATTATTTAGATGAGAGATTTGGGGATAGGGTCATTGCCACCCATAGCCAGTACAATGGCCACCCCGCTCGCCAGATCTAAACCCACTTGATTTCTTTTACTGGGGTCATATTAAAAAGCAAGTCTACATTACGCCCCCCAGCAACACTGGAAACATTAAAAACCAGGATACGGGAAACTTTTGAAAATATCAAAATTTAAAAATGTTAAATTGACACAAAAATTAATAAAAATAGTACAGTTGTACGTAAAGTGATCTCCAGATTCAAAAAATCTGAAAATATACAGGGTGTCCCATTTAAAAATCTAAAGTTGAGGTTACTAAAGTTAAGTACCATAAAAAGTGCCATTTTATTAGCCTTCGTTAGCCTAATTCGCAAATCACATAATTCCAATTTTTTCCATAATCGAGTTAGTGGCACCATCTACTAGACGATATATAAATACCTACACACCCAAATATCAAACAAGTCCTAAAGAATGCTTTTAAGTCGGCAATAATAGAAACAAAATGTCACACATGCCCGATATGTGTATTAGGCAATTCTCAAATCACATTAGTCCGCCAGTGTAAGCAGAAACAGCCGCACGCTAAAACTCGTCTTAAGATTTGTGCAGTTTTTGCCGAAATAAGTACAAATTACAATACTTTAAAAATATCTATTGCCAGGGCACACTCAAATGGAGTGCAATAATATGCACTCCAAAATAGACAGGAGGATTAAAGGTAGAAAAATAAATCTTCCGGCAGATTAAGTACAGATATGTAAAGCTTCCAGCTTGGAGCGAAATGGCTATGTTATTTAGACCACACGTTTTTCAAGAAATTTGATTCTGTAAATTTTTTTAGCTGGATTAGACATCGGCGGAAAGCTGGCGACCCTACTGTAATGAACATAAAAGCATTAAAGTATAACCTAGATGGAAAAATATATTTTAAAATAAGACACACAGATGAGTGGAATGAACTTCTATGCAGGTATAACAAAAGTACCAAAGTTACCAAATTTGAAGATATTCCTCCTGTCTATAAGACGCCAGTAGGAGTAAAAAGCGACAAATGCGGTCATTTAATGGCGCTTAAAACCACTCTGGAGTCAGACTATCACACCTTTTATGATAATCTTGTTGTTCAGCCCAAATAATACCTTTCCGGTAAATGTTTTTGTTGCAAATAAAGCTTGTTTAAATATAGACAACTTTGATTTATTTTGCCACCTTTCTTTAAAAATTGTGTTTATATTGTATCTGGCACAAATCACATAACTCCGTAAAAAAATTGTATATAATGCTGCAAAACCAATAAGTCCACTTATTAGCAAATAATACTAATTTTTGATAAACAAATATTTTGTCGCTGTTAAGAATTATTGCAATAACGTATGTTGTAAATTTTATCCGCTTAGGCTTTAAAAATAATATTGTATGAAGTTTCTTACATCTCCTGCAAAATTTGTGAAATGTGAGTTATGTGATTTGCGAATTAGACTAACGCTATGATTAATGCCAAGTTTTATTTTGTTCGATTAAAATCTAAAGAAATGGCAGCCGGAAAATGATCCCATGGTCACTCGGTATAGTAAAACAAAATCTATTACTTAAAATAAAGTTTTTGCTGACTTTTTAATTGCTAGGTGTTTTGCAATTTTTAAATTAATAATTAAATCTTAATTTGCAACAAAATACTTGCCAGTACACGGCTGTGATATAAATTTACTGACATTCTAATTAAACAAGTAAAGAATTTATAAAAGTGACTCCTAAAGAGGCTTAAATTAAAGAACAACAGAAGCCTTCGTTAATTAGGTTAGGCCTTTTTGGTTTATGCAAGGACCTATAAAATACAAGACCAACACGGGACGAATTCAGAGCCTTCCTTTTAAGTGAATTAAAAATGGTCGATTTCTTAAGTACTTTTTATCGTCTTTGTTCAGACGAAATGCAAGAAAACTTAGTTTAACATTCAAGGTTTAAAACCCATAAAATTTTATGTCCGTCGTATATCAGTTTCAATTTACAGTACACTTTAAGGGATGTTCTGGGGGTTAGAAGTATAAACCTAATCTTTGTTTTATCGCTTCTTTGGTACTAGGCCATTTTAGGTGATTACTGGTATAATAAGGGGACAATAAAAATATGCCAAGACCGTAAATAAAGTAAAGAGAGTTCGAAAAACTTACATTTTATTAATCGATAGTTTACTAGAGCATAATATGTATTCATTCTGCTGCGAACATAAGAATGTATCATCAAAAGAGATGCGAATATAACGTATGAAGATGAATATAACGTATGAAGTGCTTCTGAATATCACATAAATTCGATTCCATCCTTCATGGTAGGTATAGTAAAGTTTACATTATGTCGTTGACGTTTACTGCAATAAATCATCTAAAATCGGCTTCTACTTAACTGGGCGCGTTATAAATTTATCATAGAGAAACTTATACAGTGAGGTCAAAAAGGTTGGAATAAATTCGTTTAAAATTCAGGTGATTATTTTCTAGAAAAACGCATGGACATGTCGATTATTATTTTTAATTGCGAATTTTTTGACATAAGAAATGTGTATACAGGTTGTCTCAAGAAGAACATAATATACCGTCAACATTATTTTTTTAAATAGAACACCCTGTATATTATATTTTTTTTAAATTCTACGATACTTTCTAAACACTTTTTGTATAACATACCATATCTCCAAAATCAACGGTTTTCGATATATTGACATTTTCTCTGGTACGAAAACTACAATAAAAAATTAACTCTTTACATCTATTTAGTCTATAATATTTACATAGACTATATTAAATTTTATTTTAATAAATGTTGAAATTGACCGCCACCAACTTCCTGGCAATATGCAATTCGATCTTTGAATTCTTCCAAAACGTTATGGATTACCTGGGGCTCTATTAACCTAACCTCATGCCTTATTCGAGCTTTAAGTTCATCAATATTGTTAGGTCTGTTAAAGTATACTTTAGATTTTAAATAGCCCCACAGAAAAAAATCTAGCGGGGTCAAATATGGCGACCTTACCGGACATTCTATTGGACCTCGTCGACAAATCCACTTGCCAGGAAAGACTGTATCCAAGTCCTCACGCACCGGGCGTGTGTAATGGGCTGGTGCTTCGTCTTGCTGGTATCATAAGTTATTGTTGGGAATGTCTGGCTCATCTGGATTTGTATAGAGTACAGCAAGTGACGGTATTAACTAAAATTCTAAAAATTCTAGATACAGTTCGCCATTTAACGTACCATCAAAAAAGAAGGGACCTAAAATCCGGTTATCAACAATTCCAGCCCAAACATTCACTTTTTGCGGGTATTGTGTGTGGGACTCCATGATCCAGTGCGGATTTTCCTTAGCCCAATATCGACAAATTTGGCGATTCACATGTCCATTTAGAGTAAACGTTGCTTCATCAGAGAACACAACTCTTTTTAAAATTTGAGGATCTTCAATGTATCCGTTCATCAATATTTCGCAAAATTCTGTTCCTCTATCCGGGTCATCTTCATTAAGTTCATTAACCAACTGTACCCTATAGGGATGCCATTTATTTTTGGGTAAATAATTCAATACGGTTGCTTGACAAATATTATTTTCCATGGCAATACCGCGAGTAACACTATGGTGGTTTTCTTGGACAGCTAAGAGGACATTTAACTTCTGAAATCCTAGGTCGACCTTGAATATAGATGTCTCTAACATGCCCTAAATCCCTATATTTTTTTACAACAAACAGATTGAGATATTAGTGCTCGCTTTGGGGACTTATTGTTAAATAACTCACACACTTCTGTTTGGGTTCGCATCCTATCTCCATAGCCAAGCATCATTAGTACCTCTATCCTATCTTTTTCACTTAACCGCGCCATTTTTACAGAATTACTTGAAGTTAGATAGATTTGAAGAATTTTTGACAAGAAGTAAATATCTGTGTCAAAATAAATTAATTGAGGTAACAGGTTACAATAATAATAAAGAAATGCACAATTTAAACTAAAAATCCACGGATCTCAGCATTTTTTTCAGAAAAATATTAAAATGTCAAAATATCGAACACCGTTGATTTTGGAGATATGCTAAGGTATACAAAAAATGTTTAGAATGTATCGTAGAATTTAAAAATATTATAATATACAGGGTGTTCTTTTTAAAAAAATGAATGTTGACGGTATATGTTCTTCTTGAGACAACCTGTATACACATTTCTTATGTCAAAAAATTCGCAATTAAAAATAATAATCGATGTGTCCAAGCGTTTTTCAAGAAAATAATCACCTGAATTTTAAACGAATTTATTCCAACCTTTTTGAGCTCCTTGTATAGTGTTGTCTTCCTCAAACTAAGGTTAAAACGGCATTATAAAGATTTCCGTAATATAAACGCGATAAACTTATTGGTTATTTATGAATCGGAGGGAGAAGTACATCTAATTTTCAGTAATTATCAAAATGTATTGAAGAACACTCCCGTATTACATAATGTCGTGAATAAGCTCCTTAGTTTTGACATGTGTCATTTATAAAAAATATTGTGACATAAAATGACTAATATAAATCGGTTTAAATTCGGGGCATTCTATGGCCAGAGGGATAATTCGGCTTTTATGGCAGTCAATAGATCAACGGTACAATGTAAGCTTTACTATACAGAAATTAGAAAAAATTCTTAGATGCACTTTGCGATAATAGCTAGCATGTATACCAGTCGTCACTCAGAAGGAAGTGAAAGGAATGTTCTAGACTTGGACGGCAATAGAAATGCGGCACTGCGCCATTTACAATATAATATTTTTAGGGGCATAGTAAACTTGTCACAGGTAATTAACGAGGAAGTCCATTGTCCGTATATGTGGAAGAAGATAAAGGTTGTTTTAATTGGACCCTTCGCAGGTTGTAAACTATAGACCGACATGCTTATTATCAAGCCTACCCAATGTCATTGAGACATACATTTTCAGTCTTCTGCAAGATATCGTTTTTGAGCGCAATGTCCTCCCTGATGAACAATTTGGATTTCGGAGAGAAGACAGAAAATAAGACTGGAAACCAGAATAGTAAAGTGTGTTCACAAATATAAGAAACCGACCTGGATGACGGCTATTATTAGGGTATTCCAAATATAATAAACAACAATAAACCAGTTCTGTGAAAGGATATGGGCATAATAAATTTTTTCCACTACTAACCAATAACATCGCCATTATTGACCGATTATTAACGTTAGAAATCGTTTTTCTCTACCTTATAAGTTATTATTGACCATGGTCAATAATAAGGCATTGAAATCCATTATTGACCGATCTTCAAGAATCTATTTGAACGCAGGTAACTTGATTTTTTGATTCTACAACATGAATTCATAAAGGTGATTTCTTGTGGTTAGGCAACCAGATAATTATCAATATACATATTAGATTATTACAGATGCTATTGTAAAATATCGATACAACCAACATTTTTCCTGCTTCCATCCTTAATTCTGGAGGTGTACACATAATAATATCACTAACATTTTCTTCGCTCATTTTTTAAAAAAACGGAAAACTCGTGAAATCTAATGACATAAATGAACAAAAATTGACATTAACAAAGCCACCTGACAAAACAACAAAATATTTTGCCAATTCCAAAGCGCAGGTGACTTCATTAAAAAATATACCTACCTATAATTTTTTATAATTATTAATACTATAAAGATAAATGTCTTATAAAAGTTTAGAGTAGTGGGAAAAATATTATATTAACCACGGTTTAGACAGCTTATAGCCCTCGCGTCTTAAATCCCTCGTCGCTTCGCTCCTCGTGATTTAAACTCGCCGCTCGGGCAATAATGATGGCTGTCTAAACCTTGGTTAATAATATACTATTAAGTACTGTACTCAGGTAAAAAAAAAATGCGGATAAACCAGGGTTCTTTTTGATTTTAGTCTGTCAACGTACACTGTTAAGTTTAGTTTGTTTTTTGAAAATGTTTCGTCCTGGGTGTTCTAGTGAGATTTGTGAAAGCAATGAAACTGAAGTAAATCACAGAATGCATTTATCAACAGATGCCAAACAGATTTAGAGGCGTTTAGTCTGGGGAGTCCAATCCAGCGACCTGAAAATATCTGATCTAAATTTCTTCTCACATTAACACCAAAATGCGGGGGAGCACCATCTTGCTGAAACCAAATTGTTTCATTAGGTATAGCTGGATCTACTTCGTTGGGAAAAATTACAGCTAGAGCAGGCCTCAACTCGAAGGTTAAGAAATCCAGGTACCGTTCAGCTGTGAGGTTTCCTTTCAAAAAGAATGGCCTTAAAATTCGGTTATTAATGATACCTTCCCATACATTTACTTTCTGAGGCCGCTGAGTATGCGCTTCAAATATCAATCGTGGATTTTCTTGACTCCAGAAACGATAATTATGTCTGTTAACCACCCCGTTTAAATAAAAATTAGCTTCATCCGAAAATAATATGTTCTGTGGAAATCTATTATTCTCGTCACACTGGCTCATCGTTTCTTCGCAAAATTGCAAACGCCCATCATAGTCATCTTCTAAAAGCTCTTGGACAAGACATACTTTATAAGGGTGGTATTTTTCTGCTTTCAAAAATCTTCCAATAGTACCTCTAGATGTATCATGATTTTGAGCCAATGAAACTGTTGAAACATGCGGATTATCCTGCAGAGATAATGCAATATCCAATTATTCATCGTCGCCTAAAACACGTAGCCGTCCATTCCTAGACAAGTCCTTTACTGTGCCATGTTCATCAAATTTGTGGAATATTTTACTAACAGTGCCCTGTGAAATTTGATTTTTCTTATATTTAGCATTAAATAAAGTGCACACTTCACTTTGACTTCTTATTTTGTCTCCACATCCTAAAAATATCAAGACGTCGATACGCTGCCTTTCCGACAAAACCATTTTTGTTTAGAAAATTGTAAAATAGTACTATACCTAAATTAATTTTACAAGTTAACAATATCACAAAATGTCAGAACGTGAAACAATGAAGAGTTCTTACGTTGAAAGGTAAAAGAAACATGAATGATTTATCATTTCCGCTTATTTAAATAGGGATGTTTTTTTTTAAACTTTTAACAGTCGCCATTTTGAAATAGCTTGACAGAATCGCGTCAAAATTTATGAACATACTGTACGAGATATTAGCTTTCAAATGATGTATCACAAGCTGTATGTTTCCATTTAAAAAAATATCGATGTCGTCATATCTTTGACAAATGTCTATAAATAAACAAACGTCAAAATGTGAGCGTATATAAAACTAAATTGACGTGTCCGAGCATTTTCCCCAAAAGTTACAGGTTATGGCTATATTAATTCTATTCCGGACTTCTGGGCAGCCCTGTATAGTATATACATAGAAAATACGTGATTTGACCTGCGTGACTGCAACTTTTCTCCTGCTCGAAGAAGCTCACTTTTTCTGGATTAGTTTTTAATCAAATTTCTAATTCAAATTTAAACGCTCTAATTAGACTGTTTTAAGCATGTTATTATATCAATATTTCATTTAATCAAATTTGAAGATCAAAGTAGAAAGCTATAACTGAGTTTACCAACTTCTTAAATAACAGTGTAACACAAAGATAATTTTAAGTTAAGGAAAGGCACGTGAATATAGGTATTTTAATTATGTAGTCACTGTGGCTTCATGCCTCGCGGCCTGGTAATTAAATTAAAACTAACTTTGTCCAACTTTGCTCGCTTAGCTTGTTGTACAAATTGGCTAAGCAGGAAAGAATAAACAATTCTTAAGCTAAGAGCGAAGTCAAGTAACAATTTGTAAAATAACAGTAACATAAAGTTACTGGAAATACAAGTCATAATATTTTGTGAACTATAACTGAGATAAAAGTGAAGAACATTTTAATAAGCAGAAAACTTTTTAATCTAATTAAATACAACAACAATAGCCTTGGATCCCCTGTATTCAGGGTGATTTCTAAAAATACGGCAAAAGTTCAAGCGGTAATTAGTTGGGAACATAAAAAAAATTATAATGATTTTTCAAAAACCGCTGTTAGAGCTTTTAACCGTTGTTTAAAGACTGCAAAGATACGCAAAGATCATGTATTTTCCTGTGGTCATTATTCCCCTTACGCCGCCTGCTTCTCGTCCATAGTGTTGACGACTGTAACGTGGAGCCTCTACCGGTCCAAAACGAAAACGCTCACTTTTTTTTTATTGGGAGAAGCGATATAGTCAAAACCAAACCAGACATCGGGCTAGTGGAAGATGGTGTGTTGATAATGTGTTGAAATATTTGCAGTCGATTTATAGGAGGAAAACGTTCAGGTTCTAAAGAAAACAAACTACAAGCTTTAAAATATGAATATGTATAAAAATGAATAAATATTAAGTATACCGGGTGTTGCATCGTCCAGCGGGACATAGGAAATCCCATGTAATTTTAAATGGGGTCAATTATTGGCTTCCCTAATTATTTTAGAGAAAAATTCTATTTAGGTTTATTAAAGAGCACTAAAACCCACATTCAAAAGAATAACTTTAGATATTTTTGATGAGCCCGTTCACGGGTTATCGCCGATTTCTTTTTAACTATTTCTCCTTTTTATGGCCCCGTATTTGCGGGCACCAGTCAAGGTAAAAGATGACTGTCAAATAAAGTTGTCATTTTGAGGAATATTTGAACATCTTCTTAAATCCTAAAGTTCTAACAATTTAATAGTACCTACCTATTAATTAGTAAAATATTGAAACATGTAAAATGTCATAATTAACCTTGTAATTGGATACTTTATTTTAGTTTTATTCAGATTAATTTGTACTCATAAATACACCTTTAATATTTTCGATGTACGAGTTTTTATAACAATAAAGCACACATTTCAAAATGACAACTTTATTTGACAGTCATCTTTTACCTTGACTGGTGCCCGCAAATACGGGGCCATAAAAAGGAGAAATAGTTAAAAAGAAATCGGCGATAACCCGAAAACGGGCTCATCAAAAATATCTAAAGGTATTCTTTTGAATGTGGGTTTTAGTGCTCTTTAATAAACCTAAATAGAATTTTTCTCTAAAATAATTAGGGAAGCCAATAATTGACCCCATTTAAAATTACATGGGATTTCCTATGTCCCGGTCGACGATGCAACACCCGGTATACCTACATCGCATGGAAAAATTTAACGTTATGAAATTATTTCTCTTTCTTAGTATTTAAAAAGCAATATATTTTTTTTCTGTCGTATAATAGGCAAGTGACATTTTTATATTACATATTGCTTTATGATAGAAACTTTTTACTAAAAATATGAGTTTATGTAATAAAAGTATACTATAGTGCGTTCAGTGAGTGAATGCGCATTTGTCATTAACCGATTATGGTCAAAATTAATCTAGAATAAAATAGACAGCGGTCCTCAAACAATTTCTACTAATTTTAGATATATGGGCCGTAATCAAAATTTCCATTACAATTATTTATTTAATTATTCTTTATTTCATAACTATGTAAATAATAATAAAAATAATAATAATAATAATAATAATAATAATTATAATTAGAAATTTTATTACATAAAATGTACATTTAATCGTCAATATCACTATCAGCACTGTTGTCACTGTCACTATCAGAAGTTATAATAATTGGCCTTATTTCATCAATGAACTGTTCCGAGTCAAAAGTATCTTGAATCAATTTTTCCACGTGGTCAATACATTTTGACCAAGCCTCTGGTCCAATTTGTTTTAAAGCTTCATTCCATAAATTTAAAATGCTTTCTTCGTTCGTCGTTTGACATGCATGTTTGTCATAGTAGTTTTTGCAAATTCCCCACACTAATTCAATACCATTAAATTCACAATGGTAGGGGGGCAGACGTAAAACCTCGTGACCGTATTTTCCCGCGAGGGAGTCCACTATGTAAGACTTATCCTTACCAGCAGTGTGTACTTTAATTTCGGATAACAAATCTGCTTTCAAAAATATATGGTCGTTTTTCATTTTTCTGGTGTTTAGCCAGTTCCTCATTTCATCTTTGGTGGAACTATTGTTTGGTATTTTTTTAGAAACTCGTGAGTGATATGAAGCATTGTCTAAAATAATGATCGAGGGTTCTTCTAGTGATTTTAGCACATATTCTTCAAACCAATTCTCGAATATCGCGGCAGTCATATTGTCATGATAGTCCTCCACTTTCTTCGATGAAGTAAAAACTAAACTTGTATCTGGCAAAAATCCTTCTCGACTTCCGGTGTGTATTACGACATATCTTTTTCCATTCCCGGATGAAACCTTTGAATAGCAGTATTTTGACCCATCCTGCCATGAATATTTTGTTTGGTTTATCTTCGCAAATATCCATGTCTCATCTAGGAATACCACAGGTTTTGAATTCTCGGATTTTAAATTAGCTAGGTATTTCCTCAAAAACGACCACCGCTTAGAAACAATGTGTTGCTGCTCACAGAATTTTTCGGTTGTTAGTTTTGTGGTACTTATACGCCAACTGCTTGAAAACTAGTAAAAGACTAGTACGTCCAATGTCACATATTTCTCTGTTTCTGATTTTCTCAAGGATCAAATCAAGAGTTACCACCTCTGTTTGTACATATCATAAATAACTCCTCGGATTTGACATTTAACTTCTTCTGGCAAATCATTGGTTTTCAAACTTAAACAGCGTTTTTTATTTTTCTTTTTAATATGGGCGCCTTTTTCTAAATTGTGAATATTTATCAGAGTTCTTCGTGATATGCCACAGGAATCCGCTGTTCGTTGTTGTACCGCCACCGTAGATAATAAATGACCACCATTTTCCTTCTCTTTCTTGAAATATTCCTCAACTTTTAAAATAAGACGTCTTTCATACGGTGTAAGAACATGTTTATCAGAAGCCATTTTAATATATCTGCTTTCGTTCGTTACGTTAGCAAGTGAGACAAAAATAAGCCAAACTAACCCAAATATATATAGCCAAACTAAAGAAAACAAATAAAGTCCCACTCAGTACCTGTACATTGTGCGTTTAATTGATATAATAAATTACTTATTGACAAATATTTATTATAATTAAAATGAATTATTCCATTTTCTTAGAAGACAAATCGACATACAAAATACAAAGCAATCCCCAGTCTCAGTCACTACCTTGTACATTAAGCATTTATTTATTATAATAGATAACTTATTGAGGGTTACTGGAATTTACAGGCGACAGGTAATATTTAATTTATGCATCCTTAATCCGATATGAGAAATCACTCAATGAACGGACTATACTTAAATGTGGTAAATAAAACTATAATCTGTCTTTATTTTTTATGTATTTTTTTTTTAATTATGGGTTAGTTCATTAACATATTCAGTTCAGTTTTAAAGAGGACAATTGTAATGAACATTGGTAAAACTAAATTAAGCCTTAATTTTACACATTGTATAAAATAACTTTATACATATGCAATGTAACTTTTTTAAACTTAATAATTCAGGAGTTTTCTGTAAGTAGAGAACTTAGATGCACACTGTGTATGCAAATTTTATATTATTCTAACATTTTGAAAACTAAAAGTGGATTAAAACCACTGTACAAGTAAATAAAGTGTACGATTCTTTTGATGGCAGTCTTTTCATCCTCATTTATTACAGTTTCTTTTCTTCCTGTACTTCTCTTTAGTGACCTGGTCACGTTTATCCTCGTGTAGAAGTCGGTATATTGTTGACTGTCCGACTCCAGTCATATTCGAACACATTTTAACTATTTTTGCAACTCCAAATGTTGAATTTTGGTGGCGTTTTGAGTTACAAAAAGAAACAAACATTTTAACACATTCTTGACCCTGCTCTTCTTCGACGAATTATAATTTTATTAAAAAAAGAAATTGCTTTTATGGCACACCCTCACATCTAATCATACCGTACCTAAGCACCTTTCCCCAGTCTTCTAACATATCACTTTAACACACAATGCAGAAAATAAAACTAATACATTTCTCATTCATTTCTCCTCATTTAATTAACTTTAGTTCTTCATCTCTATAGTTCTACTATACCATTCCAAAATTAAATTTTTCTCTTCGATCATCAGATATTTTTATTTCACATCAGAATAATACAAAAATTTTTCAATAATTAATTTTCATCTTTTACTACAACTCGTCATTATTTAGCATGGCTTTATTTTATTGCCTTCTTAAAAAGTTCGAACCACTTGTCACAATTAAACATGAACTTCTCCTTACTAATATCAATTTTAATGAGCGGAGGTATGGTGCGTTCACAGATTTAAGAGAATGATTACCTGCCTTTAGTTATCACCCATCATAAAATTCTTTGTTGAAATGGTTTCAAGGATCATAGAGATAATGATTTTATTATCCAGGTAGGGACCGTACTTGGCCGTAATTAGTTTACAACGCCTTATTAAATAATGGGAAAAATATAAGTAGACAAATCAGTGTGGCTAAACCAGTCATTTTATTAGCTCGTGTGAAATAAAAACGCAGCTTTGATTATCCAAATATGTGGCTTCCGTGGATTGGTGAATCTAGTATAGAACAGCCGGAGGGGGTACAGGTATGTACAAACACAGTGCGGAAATGAAAATGGAAGAAGACACTTATCTTTAGATTCTAAAGAGATTTTAAAAAATGTATATACAACTCTCATAAAACGTGAAAAGTTTAGAAAAATGGAATGTATTGAAGAAACAGCCACATTGACTAAAATTTCGGAAAAAACAGTATGGAAAATTGTGAATAAACCCATCACCGAAAGGAAAAGAAGGAAAGATTCTGGGACTTGCAAAAAATTAGATCGCAGCGATGAAGATTTAGTCCGACGCAAAATTTATAAGATGGATGAAGAGCATACGGTACCAACACTGGATAATTAACTGAAAAGACTTGAGATAGATAACACTGATATCAATTGTGGTAGGACAACGCTGTGGAAATGTCTTCAACGAATCGGCTTTAAGTTTAAGAAAGTCGTTAAATGGCAAGTTATCATGGAATCGCAACGACTTAAGGCAAGGCGATTTGAATATTTGACAAAAATCGCTCAGTACAGAAGTGAGAACAGACCTATTATAGATGAAACCTGGTTTGATGCCCATGATATCCCATCACAAGGTTGGGTTGATTTAGTGACAGATGTGGAACAGAGGCACCATCAAACAGAGGAAAAAGAATAACCATAGTGCATGCAGGTTCCGAAGATGGTTGGGTCCCAAATGCACTTTCATTGGCAGCCAAGAATATAAATGACTCCAGTTTGGATTACCATAACGATACCACAGCGGAGTTATTTGAGGATTGATTCGTAAATAAGTTAATTCCTAATGTTTCTCCAAACAGTCTGATTGTTATGGACAACGCAAGTTACCACAGTAGACAATTAAACAAGCACCCTTGTTCAAAAGATACGAAAATGGCAATACAGGAATTTATGTATCAGAATGATATCTATTTTCGTAAAAGTTACACTAAAAGAGAGTTACTTGATGTGCTTAAATTTCTGAACCTAGAAAAGGAGTACTACTGCGACAGCTACGCTTAAAGTGAGGGGCATACAGTGCTAAGGCTTCCGCCGTATCACTGTAGAACATATGGCATGGCCATAGAACACATATGGCATCAATTAAAATCTGCCGTTAGACGTAATAATGTATCACCCACTATAAACGCTGGTGTACTGGATATTATTATTACTGAAGTGGACAAAGTTCCTGTAAGTAGCTGGAAAAATTGTGTTTCGCATATTAATACTGTTGAAAATTCATACATTCAAATTGGGAATATTACAGAAAGATTTATTATTGACATAGGTGTTAATAGTGACAGTGAAAATTAATTAAATGAGTAAACTGTAGTTGCATTAATTAATTATAATATATAATTATAATATATTCTATCTAAAATTGTTTTATTATTTGTGTCAATCATCCATGCTTGTAATACAATTCAGTGCGGGCCTGTGTAGACCCCAGTCTGGTTTTAAACAGGCTTCAACAAGAGTCGGTAAGTCATTCTCTTAAATCTGTGAACGGACTTTACCGAAATTCACAACAAATCATAATAAATGTCAGCTTTAATTATTTGGACAGCCAATTATTTCAAACCACAATCAAAAACCAATATAAAACAACATACTTAGTTGAGAGACCGTTAAAAAGTAAAGTATGTTGACTTTAAAAAATTGCCCAGTCTGGTTTTAAACAAGTCAACACGAGTCGGTAAGTCATTCTCTTAAATCTGTGAACGGACTTTACTCTGATCGATCACTGGTAAGTACACTTTAATTTCATGCTTACTTGAGCTTCTAATTGTATGACTTTTCTTCTAGTATCCCCCGATGATAAACATTTCTATGTTCAAAACATATTGGAAACAATAAAGTTTTTAAATATATATTGTGGAGGTAGACCGTCTGTGTTCTATTTGATTTTATGGATTCCATGCAAGCATGGACTACTTCTTTAAACATTATACACAATGCGCTCTCCATTGCCAGGAAGCAAACTTGTACAACACATAAATTTAGCGCCCGCGCGACCTCTCGCCGACGTATTACTGAGTGCAAACGAGGAAGAAGATGGTCGCCTGACAACTGCATCATAACACTTTTATTTGAGCAACCACATTTTTTAATTCGCACAAGAAATAGTTTTTCCTCATTGTGCTTTTATAATTTTATGTGATGCAGTGTCAAAAAGAGAAAAAGGATTGATGCCGACATCCCAAAATTCTGGTTTGTTTTCATTTTTAAATTTGGGGTACAATTAAAGATCCAGTGTATAATACTCCCATTCTTTCGAATTTTTTTGTCAAAAACTGCGGCAAATATTAAGTAAAAAATGAGTGATTTAAAAGACACAGACATTGAAAAAGTTTGTATGAGGGCACATACGAAAAATTCAAAAACTGGTTTGAAGAAAAATTCCTCATCTATTTTACAAAGAGAAATATCGCAACGGTCTGTTTTAGGTTACCCAAGCATTAATTTTAATAATATACTAAGTAACTACTAATAACTAATATAAGTAACTGTACTTTTAATATTTATAATAAATAGGTAAAATTATAGTCTGTGTTTAGTTTTTAATTTTAAATAATTAGTTAAAAGGAGGTTATTTAAAAATCAAAACGACAATCAAAAAGGGGTTATTATAAAACGTCAGTAGAAAATAGCTGTTTATATAACGAGTTACGAAATAAAGGTCTTTTAAGCACGCGACGTGAAAATCGTCCTATGAGGCGAAGCCGAGTTAGACAACACGTCAGAGTGACTAATAGACATTGTTCCGTAACGAATTGTATACAATATTTTTTCTACGGGCGTTTTATAATAAAAAACGTAATTTATTTTTTCGCATTGTATACAGTAATGCACTAGATTAATGACCTTAAAATCGTACAGTGATGGGTCACTTTACAGCATAGCAACTATTACAGCATAGCAACCATTACTGCATAAAACGTCAATGTCATTCAAAACACAATTTTACAAGAAAGAAATTCGTTTGTTTTAAATCTTATTACAATAAATATTAAAGGAACAATTATTTAAGTTAGAAAAGGATGTAACTGTTGACCTCGCCGTATTAAGTAGTTGTTGCTGAACATTTGAACATTCGTATTTTCACTGATAAGTATTGTGCTTTTGATCATAGAGTACGTAGACCATAAACTGGAAGGTTTGAGGACTTTTGCCTAAAACAAATAACAAAATTAGTACCTATATACCACACTTTAACCACGTATAATAGCTTACCTTCTCGTAAAAGTATGCCAGCATCAAATTTTCGTCAATGCCTTTAAAATTCTTGGTGTTTCTCCACTCGCAGAACATATTATATGCTTTCTGGTATCTTTCCTTGGATTTTACTGGAAGCAAACTTGAAGAAGCTTCGCGGGCCGCATTCAGGATATCTTCCAAGTCGTTTTCATTAGCCATTTCCATAATTCTTGTGAAATTCACTCTTTAAATATGATTTTATTAGGATGCTGTCAATAGTCGTCAAACACAAAAAACATCTTGTTTATATTGCTAAGTTACCGAGAAGTCATACTACTAAGTTTTTGTAGATTTTCTTTAGTAACCATTCTTTTTAGATTTTAATATGAAATGCAAAATAATTAATTACTTACAAATGCGAAAAAATAGTATACGCACCTCGCCAGCAAAGTGATTTTACTTGACTCGTGTGGAAATTAAATCCTCGCTTCGCTCGGATTCAAACTAACCATACTCGTCAGGTGAAGTTTCACTTTTCTAAACTTGATACGTAATGTACTATTACCAAACATTTCATTACCTGTGTTTCATTTACACCTTTCATGTCAAAAAAGTTGACACTCGCCAAATTTTGTCAAAAACTGCGGCAAATATTAAGTAAAAAATGAGTGATTTAGAAAACTCAGACCTTTACCCGAGCATTAATTTTAATAATATAAGTAACCGTATTTATATTTATATTAAATAAGTAAAATTATAGTCTGTGTTTAGTTTTTAATTGTAAATGGTTACTTTTAGGCACAGCGTGCTTAAAAAACTTTTATTCACGCTGTGCCTAAAAGGAGGTTATTTAGAAATCAAAACGACCATCAAAAAGGGGTTATTATAAAACGTCAGTAGAAAAAATCTATCAAAGCAGGTTTTTTTTAACAGGCAAATTGATAATTATCTTACGGCCTACAAACGTCATTTTTTGACATAAACCCTTAAATATGTCGAAAACGCTTAGACTTGGATATAGGACATGATAGACAAAATCTGCCTAAAATCTTACGTAGAAATCAAAAATGTAATAATATTCAGGGTGTTCCATTTGAAATAGGCAAGCTGACACCTACTACTTCTACTACTTCAGTACCATGTTCAAAAAGTACATGTTATGTCTCAGGTGGTGCTAGGGGTGCGGGGAAAACTGGTTGCAAGGCAAGGGGGCGGCCATAGCCGCCCGACTAAGAAAAAAATTTAAAATTAATTTATTAGTAAAATAGGGAATATAAAAATATTATCATTATACTAGGTACTTAGAGTTAAAAATGCATTTTACCAGTATAACTGGAAATAAGCAAAACAAAATTGGTTTTAAAAACGCTACTCCACGTCACAACCAGTTGGGAAATACATTGCTCGTTTTTGTTTTAACACGTCTTAACTCATCATCCCATCAAATCGCGTCAAATCGCCGGCATCGCGTCGGTACGGAAGGTTTTCGTTAGGTTGCAGGAAAATACTCGTTTATGCCCTGAGCCGATAAATACACACACCGGGATAATTTGCACTGTATTAATTTTGAACGTGTCAATTTCAAAAACTAAAAGCTTTGAATGTGAAAATGGGGGTCCAAAAAAATCCAGAAGGCCAATTCAGAATTAATTTTTACTTTGTAATATTGAACACTGATCTAGATAATTTCCTTAAAATAGATAAATGAAATAGGTCTACAAATTGTAAATCTGTGCAAAGTATGTTACACGATTTATCTAAAAACAAAAAAGATATTATAGCTGAAGAATTATGCGATAAAATTGCCAACATTACACTCTATATCTTCCCTGAAATAAGCGCGTTAAGTGTGGTTCAATACCTGTTTACAAGTAACCTCATATATCTGTTTCCTGTGACTGTGTATAGCGGGAAAAGAAGCCTTATAGGCATAATAAAAAATATAAGGCTTCCAGACTTATCCATTATTAGTGTCGAAAAGGACATTTCGGAAGATATAGATGTATTAGATATTATAATGGAATTTTTGCATTAAAAAAGCCAAGAAAAGCAAAGATTAATTGAGCTTTCTGACTGACTTATTAAATATATAATATAATAAATTAATAATTCTTCTAAGGTTGTAAAATTAAAAAATAAACTGAATTTATAATATTTTCTGTAATTCGTTGTTTCATTTAAGGTAAAAATATTTCAGGGAAATTTCAATTAACCCATACGATATGAGGGGCGGGGGGAGGGAGTTAAAATTATTCTGGCACACGGGCGGTAGGTAGCCTAGGAACGGCCCTGACTTCAATAGTCCAACTGGTTTATACCACAAAATAGCGTAAATCTAAATGTCCATTTGTTTTGGAAGAAAGACTCAATGGTGAGATTTACTTACAATTCTTTCAGCAAAATTCAAAAAATTTGTTGGAAGACGTGCTTCTTAATAAAAGAATGCAAATGTGATACATGCATGATAGTGCCCCACCTCATTATAACCGTATAGTATGTCCATACTTAACAAACGTTTTTGGCCCTCAATGGATTGGCCTATTTTATGGCCACCAAGGTCTCCAGAGATAAATCCCCTTGACTTTTACTTCTGGGGCATCTAAAAGGTCTAGTTTATTCCACGTCAGTAAACTCTAGAGAAGACCTACCAGCGAAAATAACACAGTATTCTAACGAAGTCAGTAATAATACCGGAATATTATTTGAAGTACATCGGGAAAATATTCAAAGATTAAGAACATGTATTGAAGTACGTGGAACCCATATTGAATATTTGCCAAAATAACTTTTAACGTTTTCATTATTATTATATTCTATTTACATTGCAAATTAATTAGGCTTCGATCAACCCTTTAAAATGTTTTTGGACTTGACAATGACTGAGAATGAAGAGTTTTTTTTTCTTCTTCCGAGGGTCCGTCCCTTCGGCCAGGTTTGGCCCATTGTGTTCACCCTAGTTTATTCTTACACCCACTCATTGATACCAGTTCCTTGCCCTAGTTTGTGTAGGTCAACTGGAGAGAGTGTCGGAATTTCCTCTGGTTCCAGTCTTGGTTGCCCGAGTATTTGTTGCCTTTTCCGATCCAATGACTCGCGGTGGCAAATAATGTGCCATACCGTTTTACTTTCTCGCCCGCATAACCTACAGCTTAGGTCTCCGTTGTACGGTTGAACACGGTGCAGGTGGTTCTTGACGGCCATGTGTCCTGTTAGAATTCGTGTGGTGATTCTCAGCTGATTTCTGCTCATCAGAAGTAGCTGTTTTGTTAAGTTCGGGTTTGGGTCCCTAATGAAAGATTTGCTATGGTTTAATCCCTGCCTATTGTTCCAGTAGATTTTGTGTTAATTTCTTGTCTATCGTTTTATGACATCTCGTACTGTTCACCTTGGGACTCCAAGTGCCGGTTCTGGGCCAAAGAATGTTTTCTCCGACCCCTTTCTTGCACGTTCGTCGGCCTTTTCGTTTCCTGTAATACCTTCATGTCCTGGTACCCATTGTAGTATTACTTTGTTGCCTTTTGCCAGGACCACTAGTTCCTCTTGGCATTCCCATACCAGTCTAGATGTCACCTTATTGCATGTTAGCGCTCTAAGGGCTGCTTGGCTGTTATCGGAGTATATTATGTGGATCCACTTATTAAGATAAGTCCTCCTATTTTTTTCATACGCACGCTGTAGGATGGCGTATTCCGCTTGGAACACCGTGGGAGACTTAGCCAGTAAGAAATAGACATCTCTTTTCGGTCTTACTCCGTGTATCCCTGCTCCGGTACCGTCTTTGGTCTTTGGGCCGTCTGTGTACCAGATTATTGCCCCAGGAGTATCTGATGTTTTATTGTTCCACACATCCCGGTCGTCAATTACGGTCTTGAATGGTGTGTCATAGCGATATGCAGGGTTAGTGTGGGCTGATCTCATTTCTAACTCAGGCCCCCTTATGATATCGCATGGAAGTACGTGTCCAGTTCTGTGCAACCCAGAAAGTGACGAAGAACTCTGTAGTCTGTATAGTCCCATTCTCACCTCTCCTTTAATCACCAAATGAAGTGGAGGAAGGTCCAGGATGTTTTCCATTGCGGATGTAGGGGTCGATTACAGGGCCCCTGTGATGCTCAAACAGGCCAGTCTTTGTTGGCTTCCTAGCTTTGATATTGTGATTTTTGCTGTGTCTTTGGCCACCAGACCAGTGCTGCATACCTAATTGCAGGTCTCGCTACCCTTGTGTACAGCCAGTGCACCAGCTTGGGTGATAGTCCCCATGTTTTTTTCCATACATCCTTCTAGTAACTGCCAGGGTTACTTCCGACTTCCGGATTGTTTTTCCACATGTTTATTCCAGGTCAGTTTGTGGTCTAAAGTTATTCCCAGATATTTGACCTCTTCCGACAATGGAATGTTTACTCAATGCAGGGTTAGAGGTCCTAATCCCTCCTCTTTCCTTCGTTTTGTAAAGGGGATAATGACAGTCTTTTGGGGGCTAATGTTGAGTCCTTCCTGCCCTACCCATCTTTCCACGATGTTGAGAGCCCTTTGCATTCTCTCTCTTACTGTCGTGTTGTATTTGCCTTGGGTCATTATAGCCAGGTCGTCCGCATAACCCACGGTATCTTTCTCCGCTAAGTGAGCGTATGTGTAACTACAAATGTTTTCTTAAGGGAACTTTACTGATGTGTCCAACAAGAGAGCCTTGCAGCGTTTACATTTACCACGGTAGCTCAGTTTGTTCAGGGCAATGGGTTCCCTTCAAATGATTTTAAGTCTGATTTAAGCTTTATCCTTCCACTATTGAGAAAAGAAAAAAAGTAATGTAGGGCGCCAAGTATTTTTTTAGAAAAATACTAAAAAATATGAAATGTAAATAATTAAAAGCAAATATAAATTAGTTTTAAAATTTAAGCCTTTGTTTGTTGTTGCCGCACAATAAAACAATTGTAAAAATCAATAAATACTATTTATTACAAATAACTAGAAGCACTAAGCTTCTCGTGACATTTCGCGAATTTATCAAATTTTAGTGAAAATTAGTGTTATGGTTAAAAATGAGAATTTGAGTTATCTTGATAATATTGCCATGTACAAGAATTGTTCACATTTGCTGACAAAGTTAATCAGAAGTCATAGAACGTGACTTACTTAGATCGCTTCTACCTGCCTCACGTCGTGAAATGTGGCGACTTACGGAGAGGTATCTCCAGGTGCTTGCATCTGTGATAGCGTTTCTCAATGGCGGTTCTAGGCGATTTAGATCTGTTGCTTGCTCACGTCTCCATGTCCTGTTAAGTGCAAAGAAAAAAAAAGAGAAGCAGTGTGTGTTCTTATGCGAATGGGCAATATGTCTCAAAACGCACTCTACTGAAGATTTCGACTTGTTAAGCAGCTCTTTTGAAAAGGAATGACCAGAGTATTTAAAAAATCAGTTTTCAGCTCTGTCAAATGACACCAGTCAAAATTTTGAAGCAACGAGTGTGTTCCCTGACGATGTATAACATCTACAGTAGTATGGTTTTATTTGTCTTTATGGCCTACATAAAATGTTAACATTTCCTTAAATTATACATATCGTTTCAAAAGTTAGAGTTGAAATTGCTTGGTACCCCTTTGGGGCTCTATATCTCCGTTAAGGGGCACTTTGAAATTTTTTTTATGACAATTTAGGGCAATTTTGATCTCCTTTTTATACTCCCGAGAAATTAGGAGGTACTTACCGGACACCCTGTATAAAACGGTGATAAAAAAAGTTCTGAACTTTCTTTTTCATGAATTAATGGGGTAACCCAAATTGACAAAAATTGCACCATCTTCTTATCTGCCCTGTATTATGCCTCCTGCGCATGCTGTGACTACCCTTTTACCGCTGTATATTAGTTTACAGTATTACATATCCCAATCTGTCCCGCTTGAAAAACCCCATGAAATATTTTTCGAGTGACACGCCCTTAAAATTGATGCAACATTTCGTATGAATCGTTTCAATTGTTGACTAGTTTATATAATACTCCGTTTCTGCGACTCTAAAGGTTTATTTTTCTGTTATTAACAAAGCTGAATAAGAAATTTAAAGAATTAATTTATTGCCCTTAATCATGTTAATTTTTGACCATCTAAGCTTTTTTAACCGTTGTTTCGCAAAAGCCATTTATTTTAAAAAGTATTAATCAAAAGTATAATCAGACATAGGCCGTTAAAGTGGCCCTAAAGGAAAAATAAAAACAATTACTTTTTAAGTTTAAAAAGCTGTTAACCGCTTAATGGTGGTAAGGCAGTGTACCCAGCCTGGGGAGAAAATGAGAAGGAGGAGAACGGGATATTAAAATACCCCTACCCAATTCGAAACGCCCCGTGAGTTAATGGAAAACGTAAATTTAATTTGGGGTTGTTAATAGGTTGAATTGAATGTAATTTTATTGTTTTCTAACTAAATTGTTGCTATTTATAATTAATTTAAACGCGCGCAATAATCCTTTACTTGAGATAATTGACGTTGTTTAAAAAAAAATCAAATACTAATTTAAATTGACGGATTAATAACATACAGTGAGCTCAAAAAGGTTGGAATAAATTCGTTTAAAATTCAGGTGATTATTTTCTGGAAAAACGCTTGAACATGTCGATTATTATTTTTAATTGCGAATTTTTGACATAAGAAATGTGTGTACAGGTTGTCTCAAGAAGAACATATACCGTCAACATTAATTTTTTTAAATAGAACACCCTGTATATTATATTATTTTTAAATTCTACGATACATTCTAAACACTTTTTGTATAACATACCATATCTCCAAAATTAACGGTTTTCGATATATTGACATTCTTTCTGGTACGAAAACTACAATTAAAAATGAACTCTTTACATCTATTTAGTCTATAATATTTACATAGATTATATTAAATTTTATTTCAATAAATGTTGAAATTGACCGCCACCAACTTTCTGGCAATATGCAAGTCGATCTTTGAATTCTTTCAAAACGTTATGGATTACCTGGGGCTCTATTAATCTGTCCTCATGCCTTATTCGAGCTTTAAGTTCATCAATATTGTTAGGTCTGTTGAAGTATACTTTAGATTTTAAATAGCCCCACAGAAAAAATCTAGCGGGGTCAAATCTGGTGACCTTGCCGGCCATTCAATTGGACCCCGTCGATCAATCCACTTGCCAGGAAATACTGTATCCAAGTACTCACGCACCGGGCGTGTGTAATGGGCTGGTGCTCCGTCTTGCTGGTACCATAAGTTATTGTTGGGAATGTCTGGCTCATCTGGATTTGGATAGAGTACAGCAAGTGCCGGTATTAACTCAAATTCTAAAAATTCTAGATACAGTTCGCCATTTAACGTACCATAAAAAAGAAGGGACCTAAAATCCGGTTATCAACGATTCCAGCCCAAACATTCACTTTTTGCGGGTATTGTGTGTGGGACTCCATGATCCAGTGCGGATTTTCCTTAGTCCAATATCGACAGTTTTGGCGATTCACATGCCCATTTAGAGTAAACGTTGCTTCATCAGAGAACACAATTCTTTTTAAAATTTGAGGATCTTTAATGTATCTGTTCATCATTATTTCGCAAAATTCTGTTCTTCTATCCGGGTCATCTTCATTAAGTTCATGAACCAACTATACCCTATAGGGATGCCATTTATTCTTGTGTAAATAATTCAATACGCTTGCTTGACAAATATTATTTTCCGTGGCAATACCGCGAGTAACACTATGGTGGTTTTCTTGGACAGCTAAGAGGACATTTAACTGCACATCTTCTGAAATCCTTGGTCGACCTTGAATATAATTGTGTCTAACATGCCCCAAATCCCTATATTTTTTTACAATTTTACTAACGACAGATTGAGATATTGGTGCTCGGTTTGGGTACTTATTGTTAAATAACTCACCCACTTCTGTTTGCGTTCGCATCCTATCTCCATAGCCAAGCAACATTAGTACCTACCTCTATCCTACCTTTTTCACTTAACCGCGCCATTTTTGCAGAATTACTTGAAGTTAAATAGATCTACGAAGAAATGATCCATTCCAGCGTTTGGTCTTCTCTAAGACCTCGCTGGTCTGGTTGGGTGGATAGCTCGATTGCTACGAGATGTCGCCACGTGTAACATCTCGCATATGTATTTATACATTATGTGTTGAAAACACTGTAAGGTCCCTTTCCTTTTCGTCAGACTCTATAGCCTTGCCGATGAGCCGTAATACGGCGAAACGCGTCCAAGGATTGGGTCTGACGGAAAGAAAAGGGAAAAACATCTTTCTTTATATCATGTTTTCGGTTCATTGAAACCGACGATTGGCTTTCAGCGCCACCTGACATTAGATACCTACTTATGCGGGATCCATTCCAGCGTTTGGTCTTCTCTAAGACCTCGCTGGTCTGGTTGGGTGGATAGCTCGATTGCTACAAGATGTCGCCACGTGTAACATCTCGCATATGTATTTATACATTATGTGTTGAAAACACTGTAAGGTCCCTTTCCTTTTCGTCAGACTCTATAGCCTTGCCGATGAGCCGTAATACGGCGAAACGCGTCCAAGGATTGGGTCTGACGGAAAGAAAAGGGAAAAACATCTTTCTTTTAATAATTTTATTAATAAAAATACCAACAAATCAATAAACAACGCTGTAACTAAATTTTATGTTATTATAAATTTTATAATAAGTGTTGAAAATGATTTCCGTTCATTTCAATGCATCCTCGAACTCGTTTTCTCATAGATCTTCTAACTTTTCTAAAAATACCAGGTATATTTCTTATAACTTCACAACAAGCAAACACCCGCTGCTCTAATTCTTCAACGCTGCGAACTGGTACTTCGTATACTAAGGATTTTAGGTAACCCCATAAAAAATAATCTAATGGATTTAGATCTGGAGAACGAGGTGGCCAAGCTACAGGGCCCCCTCGTCCTATCTATCGCTCAGGATAAACTTCATTTAAATGTGCCCACACATTTAGACTGAAATGTGGTGGAGCCCCGTCTTGCATGAAGTACATATCTGTCCTTAGAGCATAAGGCACATCATCAAGCAGGTCTTGTAGCACATTTCGTAGAAACTCTAAGTATGATTCACCGTCTAATATATTTGGTAAAATGTAGGGCCCTATTAAATAGTCCCCAAATATTCCCGCCCAGACATTAATGGAAAATTTTTCTTGGTGCCTTGATTCAAAAATCGCATGTGGGTTTTCGTCTGCCCATACGTGGTTATTATGGAAATTGATAATTCCGTCTCTAGTAAGTCCGGCCTCATCAGTGAAAAATATTTTACTTATAATATCGGGATCTCGGTGCCATTTTTGTCTTAGCCATCGACATAATTGCATCCTGGGTTCAAAATCTTCGGGTTTTAGAGCCTGAGCTCTTTGAATGTGGTATGGGTAGAGACACTGTTCAAGCAAAATTTCTTAAACCGAGCTCTTTGGAATGCTCTCTTGCGTAGCTAGCCTTCCAATGCTTATCCCTGGATTACCTGCGACTATTTCAAGAACTCTCTCTTCAGCTTCTTCGACAGTTCGAGTGGTAAGTGGTCTACCAGTTGAGTAATCTGGTTTAAATGATCCTTTTCACAAAGTCTCCTATGTACATTAATGAAAAACTGAATGCATGGAACTTGCCTGTCAGGGTACGTCTCTTGATATAATCTCCGCGCTTCGAGAGCGTTACCATTTGCTTTTCCATACAGAAAATCCATTTGTGCCATTTCTTGAAATGAGTAATTATTCATTTTTCAGCTTTTTAGTGAAATTCTTAGATAGTAAAAACCCACAAGTCACAATAACGGGTTGTTCAACTAAAACTTCAAAAAGTGACAAAGTGAAGTTGCTTATTAAACAAGTTCAAATGCATTTGAATTAAGCCAACTATGATTTGTTGCGAAGCGCTTGGTGTCCTATGCGTTACATTTTTAAATGAAGTTTTTGGCGGAATCCACAGGTGAATTTAAAAATGTACCCAATGTAGTAGGTACCAGTAAATTCGTTTTTCTTTTTGGCAATGGGTGTAAAAGAATAACTACATTTTAAAATAGTATTCAAGCATCTTCTTATTTTTATTACACAGCCTGTTTACTGTATTTACGCACTGCAGTCGTCCTTTTAAGTCCGTTTATCTCGAAAACGATCGACTATACGACTTTATACCAAGGGAACCTTTTTTACGTAAAATGTTCAAATTATCATAATTTGTTTAAAAGATAGCGAAAATACACTCGGCGAAAAACAATATGACCCTAAATAACTAACCACCCCTTTGTTCCCACGCCACTGGTTGCAATATGGGTCACCTGATATTTTCAAAAAGTGACCTCCAATCACTCTAACATATACGTAGAAGTTAATTCCTGTATTGTAAGTAGATCCTAATAAATTAAATAAAAACCACTTTTATGACACCATCTTCAAGGGCCTGTAGCTCCCTCTGGAAGCATTTCCGGACCTATGTTAATATGAACTTTTTTTCATATCTTTTTATGTAGAATACCCTAAAATTTTTCGTCGTCATTTCCGGACACCCTGTATAAGTGAGATTCCTATAAAAACTGATATTTTTTTAATTTCTAAAACCCAGCCTCAGTATTTAGACCAGGCGCATAGTTTTTCTGAATAGTTAAAAGAAATATTAAAATAACTTCGTTATTTGTACAAGATTACTGTTTATATTTATTGCAAAAAATGTATTTTAATCGGTATATATGTTATTTTCAGACTTATTAAATTTTTAACAAAAACTAGAACAATATAGCAGGTCTAAAGTTTATTTAATTTAACATATTCGCCCGCACTAAAATATTAAATTCAGTTCCCGATTTTTTGCTCTGCTATACTTTAATTGTCTTGTGCCCTGTAAAAAAAAACGTTCCCAGAGCCGGAGTAGTATTGACAAGTGTGTGTGTGTTTTAATTTGCTATGCGGTCTGGCATTTAAACACTGCGTTGATTAGGTATTTTCATGTTCAGTTTGTTGTTGTACAGTTTGGTGTTCTTTTGCGTTAATTATAAATACATTATATAATAGTAATAATTATTAATTTAGTGTTTCATTTAGGATTTATATTCTTTAAGTTAAAATACTTTTGTTCAGTGTTCGTGTTTCGTGATTTTGATAGATTTAATTTTTCTATCGGAGGACAATGTTTCGACCGTGGGAGGAAAATTTTCATAGGCTTTAGAGGCGATGAAAGGAGAATTATTGTGAACCTAAAGATGTTCTAAACGACCCTGCTGCGAATTTGGTTGAATCCGTTGATTTAGATTTGGGCGAGTAATTAGGAAAAGGAACGTTACAAAAAGAGCGTAAAGCATTTTTGAGCTTTCAGGCAAAGGAAATTTATTTAAATGTGTATAAAAACCTAAAACAAGACCATATGCACATAGAATATAGCAAATACGAAGTAGTAAAAAAATTTTCCGAGCTAACAGAGGTTCCTTATAGTACTTTATGTAAGTCTATAAACAAATTAAAAAGATCCGATTTAGGTAAATTTAAAGATTTGGATTTGGCTACAGCCAAACTATTAAGACGTTTACTTAATTAAAAATATAAAAATAATGAAGGTCCCATAATAGTAAAAAAACTTCAAGAGCTCGAAAAACTTTGCGACGAAGGCTTAAAAAACTGGGATTCAAATTTAAAATTGTTAATAAGCATGCTGCAATAATGGAAAGTAGCAGAATCGTAAAATGGCGAATAGAATATTAAGAAAAAATAAATGAACTTGGAAAAAGGGGAAAAGAGATATATTAAATATAAAAAAAGGTTGGACTGATGGCTCTAGCAGATGTCAATTGAAAGATATACCTCCAAGTAAAGAATCGCGTATTGTCATTTTGCATTGTGGATCTACGAATGGTTGTATTATAAATTTGCTTAAATTGTGCGGTAAAAAGTTGGAAGAATGTAATGTAGATTATCACAAAAATATGGATTCAAATATTTTTGCGGAGCAGTTTGAAGATGTTTTAATTTTAAACTTGAAATCTTACAGTGTCATTGTATTAGATAATGCTACTTACCATTATAGACAAATTCGTAAATTACCCAATTCGTCCTCCAAAAAACAGGAAACTCAAGAAATGCTTCTTAACCATGACCTATTTCTCGAAAAATCGTATACCAAAAAATAATTGTTGGAAGCACTTCATCTTAAACAATGTGAAAAACAGTATGCTACCGCCTTATTTTTGCATTTTTAACACCATTGAAATTATGTGGGCAGAATTAAAAATTAAAAGAATATCGAAAATTGCGACAAATTCTTCTCAATAGTGGTGATAGATTTGTTATCAATCTGGCAGAGGATACAGAAGATTATTTAGACGTATCTTTGGATGAAAGCTCCAGTTGGGACATCTACGGTAAGTTAATTAAAAATCAGAAAAAATATGTTTTCTACCTTAAGCTAAAGTTCTGCTTAAATTCATAATTTTGTTCCTATTATATGTTATTTGCGATTTCTGAAAACCTCATCATAAATTTCATCAATAATTTAAAAATTAAAAATAATATGGAAGAACTGACGAAACGAATCCGACCCTGGCTACTTATTGAAATCGACACTGGCGGGGTCTTTGTCGGTATTTACGAGTTTTTATCGAGTTTTTTTAAAACTCACTTATAGTTGTCGAGGACTATACAGGATGTTACAAATTGGGCATATGAGCATTGGAATCTCGGAAACCATAGGAGTTAGAGAAACCGTTAAATGGGGGCAAAGTTGTGCAATTCGGTGCCGATTAAAATGCCGCTGTAAAAGTTTTAAAATTCCGGATGCTTGCCAGGACCGGACTGACAAATGTAAAATATGGATTTAAAAAAAAAAGCAAAGGCAATTCATTATTATGAGAAAGTAATACTGCCATTACATTTTGACGGTAGGAGGGTTTAAAAATCGTTAAAAGAAATCCAGATTCGTTTTTGAAAAAATAAAGTTGATCTTGGCCGCTCGGACACGAAACGTCGGACCTTTAGTTTAATAACGTCATATTGTAGAGTCATAAGTATTCGGAATTCTAAAACTTTTAAAGCGGCATTTTAATCAGCATCGAATTGCACAACTTTGTCCCTATTTAACCGTTTCTCTAACTCCTATGGTTTCCGAGATTTCAATGCTCGTATGTCGAATTTGTAACACCCTGTACAGGTTCTCATTGCCCTCAGTTTGTGTTTAAGCGCACTGGAAGCAGGCCGCTCACAATACAATACAGTTACAAATACAATAGCGTTAACTATTGAAGACCCTCGTAGAGTACCTGGAGAGTTTATAAAAATCGATCAATTTGAGCACTATCTGTGGCGTATCAAATGCAAGGAATACCATGATCGTGGAGAAAGAAAAGCCGCTTACAAAAAACTGCTGAAGAGACTAAAGGAAATAGAACGTCCTGCTAATAAGTAAGCAGTCAGAAACGAAATAATTAATTTAAGAAGCAACGAGTCGTCATCTTTCCCTGTCATAGAACTGAACTTAGAGAATCGTTGGAATTTTACCGTAGCATGATTTGTGGATTTTTTAGGTAGAATTGCAAAGTTTTACCTGCACAGGTATACCTCACAGGCCCACTGCAACGTGAGTGGCCGCCTTTAAATCCTTGTCTCATCATTTTACGAATTCACACTAAAATTTAGTTGTCCCGGGATAATTGACAATACTCTATGTGATGTTTCAGGATTATGCACTCACACAATGAAACCACGCAATAATCTAATACACATTTATTGAATAGTATTAATGCCGTGTAATAATACAGTGGTTGGTGTTGAGCCCGAATGGCGAGAGTATCTAATGCTAGCCCCGTGATTGCCGCGTAGCACGATCACGTACCGGGTATCGATTTTATACTGTCGCATCCAGGCACTCCGCCTACCCAGATCCTTACACCTAGTCATGTGCTCGCGCATGCTACAAAATAGTGACTACGACAATATTACAAATGCGCTAATACATTACACCCTCCCTCACTTATCATTCGGACATATTTAAAAATGAAATCGGTCGGGAGGGGCCCTAGCTCGCCTAGGGCGTTCAGGCGCTGAAGCACCCACCGAAAGACTTCTTCTGCGTTCCCCTTCAGTGGGGTAATTATTACCTAAACCCGCATCTGGGTTAACTACCCCTTCGTTGCTTGCTTCATCACCCAAAGTCAAATCAATAGTCTCGTATTCGGGGCGAGCATCCGAAACCTTGATATTTTCCCTATTTCTAAGGTTATTCTCCTCACCTTTCTGCAAGGACGTTAGTTCACTTTCGTCCTCAAAGTCTAGCACCGGGTTAAACGAAATCATCTGATTTACATGTCTAGTCCAAGTCAAGTTGCAGTCATAAATTTTTACTTTGAACAGGTTTTTAGAAACGGTTTCCACTATTACGCCTGATGCCCAAATTGGCTTTCTACCCCTATAATCTTTGACCCGCACTTTTTGGCCTATAAAAAATGATACATTCCTGTCCCCTCTGAAATAGGATTTCTGGGACTGCTGCGAGTTTAAAATATTTGCCTTAACCCTTTTATTAATTTTAGAGCTGTTCCCGTTGCCATCATTGTTTATAGGTTTTATTAGATCTAAACGCATTCTTAGCTGCCTATTCAACATACACTTAGCAGGTGACATATTTGTAGAACAATGGGGGGTGTTCCTATACATCAATAAATACCTGCATATGCTACGCGATAAATCAACTTTTTGATTCTCCTTTTTTTCTTTGATTAAAAAGCGTTTTAAATTTTTGACGCAATTTTCTGCCGCGCCATTAGAAGCAGGATTGAAAGGTGGGCTAAACATTTGTTTTATGCCGTTATGCGACAAAAAGGTTTTAAACTCCTCCGAGGAGAAACATGTTTGATTATCGGAGACTACGCTTCTGGGCAGGCCAAATCTCGAAAAAACTTCCCGAAGCTTAACTATTACAGCTTGTGACGTCATGTTACACATAGGAAAAGCTTCTACCCATTTTGAGAAACTATCCGTGATTATCAAAATCATTTTATTTTCGATAGGCCCCAGGAAATCGACGTGCAAACGATCCCAAGGCGAGTCTCCTACTGGCCAAGGAGTTAGCGGGGCGCGGGGAGGGTTCGACCGATATGTACCGCACGCCTCACAAGTGTCGCACTCGATTTCATTGTTTAGCGACGGCCACCATACATACGATCTCGCTAGACTTTTTGATTTTACTATGCCCTGATGCGACGTGTGAATCATTTCTAACACTTTGGTACGCAAATTTACTGGCACGATTACTCGATGTCCCCATAACAAAACATTGTTTTCGACACTGATTTCGTTTTTGCGCTGAACGTATGGTTTCAATTCGATCCTTGTAACTCGCATTGGCCACCCATTTAAACAAAAATGACGTACTTGTTTTAAAATCGGGTCGACCGTCGTTGCATTTTCCACGTCTGCAATGCTCAAGGGTAAATCCGCGTTATCTTCAACGTAATTTAAAAACACCGAATCGTCGTCCGTAGGGGGCGTGTCTTTTAACGGGAGCCGCGACAAAAAATCTGCAACATTTTTAGCTGATTTAATATACTCTATCTTAAAGTCGTAACAGGACAAATAGTATGCATATCGTTGCATTTTGTTTGCTGACATAATGGGGATGCCGTGTTTGGGCCCGAATATCGCCACGAGAGCTTGATTATCCGTTCTCAAGGTGAAGCTGCGCCCCGTTAGATATTGCGAAAACTTTTTAACTCCCCACACGATACCACAAGCTTCCTTGATCATGACCGCCATGTTCTTTTCTGACGCCGACAACGTCCTCGAAGCGTATGCAATGGGTCTCTCGGCACCATTGGTATACCTATGTGCTAAAACCGCGCCTATTGCGTAATCGCTTGAGTCGGTGGTAAGAATGAGTTCTAACCCCGGGTCGTAGTGTGCCAATACTTGATTTGAACATAATACTTCCCGAATTTTGTTAAAAGCATTTACGCATTCGTCCGTCCATACCCATGGACGATCTTTTTTTAATAATTCGTACAAGGGATGCAAAATACAGGACATGTTTGGTACAAATCTATGATAATAGTTCACTGCGCCGAGAAATGACCTTAGCTGGGTCAAATTTTCTGGAGTTGGCGCCTCTTTCACCGCACGCACCTTGTCTGGACACTTATGCAACCCTTGCTTGTCGATTACATAACCAAGGTAAGTTACGGAGTTTTGGAAAAATGAACATTTTTCTTTTTTTACAGTCAACCCATTGGCACGTAAAATGCTCAAAACCCTGCGCAATCTTATAAGGTGCTCATTATAGTTTTTAGCCGTTATCAAGATATCATCGACAAAAACCGCGACGCCCTCCTGGTCGCGAAAGAGATGCTCCATAACCCGTTGAAAAATTGAAGATGCTGATTTAATACCATAAGGCAAGCGCGTGTATTGAAACAAACCTCTGTGCGTGTTTATAGTCGTCAATTTACTAGAGTTCTCGTCTAGTAGTAGTTGAGCATACGCGTTTTGTAAATCTATTTTTGAATATTGTTCGCCATCTTTTAATTTACAAAAAATATCCTCGAGCCGAGGGATTGGATAAATATCGTTCTCTATAGCGGGGTTTAATGTTATTTTGTAGTCTCCGCAAATGCGTACCGTTTTGTCACTCTTTATGATGGGAACAATCGGAGTTGCCCAATCAGAATTTTCCACCGGATGTAAAACGCCTATATTGACCAGGCGCTCTAGCTCCAGGTTAACCTTGTCACTGACAGCGAAAGGTAACGACCTATGCTTAAAAAACCTCGTAACCGCGTCTCTTTTTAATTTTATGGATACCCTAAATTTCTTAAACGTACCAAGTGTGTCACTGAACACTTTTGGGAACTCCTCGAACAATGAGCCCGGCCCATTGTTTAAAAAATGTAACTCCTTAAACCCAATATTAAATTTGTACAAAAAATTTCTGCCCAAGAGCGTAGGCCCTCCGTCTTTAATGACGTAAAAGTCGATCAAATGACCTTGGTTATTGCATGTCACCATCAAACTTATTTTCCCCAGAGGAACTATTTTATGTCCCACATAGCTTAGTAAATTGCAATGGGATTCTGAAATCCTAACATTTTTGAACTCACTAACCCATGTGCTCTCAGAAATAACGCTCATAGCCGCGCCCGAGTCAACCTGAACGAAAAATGTCTTTCCGTTCAGCAGGACCTGTAAAGACATGGGTATAGTGTGATCAGAACTTAATTGAAATAGACTTACATCATTGTTCCCGTAATCAGTTGATCTAGCGCGTGCATTGGCCTCAAGATTACAATCGTCATCTTCACCAGTGCCTTTGTCGCATTGTAAAAAATTTACACTACGACTAAAATTGCACGTTTTACGTAAATGACCTACTTTGCCGCACCTATGACACTTATAATCACCGTACGCACAATTTTTTTGATCATGCCCTTGACCTCCGCACCTAAAGCACATCCCTCGACTTTGGAAATTGTTACCACTGTTAACTCTGCCCCCTCTTCCGGTGCCACGATTAGTGTTCCCGTATCCCGTACTAATGTCACCCCTGCGAGGAGGGCGACCTTGCACTCCACCGAACCTATGTGATGAATCCTGTCTCCTGCCGGCCGACAGCTGGTAGAAATCACTGGGTTCCTGCTTAATACCTGAAGCGGTTGGATCACTCTTGATACCAAAGCCGACCGAAGCCGTCTCCGTTTTTAAGGCTAGTTGGATGGCCTTGCTTAAGGTTGCTGAATCATCCATTGTGCATAACTTGTCCAAAACGGGGCCTGGTTCCAACCCCGCTATAAACTTGTCAAGCAGAAATTCATCCAAGTTGGTACCAAATTTGCAATGCACCGCGTGACTTTTGATCCTTGCAATGTACTCGGGAATGGACTCGTGAGATGCCTTGTTTAACTGGTGAAAATTGTACCGCTCCGCCCATTTTAGTTTGGTGGTGCCAAAATGGGCGTTTAATTTGTCAATGATGGTTTTGTACTCTGTTTCCTCAGCTGGTTTTGGTACAACCAAGCTTTCTACTAGCTGAAAGGTTTCTTCGGACAATCCTGCCAGGAGATGAGCTCTTTTGATCTTGTCGTCTGTGATCTCTTTTGCTATAAAACATTGTTCCAAGCGCTTTTTATGGATATTCCAGTCATTCTTCTTAAAATCGAATTCGATTGTCAGACCGTTAGACATTTCTTGTTTGTTTACAGTCCCTTTAATCAAAATATTGGCTGCAGCCGTGGTGTAGGTCGCGCAGCGACGCCTGGTTCCAGCAGTGCGTGCGCTCGACCGAATAACTACTTTTTGTGCGAATGTTTTTTTCACCCGCGTGAATTTCGACCTTTTCTCGTCGCCACGTTGTGATGTTTCAGGATTATGCACTCACACAATGAAACCACGCAATAATCTAATACACATTTATTGAATAGTATTAATGCCGTGTAATAATACAGTGGTTGGTGTTGAGCCCGAATGGCGAGAGTATCTAATGCTAGCCCCGTGATTGCCGCGTAGCACGAGCACGTACCGGGTATCGATTTTATACTGTCGCATCCAGGCACTCCGCCTACCCAGATCCTTACACCTAGTCATGTGCTCGCGCATGCTACAAAATAGTGACTACGACAATATTACAAATGCGCTAATACATTACACTCTATTTATAATTGGGGTGAATTGAAAATGTATTGGTTCATTAGCAGTATTCATAGCATTATTATTCATTTCTAACTGTTCAAACAGGTAGAATTTATTAATTCGTACTTTTATATTGGACAGTATTTAAACAAATGTAAAATGATTTTTCTCTTTACCTGACATCCCTGCACATCTTTACATACAGCCGGACTGTATTATTATTCTTAGCACTTTTCCCTCTCCTCTTTATATTTTGTATGCATTGAATTATATGGTTACCCAATATATAAGTTTTATTTATATTTAACGGATAATGAAACCAGACGGCTTCATCTCATGCTGTAGCTCCTCTGGTGAACTGTGATGCAGCAAAACGTATCTGGAGATGGCTGATAATTGTAAATCCGTAAGGAAACACGAGGAAATAAATTTGGGCAAAAAGTTTTAAAGCTTTATGCCATATTAAATTTACTACAAACTAAAAGTATTCTTCTTTGATACGAACCCACTTATAGCAAATATTTTGTTTATTCAAGCTTGCAAAAATTAATATAATTATATTTTATTGACCGATAGTTGGCAACACAACTGTAAACGGTGCGGTGTCGCCAGCTCGTTCGTTGACTTGGTTTGTCGTTTCATGCAAAACTAACCTTAATTTTTCTGTGGTTTCGTGTTAAACGTCTATTTTGAAACAAAAACTCCAGATCTTTTCATACATAGCATTAAAAAACTGTTCTATAAAGAGAAATAAAAGTGCACATACATATCTCTGTCGATTAAGTTGTTTACTATTTGTGAAAAATGCCGAAGCATTTAAATAGTCGGTGCAAAGAGCTGCCCTAAACTTGAATATCTCTACTGTAAGTTAAGGAAAATAAATTATTGGAGTAACCTTATAATAACCGTTCTAATTCAAAGAGAGTTGTAAATGTGTGAAGATTGGATATAAGTTCTATCCGTGGCACTATTTATGGAATGTACGACACAAGTTGTATTATTTAAATATAATATTTTACATCGGTTATTCATAAGCTGTAACTTTTTTTAGAACATCATGTAACTTTAACAACTGTAAGTCAGAAATTAAAAGACAGAGAACTGTTTGATGGTGGTCTTAACTCTTTAAGAAGCCTCTTTAAGAAAATAGGCTTCGAATGGTAAAAGGTATTATGCAGTAAGCAAATACAGTGTGTCTACGTAAGTTGGCAGCATAATATGGGAAACTTTTTTTATTATTAATTTCACGAAAAAAAGTTATACTTCATAGAAAGTTCTGCATGGTCTAAAACCTAATATGCAACCATCAGATATCAAAATTTATCAGTCTTATAAGAGGTTTATGAAAAAACATGATTTTAAAGTACCTTTATTTTTGACAATATCGAAAATTATTATAAAGAAAAGATGTTTAGTATTAAAAATAACTTTCAAATATTCATTAAAATACTATTTCTTAGACATTCTCTCTGCGATAATGTTGCCCATTAATGCATTACATTTAATAATTATAAATTTGATAAAACAATTCTAAATAAATAGTTTTTTAATGAATTCTTGAAAGTTGTTTTTAATTCTAAACATCTTTTCTTTATAATAATTTTCGATATTGTCAAAAATAAAGGTATTTTACTCTTGATCAAAACTCATATTTTTTGAGAAACCTCGTATACGACTGACAAATTTTGATATCTGATGGTTGCATATTAGGTTCTAGACCATGCAGAACTTTTTATAAAGAATAACCTTTTTTCGTAAAATTAATAATAAAAAAGTTTCCCATAAGCCGCCAACTTACGTAGACACACTGTATATAAACTATGGGAAACTTTTTGTATATTTATCTTGTTTTTATGAAAAAAAAAAAAACTGTGTAGTTTCCTCACTCGGATATTTTGGTTACAAGCGGGCAACACTGTCGATAACTGACGTCACTCGAAGTGTATGTCGTGCATCGGTTTTTGTTTTGCATTAAGTATACTTGGTTACTTGTTTTCAGTTGTTGAGCCGACACTCACATCAAACTTACCGTTGCCAAGCAAACAAGATAAATATACAAAAATGTCTTATAGTTTATATATTTATTGTTTACTGCATAATACCTTTTACCATCAACTTTAGTAGATCTAACACTTCTTTTATTTTCATCTTGCCAAGATCGACCAATGGTATCATTCTGAAAAATCTATGTTTCATCCAAGAAAACGAATTGGTACAAGAATGCTTCTTCTACTTTAATATATTCGTCCAAAAATACCAGTCGTTTGAAAGCTACATGGAAAAGTTCCATGAGCCCTCGCCTCAGTTCATCTTTTTATCATCCGAAGCCTACTTTCTTGTAGATCTAACACTTCTTTTATTTTCATCTTGCCAATATGGACCAATGGTACCATTCTGAAAAATCTATGTTTCATCCAAGAAAACGAATTGGTACAAGAATGCTTCTTCTACTTTAATATATTCGTCCAAAAATACCAGTCGTTTGAAAGCTACATGGGAAATTTCCATGAGCCCTCGCCTCAGTTCATCTTTTTACCATCCGAAGCCTACTTTCTTGTAGATCTAGCACTTCTTTTATTTTCATCTTGCCAAGATTGACCAATGGTACCATTCTGAAAAATCTATGTTTCATCCAAGAAAACGAATTGGTACAAGAATGCTTCTTCTACTTTAATATATTCGTCCAAAAATACCAGTCGTTTGAAAGCTACATGGGAAATTTCCATGAGCCCTCGCCTCAGTTCATCTTTTTACCATCCGAAGCCTACTTTCTTGTAGATCTAGCACTTCTTTTATTTTCATCTTGCCAAGATTGACCAATGGTACCATTCTAAAAAATCCATGTTTCATCCAAGAAAACGAATTGGTACAAGAATGCTTCTTCGACTTTAATATATTCGTCCAAAAATACCAGTCGTTTGAAAGCTACATGGGAAGGTTCCATAAGCCCTCGCCTCCGCTCATCTTTTTACCACCCGAAGCCTACTTTCTTGAAGAGGCTTTTTAAAGAGTTAAGACAACCATTAAGCAGTTCTCTGTCTTTTAATTTTTAACTTAAAGTTGTCAAAGTTACATGATGTCCTAAAAAAAGTTACAGCTTATGAATTACCGATGTAAAATATTATAATTTTTAAATAATACAACTTACTTGTTTCATACCTTCCATAAATATTGTCACGGATAGAACTTACATCCAATCTTTACACATTTACAACTCTCTTTGAATTAGAACGTTTGTTCAAGGGTGATTCTAATAATTTATTTTCCTTAACTGTTGTTGAAACTCCGCTTACAGTGGAGATATTCAAATTTAGGGCAGCTGCCACACTCTAAAAATCAGTAAAGTAGAAACAAAATATCTAGACCTTAACATACTCTTTAAATTCACTTCTCTGTACTGCTCTCAATGGTAACAATAGGCCATTGTTGTTAAGTTCTTATTGAAAATAGCTTCTTATACAAGCTGTTAGTTCTTTGCACCGAATATTTAAATGCTTCGACATTTTTCACAAATAGTAAACAACGTAATCGACAGAGATATGTATGTGCACTTTTATTTTTCTTAATAGAACAGTTTTTTGATGCTATTTATGAAAATATCTGGAGTTTTTGTTAACAAACAGACGCAAACACAAAACCACAGAACAATAAGGTTAGTTTTGCACGAAACGTCAAAACAACGAGCTGACGGTGGACCGTTCACAGTTCTGTTGCCAACTGTCGGCCAATAAAATTCAAATTATATTACGTTTTGCAAGTTTAAATAACAAGATATTTGCTACAACCTCTCACCGTGCTCATCACTTACAGCACCACAATTTTCCGGAAAGTAATCCAGATGAGAATCCAGAAAATGAATTTTTACCCCAGGTTTTGGTAACACAAAAGAAGTTGGGCAACCACGTCTTTATAGTTCTCTGCTTTCATGTTTCCCAAAAAGCGTCCACTTCCTTGCCTTCAAGTATGGAATCGAATTTCGCATCTCCGAAAAGTTTTCTATTCTGGGTACCCACAAATATTCCCTCTTTAATTTTAGTGTCACTGATTCTAGGAAACTTTTCTTTTAAATAACTAAAAGCACGGCCTTCTTTGCCCATGGCCTTCACAAAATTTTTCGTAAATTCTATTTTATATGAAGTGACGGTAGTAAAATCTTTCCTGGGAAACTAATAGCGCGCTGGCTACATTTTTCTTTCGGTGGCCAAATTTTCTTTATGTAGTAATCCGATCGTGATCGACTATTCCATTCACAGAGAGAGCAGCAGTATTTCGTATATCCTAGCTGCATTCCAAGCAAAATCGCTACAAGTTTTAAATCCCCACAAATTTGCCAATTATATCTTGCATATTGTATGGTCTCCAGTAACAGTTTTAAATTGCTATACGTTTCTTTCATGTGGACTGCATGACCAATTGGAACTTAAGGCAACTTGTTTTCATTATGAAGTAACACAGCTTTAAGACTTTCTTTTGAGAAATCAATGAAAAGTCCTCAGTCTTTTGGATCATAGTCGAGATTTAAAGCTGCCATTAATCCCTCAATGTCCCTACAGGCTACCAAATAGTTTTCCATGTATAATAAATCCAGGTACTTTTCATTTAATAGTCGAATTTTTCCATACATCACGGGCGGGTAGGTAATTATCATAATTAGCATGGATCTATAAAACCGGAGCTAATCGAGACTTTTGCAAGACAGATTGTTAGTTAGTATAATAAAATAAGTAAGATTTTGCTATTTTGGTCTCGGAAACATTTTTGCTGTTCCTCAGTGTTATCAGCTGATTGATGACGTGCATCGGTTTTTGTTTTGCATCAACTATATGCGAGATGGTGTTTCATACCAACACCATGAGACTGAGTAGTCTGGATTCATGCTCCGTTGATTGTAATTTGTTTGTTTTAAAAGCTGAGTAGTCTGATTTTTTCTGTCAGATCCTAGCCTCATTGATGTGCTGTGCTACAGGTAAACGCATCTGTGGAGGCGTGTGTAGCACGAGGAAAAAGCAACTCTTGTACTTTTATATTATCTATCTTTCTAGAAGACAACATATTATACTACTGTTTAATGTTTCAATAACATATACTCAATAATTTGTTAATTATTATATCAGATTTACTCTTAACAAAATTAAAGTTTCGCTGGAAGTATTAAACTGTCGATAAAGGTCCCCATTAAGTCTCTCAACCTGGCTTATCAAAATGGCTTTTAAATTAACAATTAATTTGTAAATTTCAGAGCAGTCAATCCAATGAGCACCAAGTGGTCTTACGAAACATCGGTTTTAATCTATCAGGCAACTTCAGCTGCGAAGTTACCACCGACGAGCCGTCTTTTGCAGCGATTACTGTAATTAAGGACATGCTAGTAGTTGGTAAGTTACAAAGTGAAGGTAATGTTTTTTGAAATCTAGTCAAAGGGTTCTTTCACTGTACCTCCTACATTTAATTTGATAGTGGTTACATTGAACACTCTTATAGGATTTTCTGTTATATTATGTATTAAAATGCTGTATAGTACAGTACAGTACTATACTTTGTTTGGGAATGGCAGAAAGTAATATTCCAAATGCTCATAAATTGGCAAAAATAATTTTACGAGGTTCTATAATGATTGACATTTATTTACCTACCTCAACCTGTAGAAGGCCCAAAAATAATAGAAAATGGGCTTTGGACAGCCAGTTATTGGCAGACATAGGCGTGCCCTCAGGGTCAGACCTAGTAGCTATATTTCTCTACAATCTGCATTAAATGAAAAACATAAATGGAGATTGGCGGCACAATATTTTTATTTATACAAAGTGGCAAAAAAGTCGCGCCTAATGCCTGTAACTTTTGAATTACCTCGTATACGAAAAAGTGACCTTTATGAAAGTTGTTCAGTAACTTATTCCCCACATTTCTATTTGCATGAATTTTTTCTGTCATTTCCGGTTTGGTTGCCATAAAGACCAACTTACTTTTTTAAAATTTTTATTTATTTAAAATTGTAACAAACGTTATAATAACAAAATAAATAGTCTAGTAAATTGAACAACTTAACATCTAAATAATAAATAAGTAACACCTTTTCAGTAGATCAGATCTTCAAAATGACCACCATTTTCTGCTAAGCAGGGCGCGAGTCGGTCCTTGAACCCGACTACAACGTTTAAAAGAAAGTCCTCTGAAATGGCCCGAATTTCAGCACTTATTCTGGCTCTTAAAGATTCTAAGTCATTTGGACGGTTAACGTAGACTTTGTTCTTTAAGTGCCCCCACAAAAAGAAGTCGAGCGGGGTTAAGTCCGGGGATCGCGCTGACTAGTCAATAGCACCTCTTCTGCCTATCCAACGTCCTGGAAATTGTTTGCCTATGTATTGTCTAAGATTTGCCGCATAATGCGCAGGTGCTCCATCTTGCTGGAACCATACCTGTTAGTTTATGCCATTATTTACACCCGGTTAAACCATTCTGCAAGGCGGGATTATGTGATTCTTGAGGAGGTCCAGATATTTTTCGCCATTTAAATTACCATCTATGAAAAAGGTCCCACAATATGTCTACCAACTATGCCCGCCCAAACATTAGCTTTTTCAGGCCTCTGAGTATGACCTTTCTGGGACCAGTGAGTTTTTAGTATATATGAGAAAATTATATTTGTTGCGAAGTTATTATCGTGAGTGCATCTTTTCATCATCAGCTCACAAAGTTCAGCTCTTCTATCAAAATCGTCCTCGTTTAACTCGTGCACCAACATTATCTTGTAGGGATGCAACTTCTCCCGCTTAAACAAATTTTTTACTGACTGATGGGACACATTAAAATCCATAGCCATTGGCCTCGATGATAGTGTTGGATTTTCTTGTACTGAGAGCATGATATCCAAAACTTTGTCTTCCCCGGTTGCTGTTTTAGGTCGACCTGATCAAGCGGCTTTCCTAACACTGCCTGTTTCTCGAAATTTCTTCACCACTGGACACACCGTTGACTGATTTATTGGAGGCCTATATGGATATAATTCATTGAAAAGTTGACAAATCTGATCTTGCGATCTCTTCATATTTCCGTAACCGCTTATTATTAAAATTTGAGCTCGTTGTTTCTCATTCAGATGAACCATAGTGTAAACAAATTAGAAATAAGACAACAAAAAATTAAACAGGAACTCAAAATTGACACATCTTGGGTCGCAGTCAGGAAAATACTTTGACTCAACTGTTGGTATTAGGTAGGAATAATTATAATTAGGAAGTTCTTTATTTTTGAGCTGTCATTTTTTCGAAAACGCTTACAGATAGGTGAAAATTTCAAATACAAAAAAGTTTTCCCATTAAAATCAAAATATGTGATCATATGCAGGGTGTTCCATTTAAAAAAAGTAAGTGGCAACCAAGCCAGAAATGACAGAAAAAATTCATGCGGTTGAAATATGGGGAATAATTTACTGAACCACTTTCATAAAGGTCACTTTCTTGTATATGAGGTAACTCAAAAGTTACAGGCATTATGCGCGACTTTTTTGCCACTGGGTATATGCACATTATTGCACATATATAATTTATTTAATTGGTTAAGTATACATTTTAACAATATAACATAAATTATTACAAACCATAAAATATTCCTATACAGACTTTTTATGTACCAAATAAGTGCCCCTAAGTTAATAAAAACTGGCTGCACGGTTTCTTGCACATTTTCTCTTTTTTCTTAATTATGTGTTCTGTATATTTCCGCCACTTCTCTGGTACTTCGTCAAATTGTTTGTAAGAAGCACTGTAAGATTCCGTTTTTTTGCCATTTTACAAAGCTGTGTTTATGTATCTTCGCAATTATTGTTATTAGCTGTTTTCTCAAAAAATCGTCTTCAAATGGTATTTGTTTTCCTAAAAGCTACTCGAAGTCCTCAAAAGCGGCAGCATTCATATCTTTGTGGTAGTCAATAATGTGAATTGACTGCAATGTTAATATACCATCTTTCAGAAAGCTATCTATTCTACCGATGTGGGTTAGGTGCCTTCCTTTTCCAGAGGGCGTTTTAATTTGTGTTAATAGACCATCTAATAATGCTTGTCGCATCCCTATCCTTATCGTACCATATTTTCCACCTGTGTTATCTTAGTCCAAAAAGTAAAATTTCCTACTTTGATTGGATTGGAAATCTCTTAGTTATCGTAAATAATCTCTCCTCCAACATACAATTTCATCTTTTTCGGTTAAGTGATACTTTTGATTCTGTTTTTACCATTTAAAATTAAATTCCCGTAGAATTTTCTAAAGTTTTTTCCTTTTTTTTTGTGTTTTGTAGTTTTTTAAGTGTTAAATTATTTTTTATAATCGAATGAATGTACTTTCCTTCTTATAATTTTTTTTCGTCTTCGTCTATAACTTCCTGATGCCAGTTTTGATTGATTAACAGTTCCACCATATCTCTCACGCCTGAGCCTGTAGATGGTCGACTTTCCAATTCCGGGCATCTTTGAACATACCTCCACTGTAAACTCGCTACTTCTTGCAATATTTTGTGTTTAAGTGCATTAAATATGTTAAGTACAAGTAATTTTTCGTTGTTAGATAATGCACATTTTGTCGCACGTTGAACTGAAATTATTTGTAAAAGACTTTTCATTTTTAACAATACTAAAAAAAAACACTATAGGAGTATTTATAATACGCCGCAAACACTAATGCTCGTACAGGTTCTTACATTGCTTATAGTGCCAGGTAACTAACTATACATTTGGCGCCGAGGTATGCGAGATACTTCTTATATGAATTTTATGACTCATCTTAAAAATTGACTTTTCCCGCATTTTTAACAGTTTTTGAAATATCGGGGTTTGAAGTTCAACTAAATAACTAACTGAAGAAACAAAGAGTGATAAACTGGAATGCTACAATGAGGAAAAGGAAATTGAGATTTTACTTTACTACCCAGGTCAGTAGCCGCCACTTAGCTAATTTATGTGACACAATCAAATCTACCGCTAATCGCATCCTGAGATAATTCAAATATCATCCCTTCCATATGGAACTACACCAAGAACTTCTAGACCGTAATTTTGAATAACGAGTAAACTTTGGTCCCATCATATATAAAGCTCTAGAGGCCGATCCGAATTTTTTGTCCAAATTAATGGATCAATTCATCAAAACCATTGGTCGCTTAATATATTGTTATTGGTCCATATTTTTCTGCGAACCACTTAACGGGCATAGATATTTAAACTTTTAGCAAAATGAATTACCAAAGCTCCTTGAAGACGTTGATGATACTGAAAGGGAACAAATGTGGATTCAACAAGACAGAGCTCTTGCTCATAACAATCGTTACCCACAAAAATAGATCGGTAGGGATGGATTCATTGGGTGGCCCCCTCGATCATGTGACTTAACACTTTTAGATTTATTTTTGTGCGAACTATGAGTATTTCACCTTCAGAAACAATCGCGGAACTGTCAATTTTTTATAAGAGTAAAAACTAATATGTTTCTAGAAAAATAAAAATACTACAACAACTACTAGGTTAAGGTATATAACAATATTAACAAAAAAGTTTTAGAATTTCATGCAGAATCTAAAAATGAATTAAAAATAAGGTGTTCCTTTTAAAAAAACTTACGTTATATTCACCACGCTTTCTTGAACCACCCTGCATACTCAAAAATTATTTTAGACTATGCACCTCAACATTCTTTAAGACTTTTGTATTTAACGTTTTTCGGTAATTCCCGAAACAAATGAGATAATGAACTCTACTCTATGGTTGAGTCACCCTTTACATGTTCTTATGCACTTTAATAACTTTAATATAAAACTGAACTTCTAGACAGAGCAATTTTAGGTATAGTGTCTAAGAATTCTTAGGATACGATTGTCATATGCTCTACTATTGTATCCACCTGATCGGATTGCAACCCGAAATACTTTTTATGCATAAGGCGAACAGATTCTAAAACAATCAAGCATAGAATAGTCAATATTTTTTCGCTTCTGAACAGAATTTGGCAGTGTTCCCAACATTTAACCTTACACAGATATCGTATGGCTGGCTTTTGTAAAACAAATATTGAATTCATCAGCTACATATTATGCACTTTCGCAAAAATCCCCTATGTACTTTAACATACACTCCCCCTAGCAATATTTAAATATTTTAAATTTCTTTCTAATTTGCAAGTATAATAGCTAATTTTCTTTCTTTACGCATTTTAAATTAAAATTGTTTTTCAATTTCGTTTTACCAAAATAAACCCATTGTTTTAATAAAAATAAAGGAGCTTTTGTCCTGTCCGACTGCCGCTGGACTTGTTAGGCTTTTTGTTTATTTTTGTTTGATGTTTTAACGGAGCAGATGGTAAATATACCAAAATAAAAAAAAATGAAGTTACTCTTCATTATTTAATTAACTTCGTTTGTTAATGAATTTCACTCTGCTGCTGGATATTTGCATGGAAGCCTCTGAATATTTGCTTGTTGCATAACATGCCGGAGTTTACGAGTTATGAAAAGTTTTTCAGTACAAAGTGGTCGATATTGAAAGCTATAAACCACAGAATCGTTAGCAAATTCTGATTTAGCTTGAAGCACAGGTAAAGGACAAAAATTATTGATATAAATACGCAATGCATTTTTCTCTATTGCCGATGGCAATACAGTAAGATTTTAGAAATAATATTATTAATAGTAATAAAAGCAACAATAACATCACACCGAAAAGCAACTTTCGCTGGAGGTAACAAGATATTAGTAAACTGGCTAGTGATGGTAATGCGAAGGCGACCACAAATATTCCGTCGCAAGAAAAACCAATACCCGGCGATATGGAAGCAGCTCTGCAAAGCACAATGCTTTCTGGCGCAGTTCAATAAGATAATGAAGACTCAACTTAAAATTATCATGGGTGCTTTTCAGAAAACCGCTGGTTAAATGACGGCGGAACCGGAAACGGCATACATTAAGCTTGCTACATTTAATGTCAATTCAATCAAGCAACGGAGAGAGTTTGTAGAGAGAAATCAGATAGATGTGTTTCTTATCCAGGAGATATGATTAAAAGGAGAGAGTTTTTCGTTCCCAAATTACATAATATTTAGGAACTATCGCCTAGGTAGACGCGGGGGCGGAACTATGATTCTGGTTAAGAAGCACATTTCAGCTCAAGTTGTGCCAGGTTCTGACAATTGTTGCCATACTGAAGGGACCGTCATTTTTATTATATTCAAAAACAATCAACGCGTACACCTGGGATCTATTTGCTGCAGTCCGTCGGTAAAAATTTCACAGGCAACTGTTTACAAGACATTTTTGGAAACAACAAGAGAACGATTATAGGGGGCGACCTCAATGCCAAACATACGGTTTGGGGATGTAAGTATACAAATCCAAGAGAGCACTCCCGATATCAATTCTTTGAAGCGCTAAACTACCACATTCTACCGCCGGAGGAGCCCACGCTTTACGCGGGACCTTCCGCACATCTTGGACATTTTTGTAGTCGACAATGCTGTTCAATTGTCTCAGCCATCGATCATCTGTGATCTAACTTCAGACCATGTACTGGTCGTTATAGAAGTAGGTAATCGGCTTGAAGAAGGTAGATATTTTATTACCAGCACCTCAGCAAACTGGCAAAGATATCATATTATAATGAAAAATGTGGAGGTGTTACAACCTCTACATAGTTCACTGGACACTAACAATGCAGTAAGTAGGAATTAAAAATCGGTTGAAGAATTTTTACCGTACTGGAGATCCTCGCATCAAGGCGGAGGCTATTCGGGAAGCCCAAGTAGTCAGGGATTTGTTGACTGAACGGCAATCATGTGGGATGACAGAAACCAAAGTCGTTCGATGGCGGATAACTCCATCTATAGAATGACCAGGGCCTTGATCAGAGGCGCACGAGTACCTATGTCCCACCTGAAAAATCAGGAGACAGGTGTGGTTTTAATCGATGCCAAAGATAAAGCTGAGTTGGCAGCAGACAAACGTTGCGATCAGTTCAGCAAAAATCCGACCAATGACGCGTTACGAGATGAGAGGGTCTCAAGGACGATATATATTATTAATAAAACAATCAATCACCCGTTTCAGGCCTTTCTCCAAGTCACCTTAAACGAGGTTGTCCCTAATAAGCGTTTTGAATATTAAAAAAGGCTCGGGTATTGACAAAGCTTTGGGGAACATAGTAAGCATATCCCAGGCGATAATAGAAGAAGGTCATTTCCCGTATGTCTGGAAATATGCAAAAGTCATAGTTATATTCAAGAAAGGTGAGGATCCTATGGCGCCGGCCAGCTATAGGCCGGTCAGCCTGCTGTCGAGCCTAGGGAAAATCGTAGAAAAATTAATCTCGAGTCGACTGAATGACTTTGTGTTTAGACGAAACATTCTGCCTGCCGAACAGTTTGGGTTTTGGCCCGAACATTGCACAGTCACGCAGGCGACGCGACTCACTTCGAATGTAGTAAAAGGTTTTAATAAAAGGGCGCACACGGGAGCGACTTTCTTTGACGTGAGCCAAGCATTCTACAAGGTCTGACACAATGGTCTCTTGTTAAAATTGATAAGGGTCAAAACTTCGAACTACTTATTCAAGGTGGTAGCTTTTTTTTAAAGAACAGGCGTCAGAGAATGCACTTTCTTCGAATAAACGCATCAATGCGGGAGTGTCGCAAGGTTCACTTCTCTGTCCGATGGTGTATAATATTTCTACTAATGATATTTTGCGAGATAGATTTACGCAGCTCTATTTTTTCGCTGACGATATTGAAAGACGCAGTAATTACTGTCAGTGGTTTACCAAAATCTTTTTGGAAAGAAATGGTTTGTTAGTCCTGACATTTTACTTGACGTATGTTAAAGAACAGTACACTGAAAGGAAGTTTACTTCCAATAATTGGTTACGTGTAATTGCCAATCAGGTATACCCAAGTATATTTTCTTAAACTTCCAGTAGTCGACATGACAAAAGAGGAAGGAGGAAAGAAGAAAGATAGAGTAAGACTAAATCTTGCTTTAAAATATGAATTAGAACTAAGCAGTAATGACAGTTCGAGGGAATTTTTGACCCGCCCTAGGAAAAACAGATACATTGCAGGAAAGTTAGATAATAATAATCTTTTAGAAGCCCCATACCTTCCCCAATAAACCGTTAAATTTGGTAGTCTTTAACCATAAATATCTAAATACTTTGATATACATCATAACATTCTTGTCATTTATAAAAAGGATGGCCAAAATGCTTAAATTCAAATTATGTGTGTAATAATATAGTTTAAATAAGGGGTACACTTTTAAGAATAAGATTAACTATCTACTTTAGACCAGTATTGTTAAGAAACCAAACAACAGAAAGCGTGATAAAATTGGCTAAGATAATTTTTTTAGGCATCATACTTTTGGTTGTTGGCGGCAGCCCTTATTTTTATTTTAGGAATTCTGTTCATAGGATACTATTTTTGTAGCCAAACAAACACTTTTAAAGGGTGAGAACACAGACATTCAAAAACAAAAAAAAAACCTATATAAAGATGCACTGAGAAAACGATTTCTTTGTATTCAATAAACTTTCTTTGCTATTAACAAATTTCATATGCAAACAGGGCCGACGAGAGGGGGGAGGCAGACGGGACAAATTTCCGGGGCCCGGGCGTGAATCGCGAATTGATCCGCATTAGAAATATACCTACTACAAGCACGGGAAAAAATATATTTAAATATATATTTTAAATTTAAATGAAAGGCAAAAAAAGTGGCATGCGGCACTATCTACTTGAAAAGCAAGCACTATCATCAAAATAGGGCGTGTCACCCAAAATTTTTTCGCCTGCGGCGCTATTTTTTTGGCGCCTACGGCGCATTTCTTTAGCGCCTTCGGCGCATTTTCTTAGCGCCTTCGGTGCAAACCTGGCAACACTGGAGGCTGTCCAGTCACAGGGCCCGTGTCGGGTCTCGGCGGCCCTGTATGCAAATATCAGCAAACAAATATTACTTTATTCCTAATAGATAATTTGTTATAGATAGGTAAATAAATATAACATTAATAATAACGAATACTTTTTTATCACCATAAAATAAAGTTACGAGTTGTCAAGACCATTAATAAGTTGTATTAATTGTAAAGATATATTACTTTATTGTTAAAATTATAACGTTTAATTAGACTGAATGTTTGTTAATTGCGAAGCCCCACATATTTATTTAAAGCAAATTTCCTCAATTAATATTAAAGTTAGATGACTTGATGATAAGAATATCAAAAGTAACTGTTAAAAAAAGTATATTACCAATAGCATTACGAAAGTAATAGTTAACAAATCATAGTTAGCAATGAATTTGTTATATTTTGAGGTAATAAAAGCGATGTAACTGTAATTATATATTTTTTAAATGTTAAAATATTAACTTAATTACTAAGAAATTATTACTATTCCATAAAGAATATAACTTAGTAGATTAGATATTCTGCGAAGTTAACAATAAATAAATGTATAGTTAACTGTAAAGTTCATGATTTAATGGTTACTAAATATTTTTTGCTACTAAGAAATATTTATTTAAATTAAAAATACTACTTATAAAATTACGCGATGCCGTGGAATTTTAGTGCCTTGGCACGTAACAGCTAAATTTAAGGGAATTGACGTTAAATGTTATCACTCGCATGTATCTTGAGTTTGTTCCAGAAAAACGTCCATCCTCTTGCTCGGCAAAAAATAATTTTTGGTCAATTCCCTTAAACTTGACTTGTTCGAGCATTAAGACCTTCAATTCCACAAGCCGTCTGAAACAAATAAAATCATATTATAAATGTATTTACTTTTTAAACTTGAAATAATATTAAACTAAAAATATGATCAATTTCGTAACTAAAACAAGTAACTAACCTGCCCTAAAATTTATTACTTTAGGTAGGAGGATGGGGATTGTGAAAATAAAATGAATTTATTTCAAGAAAAGCTTTATTAAAAGTAATTTGCAAATAGAGCTTAACTTATTTTAGATACCTACATTATTCCTAGTGTATAATCAGTCGGAATAGTGCGCATGCTCATTTAACTAAAAAATATATACCGGGTGTTGCATCGTCGAGCGGGACATAGGAAATCCCATGTAATTTTAAATGGGGTCAATTATTGGCTTCCCTAATTATTTTAGAGAAAAATTCTATTTAGGTTTATTAAAGAGCACTACAACCCACATTCAAAAGAATAACTTTAGATATTTTTGATGAGCCCGTTTACGGGTTATCGCCGATTTCTTTTTAACTATTTCTCCTTTATATGGCCCCGTATTTGCAGGCGCCAGTCAAGGTAAAAGATGACTGTCAAATAAAGTTGTCATTTTGAAATGTGTGCTTTATTGTTATAAAAACTCGTACATCGAAAATATTAGCCATGAATTACACTTCTGAAGAAAAAATATTGATGATTAAATGGTATTATCAGGGAAATAGTTATCAAAATGTGTCAGACATGTTTGTTGCTCTGTATCCAAATAGACATCGATACCTGCAAAATCTACAGTCGAAAGGACTATCAAGAAACTTGAGACAAAAGGCACTGTAATAAATAACTGCAGATGTGAAGAAAGGCAGGAACAAAGAAGAGATGCAAGAATTATTAATTACCTATTAATTAGTAAAATATTGAAACATGTAAAATGTCATAATTAACCTTGTAATTGAATACTTTATTTTAGTTTTATTCAGATTAATTTGTACTCATAAATACACCTTTAATATTTTCGATGTACGAGTTTTTATAACAATAAAGCACACATTTCAAAATGACAACTTTATTTGACAGTCATCTTTTACCTTGACTGGTGCCCGCAAATACGGGGCCCTAAAAAGGAGAAATAGTTAAAAAGAAATCGGCGATAACCCGTAAACGGGCTCATCAAAAATATCTAAAGTTATTCTTTTGAATGTGGGTTTTAGTGCTCTTTAATAAACCTAAATAGAATTTTTCTCTAAAATAATTACGGAAGCCAATAATTGACCCCATTTAAAATTACATGGGATTTCCTATGTCCCGCTCGACGATGCAACACCCGGTATAGTATAATCAAATGGTAGCAAGAGTGTATTAAACGAGCACACGACTAACTCCGAACTGATTGTGCAACAGGCATTATTTGTTGGTTAATCATTAGCATATAAAAGTGGGAAACTTTAAGAAAATATAACTAACTACAAACATTCTTGGTTAGATAACAGCTTATAAATATATATGAACTCTATAAAAACATTTAGTGACACACACTTATATAAGTTTTTTATTATTACACATACAAAATTGTAAGGAACTCTAATAACGTTCAACAAAGTTAAGGGGTCGAAAATTTAAGTATAGGAGGTTATAAGTAAAAGAATTGAAGAAAAGAGCTCTTACAAAATGGTGGCTTATTCGCTTATTCCCCAGTATAACATGTTCCTTTTTATAAATAAAATGTATATAACATTAATTGAAACCATTTTATGTAAAACATGGGCAAGTTCAAATTAAATTTAGCTTACTAAATATTAAGAACGTAATTTGTCAGATAAATGATTTGTTAACAGTTAAGAAATAAATGTTAATAATAGAAATTAGGTAAGAGCCATGTTACACTGAGCAAAAAGTCTGGTTACAGTTAACAAACGGATTTACTTGGACAAGATTTCTTTAAAATAAAGTTATCAGATTATTACCTAATATGGCCGCTTGCATATGAATATATCCATTCGTTATTATTAAACAAAGTATTTGTTAATCATATTTATTTTAACAGTTAAAAAATATGTGTAATAATTAAATCCGTTGTTAAATATTAATACCAGTGCTTAACATTGACTCAACGTATTTAGTACTTAGTTAAGATATTTTACCAACAGCGCCGAGCGAAACGGCGGCGTGGCACGACACCGACGCGTAGCGATCTGTATAGCCTGCCCGCCACGCCGTCACCTTGCTTCGTCACCAGTTTGCACTGTGGTTTCGTTTGCCGTGCGCCAGTGAATCCATAGCTAAGTTATTCGTGCGTGCATGTTCAATGTTGATGCTGTGCAGGGGTTTATTTTACAGTTTTGTGGCTAGTCGAGTGTTTTAATAAAATAAGATAAGGGAAAATGATTATATCTACACTTAGCCTTAAAATGTAGATTGAAAGTAAATTATGTTTTTGTTGACATCTTAAACCTGTTTTTACGCTACGAATGGCCGCCGCTGATGAATTGAAACGAATTTATGAGGCAGGGCTTGAAGCATTTGAAGCTGATTTTGCAGGTACCTATACAACTATTTTTTTTATACCTATTAAAAAAATACACCATAAATTTTAACATGATATTTTATGCTGTAGGTATACTAGGTATTATAACAGGGTAAAATATACTTTTCTTTGGTTGTTAGGATGTCGCAATATGCCGACAACGTAACATTACCCTTACCTAATTTCTATTTTTAACATTTATTTCTTAACTGTTAACAAATCATTTATCTGACAAATTACGTTCTTAATATTTAGTAAGCTAAATTTAATTTAAACTGGCCCATGTTTTACTTAAAATGGTTTCAATTAATGTTAAATATATTTTATTTATAAGCAGGAGATTGTTATACTGGGGAATAAGCGAATAAGCCACCATTTTGTAAGAGCTCTGAAGCGACCCCTTAACTTTGTTAAACGTTTTTAGAGTTACAATTTTGTATCTGTAATAATAAGAAACTTGTATATGTGTGTCACTGAATGTTTTTAGAGTTCATATATATTTATAAGCTTTTATCTAACCGAAAATGTCTGTAGTTAGTTATATTTTCTTAAAGTCTCCCACTATTTTATGCTAATGATTAACCAACAATTAATGCATGTTGCACAATCAGTTCGGAGTTAGTCGTGTGCTCATTTAATACACCCTTGCTACCATCTGATTATACTTATATATTTTTTAATTAAATGAGCATGTGCACTATTCGGACTCAGACTGATTATACACTAGGAATAATGTAGGTATCTAAAATAAGTTAAGCTCTATTCGCAAATTACATTTAATAAAGCTTTTCTTAAAATAAGTTCGTTTTATTTTCAAAATCCCCATCCTCCTACCTAAAATAATAAATTTTAGGGCAGGTTACTTACTTTTTTTAGTTACGAAATTGATCATATTTTTAGTTTAATATTATTTCAAGTTTAAAAAGTAAATATAATATTTATAATATCATTTTATTTATTTCAGACGGCTTGTGGAATTGAAGGTCCTAATGCTCGAACAAGGCAAGTTTAAGGGAATTGACCAAAAATTATTTTCTGCCGAGCAAGTGGATGAACGTTTCTCTGGAACAAACCCAGAAGACATGCGAGTGATAACATTTAACGTCAATTCCCTTCAATTTTGCTGTTACGTGCCAAGGCACTAAAATTCAACGGCATCGCGTCATTTTATAGTTAAAAGTAGTATTTCCAATTTAAATAAATATTTCTTAGTAGAAAAACATATTTAGTAACCATTAAATCAAGAAGTTTACAGTTAACTATAAATTTCTTTATTGTTAACTTCGCAGAATCTCCACTAAGTTATAATATTTATGGCATAGTAATAATTTCTTAGTAATTAAGTTATTATTTTAACATTAAAAAAATATATAATTCCAGTTACATCGCTTTTATTACCTCAAAATATAACAAATTCATTGTTAGCTATGATTTGTTAACTATTAGTTTCGTAATCCTATTGGTAATAATATACTTTTTTTAACAGTTACTTTTTATATTCTTATCATCAAGTCATCCAACTTTAATATCAATTGAGGGTATTTACTTGAAATATGTGGGGCTTCGCAATTAACAAACATTTAGTCTAATTAAACGTCATAATTGTAACAATAAAGTAATATATCTTTACAATTAATACAACTTGTAGTATCCTATTACACACCACAACGGGACACATTCACTACTTAGTTTATTCTTAAATCAAACAACTTATATTCCTCTATACAACGATGCTCACTGGTTCTCTGCCTTGCTTCGACTCCCCTATCTCTTGGTTTGTCTTACACAACACAGCCAAACAGTGCCTTCGTCATGTTTATTTATCATCCCATAATATTTATTTAAGGTAGTACACTACATCCCTTCTTTGTTAACAAAATTAATTAATACTAGCCTAATCTAACCTAAGTATACATTTACTTTAGTTTTTTGCTTCTTCACAAGTCTCAGGATTATCCACCACTTTCCACTCCCCTTCCATCTTTTTTAAATGAACAATATTTCTTCGATACGTTTTTCCCGTTTCATCATTTTGAATGCTAACGTCCCCACCATTTTTTTTTATGATCGTATGAGGAATAGGACTAAAATTTAGAGTAAGTTTGTTTTCTTTGATCAAGTTTTTAACATACACCTTATCTCCACTTTCTAGGGTACTCTCTACAGCCTTTCTTTTTCTATCAGCATATTCTTTCCCCACTTCTTTTTTTAATGTGTCCCGATCTAAGACTTCGCCATCATGTGCGTTGTTTTCTAAATTTTTTATTGTTGGAATTTTATCCCGAAATTGCCTTCTGAAAAAAAGCTCCGCGGGGGGCTTCCCAGTTGTTGAATGAGGCGTTGCATTATACATCATGATATAATCCAGAAGGTCCTGTCTCCAATCGGATTTTATAGCCTGGCTTATTTTTAAACGTTTAATAATATCCCTATTTTGTCTCTCTACTTCGCCGTTCTGTTGTGGCCAAAAAGGAATAGTATTAAAAATCCGAATTCCCGAACTCCTGCAGAATTCTTTTATCTCACAACAATTGAATTGTTTTCCATTATCTGCCGTGATGGAATATGGAAATCCTATTCGGGCAAATATTTCTTTGAGTACCTTTATCGTGTTGGCAGCCGATATTGATGTCATAATTTTTATTTCCTTGTAGCGGCTAAAGTAGTCTATTATTACGAATATATAATGACCACTTGGTAGTGGCCCGAGAAAATCTAGGGCAACGTCAATCCACGCTTCTGTTGGGAGTTCACGCCTCTTCATAGGGTTTGGCTTGTTTGGAGTAGAAACCAATGTACAGCCTTTACAATTTCGTACCAGTTTTTCGGCGTCGGAATCTATTTTAGGCCACCAAACTTTAGTGCGGAGTCGGCTCTTCATAGCTACAATTCCAGGATGACCTTCATGAGCTGCTTTAAGTACGGCTTCTCTAAGCTTATTTGGTATAACAATTTTATTTCCTCGTAGCAGAATGTCATCATAAAAACATAATTCAGTCTGAAATGGTTGAAACTGTTTGATTTCTTCATGCGGCTGGCTTGTATGCAACCAATTGCGTACTTTATTGATTTCATTGTCTGCTCTTGAGTATTTTTTAATATCTGGCAATGATACTGCTACTGGCCTTGAGTGTTCTACAATTTGTTGAATGTGTTCTTCATTATCAAAAGAACTATTTTGTAGAGCGTTTACACAAAGCCTGGAAAGGGAATCAGCTATGTTTGATTTTCCCGGTTTATAAATTACTTTAAAGTTGTATGCCTGTAGCCGAAGCACCCATCTTTCGATACGAGCACAAGGCTTTGATTTTTTTTCCAAAAATTACCTCTAGTGGTTTGTGGTCTGTCACCAACTCAAATTCCTTCTTTCCATAAAGGTATATGTTGAAATGTTCAACTGCCCAAACTAGGGCCAATGCCTCTTTTTCAGTCTGACAATATCGTCTTTCGCAATCTGATAAACTTTTATTACCATATGCTATTACTCTAGAACCTTCTGAGTCATACTGTATTAAAATAGCCCCCAATCCAACAGGGCTGGCATCGGCAACAACTTGAGTTCTATCTTCAGGGTCATAATAACCAATTGTTTTAATATGGGATAGAGCATCCTTTAGTTTGTGAAAGGCTATATCTTGTTGTTTTCTCCAATATTTACTAATGTCTGTGTTCTTTCCTAATTTGAGTCTGAGTATTTCTCTTAATGGTTCTGTGAGTGTGGCCAAATTAACAACCCATTTTCCAATATAGTTTACTAACCCCAAAAAGCTTTGCAGCTCCTGCGTTGTTTTCGGGGAACGAAAAGTTTTGATAACTGATATGTATTTATCTAAAGGCCTAATACCTTTTGGTGATAACTCGTGCCCCAGAAATTGAATCACCGATAGTTTGTATATACACTTGTGTTCGTTTAAGAGGACACAATTATCTTTTAATGTATTTAGTGCGAATACTAACCGTTTGTTATGTTCAGTTTCATTCTGCCCAAAGATTACAATGTCATCAATAAAGTTGGTAGTCCCCTCGCATAGTGACAGGATTCTTTCCATGATTTTCTGAAACATTTCTGGAGCACACGAAATACCAAAATTAAGACGTTTGTACCTAAAAAGACCTTTGTTCGAAATAAAGGTGGTTATATACCTCGAGTTTTCGCTAATTTCAATTTGGTGAAAAGCGTTTTTTACATCTAAGCGTGAAAATATCCTAGCTTTTCTAAAGTTTGGCAGTAACTGGTCCATTGTTGGTAAAGGGTGATTTTCCCTTAAAATTGCCATATTTGCCCTCCTCATGTCGATACAAATTCTTACTTCACCATTTGGCTTCAACACTGGTACCATTGGTGACACCCATTTCGAAGGACCATCGACCCTTTTAATGATATCAGAATCCAGTAACTCCTCTATTTTTTTATTAACTTTATTTTCAAGAGGTATCGGAATTCTTCGATATGGTTGAATTATGGGCTTGACAGCGTCGTCAATGGGAATATTTACCAAAACGTTTTTAAATTTGGGGAAGGCAGATATGGCATTGACCTGTGACGTGGTCTGTATACCAATCTTTAGAACCCCTAATGACTGTGCTGTATCTTTTCCTAATAGATTTTTTGAGCCGTGTTTTACAACATAAAAAGTAGCATTACATTCTACATTATTACATTTTATTTTAGCCTCAAAACTGCCCAAAATATCTAAAGGTTTGTTACTAGCATACGCCATGAAAACTTTATCAGACTTTCTACTTTGGTTAGAAATTACAACTTTAGATTTCTTTAAATAGTTCCACGTCTCATCGTTTAAAATATTACATTTGCTACCTGAGTCAATTACTAATTGTACAGAAACTCCACCAACATTGCACCGTATATCCGAATCGTTGTCGATATGAAAAACATAGTTCACGTAGTCATCATCACGTTTCGGCTTCTCATACCTTGACTTCTTTGATGGTTTTGCTGAAAATTTCTGTTTGTGCTTCTCTTTCACGGAAGTGCGGCAGTGCTGACTGGTGTGACCCTTGATGTCACATCTCTGACACGTTGAATTTTTATCAGGACAATTAAACGATAAGTGATTCTTAGACCCACATCGGTAACACGATTTTGACTTAATCGCACTTGAACTAGTTCCTGGTCTTGAATTTCTTGCAAACACCTTATTGATCTCCATTGAAGGTTTTTCCTCGCAGAACTCTTCCATTTGTCTATTAACTGATTCCAGGGCATTGGCTTCCATAATGATTCCATCTAATGTTATGGAATCACCTATGGTAAGTATTTTCTTTCTTAAATCGACCGAATACCCCTTTTCCACAATTTGGTCGACTATATTCTCTTCCGCGTTGGTAAATTTACATTTTCCAGCTTGATTTCTTAAGCGCACCAAATATTTTTCGAATTTTTCTCCCGATTCCTGTTTTATGAGGCGAAAAATATGTCGTTCATAAACTTTGCTTTGTTTTGGTGCAAAGTATTCATCTAGCCTTTTTAAAGCTATTTCGTACACATCTGTGTTTTCCGAATCGGCATTAGCATGAGCTCCTGGTAGATTATAATAAATTTCCTGAATTCCCATTCCTCCTACATGTAATAAGGTAGCTCGTTTTTTTACGGGATTCTCGATATTAGCTGCATCCATATAAATTTCTAGCGCTCTTTTCCATCTTCCCCATTTAATCCCCACAGAGCTTACTTCACCATCGCAGTCGAAAGGCTCTAGTGTCGAAAGGTTTGACATGATTATAGAACTGTAACAAAACGCATATATGTTATCTTATTATTTTTGTAAATTTAATTTAAGTACTTAAAATACATAAATAGTGGTTTGCGATGGATATTATTTATAGACCATGCCCTGTATGCACATTTATGAATTTACATTTAAATCAATGTATTTCATTCATTGATGGCCATGTATTCACATTCATGGACTTATATTTGAATCAATGTATCCCATTCATTGATTGCCATGTATTCACATTCATGGACGTTCATTTTAATCAATGTATCTTATTCATTGATTGCCATGTATTCACATTCATGGACTTTCATTTTAATCAACGTATCTCATTCATTGATTACCATGTATTCACATTCATGGACTTTCATTTTAATCAATGTATCTCATTCATTGATTGCCATGTATTCACATTCATGGACTTTCATTTTAATCAATGTATCTCATTCATTGACTGCCATGTATTCATATTCATGGACTTCAGTAAATTTCATTCATTTATTGCCATGTATTCCTATTCATGGACTTTAATTACCTTAATTGTTGATATCTACCAATTGTAGATAGGATTTGTAGCAGACATTTTGAAATAAGGAATATTGCTTAAATTACAATGAACGTTGTTTTATTAATAAAAAGAGATCTGTTCGGCATTTTTAAAAGCAAACTTTTGTGCATAAAAGTAAACAGTTGCGTTAATTTTTTATCACTCGGTAGATAATGTTTCTATCAGTGATAGTATATATTTTCTACTGAACGTTTTGTCGATAATTTAAGTACTTTTATCACATAATCGGATTTACTACTGAGACATGCTCACAGCCATATTACGCAATATACTTTTTTTTTACTTCTAATTTTCCAACCGCTAAAACTGCCGATATGCGGCAAAAGGTCCCTAATCATCCGTCCTTTATAATTTATTTTAAATTATGTTATATTTATAATTTATTTGTGACTATGTAACGCAATTATTTCAATTTATTTGTACCTTTATCCTCGTCGCCAATTTGTAGTATCCTATTACACACCACAACGGGACACATTCACTACTTAGTTTATTCTTAAATCAAACAACTTATATTCCTCTATACAACGATGCTCACTGGTTCTCTGCCTTGCTTCGACTCCCCTATCTCTTGGTTTGTCTTACACAACACAGCCAAACAGTGCCTTCGTCATGTTTATTTATCATCCCATAATATTTATTTAAGGTAGTACACTACACAACTTATTAATGGGCTTGACAACTCGTAACTTTATTTTATGGTGATAAAAATTTATTCGTTATTATTAAAGTTATATTTATTTAATTATCTACAACAAATTATATCTTAGGAATAAAGTAATATTTGTTTACTAATATTTGAACATGAAATTTGTTAACAGCAAAGAAAGTTTATTGAATACTAAGAAATCGTTTTCTCAGTGTACGTTGTCGGTAGATGCGACATCCTAACAACCGAAGAAACGTATATTTTGCCCTGTTATAATACCTACAGCATAAAATATCATCTTAGAATTTATGGTGGATTTTTTAATAAATATAAAAAAATAGTTAGTAGTACCTGCAAAATTAGCTTCAAATGCTTCAAGCCCTGCCTCATAAAGGATACGTTTCAGTTCATCAGCGGCGGCCATTCCTAGCGTAAAAACAGGTTTAAGATGTCAACAAAAACATAATTTACCTACTTTTCAATCTACATTTTAAGGCTAAGTGTAAATATAATCATTATCCCTTACCTTATTTTATTACATCACTCGACTATAGCCACAAGATTGTAAGATAAAACCCCTGAACAGCGTCAACATTGAACATGCACGAACGAATAACTTAGCTAGTCTGGATTCACCGGCGCACGGCAAACGAAACCACAGTGCAAACTGGTGACGAAGCAAGGTGACGGCGTGGCGGGCCTGCTATACAGATTGGTATACGCGTCGGTGTCGTGCCACGCCGTTTCGCTCGGCGCTGTTAATAAAATATCGTAACTACTTAATACGTTAAGTCAATGTTAAGCACTGGTATTAATATTTAACAACGGATTTAATTATTACACATATTTTTTAACTGTTAAAATAAATATGATTAACAAATACTTTGTTTAATAAAAACGAATCGATATATTCATATGCAAGCGGCCATATTATTTAATAATCTGGTAACTTTATTTTAAAGAAATCTTGTCCAAATAAATCCGTTTGTTAACTATAACCAGACTTTTTACTCAGTGTGGGCTACCCTAACTCTTGTAATACCAATGACTAAATCTGATAAAATTTAATGAAATTTAATCATTGCCAATAACGGAGTTTCAAGAAATATAAGACTCAACACACTAAATTATTTTTATATTTTTAACTAGCAATTCGCTTGAATAACAAGCTATATTATAATTTAATCAGTAAGTTTTCTTGCCATATAGATATAAAAATGATTTAAAAACAAATAAATTATACTTAAAGTTTACGTTGAAATTTACCTTTTCCAGACAAAATGCCTACTTTTGGCGGCGTGCTTACTCACAGAACACAGCACAAAAGGACTGACTGAATTTAAATCTGCAGGCAAAACTTATAGTGGCGACATCTCTTAATAACAAGATGCAGCAGATGTCGCTTAAAGGCTACATCTGCCATTTTTTCATCTCTTAATAACTTAAATACATTTATTTTTGATATAATGTCGATCTGAATGCCAATCACTGGTTCCATGCTAATAATCGGGTCTTTTACCCTATTGCATTCTATATAAAGTAAGTGTTTTATACCCTAATGAAGTTCCTATTTGACGAAGCAAATTATAAATCGAGAGAATATTAAATTAATACATAAAGTTTGAGCAAGACACAGCCGATCAATTAGAAGTGAACTAACCTGGACTTCCGTGGCCATTAAAAAAACTTTAACAACCCATCTATGCGAATATTATTTTATCCTATACGAGTTAGTATCAATCAATATTTACATATCGTCAAGATTCCAACAAAGCGCAAATTGCTTAAAATGCAGAAATAAAAATTTTCCGCTCGTATCCATTATTAAATTTTACCTCGTTCATTGTTAATGAATTCTGCATTGCTGTACATCTGCAATAATCTGCGTGCAGGTCCAAGCATTTAATATTTGCGCTATTCTCTACTTACGCGAGGTTTTCCGCCAGCTTTATCACGTTATTTATTTTTCATAATATGATAAATTGCTTTAATCATTATTTATGTAATTAGGTTTGTTAGACGACAAAAAAATTTTATTTTTTTAACTAGCATTTTTCTTGTTGAATTAAATGGATTTGATTTCTCCTTAAGAAATTAGAGTTATTTTAAAATTGCAACTGTTGGCAAATACACAATTTCTATTGAAAATAAGTGTAATGTTGGATATATTTTGGCTGAATCGATTTACGCTACAAAGGATTTTCTCAGAGAGCGCAACTAACCAAATATTAATTTATGAGTGATCCAGCAAACTGAAGAAACTTTTAAGTCCTGACAGCATCACGCAAGTTCAAGTTCATATACCGTCTAACGAAAAAGTTTAGCTATCAGGTGTTCTGGAGTCCTATGGGAAGCATCCTGACTTATTGCCTGCAAGAAAATCATAGGGTTGTACCTTATTTCAGTTAGTGAAACTTAAGGAAAATCAAGAAGGAAACTACCAGGCTAACCTCCTGATGGCTTCCAATTGGTAAAACATCCACTATATTCGCCAGACTTAGCTCCTTGTAATTACAGCCTGTTCCCAAATTTAAAAACTATTTATATAGGTAGTTTGCAGAAAAAGTGTAATAAACAGTAGATGTAACATAGGTACAAAGATATCTAGTGGCGACCAAAGGCGTTATCTGGCCCAACCTAACAGGAAACGGTCATAAGGTAACGGCAACGATCAGAGAGACAGCCATTAATTACAGGAGCCACCGTCCGGTGGCATCAAAAGCCTATTTGATTAAGGACAGAAAGCAAACACATCGTTCAGATCATACGATTCAGATTAGCACGTCGTGAGGCTTCAAATAGGGAAATCGGAGCAGAAGGTCGCAAAGTAGCACCAGGAGAATTTACACATACTTTTTGACCTTTCACGTGTTATTCTTTTTTACAATATATTATTCATAGGAGCTCATTCTCATCAGTTTAGACATAATATGTAAGACTGACTGCAAACAAACATTTTCGTAAACAAGGACCAAGGTAGTTTAATCCGTCATATATTTGCCTCGTTTTTAAGCGCATTAAAGAGATTAACGTATAATCAGGCTATACTTTGCAGTTTTTTTTTAATTTTTAGTTTTCTGTAAAATTTTTGGACGAAATCGCCAATATTTACTCCATTCCTCTAATGAGAAGTAAAATTTCTCTACGTTGGGAAATAACAATAATAAATAATCTTAAGTATATTATGAAAAACTTTCTCTGTAATGAGGTTAAGTTACAAAAACGATTTTAGCATTCTTACTTACCGTTTCTTCAACATGTTATTGGTTCTAAGTCATTTTCAGCTAATTTTAAATGAAGAAATTCCGGAAAATAGTATCAAGAAGGAAACTCTTATATTCAAAAAGGTTGCCAATTTGACTGCTTTTATCGGTATTATGCCTGGTTACATAATTTCTATTCTCTACTAGGTACTAATATGAGGAATCGCCTTTACTCCATTTCTCTAATGAGAAGTAAAATTTCTCTACCCTAGGAGATAACGATAATAAATAATCACATACTAATATGTATAATATGAAAAACTTTCTCTGCTATGAGGTTAAATTACACACGATTTTAGAATTATTCGCCGTTTCTTTGACATGTTATCGGTTTTAGAGCCTTAAATAACCATTTTAAATGTAGAAATTTCGAAAAATAGTATAAAAAAGAAAACTCTCACTTTTAAATGTCAACACCATCACAAATTTGACAGGATATAGAATCGTCTTTTGCTATCGACAACAATCTCTTCCAAGGTTGCCAAATTGACTTCTTTTATCGGTATCATGCCTGGTTGCACAATTTATATTCTCTACTACTAACATGAGATATCGCCCTTATTTACTCCATTTCTCGAATGAGAAGTAAACTTTCTCCACCCTAGGAAATAACGATGACAAATAATCACCTAGGTAAATAATAAAAAACTTATCATGAAACGAAGTTATTTCACACGATTTTAACATTCTTACTCAAAGTTTCTTTAACATGTTATTGGTTTTAATCCTTGGCTAACCATTTAAAAAAAATAATTGTTTTAACAAATTTTAATGTTTATTTTGTGTTCAAACGTCTATTAACTGCCCTAAACAATGGGATTAATATAACTATGGGAAACTGGACCTTAGGTCTCCAGTACCTCGAACACAAAAATTTCCTAACAACATATGCTAAAAATTTTACAAAATGGAGTAAGTACAGAACTCATCAATAAGTTTAAACGATTACTAATTTAAAATTTCTTTTCTTTTTACACATTTTTACTTAATTGATAATAATGAAACTTTCTTTCTTTCCCCCTTTCTTTTAATACAAATTCGTAATATGAATTATAGAACTTCGAAAGTCTTCTTTATGTATCCTTACTTGAACCTGAATAAGAGGAACATGTATTTCTCTATGACCTTCTAAATTTCACAATTATCTTTGAATTTATTACCTCTATTAACAAAATTTCTTGTCAGTATGTTGATTGCATTTTCAAAAAATTTTTAAAGGGCTCCATCAACGTCACCTTCCACTTCCACCTACAATTTTCTCTATACTGCTTATATTAACTGCAGTACTATTTTTTGTCTCCTGAAGATGAAGGTTGCTACCTTCGAAACATGTAGACTTCGAAAACTGAGCCTCTGATTGCTCTTATTAAATTAGTGGAGAAAGACTTTTTCACTTTCACAAATAAAACGAGACAATCTTTTCAATGCTTAATGGAACGGTTTGATAGTAATGGCAGCATTAAATATAGCAAACGAAAAGTGGTAAACCGAAATGCTACCAATGAGGAGAAAGAAATTGAGATTTTACTTCATGGTGAAGATAATCCCCAGGTCAGTAGCCGTCACTTAGCTAACTTATACTACACAACCCAATCTACCGTTAATCGCACCACGGGAAAACTCAAATATCATGCCTTCCATATGGAACTACACCAAGAACTTCTAGACCATGATTTTGAACAATGAGTACTTTTGTACCATCATAAATGAAGCTATAGAGGTCGATCCGAATTTTTTGTCCAAATTAATGTTTTCTGATGACAGTTAATCCATTCTGGATCCGGAAAATCCAAAACCAGAACCATTGGTCGCTCAATGTATGGTGTTGTAACGTTATTGATAGTTATTCAAATGATGTTGAGTTGCTTCGGCCAAAAAGACTTTTTTTAGTTTGTTAGGTGTGGGTTGTCTTATTATCTGACAAATTTTTTTAGGGCGCCATCCTACCAGAAATGATACAAAATTTTATAAACACTTAGTAGTTTATTAAACTAAATCTGTATAATATTGGTTGTTGAGATTGGTTTCTGAGGAAACAGTTTACAGTATAAAAAGGTGAAAATTAAAGTGAAAATATAGCAATGGTCTGCTGGTCTTTACAAAGTTGTCCTTCTGACTGACAAATACTTAGCTCTGCATTGTCTTCCATGAGGTGTGTCCAAGATCCAGTTCTCTTCACCTGTAAGTTGTCTCGATGAGGTGTTCGGTGTTCCATGCATATACTTCAGCAACGGAGAAGGTGTTCCATGCATAGACTTCAGCAATGGAGAAGGTGTTCCATGCATAGACTTCAGCAATGGAGACGATGAGGAAGACGTCAGGACTTGATTAGACTTGAATTCTTGTGACAGCGATTGATAGGAGTAATGACATCTGATGAGCTTGTCAGTTTGTCAGCCTCAGGTTTGCTCGTTTACATAAAATATTAGAAAGGTGGCGTGAGACCAGCGAATAATATTGCAATAAAGGTTTGAAAATGAATACTTATGGTAAACAGTACCAGTTGTAACTTAAATTTCTATACTATAGTCACAGGATGTTTTTACTCCCTGTTACTCAAGTGATCATGAATAAAATTTAAATTAAGAAATAAATAACCATGTTTAATTACATAAGGTCAAAAACAAATTTTCTTTCGTGTTTAAGTAGTACGAAAAACAAATGATTTGATTGACTTAAAATATATCTAAGTTTTAAGTTAATCTAAAAGAAGCATATATTGTGCCAACAAGATAAAAATTAAGTAATTAATATACTACAGAATGTACAAATATATCATACAGACATTTAAAACTAAAAGAAAATACTGCATTCAAAGCATCCACAACTTTGTGTAGATTCGATATGCATAACGAGCAAAAAGGCAATCGTTTGCTAGATAAATAAATGCATTCAAAAGTATTTCTAACTTTTGCGCAGGTACGATATACAACACGAGCAAAAGACAATCGTTTGCTAGATAAATGTGGTTTAACGAGCTACAGGCATTCGTTACCACATGATATTGGCGTACCAGACTAATGTCCTAATTATGGCACCCAAGGTAAGATACGAACAAGATAATTTCAAGATACAGTACAAGAGAAATTGTTTATACAGTGTGACTTAAGATACTATCCCTCCAGTACAAGCATGTCACGCTAATTGAGTGAGAAGTTTAAGGAAAAATAAATGTTAAACTAGAATCGATTTCTGACAGATATCAGAGAGAAATTGGGTGAGTTTTTCAACAAATTCAATTAAGGTTTAAGCTTAGAAACAAAAAGAAAAACTTACCTGCTTTCCTCGATATAAGCTTCCTTGGATATTCTGTCAGTCACCAGTTCTGTAGAGCCTGGATATGTCGGTTTCCTTGTAAATGGTCCAGCCAGGTTTACCCTATATCTGGTTCTCACCAATGTTCATCAAGAACTTAAATAAACCACCAACTGGCTAACGATATTTGCTAAAACATAAAAGAACGACAGAAAACCGAGAAAGTTAAATTAAGAATTTGGATATTATTTGACAATGAAAAATAAGGTAAACCATGACCTGTTGATTGACTTAAAAAGACATTTAAATTGAATGCAAAATTATTAAAATATTGACTGAAATCCAAACTTACTGAAGAAATAATCTTATGACTGCGTTCTGTCTGTTGAGATGATGCTTTTAGATCTTTAAAAACATTATACTTTACAAGAACAAATGAGATGAATGAAGATTATTAAAATATGACGCCATGATGGTCGGCACGTCTTTATTTTGTTAAAACATACTTAAAACATAAAAATGTGGAATTTAGTTCGTGTAAAAATAGATTAAAAGGTCATGGCTACTTAAAAAGTAATATTTATGGTTCAATTAGTCCAATTACATACTTATTCTCAGATAAAATATAAATTTAGTGAAACAGAAGCTTAGCGTGACATACCTGTAACAGGATAAAAACGAAAGTGAGGTAAAAAATTCACTTCTCTGAGTCGAGCCTTTACGCATCCCCGGAGCCAATATGAACTAAATTAAATGTACGAAATCGATAATCTATATTAAAGAATACCCTAGAAATCTATATTATAGAACGACAAATTTACAGTTGCTCTTTTCCTTTACACAAACTTAAATAATCGATATTCTGCAGTATGCAGAGTTATCCATAGATGGCAGCGCTAATGCCTAAAGATACTTTAAAATCCAATGAAACGAAATAACTTTTATTACGTTACAGTGTGGAATCAGAAATCTTCGAGTTATTGGTACATATGTTTTCCGCGAACGACTTAACGGGCATAGAAATTTAAACTTTTTGCAAAATGAATTATCACAGCTCCTTGACAACGTTGATGACATTGAAAGGAAACAAATGTGGATTTAACAAGATGAAGCTCCTGCTTATTCCCCCAACACCAGAAGATATGGAAAATAGTATACGGGATGCCTGCAGGACAATACCACCCTTTATGCTAAGGAACGTGCAGGGAAATACAGTAAAAAGACTGAACATGTATATCCAAGTAGACGGGCATATTTTTGAACATTTACTACGTCATAATAATTAAAAATTAAGTTAGTTTTATAGCGTTAGTCCCTTTAGTGTAATAAAAACAAGGGTAAAAATCAGAAAAATGAAAATAAATCGCAAAATAGGTATTTGACATAGGTACTTAATAAAAATTAAAGAGTTTTATAGAACCTATTAGAAAAAACGATAATATACAGGGTGCGCCATTTAAACAAGTTGATATTTTTCAATTTAAATTAGTCGAAATATATAAATTTATTTTGAACGCCCTAGCTCAAATTTCGTTACATGTTTTTTCTTGTCATCCTAATAGAATATTTGTATTAAATATGAGGATTCTATCTTCAAAATCAATGGCGGAACTGTCAATTTTTTTATAAGAGTAAAAACTAATATTTTTCTGGAAAAATTAAAATATTAGAACAACTACTAGGTTTAGGTATATAATACTATAAACAAAAAAGTTATAGAATTTCATGCAGAATTTAAAATAAATTAAAAAATAAGGTGTTACATTTAAAAAAACGCATTTATTTATTTATTTATTTATTTAGTACACTACCCAGACAGTAACTTCCAATTACAGGGTAGCAACATACAGAAAACAGAAATAACATTATTCAAATAATACACAACGAAGTTCTAACCAAACTAAACGTAACTTAATCTACACTAGCCTTACTAAGCAGTAGGTGATAAGACAATGGCTTATAAATAAAAAATATACAGTCCATTAACCTACAGTTAAATAAACTTTTTTCAATTGTTGTACAGTACAGAGAAATATGTCAATATGGTGCTTATATTTTTCATAATCATTGCACATGACATAGAGCGGTGAATACAATAATAAATTTGTTCGAGGAACAGGTAAATAAAAAAAGGAATAATTAATGCGAGCCTGCAGGGAAACCTAAGTCTAGGCAATATTTCTGGACAGTTCAATTTACCCTTTAACATCTTATACAAGAACAAAACTGCAGCAAATTCTCTACGTTTCACCAAACTGGATATGTTAAATCTGCTTAACATAACATCATTCGGAAAGCCAATCTCCGGATAGGTACCATCCGACTTAAACCAAAGGTATTTAACAAAACGTCTCTGGATTCTCTTAATCGCGTTAGAATGAACTTCATAAGCAGGGTACCAAATAAGTGACCCATATTCCAGCTTACATCGCACGAATGCATTAAACAATATAATCAGAGTATTCATGTTAACAAAATCCTTAGAGTTTTGCAAGACAAAGCCGAAATTTCTGTAAGAGCTTAAAATTAGCTCATTGATGTGATTGACAAAAGATAACTTTGCATCAAAAGTACTAATACCCAGATCTTTAAATTGAGAGCACCTTAACAAAACAGTCCGATTTATACTGTATGCAAAGTAAGTTGGGGTAGTTCTACGAGTAAATGATAAGGCAAAACATTTGTTTATATTAAGGTGTAAATTGTTTAAATCGCACCATCGACCCAATGAGGGAGACAATATCTTCTTGAAGGTAAATGCAATCACTCAGCGAATCAACTTTACAAAATATTTTTAAGTCATCAGCATAAAGAAGTGAATGTGATTTAATATTATCTATGATGTCATTTATAAAAATATTAAAAACAAGGGACCAAGGACTTTTAATTTGACATGACTAAAGGTAATTTCATGCAATGCAGTCTCAAAAACTTTAGAAAAATTGTTACGTTATATTCGCCATGCTTTTTTGAACCACCCTGTATACTTAAAAATTATTTTATACTGTGCATCTTAACATTCTCTAAACCTTTTTGTATTTAACGTTTTTTGGTAACTCCAGAAGCAAATAGGATAATGAACTTTACTCTATGGTTGACTCACCCTGTACCATTGTACTAAAAGTAAAATGTTAAATTATGACAATCTTTGCAATACTTGCAGATAATATAAACGGGGCAAACAACCCGGAATATAAGACCCCTGATTGTTCGAACTTTAATATTCAAACCGCCACTGTCGGTTCCATAGAAAGTCCTGGAAGTTTATGCGAAGAAAAGCAACTAGCAGCAAGTAAGAGCACGCCCATGGATTTATAAACCGAACATTGGCTTAAATAAAGAAACTAGTGGTATGTAAAGTTTGAGCCTTAGTTTATCCTATTTGTTTCTTTCATCCCTTCTAAATTGATACTGTAGTATACACATAATTGAAGGACCAGTGCGAGGAATGTGTCGGTTATGCAAATGCATCAGAATACGAGAAGTTCGCTTTAAAATAATCTTATGATACACATCTAAAAGAAAAAGTGTTGTCACGAGCCGAGAAAGAAAAAGATAAACGAAACACTGATGAAAATGTTGTTATTGCTGTTTACGATTTACAGGCGGTTTTGTCCACTTTCTATTATACGTCAAAATTAAATGTTTTCAATTTTACTATACACGAAATGAAATAGAATACTGCAAGTTGCTACGTCTGGAATGAATCTGAGGCAAATCGAGGCGTTTGTGAAATTGGAACTTGCTTGCTTAAATACATTAAATCTTTAGAAGCCAACATAAATAAATATAAAAAATTGGATATTATATTTTATTCTGACTATTGTTGCGGGTAACAAAAAAATAGATCCCAAAGTCTGTCTTTTATAAATTCTATAACACACAAGTTTCTCATTAAAGACCATACTCAGAATGAAGGGTACAGCGTTCAGTCGGTTATCGAGAAACAAATTAAAAAGGCTCTAAAGTGTGGGCCCATATACATACCCGAACAGTGCATTACCCTTATACGCACAGCAAAAAAAATCTGGTCAACCCTATAAAGTAAAGGAAATTACTCATAAAGACATTATAGACATAAAATATCTCGGTACTCTGGGTAATAACTTAAAAAATTCTAACAATAAATCATTAAAAATTGGCGACCTTAAAATAGTTAAATTTGTTAAAAATGATAATAAAATGTTTTATAAAACCTCGTATGAACAGGATGGTTCTCAATTTGTTAAATTCAAACAAACAAGCAACAATAAAAATAAAGTCGTAACATTAAGGAAACTGTACTCTACCAAACCAAAGTTGAGTGAAAGGAAAAATAAAGCATTTTAAGTTCGTTTAAGAAAAATGCTATTCCGAAATATTATTTAAATTTTTTTAACAACTTGTAAGACTGGAATTTCGTAAGTTTTAACGGAATTTGCCAAAAAAGTGTGCCAAGGCTTTATTTAGTTTTTAACCTTTGATTAGATTTTCTTCACCTGTAATGGTTCTATTTTTTTAAATATTTTTTTTTGCTTATGACGTAAGTAGTTATGGACTAAAATATTTATTTCATGAAATTTTTTATTTTAAGATAATAAAAACCCTATTTTACATAAATATGTAGTACTTTTATTGCATTAATATTGAAACATTTATACCCTAAAGCAGTTGTAGTTTTTTTTAGAAAACTGACATAACTTAAAAGGATTTTCAAATAATCTTTAAAATTTAATGCTGAAATTAAAATCGACACCAAAAAGTATTAAAACTGAGCTAGATGTTTTAACTAGCATACCAAATCTATAAAATGTTAAATATTTATTCTAATTTCTACGAACCTTTAGTTAACAATGAACCTACACTTTTAAATGGCTTTCCTGCAAAATTTGTCCATTTTCAGTTATTAATATGTCGGTTTTCTTGTGTACCCGCGATATTATCTCGTCAGTACTATTTGTCACATTTTCAAGGATGACGCTATGCCAAATTAATGTGAATGGAAATTAGGATTAACTTTCATATTTTCTGACATACCAAACCTTTCAAAACATGCTAGCATTCAAATAAAAATAATTTGTTCCTATACCCTTAACGACACTCTGGCATATATTTTATTCCCTTAATACCGGTCACCGGTCAAGGGTTTTACGAAAACTAATACTTGTATAACAAAATTTCTGGGACAATAAAATGTTGTCGCTTAACTGAAAACGTGCCAGGCAACTTCAGCTAAATATAATAAATTATATACTTTGTTACAGTTTTACCAAAGAGCCCTCCAAGTCTAACTACGGATAAAAGTTTCTACGAGGTCGGGGATGTGTTGAAAGCAAACTGTAGTTCGCCGCAATCCAGACCAGCTGCCACCCTTACCTTTATATTAAATAATATCGTGGTAAGTACTGGCAACAGATTTCAAACTAACTATAAATTACTTGTAGCATAGGCGTAGTAGACCGTAAACAGCTTGGGTTTTATTGGGATCAATATGATATCAAATGAAATAGACGTTAGGTACATTAGAATTTGTTACTGCATTCACAGATAAAAATACACAGTATCAAAAAGATTTGCCGTACTTTCAATGTAACAACTTGTTGCTATACAGGGTGTAATTTAATTGAGTGCCGATACTTAAGGGTGATAATCTATGAATGATTCTAAGATAAAAAGTTCATATGGACATATGTCCTAAACCTCTTCATTTTTGAGCTACAGGGTGTTAACATTTTAAGAAAAATATAACCTTTTTATATAAATCACTCTTAGATATTTTTATGAAATTTTGTACATACCTTTTAATCAATAAGAAGCATTTTTTGACCTAACAGATTTATAAAAATTTTTACCAGTGACGTCCGTACGGGGTTTGAACTGAATATTTTTAAAGAAAAAATGGATACGCCACTGCTTTTTCTAAAAACGAAACTTACTTTTGAAATTCCCATTTATTTTAAAGCAAATTTCGTTTATGGACTTACTTTTGTACGACGCACCGTTTTCGCGTAAAAAAATAAAAACAAAAAAAACATTTTTTTCTTCGGTTCATTGAGACTGCTTTTATTTATTTTGTTGAATTTGGTTGGCACCCACCATGAGTGGAAACACTTTTTTTGGGACAACAATTTATTTTCTACTCACCAGTGACATTCAACTGAACGTTTGAAAAGAAAAAAACGGTAACCATATTAAATGCCCTCTTAAAGCAAATCAAATAAAAATCAGTAGGCTGGGTAAAGCTACATCAATTTTGACGTTTCTTTTCATAAAGACAAAAGGCCTGGCATTGATTTTGCATTATTAAATAATTATGATTACAGTAAGACTTTAAATTATAATAAAAGAATGGTAAATTTTACAAACAGTGAATTAACTGACATGCATTTTATTTATGGGCTTGCAGACGGTAATGCATACGAAGCCAGGCGGATATACCAAGAGCGGTATCCAAATCGCGTACTACCCGATCCGAGAACATTTTCTAGGATTCATAGACGTCTCCACGAGACCGGAACTTTAAAAGTAGACCACAGTGCTAAAGGAGTCCATCAAACAGTAAGAACACCGGAACTTGAAGAAGGAATTTTACACGAAATTGAGGAGAACCCCGAAAGTAGCACGAGGAAAATCGCGGCAACATTTAATGTTTCACATTTTCTTGTTTGGAAAATTCTCATCGAAAATTTATTATACCCATATCACATTCAAAGAGTCCAGGCATTACTCCCTAGAGATTTCCCGATGCGCATTAATTTCTGTGTGTGGTTTCTTCAAAACCTGATGGAAAATCCGTTATTTGACAGGCACATTATTTTTACCGACGAAGCTAATTTTTCTCGAAACTCAATAAGAAATTTCCATAATAACCATTTATGGGCGGATGAAAACCCTTATGCAATTGTAGAATCAAATCATCAAGAACAGTTCTCAATAAATGTTTGGGCTGGCATTATTGATGATTATTTGATAGGCCCATTTTTTCTCCCAAGAAGACTTGATGGACAATCATATTTACACTTTCTTGAAGAAGATCTGCCGCCAATGCTTGAAGACCTTCCATTATTATTAAGAAACCAGATGTGGCTAATGCACGATGGTGCGCCTCCACATTTTAGCTTACGAGTGCGTGAATTTTTAAATCACACCTATCGCAATCGGTGGATAGGTCGCGGAGGAACGCAGCCATGGCCACCTAGATCTCCGGACCTTAACAGTTTAGACTATTTTTTCTGGGGGCATCTGAAAAGCTTAGTGTACCAAGTGCCGATTCATACCGAAGAAGAGTTACGAAATCGTATATTAGTATGCTGCCAAACCATAAGAAACACCCCGGAAATCTTCGAAAATGTGCGTCAGTCTATGGGAAGAAGAGTCCATGCTTGCATACGTGTGGGTGGACGACACTTCGAACAACTACTGTAAATAATGTGGGTTCTTTATTCTGTTTATCTTCTCTTGTCATTTCGCTTTCGATTTTAGGTTTGGAATTTTTCCTTTTAAATTAATCGCGATTTTTGAAATAAAATTTTTTATTTTTTTTTGTTTTTATTTTTTACGCGAAAACGGTGCGTCGTACAAAAGTAAGTCTAAAAACGAAATTTGCTTTAAAATAAATGAGAATTTCAAAAGTAAGTTTCGTTTTTAGAAAAAGCAGTGGCGTATCCATTTTTTCTTTAAAAATATTCAGTTCAAACCCCGTACGGACGTCACTGGTAAAAATTTTTATAAATCTGTTAGGTCAAAAAATGCTCCTTATTGATTAAAAGGTATGTACAAAATTTCATAAAAATATCTAAGAGTGATTTATATAAAAAGGTTATATTTTTCTTAAAATGTTAACACCCTGTAGCTCAAAAATGAAGAGGTTTAGGACATATGTCCATATGAACTTTTTATCTTAGAATCATTCATAGATTATCACCCTTAAGTATCGGCACTCAATTAAATTACACCCTGTATATACAGGGTGTTTGGTTCACTGACGTATATCTGAGAGGGGGTGATAGGTAAGATGATTTCGAACATATTTAACTATATATACTATTATACAAAGTGTTACACATATCGAGATATCATCGTTTTCCGAATATTACCGAATTTAGTGAGTAGTCCATATAGTTATAATAAAAGTTTTGTCAAACATTTTATCTGATTGTATCTTTTTTTCCTATAAAGTTGAATACGCGTTTCATCGATATAAGATACTTAATGGAATCTACATGTGATGAATAAATTTTGTGGCTCAGTAGAATTTTCAAAATGAATTACTGTAACTTCCAAATTTGACTTTATCAGTGAATAAAATAAAGTGTGTAAATAAAATATTTGCTCAAATATCTTTAAAAACTCACTTGGTGTTAGTCCTTTTAAATGAATAATAGCAGATGCAGACTTAACGTTGCATAGGATATTTATTTTTAAAAAAATTATAATTTTTTAGGAGAAAATTGCATATGACTATTTAACAGAATAAAATAAAACAACTATAAGCGGGTATTTATGAGTATTACTTTTCATGCTCGAAATGAGAACCACCGTTTCTAATACAACGTCGACATCTTCGTCGAATCTCTGTAGTGGTTACGCCTAGCCTCATTTCCGCCTTCATTATTTCTGCTGCCCCATTAGTTTTTTGAATAAGATGGTCTCGATCTCGAATTTCCTCATTGTACACCAGTTCCCTCATTCGGCCCCAGACATGATAGTCGGCGGGGGTCAGGTCTGGAGATCTAGCGGGCCATAATATCGGTCCATTTCGCCCTATCCGCCTTTCAGGAAATTGATTATTTAGAAATTCCCTTACAGTTATCCGGTAATGGGCAGAACGTCCGTCGTTATGGTATATAATTTGTCCTCTTACATCCAAAGGCACTTTATCCAAAATATCGGACCGACCAAAACTCTGCCTATTATACCTGCCCACACGTTTACATTAAATTTTCGTTGGAACGAAGTTTGTTTCTTCATATGGGGGTTTCTTTTGCCCAGTAATGCAGATTATGAAACTTAGTAATCCCTTCACGAGAAAAGTTGGATTCATCCGTCCATAAAATCCTACGTGCAAATGTTGCATCTTCTATGTCAGCATTTAAGATAAATCGACTAAAAGTGGTTCTTCGGACTGGGTCTCCTTCCTCAAGTCGTTGCACGAGGGTGTAGTGGAATGAGTGCATTTTCTTAGAGTGAAGAACTGACCACACCTTCCATGTAGATAGATTTAGCTTTTTCGCTATTTTCCTGGTGCTCACGGTGTGCTCTGCTGCAAAAATATCCAAAATTTGCAGATCCACTTCAGCGCGATATTGTTGGTTGTTCGCTCTAGGTTCTGTGTGATGTAAATTTCCAGTTTCGCTTATTCTACGATATATATTAGCGAACACGGTCACGTGGGGTACTCTTCTTTGAGGACATCTTTCAAGATATAATCGCTGAGCAGCAGCTGAGTTGCCGTCGGCTTTGCCGTACATAAAAATTATATCAGTATACTCCACATTCGAAAAAGCAGCCACTATACCTAATTGTTGAGCGGAAAAAGTCACAAAATAAACAGACTAAATTAAATCAATTAACAAGTAATCAAATCTTCAATAATAAGTTTGTGCGTCACCGAGCAACGCTATTTAAACACAACATCAATAACAAAAATAAAATTTTGGTGCCTGCACCACATCGATAAACACCACTCGATAGAAAATAACTAGCATTTAGTGATGGAATGTGATACAATAAGTTTTTAAAGATATTTGAGCGAATATTTGATTTACACATTTTATTTTATTCACTGAGTCAAATTTTGATGTTACAGTAATTCATTTTGTATATTCTACTGAGCCACAAAATTTTTCCATCACGTAGATTCCATTAAGTATCCTACATCGATGAAATACGTATTCAACTTTATAGGAAAAAAGATACACATATATGTTTGACAAAACTTTTATTATAACTTATATGGACTACTCACTAAATTCGGTAAAATTCGGAGAAACGATGATATCTCGATATGCGTAACACTTTGTATGATAGTACCTATATATGATTAAATATGTTCGAAATCATCTTACCTATCACCTCCCTTTCAGATATACGTCGGTAAACCAAACACCCTGTATAATAAAATCCAGACTGTTTAAAAAATATTTTTATTTTCTTAATGATTTAGTTGGAGGCTTCTTAGATTTTTAATTTTACAATAATTAATTTAACAATCTAAATAATACATAATTCCATAAGCTTACAAAGCTGGCGATCACGATCAGGTTATTGATATCCGGCGAATTCACCTGTAGAAACTAAAATTATTAGAAAACTAAACGTAGTTTAAACTAAGTGAACGGAGCAGAGTTTATACTTACCTGTCATACATTGTTACTGTATAAGCCACAGTATAAGGCTGGTTCCTTTATACAGGGTGAGCTTTTTAAAGTGTTACAAGGCGATATCTCGCAAACGGTTTAAAATCTTTTTTTGAAATTTTAACGAGGCAATTGTAGAATGGGGGCATATTTAAACATATTTTTATCATATACCCTCTGTCCCCATTTTGACCGAAAACGATTACTTCACTTTTTGAAGAAAGTCCTAGAGAATCACAACGCGTCTTTGCGTTATTCACATACGAATTTTGCCACTACTTGGCAGAAGAGAAACATCACTTATTACAGAGCCGAGAAAAGATCACACTTTTGTGTTCTCAGAATTTAATGGGAGCGCGGAACTTCTCTCGTCAAGATGGTGTTGGCGAGTCGTTTGACGTTATGAGGCTAGTACATCCGCTACTTGGTGTCCCGAGTAAACTAATTAGCGTTCAGTGACACGCTATGTCGCTATGGCAACGATGGCCATAGTTTTTTTTACCGATAAGAAACTAGCACAAAAATTAAGGTAAAAAAGTAACCCGCAAACTAATTTGCATATTATACTATCCGACAAAGGGTCCTAAGTTATAAGTATTGAGAATGTTGTAACTTAAGTCGAGAAATAATAATTCCTAGAGCTAAACTTAATTATTGGTGGTATATTTTGTGAAATATACCAATTTTAATAATCTGCTAAAACCGTTGCCATGATTTTGGCGAATTTTAAGCGAAGAACACTCTAAAAATAGGATTGTAAACAGCAACTTCCTTTATTGGTCTTGCCGACTTGCAACTGTAGTACATAAAATACTGTCAAACTTAAGTCGAGAAATAATAATTCCTAGAGCTAAACTTAATTATTGGTGGTATATTTTGTGAAATATACCAATTTTAATAATCTGCTAAAACCGTTGCCATGATTTTGGCGAATTTTAAGCGAAGAACACTCTAAAAATAGGATTGTAAACAGCAACTTCCTTTGTTGGTCTTGCCGACTTGCAACTGTAGTACATAAAATACTGTCAAGATTTTTCTTTATTTTTGGAGATTATTTTAAGTTGTTTAGCTCGTTTAGCTTTTTTTGAAAAATATTTGCTAGCACGTTTTGCTCCTTCTTTGATCATCGTCAGCTTGCAGTAATTAATTGAAACAGTTAAATTGTAAGAAAAAACACAATGAGGCTAAAATTACTTTCAGAATAAATTTAAGCGTCTGAGAGAGCCAAGGCAACATAGGTAATTTAAGTTACAGTACACATTCACAATTCTTCGGGGCTGCCTGATGATGTGTTATTATCTTTTAAACAAACGGCTTTGGTTTTTAAAATCTTTGACAGCAACACAACGTTATTGACAAGATAAGCTTCTAAATGAAATTTCAGGCATGTCACCTAAACCCTCATTACCACTGAAGTGGTTACTTGCTTCTCCTGAAGAATCAAAACTTTTGTAGAACTTTAGTTCTGGACGTGTTCTCCAGTCAAAGTCATAGTGTTTCTCCAAAAGAGATGCAATTGAAGATTTCTTTTCCCTCGAGCAATTTTCAGTTGTAACTTTTTTAGGGCGTTGTCATTGTCTAGATTTAAAATTTTATTCCGAGCAGAAAATATACAAAAAGTAATATTTTAAAGTTTGTTTCTTTGCTCATTTCCAGATACTTGGTTGTCAACCCCCCCCCCCCTCAAAATGTTACGCCTATGATTAAATTTTGATAGTTTTGATTTTAGATCTAGATTCAGCATATAAAAGTTACTAAAATACAAAAAATTCATGTTTCTATGTTCAACTGTTTGGGAATGATCTAAAAAGTATCATCTTCATGGGTTCCCTACCCTATGAGGGGGTAGCTCCCTTAGGGGGCAATTTCCGATACTTGTTTATTAAACAAATTAGTATTATTTTCCGACGCAGATTCCACTGTTTTCCTTTGGCCACCTAATTTTGAGGCACCCTGTATTGTGCTTTACTAATTATCTTTCATTTCTATTCTTGTATGATTAGGTATAATTTTAGTGTTTATTTATTTTACAGGAGTATTTACAGTTTACTGGTGTTAGAGGGTGGTTAGGTAGAATAGCTCTGCCAGATCTCGCCACCAAGATATAATATTTTGTCTGTATCTATTTTTTTTCGATTAAATAAAGACCTGTTTATTATATTTATTAAATAATTTATGACAGGTGATGGTCTCATGATGCGTAAAGTATCGAAGTGGTTGGTCGACTGCAATTACAGAGTATTGCATGTGACAAGACTCAACAAATACACAACTGGCATCTGAGTTAGATTTTTATTTTTATTTTTATTTACAGCAAATATCGACTTACGCATCTTGTATGCTGTGGACGGTATCCTAATGTACTTGGACTAGTGCTAGGAATCAAACCCGAATAATTCGACTATTCGAATATTCAAATATTCAAATACAGAATTTTTTTTTTAATTAGTCATGTATTCGATTATTTGAGTATTGAAATATTTGAATATTCGTGTTTGCATGTTTAAATGTTTTAATATTCGAGTATTCAATTATCAAATATTTTTACTTTTAAAATAATTATTTAATGTTAGCATTTAAAAGAATGTATTACATAATATTTCATACTTATTATATATACTTAAAAGTTTACATTTTTTTAAATACGTAAAAGCTAAAGCTAAAATTTAAATTAAAGATATTAAAAGTCAAATAATAAAATTATTCAATGTTGGAATTTCACTACGAATATTCAAATAATTGAATATTTGAATATTTGAAATCGAATATTTGAATACTAAAAATCGAATATTTGAATATTCGAAACCGAATATTTGAATACTCATAGATGATACTCGAATGTTGAATAATTTAAATATTTGAATAATAAATAAAGTGAGTATTCGAATACTTAAATTTCAAAAATTCCGAGCACAAACTTGGATATCGTAAAGTAACGATTTTATAAAAATTTTGCAAAAGCCGAGTTTTGCATATAATTGACTCAAAAACCTTTAAGTTAAATACCTTTTAGTCAATCTTGAACTTTTCAATAAAGATTAAATATTTCAATGTGGAAGATATTAGTCCGGATTTTAAAACAAAAATATTATGCATGATTAACGCCACTGGGACAAAGACGGTTTTACTGAAAATTATATTTCAACCCAGTTCTGTATTTTAATAAGGCCATAGAAATGCAGCTGCAAATTAATCTTAGACAAGACGGTTTCGCTATAAGGACTTTTTAATTACAAAATGAGGTTTTGAGTTTTATCGGTTGTCATAAAATGCAAACAGTTAAAACGACCTAAAAATATTATTTTATCTTGGGATAGGAATAGAAATTTAATTGTAATTAATTAATCATTGTAAAATAATAACTTTCAAGCGTTGATTTACTGAAAAAGTAAAAAAAAAATACATGGCAGTAATCTCTGAAGTTCTCGCTTGGTTTGAAATCTTGAAAAGATACTATGCTAGTAATTTAGTTTAGTGGCGAGTTATGTCGTGAATAGACTACAGTCGTGTACAGGGTGTCCAGTTGTCGTGTGTTTCCATATACCAACTCCTCTGTTATATAAGATAGAAAGATAAGGTTTGCGGCTTACTGTTCTAAAATTTTATGAGAAAATTTGTTATTTTTGACGCTCCCCTGTATCTCGATTATTTCAAAACTTATCAATAAGGTAAAAATTGGCATTTTATGTATAATTCAACGGTTTTGTTGCTTGTTTTCTAAAAAGTTTTGTTTTTCAATTATGTGCTATGCTATACTATGCTATACGAAAAGTAATTAATTTTACAAAAAATATTAAAATTTATATCTAAGATAAGACAGAGAAATCATATAATATACAGTTGGAACCGTACGACTTAAGGAAGAGGTCTTAAACATGGTGGTAGAATCTTCAGGCACTAGTACGAGGAAAATCGGGAACGAGTTGAATGTGAATTACAAAACAGTATGGAGTATCTTAAAGGACTAGTTGCTTTATCCTTATCACGTACAAAGAGTGCAAGCTTTGTTGCCTAGAGACTTGCCAGCTCGAGTTAATTTTTGTAACTGGTTTCAAGAAAATTCTTTAAGGATCCCACATTTTTCGGTAAAAATACTATTTACAGATGAAGCGAATTTTTCCAGACAAGGCATCATAAATTTAAACAACAACCATATTTGGGCGGAAGATAATTCTCATGCTATCATCGAAGGACATCACCAGTATACATTTTCTTTTAATATTTGGGCAGGAATTATTGGAGATAGCTTAGTTGGACCGTATTTTTTCCAAATCAATTTACTGGTGATGTCTATTACAACTTCCTTAGAGATGAATTGCTAGAATTGATAGAAGCAGTGCCATTAAAATCGAGAACTTTAATGTGGTTCATGCATGACGATGCTTCCCCTCACTTTGCAGTACGTGTTAGAAACTATTTAGATCAACAATATCCTGCCCGTTGAATAGGTAGAAGAGGACCTCACCCATGGCCACCTCGTTCGCTCTATCTGAATCCATAGGATTTTTATTTCTGAGGTCACCTTAAATAACTCGTTTATACTACTTCTATTGAAACTGAAGAAGACCTTCGACTGCGTATTATTGATGGCTTTAATACGATTCGCGCCAGTCCCAAAATTTTCCAACACGTAAGAGGCAATTTAGCACGTCGTGTACATGGGTGATTACTGGCTCATGGAGGACATTTTTAGCAATTTATTTAACTTTTGTTCATGTGAGTATTGGGACAAAGACGGTTTTACTGAAAATTATATTTCAACCCAGTTCTGTATTTTAATAAGGCCATAGAAATGCAGCTGCAAATTAATCTTAGACAAGACGGTTTCGCTATAAGGACTTTTTAATTACAAAATGAGGTTTTGAGTTTTGTCGGTTGTCATAAAATGCAAACAGTTAAAACGACCTAAAAATATTATTTTATCTTGGGATAGGAATAGAAATTTAATTGTAATTAATTAATCATTGTAAAATAATAACTTTCAAGCGTTGATTTACTGAAAAAGTAAAAAAAAAATACATGGCAGTAAGCTCTGAAGTTCTCGCTTGGTTTGAAATCTTGAAAAGATACTATGCTAGTAATTTAGTTTAGTGGCGAGTTATGTCGTGAATAGACTACAGTCGTGTACAGGGTGTCCAGTTGTCGTGTGTTTCCATATACCAACTCCTCTGTTATATAAGATAGAAAGATGAGGTTTGCGGCTTACTGTTCTAAAATTTTATGAGAAAATTTGTTATTTTTGACGCTCCCCTGTATCTCGATTATTTCAAAACTTATCAATAAGGTAAAAATTGGCATTTTATGTATAATTCAACGGTTTTGTTGGTTGTTTTCTAAAAAGTTTTGTTTTTCAATTATGTGCTATGCTATACGAAAAGTAATTAATTTTACAAAAAATATTAAAATTTATATCTAAGATAAGACAGAGAAATCATATATAGCGTGTCTCATTTAAAAAAAAACACAAGTTTGAGTCATAACTTAAAAAACTTTTTAGAAAAGAACTAACTACGTCACTGAATTGTACATACTCTATAACAACCATTTTTACCTTATCGATAAGTTATCAGATAGACAGGATACAGGAGAGCGTCAAATATGACAACTTGACAGAAACTGAGTGGGCTATGAAAATTTCGTTTGTGACAATAAAAGTTTCATAAAATAATAGAAGAGTAAGCCGCAAACCTCATCTTTCTATCTTTCATAATAAGGGAGCTAGTATATAAAAACACACGAAAACTGGACACCCTGTACAGTCGGTATGGATTTGCAACAAATTATTTTCATACTCACGTTAACGTATAGTTAAATGTTCTGGAGTAGACAACACTTACGGAGAGTGAACATGAAGTCTACAAACTTTTAAAATTTACAGGCAGTGGCTGACAATCGATATTAAAAATAAACAAAGATAGTCCAACCATTGAAAAACTACTAAAACTTTTAGCGAGGTTGAAGAATGACAGGAAGTTAACGTTTTAAAAAAAGAATTAACCATGAAACAACTAGCCGAACGATTTCCGACCAAATCACAAGACAGCACATTACTAAAGAGAAGCCTAAAAACTTTTAAGATATGATCCTGTATATACCAAGCCAGAATCAGAATCATCATCATAGAAAACATAGCACATCTGCCGGAGATGAAGATGAGATAAGATAGCATGACACCAAAATTTGTTTACAACACAATTTGAGATAAGAATTCGGGATCGAACCGTGTGGACAAACAACAAACCAGATTTTTTATCTGGAGCTCTGGTATGGTTCACCGATGGATCCAAGACTGAAGAAGGTACAGGGGCTGGGATACACGGATTAAGACCAAGAAAGACTTGTTATCTCCCTTGGAAAAACTCCTAATAGTATTCCAGGCAGAAACCTAGGAAATACTACAATGTGCATGGGAAAACAACAGATGAGCCTACCAAAATAGACGAATCTATATGCTCAGACAGTCAAGCGGTCCTCAAGGCTTTCACGAGCCAGAGGGTAAAATTAAGGCTAGTCTGGGAATGCCAGAATGAACTGAGAACCCTTGTGGATAGAAATACTGTTAAACTATTTTGGGTACCTGGTCACAGAGGCATTTTTGGAAAGGAAAGGACAAACGAGCTAGCGAGGCAAGCATCAGCTGCACAATACATTGGTCCTAAACCAACCCTAGGAGTTCCTAACTGCACAGCACGAGAAGCTATTAAAAGCCGTATTACCGTCACGCAACTCGATGCAAGTCTATGCAAGACGCAATAGGAATTGCCCAAAAGCATGCGCAGCCGAAGCTCAGCTGATCCCTTGGTGCAACTAAGTTGCACTGAAATTTTATCGGTCTGGCGCGATCTTTATTGCATTGCTCGTGCAAGTCTGGGGAGAAAGTTAGTTACTTTTGTGTCACCAACAGCGCTAAAAGCTTCTTTCTGCCCTTTCTGTCCATTAACGTCTAGCAGCAAAGCAGAAGCAGCAATAATGGTGCATAATGATGCAGCGAGTACTTTTCTCCGCTTTAATTTATTTATTTTATTTATTTCAAACAAAAAATATTTCACAAACACCAGAAAGTCACAAAATAAAACAATAACAATAACAACTTTGAGGTTAGAAGGTTTGGATGACATTTCGCACAAAGTTCTAGAGGTTGGTACCCTTGTTGCAATTAAAAAAAAGTTGCATGGACTTGCACGCTCTTTTACATTGTGCAACTTTCTTTCAGGCAATACTTTGACCTTTCCATTTATTGCTGCAATTAGTTGAGTGACTGTAATACCACTTTAGGTGTTGGACCAAGAATGAAAACAAAGTCTGCTGGAACAGCAGACAGGGACTCAATTATAGCAAGAGAATTATGGGGAGTATTAGTCCTAAATTCTCAAAACAGTTGCTTAGCAGGAACCAACTAAGAATAACAACGGGAATCCTAACAGGACATATGGCTGTCAAGGATCATCTGAACAAAATAAAGATATACAATGGAGATCTTTGCTGCAGGCTCTGCGGCAATGATAGGGAAACTGTTTATCATGTTATCTGTCAATGCGAATCCTTGGATGAACTGAATGAAATAACCACTAAATCAGCAGTTGACGTGTATAAACTAATACACGGAACCAAGATAACCGAGTGGATACAATAAAACGAAGGTTTGCACAATTTGCACTTATGGTCGCAGTGCTCCGGATAAAGATGGGCCTAAGGAAAAAAAGCCAAGAATCAACCATTCTATACGAAATTAAACAACAACAGGAATCCCAAACTTATACTAATAGTGGCACTTAGACCTTCGGAATATAAGACACTTGTATCCATCTGGATCAATTGACTTATACAACACAAATACAATACAACTTTTACTAGGGCAGTATACAGAATACAGAAACGAGACTATACAGGGTGTTCCCTAAGCTCTCTGAAAAAATGAAGGAGGTGAATCCTCACCATACTTTAAGACGAAAATGTAGTATAAAAGTTTTTCGCATGTCACTTCGTTTTCGAAATACAGCGCGCTAAAAACATTTTTTGTATGTTTTTTAATTTTATTAATTAATGCCAAACGATATTCTAATGATATTTGTTAAATATAAGGGATTAGAGCACTTTACTTTGGGTACAATTTTAAATTTTACAATTAGTTCATTGGCGGGGATCTGGTTAAAAGAGTACCTTAATTTTTTAGTTATTTTTCGTATTTTTATCATAATGTTGCGTCAAATGATACGAGTAGGCTTTGCTTCGTTCCATGGCAACCACATTTGGTTTTCCGTAACATTTGTCTCCTGTTTAACATCTTTCAAATATTATCCTTTTGAATTGTTTTTGAATTTGTTTGTACTACATTACATACTTTCCATAATGGCTCAAACTCATTTCATGTACGGTTTGGCAAATGAAAATGCGCTAGAGGCGAGACGTTTATATGCGGATCGTTTTTCTAATAGATGAGTACCGTGTTCGGAAACATTTACAAGATTGCACCTCAGGCTAGAGGAAACAGGTAGCTTTGCAAAAAGCAAAATAGGCGGCCGACCACTTACAGTTGGAACCGTACGACTTAAGGAAGAGGTCTTAAACATGGTGGTAGAATCTTCAGGCACTAGTACGAGGAAAATCGGGAACGAGTTGAATGTGAATTACAAAACAGTATGGAGTATATTAAAGGACTAGTTGCTTTATCCTTATCACGTACAAAGAGTGCAAGCTTTGTTGCCTAGAGACTTGCCAGCTCGAGTTAATTTTTGTAACTGGTTTCAAGAAAATTCTTTAAGGATCCCACATTTTTCGGTAAAAATACTATTTACAGATGAAGCGAATTTTTCCAGACAAGGCATCATAAATTTAAACAACAACCATATTTGGGCGGAAGATAATTCTCATGCTATCATCGAAGGACATCACCAGTATACATTTTCTTTTAATATTTGGGCAGGAATTATTGGAGATAGCTTAGTTGGACCGTATTTTTTCCAAATCAATTTACTGGTGATGTCTATTACAACTTCCTCAGAGATGAATTGCTAGAATTGATAGAAGCAGTGCCATTAAAATCGAGAACTTTAATGTGGTTCATGCATGACGATGCTTCCCCTCACTTTGCAGTACGTGTTAGAAACTATTTAGATCAACAATATCCTGCCCGTTGAATAGGTAGAAGAGGACCTCACCCATGGCCACCTCGTTCGCTCTATCTGAATCCATAGGATTCTTATTTCTGAGGTCACCTTAAATAACTCGTTTATACTACTTCTATTGAAACTGAAGAAAACCTTCGACTGCGTATTATTGATGGCTTTAATACGATTCGCGCCAGTCCCAAAATTTTCCAACACGTAAGAGGCAATTTAGCACGTCGTGTACATGGGTGATTACTGGCTCATGGAGGACATTTTTAGCAATTTATTTAACTTTTGTTCATGTGAGTTCATTATTAAAAGTTTTTAAATCAATTATTAAAATGATTATTATTACTTTACTAATTTTTTTTGACACCCTGTATTTCGAAAAAGAAGCGACATGCGAAAAACTTTTATACCACATTTTCATCTTAAACTAAGGTGAGGATTCACCTCCTTCATTTTTTCAGAGAGGTTAGGAATCACCCCGTATGGACCCTTCCATAAGTGTCATATTATTTCATTTCTGTTTTAAAATTGTAGTTTTTTTTGTTTTGTACTTTAAATAGACTCTTACCGGTTTTATGTTATGTTATTTGAAATAAAATAAAATTAATAATATTTCCTGGAAACTTGCTCTTCAAATCATTATTTTGATCGAAACTTATTTTTGGCACATAGACCCTTTTGAAGTTAAGGTTTTAATATTTCATGTTCAAGCCGAAAAAGAAAGAACGCTAAAAATTATTTTTAAAGTTGTACGATTGCCACTAGAGGCGTAACTGTTGAGGCAAAATTAAAAATTCAAATTATATAAAAAATTATCTCATCAAGGTGCAGTATTAATGACGGAAATGAAAAGCTTATCAATTTTTGCGGCATTCTTTTTATATATATAACTTATCTTTAAAAGGATTCCACACCTTTTCAATTTGATTAAGCTGAACATCGTTCGAATGAGAATTGTTATGCTTATTTAAAAATTGCTTTTGGTGGTGAATGCTAAGTTCTATTTCATATTGCAGAGGACGCTTTGTATAAAAGTTTCAGTTGTTCCCAATTATCCGAAAAAAAAAATTAAACTACAAATAATGTAAATTATAAATGTACAGTTTCGAAGAGCGTGAAAATAGTTACATTCGTCTTCGATTATATATTTATTTTCCAAATAAAAATTAATGTAAGTAATGTACTGACTGAATTGTTTGCCCTGCTGCTCAGCATATCATTATTAGGGGGGTTGTTTTTGAGATTATTTCTCCATTAGTTGGGGTAGTCCATAAAAAAGTTGCAATGCTTGCAAGTTTGGAAATTTTATTTCTATGGTTGCAGTTGAGGTATCCACGCTCTAGGTAATTTATATGTTTTGTTTGGTGGTGCGTGTACATGAGTTTCCGTTATTAAATTGTATTCCTATACATCCGTCCATCTATAATAGTCCGCTATTAATTTATCAAACAAATCGGTCAGTATCGGCATTCGTAACTCCTTGTGAAGTACATGAGTTGTCGTATAACTCGGTGCATCTACAATAATTCTTAACACCTTATTTTAAAGCATTTGAAGCTTGTGTTCTTTTTGATGTGCACTTTGTATGTAGTCCGTGGGTTAGTACTGGTCTAATTATACTCCTGTATAAGTTCGTCTATGTCCATATATTATTATTACTTTTGCTCCGTCTGTTAATAAGTGAATAGATGGCTTTGTGCTGAGCGTTTACCTTCTGTAGGCGCTGCTATACATTATTCTTCCGCTAAGCACAGGCCAATATATTTAATATTGCTACTCCAATTTATCTTGAAGTTTTCGACAAGTAGCCGTGTTTCAGGTAAATTAATTATGGACTTCAAAAAATAGAGTCTTTTAGACAAATCTTCGTTCTATCTAACCAATCTTATGATGTTTATATATATTATTTTATTTAAGGTAACAGTGATCACGGTATCGTCAGCAAACAGATATTTATGTTGGAGCAAATTTCGGTGTAAATATTGTACAAAGCTGGCGTAAGCGGTGAGCTTTGTGTCACTCCGGCTCTGACGTGTCGCACAGATGGTATCGCATTTTCTGATGATACCGTGGACATTCTGTTCTCCAAGAATGAATGAACTACCTTTACGAAGTAATTGGGCATATCTATAGTCTATCTTTAATGATGCAAATAATGAATCAATCAAAATTGTCTTCTCCATGGACGTGCAAGATATACATACATTTTTAAATAGACCCGAATTTTTAAATTTTTGCAGAATTATAGTCTATTTCAAAAAGGTGTAGAGTAATTAAAGCTCATTAGGCACGCAAAGGGACTACAGAATGACCCAACGAATATTTAAGCCACTTTCATAATTTGGCATTGATTTCATTGCAAAATTCTTTCTTTTCATCAAGTGCAGGTAGTACCACTCGGGTTTGGGTTAATTTATGGATTTTGTCTATTGTTATCCATTCACAAACACTGAAAATGGTGTGACCAAGGCGTGCCGGTAGGATATTGGTAAAAACGAAAAAATTTTATTTCAACAATAAAAATTAGGCATTATATACATAGTATTAGCTACACTTAGTTTTTATTAAACATTAAAAAAAAATACATTATACAGAAATTAAATTATAAAAAATCATAATATTCTCCATCATCTGAGGAACTGTCATCTCCTCTTGACGTTATAATTAACGGGTTGACGGTCCGATAGATCAGGTGGTCCATATCCCACATTTTCTTCTCTTCTTCAATGACATGATGGACTGTTTTTCGCCAGTTATTTATTGGGCGTTAATCTGGATAGTCATATGTCTTGGCATGGCCACGTTGCGGCCATTGCTAAGGCAGCCTCGCAAAAGCTTGGAGTACTTTTCCGAACAAAGAACCTCTATACACCCCAACAACTTTTGATGCTCTATAAAGCCCAAATTCGACCATCACTGGAGTACTGTTCGCATATTTGGGGCTCTGCTCCTAAACATACCCTGAGATTGCTAGATTCCATTCAAAGAAGAGCCATTCGCTTGATCGGCGACCATAGTCTGACAAACAACCTGGAAAGCCTTGAACATCGAAGGCAGGTTGGCGACTTGAGTCTATTTTACAAATATTTTCATGGCAAGTGTTCAACTGAGGTTGCCCGCTTAATACCACCCAGAGCGGTGCATGGTAGAAATACACGACGAGCCACTGCAGCCCACCAGTACGTGGTTCAGCTTAGTGTCCCTCGAACGACACTGTTTCAAAATTCTTTTAACTGGAGAACGTCATCACTCTGGAACGACCTCCCTGAGATCGTCTTCCCCAACGAGTATAGTCTCCAAAGATTCAAGACCAACGTGAATCGTTTCCTGCGCACACGCACCGCTCCTAGAGCGCCATAAAGGATTTATCCTGTAGTGCTGTGCCTTATCATAAAAAAAAAAAAAAAAAAAAGTTCTCTGGTGTCACTTCCTTAATGGCTTGATCAAACAGTAGCATAACGTCCTTCATTTTGAATGTCGTGTTGTGTCTTGCTACAAATCCTTTCACTTGCGCCCATATAAGTTCTATAGGATTTAGTTCGCAATTATATGGCGGTGTGCGCAGCATAGTTACACTATATTTTTCTGCTATATCTTCCACGACATATTTCATAAAGCGATGTTCGTGTAAATTTGCTATAGCTAATTGTTCCTTCTTTATCAAATTATCTTCAAATTCAATACTTTTGGTGGTTAACCAGTCGATAATTTCTTGTTTTCTTCAAGATGAAGTTGGAGTCTTCTCTGTGCGTCGTGAATGATAGCTTATGTTATCCATAACTACTACTAAATCAGCTGGAAGATATTTTATCATTTCACCAAAATAGTCCTCAAAAACATTCGAATTCATGTCCTTGTGGTAATCTCCCGTATTGAACGACAGAAAGGTTAGTAAACCTTCTTTTAAAAATCCCTCTTTGCTTCCAAAATGGACGATTATTCATTTAGTCTTTTCCCTTTACCTGAACGCACCTTAATACCCGTTGACAGGCCTTCCATGAAAGCTTGGCGAGCACTGGTTATATTTTTGTCTTGCCACAATTTTGGTACTATAAATATAACCTTCATTAATCCACGTCTCATCAAGATAAAAGATTTTCTTCTGCTCTCTTCTGTACTGCTTTATACTTCTCAAGTATTTTCGTCGCCAGCAAACAATTTCATCGCTTTCCAGTAAAAGTGATTTACGGCTATGCTTTTCACAGACAAAATCCGCATTTTTTAAAGTGGTCCGTAAAAGTTTTCTAGTTATAAACGCAACACTGTCATCCTGGCCAAGGTCCATTATAATCTTATCTAGGGTGGGTATTTCTTTTTTAAAATAGAAAGAGTGAACTTTTCTTCGAACTACACTTTTGGTGTCTTCATTAAGGACTTTTACTGCCTGGACTTTTCTTGGGAGGTTCCACTTGACCTGCCGTCTTTCTCTCCCGCAATAATTTAAAAACGGTGGACTTTTCAACTCCAGTCATTCGGGAACATCGGTCGACAGTTTCTTGTACAGTAAAATTAGGATAATCGTATTTTATGCAATCATGTACATTTAAAATAATAACTTTTTCAAGTTTAAGGTAAATAGAATTGTCATTAGATTTCTTAAAAAAAGAACTATTAATTCTTGTCAATTTATATAAAAACGCATTTAAAAAATATATAATCGATGAAGAAAATATATAATCGATGAAATGGCAAAGTTACGAGGAATGTCTGTGCTCAGACTCTCTCCTTGCCACTGCGAATTAAGCCCGATCCAACTTATATGGGCTCAAATAAAAACAGATGTCGGCAGAGAAAAACACGATTATGTAAAATAGTACCACCCATTGTTATTTATTAGTTCTTTTCATTTTTTCGTATGTTATAAATACCTACGAATATTATATAATACAATTTTAGGAGAATGGGCATATTTAAGATTTATGATTTAAAAACTTCCGTAATACACGCTCTTGGCTAAGGTATTTTCCTAATAACAATGATAAATCTTCAAATATAAAAATAGCTTGCGATAAATTCAGGGTGGAAAATAATGCTCATTAGTTGGATCCTTTAATGTAAACACGATAGGTTTTAAGGGAAGGTGTTTAAATTGTTCTTGATACCCGGGTATACGTTTTGCATATTTAATGAGCGTTTATCACTTCGCGCCATTTAAAGATAGATTATAGTTTGAAGAAGTAGTCCATACTTGCAGTGGAGTGTAGGTAATAAATTAAAACAACACTTCTGTCTTCCTCCACAAATAATATATATTTTTGAAAAAATTTTTTTAACGATTGTCCCTACATGTTTCGACCATATATATAGTCATCTTCAGGGGAACTAAAAGGAATGTGTGAGAATATAAAGACAATAACAGGCATCATAAGAGACTTACCTATATCGAGTGTGAAATTGGATCCAATAGTTGTCTCAAATTAATGAGTACAACGTTTTATGTTATAGCAAGTGAAATTTCTGTAGTTGAAGACTAACTTGAGGTAACTCAGAGTTGTGGATATGTAAGTAAGCACATTTTAGTTATTTTTAAAAAAAAATTTTTTATGTTGATAAAAGTCAGAAAATTTAGTTGTATTTAATGAGCATGGTGTGAAAATAAATTTTAATAATTAATATATTTAAATTATAACATGGTTTTTGTGGAGAAACCAAAAAGAAAAGAAAGAAAAAATTTTTTTGGTTATTTTATAAAAATATGAAATTTCATGTTCTTAGAATACTCTTATGAAAAAATAAATAAAGTAGAATGGGGGCTAAGCCCCTATGGGTTTAAATAGAACCGCATTGTGATGTTAAGAAATAATTTTTTTAAGTTCTTTACAAAATTTAAAAGAGAAACGAAATTTCGTGCAAACCACTACCACGTTTAAATTAAAAAGAATTTTTAAGGAAGGTGTGGCTAAAGTATAAAATGAATGACAGATTTGACATATGGCATAACAAATATCAGACTGTAGAAATCCTAAAAATTGAAATGTTGGTGTAATCTAGAGCAACTCGATAGTAGGTTTACAAAGTCTACAAGATATAGTGTGCCTGATGTTTGAAAGTTATTATAAATGCTAAACACACAAAGTACCTGAATATGAAAAAGAATGAGACATCTGTGATTGAATGTATGAATTAATAGTTTTCATAAATTAGTAGTTTACAACAATTTTACAAAATTATTTTTAAAAAAGGAAGTTATAAAAGTTTATGGGAGGGCAGATACTACTGCACCGAAGCATATATTTGGAGTTAAGGTTCACTGCACTTTACACTAGGTGGACATTTAAGAATGTAAACTAAAAATTATGATTAACATTATAAGGAAAACAATAACATAACCAAGATTGAATCTAACAAAACTAGAATGAACATTGGGCAGACTGACGTAGGTATGCTACAATTAACAATTAATTGTCAAGGTTGAGTAGTGTATAATAGGCTGGAAAGAGTAATGATATATTGATGAAGCAAACACAAGTGCTGTAATAATAATGGGAGGGGTGGCGCTGTCCCGCCAAGAATACCAACAGCAAAACACCAGGATCCGCAAATCGACCTCATAGCAGCAGCCTCAAAACTGAAACCGTGAGACTAGTGACTAGCCGATGCACTGATGCATGAGTTGCTGATTTAAAGGTCCAAAAGCGACCCCCACTGCCCACCGTGAGAAGGTGACAGGACAACGCCAGCTCCCAAAGACAAAAACAATCGTGATGCTATCTTAAATTTAGAGCATTGAAGAAATTTGTACTGCTATGAATAATTTGATCGTTGACGCAATTTATATTAGTGTTGTTAAAATTTTTATTAATTTCAACAATCTCGAGTAGGTCCAGCTTATTCCCTTTCGTACAAAAATGCAAGAGTTTAGTGTTTGTTTCAGGATTAAAAGTATGTTTGTTAGCTGATACATGTCTTGAAAAATTTGATTTAATATTAGAAGGTGATAAATTAAGTCGTGAAGCTCTTTCGATCTCCTTGCAATGTTCATTTATGCGAATTTTAAACTTTCTACCAGTCTGCCCAATATACGCTGTAGAGCAGCCATCGGTGGAACACGTAACCTCATATACACCAGATCTATCCATGAGTGGGATGACATCTTTTGCATTGGAAACGAATGATCCCAAGGTGTGTTTAGTTTTAAAGCTTACGTTGAAGCCATGGGATTGAAGAATATTTTTGAGTTTATATGATAAGGGGCCCCAGAAAGTTAAGGAACAATATCTATTGTTATTAGGTTCTTTATATATTAGTTGTTTGTTTAGATGTTTATTTAAATGTTTAAAATAAATTTTATTGATGTGTTGTTGGGGGTATCCATTATTTACTCACGAACTTGAAGAAAATAGCTCTATTCCATTTTTGGATTTGAGACTCACTAGAGTCAACAACGCCATTGAATTTAGTGTCTATCGCAAACCCACTAACACAGACTCCGTTATCCCTTATATTTCTAATCACCCCCATACACAAAAATTCGCATCTTTTCATTCTCTTTTTTCACGTTTATTCTCAATACCCCTCAATCAAACCAATTTCAAAAATGAGCTAAACATTATCAAACAAATCGCAGCAAATAATGGATACCCCCAACAACACATCAATAAAATTTATTTTAAACATTTAAATAAACATCTAAACAAACAACTAATATATAAAGAACCTAATAACAATAGATATTGTTCCTTAACTTTCTGGGGCCCCTTATCATATAAACTCAAAAATATTCTTCAATCCCATGGCTTCAACGTAAGCTTTAAAACTAAACACACCTTGGGATCATTCGTTTCCAATGCAAAAGATGTCATCCCACTCATGGATAGATCTGGTGTATATGAGGTTACGTGTTCGACCGATGGCTGCTCTACAGCGTATATTGGGCAGACTGGTAGAAAGTTTAAAATTCGCATAAATGAACATTGCAAGGAGATCGAAAGAGCTTCACGACTTAATTTATCACCTTCTAATATTAAATCAAATTTTTCAAGACATGTATCAGCTAACAAACATACTTTTAATCCTGAAACAAACACTAAACTCTTGCATTTTTGTACGAAAGGGAATAAGCTGGACCTACTCGAGATTGTTGAAATTAATAAAAATTTTAACAACACTAATATAAATTGCGTCAACGATCAAATTATTCATAGCAGTACAAATTTCTTCAATGCTCTAAATTTAAGATAGCATCACGATTGTTTTTATCTTTGGGAGCTGGCGTTGTCCTGTCACCTTCTTACGGTGTGCAGTGGGGGTCGCTTTTGGACCTTTAAATCAGCAACTCATGCATCAGTGCATCGGCTAGTCACTAGTCTCACGGTTTCAGTTTTGAGGCTGCTGCTATGAGGTCGATTTGCGGATCCTGGTGTTTTGCTGTTGGTATTCTTGGCGGGACAGCGCCACCCCTCCCATTATTATTACAGCACTTGTGTTTGCTTCATCAATATATCATTACTCTTTCCAGCCTATTATATACTACTCAACCTTGACAATTAATTGTTAATTGTAGCATACCTACGTCAGTCTGCCCAATGTTCATTCTAGTTTTGTTAGATTCAATCTTGGTTATGTTATTGTTTTCCTTATAATGTTAATCATAATTTTTAGTTTACATTCTTAAATGTCCACCTAGTGTAAAGTGCAGTGAACCTTAACTCTAAATATATGCTTCAGTGCAGTAGTATCTGCCCTCCCATAAACTTTTATAACTTCCTTTTTTAAAAATAATTTTGTAAAATTGTTGTAAACTACTAATTTATGAAAACTATTAATTCATACATTCAATCACAGATGTCTCATTCTTTTTCATATTCAGGTACTTTGTGTGTTTAACATTTATAATAACTTTCAAACATCAGGTACACTATATCTTGTAGACTTTGTAAACCTACTATCGAGTTGCTCTAGATTACACCAACATTTCAATTTTTAGGATTTCTACAGTCTGATATTTGTTATGCCATATGTCAAATCTGTCATTCATTTTATACTTTAGCCACACCTTCCTTAAAAATTCTTTTTAATTTAAACGTGGTAGTGGTTTGCACGAAATTTCGTTTCTCTTTTAAATTTTGTAAAGAACTTAAAAAAATTATTTCTTAACATCACAATGCGGTTCTATTTAAACCCATAGGGGCTTAGCCCCCATTCTACTTTATTTATTTTTTCATAAGAGTATTCTAAGAACATGAAATTTCATATTTTTATAAAATAACCAAAAAAATTTTTTCTTTCTTTTCTTTTTGGTTTCTCCACAAAAACCATGTTATAATTTAAATATATTAATTATTAAAATTTATTTTCACACCATGCTCATTAAATACAACTAAATGTTCTGACTTTTATCAACATAAAAAATTTTTTTTAAAATAACTAAAATGTGCTTACTTACATATCCACAACTCTGAGTTACCTCAAGTTAGTCTTCAACTACAGAAATTTCACTTGCTATAACATAAAACGTTGTACTCATTAATTTGAGACAACTATTGGATCCAATTTCACACTCGATATAGGTAAGTCTCTTATGATGCCTGTTATTGTCTTTATATTCTCACACATTCCTTTTAGTTCCCCTGAAGATGACTATATATATGGTCGAAACATGTAGGGACAATCGTTAAAAAAATTTTTTCAAAAATATATATTATTTGTGGAGGAAGACAGAAGTGTTGTTTTAATTTATAGATTATAGTATTATTAACTTTAATATCAGTCCGTCAACCTTATCGAATGCTTTACCAACATCAAAAAGGACCACTCCCGTGTGAAACCAGCCGTTAAAACCCTTTAGGATATTGAACGCTAGTGTCTGAAACTGAACTGTTTTGGTAGTAAAATGTTGTTATCGTACACAAAATCGTTTACGCGATTCAGAATAAGTTCCTTAACAACGTTGCCAAGACAAGACAGCAGACTAATAGGTCTGGAGCTGACGACCAACGTTTCATCCTGTCCAGGTATTAAAGTAACCTTAGTGTTGATCAACACTACTTGACGAAAGCGGCCATTTTTAATTATCGCTTGAGCTATGTTTATCAAGTCCATTATCCAGTAGGTTTCTTAAAGCTTTATTCTTAATGCCGTGAAAGCCCGGCGCAATTTTTGCATTCATCATTTTAAAGACGTTTTTAACTTTCTCAATGTTAACATTGCGGAAGTTTTGGGCTTCATGTCCTTCTTCGTGTTCTTCTGAATGCTCTCGCATCTCTTTTGGGGTCCATCGTCGAGTTGTCGCTAAACTGTTCTGAATATGCTACTGTCTTCGATTCTTACGTATTTTATTCTATTTCCCACAGAGATGATCCCTTCTCGTTTAGTAGCTTCCGAAGCTGCAGAACAGCCTTATTAGCTTCTGCCTTGATGCAGGAGTCTCTGGTATGGTAAGTCTGATTCCTCAGCCTGTTTTCCTGCGAATTAAGTTTTTAGTTTCGACGGCTAAAGCACCGTGCTACGAAAATCTAGATAATTAGTATAGGTAATGTAACAAATGTGTTTATGCGTACAGTTTTGTCTAAGGAAGCCTTGAAATGGGTTTACACGAAGTTTGGAAGAAAAATTCATTTAGTTCTGAAGAAATTTCTAACAAGCCACTTGATTTGGTGCCCTCTGGATACTGCGTTACTAAATTTAAATAGGTAGTTTTGTATTAAAATGACAAAAGAAAGCGGCGCAGGCTTAAAACTTTGAGAGAATGAAGGCAAGGTTTCAGTAAATCTTTTCGCAACTATTTAAATTTCACATCGTTATACCAAGGCTGCGCGAATATAGAAAAATTGTTAACCCATGTAAGTTCCTATAGGTTTTAATGTTAGAAACCATATGAAAATAGCTTTTACACGTGGAAATTCACTTACATTTGTATAGGCATAATTTTTTATTGAATAAGTAGATAGGTACGTTTTTTTCAGAAATAAAAATGTTATGCTGACCTCATATCAAATTTCTATCGATGCTTTAGGACTTTTATATTTGCTTAATATTTTTGGAACAATTGATTTAGAAACATATGTAATACAATATTTGATGTTAATAAAACCAATATATATTCAGCTACAAGCTAAATTATGTTTACTCAACATCCATCATATTATGCAACATAGAATGCTTGAACAACAAACAATAAAAAAAAATGGTAAAAATAAAACAAATATTTATTTTTTTAATAAAGAGAATTGCATGATCATTTTGTTAGGCACGAAGCAATAAACAAATGCGTGCAAGCATTTTAAGAATGTGAAAAATAATGTTGTTCTAACGGCCGAACCTCATCTATACATCGCACCTTTAATCATAAAGTGGCACAACTTAAAAGTTTGATAACTTGAGTTTTAATCATAAAACGACCCAAGATGATGCTATCCATTAATCTGACATCGACCTACGTCAAAACCGAAACAGCAATTATACAGTTGCAGATTTTTACTTGCGCCAATTTAGTACCAACAGATTTCGTGACGAGTTTCAGTGTTAAACCGACTCATTTTAGTTATGTGACACCATAGAGAAGAGTATACATTGTTAATGCTTCCAAATTTATTACTAAAGCGATATTTTCTGATATGGTACTTGAAATATTTTTACTTCACCGTTACAAACAGGACTATCTCAAAATAATCCCTAAATTGTAATTCAACTTTTAGTCATTGATTGACGCATTTCTCAATAATGCGTGTGATTTGTAATGTTTTTATACTAAAATGACCTAATTGTGAGCATCAAAATTAACTTTTTTAAATTAATTAATAAAGCTACATTTTAAAGAGATTTTCATTAATACAAAGTAAACTATATTATTCTTCAAACAACAATTTACCTTATAATACAGGGTGTTTCCTAACTACGGTACGAAACCTTAGAGGGTGATACGTAAGGTCGTTTAAGAGAAAAAGGTCCTATGAACATATGTCCGGAATTACTTCGTCTCTGAGATACAGGGCGTTGAAGTTTAAAAACGGTCATAAAATATCCTTAAACCGATTTGGTTGAAACTTGGTTCAGTTATTAAAGTAATAAGGCGCTTATTTAGCCCTAACTAGATTAAAATTATTAGGTCCAGTGGCGTCTCAGTGTGCACCACAGCCAATTATTATTGAAAAGAAAAAGTACGCCACTGCCTTCTTTAGATTTTTTTATTTGCTGAGATTAAGCAGCTACAAATACAACTTTTTGGTCTCTTGTGTTTTTTTCATATCTGGCTTCGATTGCGACAAAAAAAATAAAAATCACTTTAACTCATTCTAAAAGCTATCCATGGACATTGAACAACATAAAATAATAAACAAAAATAAAAAATAAGCAATTATGACCTCACGGTAAATGAGCATAATGTCCGCCTTCTGACAAAATGCACGACTGCAATCGATTTGTCATTGATTGATACGTTCAACAATACCTGGAGTATTCCTTATAACATTGCAATTGTCAAGGACTAATATCAGGACTGCGAGCTGGCCAATTTTGAGGCCTGCACGTCCATACCAGCGATTCATGTGATGTCTAGATGCTGACGAGCAAGAACACTAAAATGAGCCCCGTCGTGCATAAACCACATGTTGACTCTCACATGTAGGCGTACTTCTTCTAACAAAATGGGTAAATGATGTCGCAAAAAGTCTGTGTAGAATTAACCTGTTAATCTTGGCAGTCAAAAAAATGGGCTAGTTAGGTAGTCACCATAATTCCTACCCAAACGTTGAGCGAAAATTGTTGCTGAGAATGACTTTCTCTAATAACATGGGGACTTTCGTCGGCCCAAAAATGGTCATTGTGAAAGTTTATTTATTTATTTATTTATTTATTTAGTACACTACCCAGACAGTAACTTCCAATTACAGGGTAGCAACATACAAAAACACAAATAACATTATCTAATTAATACACAGTCCAATAACCAACAGTTAAATAAACTTTTTTCATTTGTTGTACAGTACAGAGAAATATGTCAATATGGTGCTTATATTTTTCATAATCATTGCACATGACATAGAGCGGTGAATACAATAATAAATTTTTTCGAGGAACAGGTAAATAAAAAAAGGAATGATTATTGCGAGCCTGCAGGGATGGCACTCGAAACCTAACTATAGGCAATATTTCTGGACAGTCCAATTTACCGTTTAACATCTTTTACAAGAACAAAACTGCAGCAAATTCTCTACGTTTCACTAAACTGGATATGTTAAATCTGCTTAGCATAACATCATTCGGAAAGCCAATCTTCGGATAGGTACCATCCGCCTTAAATCAAAGGTATTTAACAAAACGTCTCTGGATTCTTTCAATCGCGTTAGAATGAACTTCATAAGCAGGGTACCAAATAAGTGACCCATATTCCAGCTTACATCGCACGAATGCATTAAACAATACAATCAGAGTATTCATGTTAACAAAATCCTTAGAGTTTCGCAAGATAAAGCCCAAATTTCTGTAAGAGCTTAAAATTAGCTCATTGATGTGATTGACAAAAGATAACTTTGCATCAAAAGTAATACCCAGATCTTTAAATTGAGAACACCTTAACAAAACAGTCCGATTTATACTGTATGCAAAGTAAGTTGGGTTAGTTCTACGAGTAAATGATAAGGCAAAACATTTGTTTATATTAAGGTGTAAATTGTTTGAATCGTACCATCGACCCAAAGAGACAATATCTTCTTGAAGGTAAATGCAATCACTCAGCGAGTCAACTTTACAAAATATTTTTAAGTCATCAGCATAAAGAAGTGAATGTGATTTAATATTATCTATGATGCCATTTATAAAGATATTAAGAAACAAGGGACCAAGGACTGAACCCTGTGGCACCCCAGAGGTGGCATGAATAAAGACAGACTCGAAACCACGATACTTTACCGACAATTGCCTGTCAATTAGATACGAATTTAAAAAAAATTATAAAATTATTACTTAGCCCGCAGTCAAACAACTTTCTGAGCAGAATACCATGCACAAATTACCGAAATAAATTTAGATACGCAACTGGACTGTCAAAAACTAATTGGCGCTGATGTCCTAGTATTTGCGATCCGAAACACGCGAGAAAGAAAGGAATCTGTTGTGGCAACTATGGGTAAAAATAAAGAATACTGTTTTACCAACTTTTGATAAAATCTGTTTTATCGGTAGGTATTGGTGCCGCTTTAAAGTTTCAAATATTCCTTGGTTTAAATATTCATTATTTTCTGCTTTCCTTTTTAGTTCAGGGATACACGTTATTTGTAACTCTCATTTTTAAGTTTGGAGTAAATAACTTGTTGGTAAAGTAACAAATAACGTATATCTAAAAGCTCAAATAGAAAGCAGCGAAAAAGGAATTATTTAAACCAAGCAATACCTATTTAAAAAAATACAGCTGACTAAAATAAAGCGAAATAGGTAATATAACATTATTTTTATGGTCAAAAATTATCGGATCTCTTTTTGGCAAGCGGTGTCGCATGCCATGTTTATTTAAACAGTTTGGAACACAATATTTTTTTAGGTTTTAACGGGGGTGCGTAGTCTTCCATAACGGAAATAAATACGCCATACGCGAACTTTAACTAAACAAACTGAAAACACACTAAAACTAAACAAAAAGTCAAAACAACTATCAAAAATCACGCTAATAGTATACACAGAGACCGAACGATCACAAACGGCATTAGAATTCAACAACACTTGAAATGAAAATCCAGAATAGAAAATTGACAATACATTCAAATTCTTGACAACAACGAAATCTGGGAGGGTGCTTCTTCTCGATCGCAAATCGCAAATGAACGTGGTGCCCTCATACGAACTAAACTAAACCAAATTGTGCGATGCCACTACCGACGCCATCTACGAAATGCGATCCAAACAAAATAATAATGTTTGGCGGGAACGCCCAGCTTACGTATCTAAATTTATTTCGGTGATTTGTGATACCATGATCGAGCCTGTCAAACGCTTCAGAAAAATCTGTGTAAATGACATCAACTTGACTTCCGCGATCTAGACTCTCAGAGACAAACTGAGTTATCGTGGTCAAATTCGTAATAGTAGAGCGCCCTGGAAAAAAACCATGTTGTTCAGGAATAATTTTTAATTTGACATGACTAGAGATAATTTCATGCAATACAGTCTCAAAAACTTTAGAAAAATTGTTTAATACAGTAAAACTTCTCATTTAGGCCACCCGACCCCTCTGAACGGTCAGTTTTGGCTTCTTAAAATAAATCTTATAGCATTTTTAATAATAAAAGACCCCTCGAATACCGAAACACTTCTAAAACGGCCACGGTCACATGAATCCGTAACTTTTAAGAAAATTACCTTGAATTTTTACCCTTAATTGCGGTCGTCTCGACCCCTCTGGGAATGTTTGCACCCAGCCGGTACTTTATTACTGGTACTATTGGAAATACTGGAGAATGATAAAACCTAATTATGTAAATGGGTTTTTAAGTACGTACAAATATAATTTGTTAAATCTTAAGATGTTTTCGTAAAAGGTAAAATTTTATTCAGTTGCATTTTAACAGCACAATAGTCGCTCATGTCTCTGAAACGTAAACGTTTATCTTTTAAACAAAAGTTCGAAATCATCGCGGATAGTGAAAAATATGGTATCAGTGCTCGAAAGATAGCGGAAAAGTTTGGTGTTGGAAGAACGCAAGTAATTGATATTCTAAAAAGTAAAATTGAACTGAAAAAACTTTATGAAGAAGGAGGAGTTAATGCAGATCAAAAACGGAAGTTTCCAAAAACAGACGGACTTGCCATTGACCAAATGGTTTATGAATGGTTTTGCAAAGCAAGAAACAAAAACATTCCAATATCCGGACCACTACTAAAGGAAAAAGCTCTGGAAGTGTCAGAAAATTTGAAAAATTGTGATTTTAAGGCATCAAATGGCTGGTTAGATAGATTCTGCAAAAGACATGACATCAATTTTAAAACAATTTCTGGTGAGTCTGCTGATGTGGATGAAGTGAGTGTTCAAGATTGGTTCACTAAGTTAAAATTAATTATCAAGGATTATGATGATAAAGATATTTTTAATGCAGACGAAACTGGCCTTTATTATCTCGCAATGTCAAACAAAACTTTTGCCTTAAAGAGTGACAAATGTGCTGGAAGAAAATCAGCTAAGCAACGAGTGACAATTATTTTTTGCAGTAGCATGGATGGTGAGAAGGAGACCCCATTAGTTATAGGAAAAAGCAAAAATCCGCTATGTTTCAAAGGAGCACATGTAGACAAATTACCATTAGAATGGGTCTCCAATAAAAAAGCTTGGATGACAACAGAGATAATGATTTCCTGGCTAAAAAAATTTGACACCAAAATGAAACAAAGAAGAAAAGTACTTTTATTTTTGGATAACGCAAGTTCTCACCCGAAAATACAACTGGAAAATGTTCGAATTGTTTTTCTGCCTCCAAACACTACATCTTACTGCCAGCCATTAGATCAAGGCATCATACAAAATTTTAAAATGACATACAGAAAATATTTGATAAAAAGACTTTTAACTTTTACTAACACCGCTACCGAGGATGCGTTTGAAAAAGCAGAAAAGACCATAAATTTGTCAAGTGCTATGGTATGGATTGTTGCAGCATGGAAAAATGTTTCATCTAAAACGATTAAAAAATGTTTCCAAAAAGCTGGATTTATAGAAACTCTCCAAGAGAATGAGATTTTTGAAGAAGAGGACGATATTCCACTAAGTCAGTTGTTTTCCGGTATCCCAGGAAATCCAAACCTGGAAAATTATCTTCAAATCGACTCAAACATTTCAACGGAAAATCCCAGTATAGAGATGCAGGAAATAATTCAGGAGTTTACCAGCCAATCTGAAACTACCGAAAATGAAGACTGTGAAAGTAAAGAAAACCAGGAGGTTTTTAGTTCGTCTTTAAAAAGCATGAGTGAAGTTTGTGAAAAAATAAGAGACGTACAAAATTTTTTATTAGGCAAAGAAAATGGCAATTTGGCCATTGATATTTCAAATATCCTAATGAAATGTGAAAATGAAGCAGCAAAAATTAAAATTAAAAATATGAAATAGACATCCATTGAATCTTTTTTTCACAAAGCATAATTTTTTTTCGTATGTAGTGCACATTTTTAAACATTATTATGTATACATATCATGTAACGGTCACCCCCTCAAACGGTCAATTTGTAATGAAATTTTTAGTGGCCGCTATTGAGAAGTTTTACTGTATTACTACAGGTCTGTAATTTTCAACCATACATTTATCTCCCTTCTTAAATACGGGACATATTCTGGATTTTTTTAAGCTTTTTGGAAAGGATAAGGACTTTAAAGACAAATTAAAAAGATCAGTAAGTGGCTTCACAAAAACCGCCGCACAGTCCCTTATGAAGAAAGCTGGAATACCATCAGGACCCGCCGTAGATTTTGGTTTCAACATTTTTAGCGCCCGCGTCACATCTTCCTCGACCACTTCCGAAATAACTAGTGTAGGCGAATTATCTAAACCGTTATGATCACCTATCCGAAACGTCGATGAGTTCATATAAGCCGAACGAAAGAACTCCGCAAATGCGTTAACGATAACTTGGGGGCTATTTAGATTTACGTTATTAAAATTCATATTATTTGGAATACTGGTAGAATTCTTTTTACCATGTAAAAAAGACCAAAATTTATTAGGATTGTGAGGAAAATCGAGTTCAGCTTACTTTACATATTTTTTATAAGCCACATCAATATATCAACTTTAACTTTCTTGCGCAAATTTTAAAACTCGATAAAATCATTTAAATTTCTGGATCGTATATACTTATTCCAAAACTTACTTTTTTTCTTAATATTACGAATTATTGAAGCGTTATACCACTGAGGATACTACTATTTTTTGGTCGTGTAATAGGTACATTATTTGCAATGATAGTGTTTAAAACTGAATAAAACCTATCGCAAGCATCATCAACAGAGCTTGAAGTACGCACAAGAGAGAAGTCAGCATTCAGCATATCATTATATAAAGATGGAAAATTCGCCCTTCTAAAATTAAATTTTTGCAAATTATTAACCTGAAACTTGTCATTCTGACGATTTATTGAAAGTGATATTTCTAAAGCAGGATGATGGCTGTCCAAAGAAATCAACGTATTTTCCGCTCGATTGACACATATTAAACCCCTACTGAACACCAAATCAAGTAAACGGCCATGTTTGTTACGTACAAAATTATACTGTGCCAAACACATGAAAAAGTTTAATAAAACATCAATGTAATTATCGCGATAAAACTTATCATGTAAAAAATTTACGTATTTGGGGAGATTAAAATCTCCTAAAATGATTAACTCATCATTATTAGATAATTAGAATTTAGCATTTCTTCACCAAGCCTATCGTAGACTTGAGAACCCAGATTGGGAGGAATATACATAAGGATAATACAAATTGCACGATGCGCTATAGATAATCTAATGCCAACCACATCAACTCTTGGATCCGAAAAAGAAAAATCAATAGGGACAGCACTATAAGCTTTATTTAATGCCAACAGTACTCCGCCACCTCTAGTAGTATTAGTCAATGTAAAATTACGATCAGACCTAAAAATGTTATATTCACAACTAAACATTTCCGTATCCAGGATCAAGCCAAGTTTCAGACAGAGCTATCAATTCAAATGAACATAAATAGGAAGCCTTGTATAATTCATGAGTTTTTGTTCTCAATCCGCGTACATTCTGATAATATATTGAAAACACTGAAGGTGTCTTAGATGGCTCAAAAGCTCTGCCTGTAGTGACAGCCTGCAAACCCGCACTATAATCTAGTTGCTATGCCGTAGACAACAGTGTATCCCTATATATATCCCATTTTTTCTTATAAATGGGACATTTACTACAATCCCAAGCAGCATGTTCGATATTCGACTTTACCTTAGCATTAAGACAATTTATACATTTTAAATTATTTGACGTACATTCAGACATATTATGATCAAGAGAACACTTAGGACACTGTCGGGTTACCGCTCTACAATTTTTAGGATAGTGATTTAGACCGCTGCATTTGAAACACATTTTTAACTCTATGGCATCATAAACAATACAAGAATCATAATTAACAATTAATCGGCGACCTTTTAGAATTTTACCATAGGAAGTTAAATCTACATCCAATATTGCTTGATACACATTATCATCATAATAGCATCTCGTAAAAAATTTGCTTCGTCCGTAACTAAAATATTTGGTAAAAAATTATTATTGTGTGCCATCCTATGAATCAACCACCTGCAAAACATTAATCTTGGGTGAAAATCACGAAGCAGTAGAGCTTGGATCCGCTGTATGTGATATGGGTACAGGATGTTTTTTTAAAACTTTCCAAACGGTTTTTGGGCTGACTTCAAGCTGCGTTGCAGCCATCCTGGTACTCTTTGAAGGATCTTCTTCTATAGCATCAAGTACGACTTCTTCTAGTTCAGGCGTTGTTACAGTTTCTGGTCTCTCACCACCTGTATTTTTATTAAAACTCCCAGTTTCACATAATCTTGCATGTAGCGTTCTAAATGTTTTAGCACATGGGATTACTCTGTTAGGAAATCTGTCCTGGTAAATTCTCCGTGCTTCTTCCGCATTTCTATTTGCTAATCCATAAATAAAGTGCATGCCAGCCATTTTAGCGTTAGTAAAATTATTCATGATGGAATCATTGCTAATTGACAACTCTGAATTTTACTGATAATATGACAATACTATCACTGTCAGCTGCTCACCAAAGCAGGTGGGTAGGTACTTCATATGGCCTTGGAAATAATTTGTTATAAATAGCAGATGTGGTAAGCCAAAAATGTGATAATAAAAGTAAACCTATTGAAACCAGTCGTGGATTTTATCAGAAGGTCGACATATTGCTCATTTACTGTAAGGCCGAAATTGTGACCAAAAAGTTGTATTATACCTTTTGGGTAATTTCTGCGTCTTTCTAGATCTGCAGTTCGTATTTCTTGGAATACTTGCACTATACAGGGTGACGCGGATCTAAATGAACATACTTCAACACAAGACAAAGAATACCTTGGGGGTTCTTAATCACCCATCTTTGATAGTTCAATTGTCGATAGTTAATAAGATACAGGTCTTTTATGAACTTTAGCAATTTTTTGTTCTTGTCATATTTTTTAATGCACTCCGTATAAAATTTTCATATTGGGTCAACATCTGTAACCTATCTGTCGCTTAAAATTGCAGTATCAGAAAATTTTAAATTCCAGGCCCGTATTAGAAAAAGTTGACATTTTCAATTTTTACATTTTTAACACCCTGTAGATCAATTTTTTCAAAATATTATTTTTTTATTGGAAAGAGCATAAAGAATTGACCCTAACGGCATAATTTTCAAAGTTCCCGCACCCATCACTTGATTAGAATAAATGGTTGTTTTGTAAAAAATTTCAAAATGGTGCATATTTGGAAATTAGAAATTAAGAAAATAACAATAAAAAAGCAAAAACTGCTTCCGAAGTAAAAAAATAAATGTACTAAACGTTTAATAGTTTTAACGAGACTAAATTTTAGGGAACAACACAACAACAAATAACAAAGTAATAATAATAATAACAAAACTGCAAGATAATGATTGCTGTTTAGACATCGACAAAAAATCGTAAATTACAGTCAGAAATTTCAAACTTTGTAAAGTAGGCTTTGCCTCATTTAAAAACAAACCAAAGACTATCGAGTTACTGTTCCATAGCAACAATTCAAGTCACTATCAGATATGTGACAGTTGTCTGACCTTTGTTAGTATTCGGTTAACAATTATTGCAATTTTCTGTTGAAGATGCCTTACCAATTTTCAAATGCCGAATATGCCGACATTATTTTTGTATACGGTTTTTGTAACGGTAATGGAAGAGCTGCTGTTCGGGAATATCGTAGGCGATTTCCGGGTAGAAGATGTCCATATCACAAAACATTTGCAAATGTATTTTTATTTGCTGGAGAACATGGACATTTTCCCACCGACAATAATATTGATCAACCAATACGACATCCAGTTCAGGAGGAAGAAGATATCTTAAATCTTGTTGAAGATAATCCCAAAACATCTACTCGAAAAATTGCGACACGTCTAGGAATCCCGCAAAAAAGAGTTAATGTAACACTGCAAAAGGAAGGCTTGCATCCGTTTCATGTTCAAGAAGTTCAAAGATTGGAACCTGGCGATTATGCAAACCGGTTACTCTTTTGCCAGTGGCTCAGTAGACACCAAAGAAGTCTTTATCGAATCCTCTGGACCGATGAAGCACAATTTACCAGAGATGGTGTAAATAATTCAAGGAATTCCCATGTATGGTCGTTAGAAAATCCACATGCCATCAGACAATCGCATTCGCAGCACAAATTTTCCATAAACGTTTGGGCAGGTATAATAAATAATAAATTAATTGGGCCGCACTTTTTTGCTGAAAGATTAGATGGAAATCAATATTTAAATTTTTTACAAAACATTTTGCCAGGACTTATGCAGATTGAAAATGCTAACGTGAGAGGGCTCTTTTTTCAACATGATGGGGCCCCACCACATTTTGCAAGGGTTGTATCTGAATTTTTAAATATTACGTTTCCTAACAGATGGATAGGCCGTGGAGGGCCCCATTTATGGCCAGCCAGGTCGCCGGACTTTAATCCTTTGGATTTTTTTTTCTGGGGGAATATGAAAAATTTGGTTTATTCAGAAGAAATCAACACGCGGGAGCAGCTTTTGCAACGAATTATTAATGCTTTTCAGGAAATAAAAAATAACCCAGACGCAATTAGAAAAGCAGTGTCAAATTTAAACATCAGAAGACGAAGATGTGAACAAGCCAATGGAGGGCATTTTGAACAGCTTCTTAAATAACAGTGTTCTGCTAAAGTGCTCTTAAAATTAATTCTTGCTAAAACTTTTTCTATGTATTAGATTTTAAGCAGTCGATTTTAACTTGCAGTTTTGTTATTATTATTATTACTTTGTTATTTGTTGTTGTGTTGGTCCCTAAAATTTAGTCTCGTTAGAACTATTAAACGTTTAGTACATTTATTTTTTTACTTCGGAAGCAGTTTTTGCTTTTTTATTGTTATTTTCTTAATTTCTAATTTCCAAATATGCACCATTTTGAAATTTTTTACAAAACAACCATTTATTCTAATCAAGTGATGGGTGCGGGAACTTTGAAAATTATGCCGTTAGGGTCAATTCTTTATGCTCTTTCCAATAAAAAAATAATATTTTGAAAAAATTGATCTACAGGGTGTTAAAAATGTAAAAATTGAAAATGTCAACTTTTTCTAATACGGGCCTGGAATTTAAAATTTTCTGATACTGCAATTTTAAGCGACAGATAGGTTACAGATGTTGACCCAATATGAAAATTTTATACGGAGTGCATTAAAAAATATGACAAGAACAAAAAATTGCTGAAGTTCATAAAAGACCCTGTATCTTATTAACTATCGACAATTGAACTATCAAAGATGGGTGATTAAGAACCCCCAAGGTATTCTTTGTCTTGTGTTGAAGTATGTTCATTTAGATCCGCGTCACCCCGTATAAGGAAACAAATTTAACTGTTTTTTAAGAATAGCCCTGCATGGTCCATAATTCCCACTTCTTGAGACGGCCATCTTACATATTTTGTTGGCGTACCTTGCATTATTTCACGTCTTTTATGTTTTATAGAACCTCTTTTCCTCAACAGAGCCACGGTTCTTCTCAGGCAAATATAAAAATTCCAGCAGTTAAAGCGACGTTAAAAAAACTTAAGAATTGATTGCTAAAGTTCAAATGTTATTAATGAAAAATACTTTTTATTCCGAGATCTCAAACCCACAATTTTAGTGGCTATAATTTTAAGTAACTTTAGTCTTTCTGTTGTAATATGTTAATGCTCCTAAATCGGTGTGGGGATTAATAAAGTTTGCATCATTTTTTCCGGAAGCCAAAATAAAATACTTTTTCGGTTAAATATTAAGTAAGTAACGGCAATTTGTTTAAAGACATAGATCGATGGAGCCATTCGTTAAACAGCAACAAGGTAGATTCTCAGTGCCGTTGATGTAAAAAGGTGCTGGATGAAATGTGACTTAAAAATGGCTATGGATTTGTTCTTGGGAATTTCTTACCTGAACACATGGGTCGATTTAGCTTTATAACTGTGTGGTTTTTCAAAGGAATAAATAAAAAACGACTTCTTAAAAGCGTAGAATTTTGGTTACCCAATACAATATGTAAAGGAAATGAAAATCGGGTGCTTAAATAAAGTTCTCCTAGGGCTGGAACATGGTTGAAAAAGTCATGCTATTATTTAATGGCATATGTAATAAATAAATCGCATTGAATTATACATCGGGGCTTGTTCTATCCTGTTAATATTAGCTTTTTTAGTTTCTTTTGTAATGTAGTGAAAGTTTTATCCTTATGTTTATACAGGGTGTCGGCTAATTATTGATACATAGAAAAACTGCAGACTCGTTATGTAAAAATATTAGGATTTAATCATACTTGCCTATATCGGAAAGTTGATATTAACTGAAATAGAGGGTGTTAACCGTTAAAACTTCATTTTTGTTTTTCTCTAATAACTTTGAGAAAAACTAACGTTTTTTCACAAAATTTTGTATCAAGGCTTTTTTTAGGACGAGAAATTGATTTTTTTCTGAAATTTTAATGTACAATGTAGGGGGGCACTGTCTGCGGTATTCTTCGCACATTTATTAGGTCATAACCTTTTTGTGCCTCAGTGTATTTAAGTTCTTAATGAAAATAATAATTTTTTTATATTTATTACGTAAAAAAGGTATATATAGTTTAGATCGCCCAGAGTTACCGTTTCGGAGATATTTGCATTTAAATTATTCAGTGCACCTTGCCCAATTATTATAATTTGCAAACAAAATTTTTTTCTTAAAGTAAGCTACGAGAAAACAAATGAAATGATTTTTGCTATGAAACATCCATCTTGTTATTTGTTTGTTGATTATTGTAAGATAGCTTTGTTAGAAAATGTTTAATTTTTAGTTTATCGTACGTTAAGTTGCCGAGACACAATTTGTTTTTAAACGCAGAAATGCGGGATATGTTGTGAGTATACGCGCAGGAAAATTTTATTGGACGAGGAGCCCAGACACGATATTCGGAACTCTATCCAAATCGAAGACAACCTGGTTTTAAGATCTTCAAAAATATTTACGACCAATTAGGAGAAACAGGTACCTTTCGTCCTAAACAGAATTCCACAGGGTGCCTGAAGACTTCAACTCCGGAACAAGAAGAAGAAATTCTGGTCCGCGTAGCTGAAAATCCCGAAATAAGCACAAGACACGTTGCTATGGCAACTGGACTAGGCAAGTCATCTGTTTGCAAAAATTTTTCACGAAGAGGGTCTTTATCCGTATCACTTCACCCCTGTGCAAAATTTATTAGAAGGAGATTTTGTAGCCAGGCTAGAATTTGCCCGTTTCTGCCGTGTTCAAATAAATGCCGACCCAATGTTTTTAAATAAAATACTATTTACTGTTGAGGCAACGTTTACACATAGAGGCATCTTTAATTTTAGAAACAGACGTGCATGGGAATTAGAAAATCGACATTTAGTACACGAACGTTATTTCCAACATGAATTTAAAATTAACGTTTGGTGTGGTATAATTATTGATATTAAGTTATTGGGCTCTCTCGAACTACCACCCAATTTAAACGGCGAACTCTACCTTGATTTTCTAGAAAGACAATTTCCCGATTTTTTCGATGACCTTCCTTTGAGCATAAGGCAAAATATGTGGTTCATGCAGGATGGAGCGCCGGCACACTACTATAGACCCGTCAGAGGCTACCTAAATACCCATTTTCCTAATCGCTGGATAGGTCGTGGGTGCCAAAGGCCATGACCGGCGCGAGTCCCGATTTCAACCCGCTGAATTTTTGTGTTACATGAAGTCGGTGGTTTACAAAAAAATAACCATAGAAAAACTATGGCAGAGAATTGTAGATGCTGCACAAAACCTACAAAACGAACAGTTATTTTAAAATTAGGAGGTCTTTCAGTGAAAGGACTGTTAAGTGTATTGAAGTGAATGGAACACATTTTGAACAATTTGTTATCAAAAGCAGATCTCTTTTTTATTAAATCTCTTAATGATTTTAAAATTAAATATTACAAGTTAGTAGTCACTTAGTTAAGTTTGTTTTCATTGTGTCAAAGTTATTTTAAATAAAGTAAGTTAAACAACAATCCAATTTTTGTATGTATTATTCCCAATTACCAGTACTGGAATTTTAAAAAACGTTATAAACTGCATATTATTAGGCACGTAAATGCGCAACTTTACCTCCATTTAACCGACTTCGTATCTCTTACGGTTTCCGAGATCCCTGTACTGGCCCTCCTTATCTTGAACACGTTATATATGCATAAATTGAAATTTCAGTACCCTGTTTTAATTCAAAACACAAGAAAAGAAAACCACATGTATATAAACAGACATCATTCTAAAATGAGCCAGTCAACCAGAGCGGCTAAGTCTTAAGATCACGTCGGCGAACGTTCTCGGCGGGCGATACAGAACTCCGCAGATCGACAGGTAAGAGGATTAAAAATGTATGAGTCTCCGCAGGTCATAAAATGTTGCCCTCTTGGTAATACTTGAAACTCCGCATATTGATATTTAAAATTATAAATGCCATTTGAAACTTGCTGCCCTGGTGTTTTTAGTTTTTTTTATACCTCTTTTATTCTTTTTTATAAGTAGATCGACTCAAAAAGGGCTCGTAAATAATTGGCCGGTGAACTTAAAAAAGGCGAATTGAACCAAAAAGGTAGATTAGATGCCGTGTTAGCGCTGTTTAACCAATATAAGTCTATAAAAGGGGCAAACAATTAATAACAATATTCCCCGGTGAACTTGAAAAAGGCGAATTGGAACCAAAAAGGTGGATTAGATGCCGTGTTAGCGCTGTTTAACCAATATAAGTCTATAAAACCTTATACCTGCGCAAGGATTCTGCGGAATCTCATAGGCGGATTAAGAGCAATAATTTTATGACGATAGACTAATTACCTGTATCTGCGGAGTTCCATGCTGCCCTTTTCGGCGGTACTAAAAGGTATTAAGGCCGAAAATCGTACTTATCAGCATGCTGAAATAGCCCACATAGCAAGTGGCTCCTATATTGGCCATAAGCCGTTAAAGGGTTATACTATCCGACAAGGAATTCTAAGTTATAAATAGATTAACTTTATTGTATCTTTTTAATAGGTCAAGAAATAATAATTCCTAGAACCGAGCCTAATATTGATGGTTTATCTTGTGAAATATACCGATTCTAATAATCTGCTGAAAACATTGACATATTAACTTTGTCTGGTGTCTTTGGCCAAGCGGGATTACATTTTGCCCATATCCTAAATCACCTAATTTCTCTTGCAATAGCTATCCAATCTTTTCTTATAAAAACAGCACATTTGTGAAAGTTTCTTTTGTTCTTTACCTGTCAGTTTGGATTTTCATGTTTATCTCTCAGTTAGTTCCAAAATTTTCTAGGTTAACTTCTGTTTTTTATTTAAGGGTACTAGCCTTTATTTTCAGCAACGGGACCGTTTATCGAAGGCCCAAGCTACTAGGGCTATATTTTGATTTAAGAAATTTATGATAAGTTGCATTGATTATAAATTGATATGTATAACTAAATTTGGGTACATCTGTTTGGTTTCACTTGGCTTAAATACCTGCAATTAGGTAATCGGAACCCACTAGACGTATTTCATTATCACCCGCTGGTATGTGAACCGACCTATTTTTTTGGCTCGAACAGTACTTCTGTCCGAGAGTAAATTTGCTTTATCTTCCCCCTCTGTGGCAGGGTTGACGGATGACACCTTTTTCTACTTTAACCTCATTCTTCGGTGACCTGACTTGATTTTAAACGGCCGACGAAGCAAGAAGCCTTTCTACTTTCTACATCCACAACGATTCAAGTCATCTTTAGAGGATTTTGGATTTAGAGGCCTTATTTTTGGTTGCCCTTAAGTTTGCTGTTCATTATAGTTAATATTTTTGCTTAAGCCCACCGTTTATCCACAGTACTAGTAGACAGATAATTTTCAGTTAGGTTTAAATACTAACCTCCATATATTTTTTATTTAATCGGTGCTCATCACAGCATCGCTGAAAAGTACCATTCTTTCTTTTCTAAAATAAAATAGGTAAAGTTTTTTTTCAAATTAAATTTTTTTTATTTTATTTTTGGTTTAAAAAAAAACAACTAAAGAACGCGTTTTAATACACCATTCCCAACCACTTATCATCTATTACCTTAAACTCTAAACAACACTATGTTGTCTATTTGCACTATTTTTACCAAACGCTGGTCTAAAAAGCTCCATCACTATTAAGAGTCCTAGTATCACAAATAAAATATTTATATATAATGATGACTGTACGCTCTAGCCACTAAGGGTACCAATTCAAGTCTATCAACTTCTATAATTTTTAACTAACATGTTCGCCTGCACCACCTTTTTTCCTCGCTGGCTTAAATTAAAGCGCTTCTTTCAATTTGTCTTCATCAGGTCCACATATTGACCATTAAAAATATTACAAACTAATTACAACTGGTAAGTTTCCCTTATTTGCACAGCCTCGTTGTCACGTTGTCAGTATTAATACTTTAAATACATAAAGATTCGTTAATCATTTTCCCAAATTGGCAGACACGCAATTGAGACCCTTTATTTACAGCTGTTTTCTTAACATGCGTTGTTTAATATTTAATTTTAAGTTTGTAGCCTAATATCCAAATTATGCTAATTTTATTATGGTTTAACCTTAAGATTGCGACTGGAATTTAAATGCATTTTGTAAGCAGTGGTCATTAAGTTTACTCTCAGCAAGTCAGGTGACAACAAGTACCTACTTCCCCAAGTAAACTTGCTAAGTATAAACAAAACCTACCTTGAAAAAGAAAACAAGGTCTGTCTATACCACCAAACTAAAATTTTATTTGTCCCTTTAAGGTGAAAAAAGGATTAAAGAGTGTACATAATTTAATGTCATTTTAGGTTGTACTAGTTTCGACTTTAGTCAAAGTCATCATCAGCAACCATACAATTAAGAATTATGTTTAGGATGTACCTAAATAAACGAACTAAAACAAATTAAAAGGGGGGGGGGGGGAACGAAGTGGTTCAACAATACGTGGCCATAACGTGCACCTTATGCAGCCAATGGACTCGACAGAAGACAATCACCTACACGATGCTACTTTCAGCAATGAAGGAAATTAGATGCGAAAATTGTAATAGAGGACAAAATTCCAAATGGGATCATTTATAGTCATGATATGATGTATAGCTGTCTATAATGAAAATTCAATAAAGTAAACGTTTCATGAGTCAACTCCAAGAGAGAACATGATTTATATTTGGTGGGTCAGAATTTTTAATAAGAATAGTAATAAAGTAAGGGGGGGGGGGGGGGAATTAAAATGTGTTAAAATAATTTACGTCATTGAGTCAGTTGGGGTCATCAAATTCTCCATATTTATGGATTATTATTTAAATTATATTTAAATTATATCGACTATCGAGTCGCATGAGAAGTCAAGAAAGAAAGTTTACTAAGCAAGTGCGCACAGTTAATGAGGCCATTGACAAGATTAAACAAGAAACATATATCGGCAAAAAGCCTTCTATCTTCCAGGGTATTAATTTTTAAAATATTCATAAGTAGGTACCCCATAATTAGTATGATTATTATCTAATGGTAATTTGAATGAACATACTCTTAAAAACTTATTTTGAATGCTTTCCAGCTCATTAATATGGACACGGTAGAAAGGCAACCACACCTGGCATGCATACTCCAAAACAGGCCGCACTAAGGAACAATACAATGTTTTAAAAACACTACAAGCAAAATCATAGCAAAATCTAGTTATAAAGCCCAAGGTACTATTTGCACGCTGCTGAACACTTAATACAGGACTGTTAAATGATAAAATACAATCCAATAAAACGCCAAGATCCTTTACTCCATTAACTCTTTTTAAACCTCTTCCACCCATATTGTAGTTAAAAACTATAGGTTTTTTTATCCTGGCAAACGTAATACATTGATACTTATCGATGTTCAGATCTAAGCCATTTAAGTAAGACCAATTTGCAAACAAGTCCAAGTCACGCTGAAGTGTTACACAATCTAGATCACACGACACTCTCTTAAATATTTTGAGGTCATCAGCAAACATTAGAATATCGGTTTTATATACAAATTCCTTTATGTCGTTAATAAACAGCGTGAATAAAAGAGGGCCACAGTGAAAACCCTGCGGCACCCCCGACAGTACATCGATTTGATTAGATACATAATTATTTAATTTAACATTTTGCTTTCTACCTGACAAGAAGCTATTCAACCATTCAAGTGTGTGATCATCAATGCCAAACGCTCTCAATTTAGCCAACAGTAAAGTGTGATTCACCCTGTCAAACGCCTTTGAAAAGTCTGTATAGATAACATCGATCTGATAACCTTGTTCAAAGGCGTTCAACAAATGGTCTTGGTAAGCTAGCAGGTTCGTCACCGTGGAACGAGCAGACTGAAAACCATGTTGCTCATCCATGATCACTCCCCTACACCTCCACGCTAAGCACGAAGTTACCAGTGCGTCAAAGAGCTTAGGCATAGTTTACTGTATGCAAACACCCCTATAGTTGGTCATATCACTACGATTGCCTGATTTAAATATAGGTGTGATATAAGAATTTTTCCAAAAAACTGGGAACACGCCAGATCTTAAAGAGAGATTAAATAGAAAATACAATGGTTTAGCTAAAGTACAAACACAAGCTCTCAATAAAATTGGCGGAACCCCGTCAGGACCGCTAGAAGTCTTAGACTTACATATGACATAATCTTGTCAAAAACATCCTCCAAAGATATATTAATCCTACCAATGTCAATACAATCTGAGAGACTAGAATAGTAATCAGGAACATTATTATTTTTATCTGTATATACTGATGAAAAATATTCAGCAAATAAATTGACCATATCAGAACCATCGTTGCTTACTCTTTATATAATTTTTTTTTTATATTAAATGTACTATGTCAAAAGCTTTTACAATATAACACTGTCAGTAAATATTTTGACTTTACTTCAACTTCTTAAGTAAACTAGACAATAATTGGAACGCCTGATATGAAATTTTACATCAATTTTAAGGTCGTGCAATTTGGAGAGTATTTCATGGATTGTTTAAAGCCAGACAGATTTAGACAGTTGTGACTACGGACTTATATGCAGGTGTAAAGGCCGTAGCCTTAAGGTGCGTATCGATTATGTGAAGCTGCCGCGCGTGTCATGTTCGCACGCGGCAAATCTGTTGATTTGCCACGCGAGCCATTTTTGGCATCACTTTTTGCATAAGCGCGGTACCTGCGCACGGCCTACGATTCGGTGGCAAAATTTAGTTTTCGCGAAACAACGGTTAAAGAAAATTACCACTTTATTTCAGTTACAGAAAGACGATGACACTACTCCATATCCATGATGGTGGCGTCATTTTCAATATTTTACCGTCAGACCTGTGAGGCAGCGACATACCCGTCCAAACCGTGCGAGTTGGCTCGCGCGGGAACACGGTATCCATTAAACGCGGCCGCCGTGCGACCCAATGTTCGAGAGTTTGCCGCGTGTAGTCAATACGCGGCTCTAGCCTACGCATATGGCATAATACAGGGCGGATAAGAAGATGGTGTCATTTTTTCTCAATTTGTTTATGACACCATTTGCGTTTTCTGGAATACGATAGCACGCCTCGAATTTGGAATCTTCTGTATACAGTATAGGGCCACATGAAGATCAAATCAAGGACATTAGCATGAACTAGCTGATTGAGCTGCCTGTCGCAAAAGTTTAAGCAGAATTGCTAGTTAAAAGCAATTTGAAACCCTAATGTCGTAAAAATTGCAGTTTTTCAGAAAATTGACAATTTTTCTAGAACGACGTGATATATCACTCTTTATGACGCCACCGGCGGTTAAAAATAGTTCTAATTTTTTTTTTATATTATATGGCGAGGTAAACAAATGGACAAAAATTCTCAATCTTCTTGTCCGCCCTGCATTAGCCACCTACGCAGGCTATATACGAGTACACCTATATTACTTCTTGAAAATAGTCTATAGTCACACCTATTCAAATCTGTCTCGCAATCAACTATTTCTTAAATTACTCGGCCTCATAATTGATTCAAAATTTGGTATGGAACCTTTCAATTATTGACTAGTTTAATTTTTAAGACCCTACTTTCCCTAATTTTCCTTAACTTTGTTATAGTTGTTGGGTGATTTGAATAAATGTCATGTTTGTATTTTAATTGTTAATTTTTGTTAATTATTGGTCTGCATAAATCCACCTTAAAAATGTGGCATCGCTTTTTAAGAAATACAAACCCCAGTATTCTAAAAATAAAAAAGTGCTGACATTACGATGAGGCGTAAACTAAAATTTATGCTCACGTTACCGCTGTATAAAAGCTCCAAAGTTTTATTATTTTACTATTGCGTTTTACTAAAGTGCCACAAAATAAGCGGCAAACTAACGTTCTATTTAACTTTATTTTGCTTCTTGTCGTAAACTAGCTGGACCAATGTAAAACAATTTCAACAATTTGCATATTTTATTTCTCCCACAATAAAAATCCAATTTGCTTCTTCTGAAGGGTTGCTACTTTGTAGCTAAAGTCAGAAATTCGATTTTTAAACTACAAATATTTTAATAAATATCAAATTTTTATAGCACACTGTCTGTCTCTACCTATTCATTTATATTTACCACTACAGTCCAACAATGACTGCTCTCTGGTTTAGTGGATTCAAATTGTCGATTCGAATCGAAGGCGAAGACGAACTGGATATTTTTAACGGGACAAGTGCACCAGTAGCTTCAGAAAACCTGTACCCGATGTCCCACTAAGAATGGCTGTCGGCCGTATCTCAGAAAGTGTTAGTCGTATGGCTAGCGGAAAAAAAATATATTAGGTAAAGTGGTCATGAAAAAATGGTGGAAATTATTTTCAAGTTTCTCAGACTGGCGCTAGAGGGCGCAACAGTAACGGTAAATATGAATCACGAAGTTTTCTCAAAAGTCGCCTATAGTAAGAATAGTAATTATCCATAAAATGGCTTATAAATCGGAAGCCGTTCAAAATAGGTAAAGGAACACTTTATATGAAAAAAATTCAACTGGTCCACTCTATTTAACACTTCAATAATATACAGGGTGTTCCATTTAAAAAAGCGACTTTTGATCAAATTTATAAAATCTGATTTGCAATTAATTTTTAGGATACTCTGTATAGAAGTTGGCAATCCTATGTTGTCAAAATTAAAGTACCACATGTTGACTAAATGATGTTAAAATGTTACGTTGATTTGACATCTGAAGACGAAAATATTGAAGTTTTAATTCACATAGTTTCGGTAAAAAAAAGACACAAAATAATTAATATTTAAGAAACGGCAAGAGCAATGGAAAAATATCCTATGCAAAAAAAACCAAGATTGCTTCGTAGAATTTAAAAATAAAACAAACTACAGGGTGTTCCATATAAAATTCCAAAGTTGATGTCAGTTATCAATAGATCTGGCACCACTGCAACCGCGAAATTATTTTTAGAAGCTAGAGCGCCAGCCTCCTATGGCCGTAGTAACAATTTCAAAATTATTTTTCTTTTCGTTCTCCAGATACTTCTAACGAACCTTCGAGTATGGAATACCCTGTATACGGGGTGTTACTTAATGATAGGCCTTAATTCCAAGGGTGCATGCCTGAACTAAATTTAAGTAGAAAAGTTTATACAGTGAGCTCAAAAAGGTTGGAATAAATTTTGTTTAAAATTCAGGTGATTATTTTCTGGAAAAACGCTTGAACATGTCGATTATTATTTTTAATTGCGAATTTTATGACATAAGAAATGTTTATACAGGTTGTCTCAAGAAGAACATATACCGTCAACATTAATTATTTTAAATAGAACACCCTGTATATTATATTATTTTTAAATTCTACGATACATTCTAAACACTTTTTGTATAACATACCATATTTCCAAAATCAACGGTTTTCGATATATTGACATTTTTTCTGGTACGAAAACTACAATTAAAAATGAACTCTTTACATCTATTTAGTCTATAATATTTACATAGACTATATTAAATTTAATTTTAATAAATGTTTAAATTGACCGCCACCAACTTCCTGGCAATGTTCAAGTCGATCTTTGAATTTTTCCAAAACGTTATGGATTACCTGGGGCTCTATTAATCTAACCTCATGCCTTATTCGAGCTTTAAGTTCATCAATCTTGTTAGGTCTGTTAAAGTATACTTTAGATTTTAAATAGCCCCACAGAAAAAAATCTTGCGGGGTCAAATCTGGTGACCTTGCCGGCCATTCTATTGGACCTCGTCGACCAATCCACTTGCCAGGAAATACTGTATTCAAGTACTCACGCACCTGGCGTGTGTAATGGGCTGGTGCTCCGTCTTGCTGGTACCATAAGTTATTGTTGGGAATGTCTGGCTCATCTGGATTTGGATAGAGTACAGCAAGTGCCGGTAATAACTCAAATTTTAAAAATTCTTGATACAGTTCGCCATTTAACGTGCCATCAAAAAAGGAGGGACCTAAAATCGGGTTATCAACAATTCCAGCCCAAACATTCACTTTTTGCGGGTATTGTGTGTGGGACTCCATGATCCAGTGCGGATTTTCCTTAGCCCAATATCGACAGTTTTGGCGATTCACATGCCCATTTAGAGTAAACGTTGCTTCATCAGAGAACACAATTATTTTTAAAATTTGAGGATCTTCAATGCATCTGTTCATCATTATTTCGCAAAATTCTGTTCTTTTATCCGGGTCATTTTTATTAAGTTCATGAAACAACTGTACCCTTGTTATAAAAAACATAAAAAATAATTAATTTATCCCACAACAAACAATTTAAGTGTGTTATACAAAACCCAAATTACGCCCTGGATGATGTTCTTCAGACACCCCTTAGCTAGCTTAACTCAGGGTAGGTTCGCTATTTTGTTTCTAGTTTGAGAGGTTTAGCACTCTTATAGGTAAGTTATAGTCAAATCCTGAAGGCGCCACCTTAGTTTTATTTTACTTAAAAGCCTTTAAATGTTCTAGTGTTTGGCCTCAGATAAAAACAAACTAGGAAAAAAAAACACTTATGTCACAATCGGTATACCCTAGCTTATTATAAGCTCTCATTCACTCAAGTCCTCAATGTCACTCTATTTAAAATAAAAGCCAAATTTTCGCAGAGGCCAATACAAATATTTATTCTTAAGGTGTTGTTAAGCCCTTGGTTACTTGGTTTTATAAATGCAAGCTCCTCTTACGTTAATGGACAATAGATACTTAAAGTTAAAAGATTAATAAGTGGAATGAAATATTAGAGTGATAGTACTAAGTTTGACAATGAAATTTCTGAAGGTTTAAATTTATAAAGTTTATCGATAAAAGAAAGCAAAAAGTCAAACCCTGTTTGACAGGGTCTTGCACAAGACGGCAACTGTCAGACCTACACTGAAAAAAAATGACTGTTCAGCTTGATCTGGCAGCCACATAGACCTACATCCAGGATATTGCCTCAGAAAAGGAATTTCCGCAAGGTCTGTGCAAGAACCTCTCACAACTAACTAAATTTACCATAAAATCTCTGTTATAGTATGATACAATATCTTACGAGTACCTGTGGTTACTCAATAAGCATGCTAGCCTCTCGGCCATAGATAAATTAAAATGTCGAAGTTACAAGTACTAAATTTGGAATAAACAAATGGCCTTTAGCCGGGAAACAAAAATATTTACTTTATAATCATAAATTGTACTGTATTTATAACAAAAGTAGCTGTAACAGACTACCTAACGCTTTGAACTACTAGAGACTCTTGTGACGTCTAAACGCTATGTCGACATACGCTATACGTTTACATTGCACAAGCTCTGTACATAACATAAGTGCAAAACTTGACCAAAACACTGTATGGTGAACAATACGCAAATGCAGAATATTGATATTTTAAGTTGTTACTAAGTTACAACAACATACTCAAGAAAAATGGTACTTAGCTAAAACCTTACGTGCTACCCATAGTTCATGAAGACTCGATCTTCACACACACTCACACATGGTCTCTGAAACAGCTAGCGTGGAAACTGCTATACAGCTAGTCTCCAAGAAATCCCATAGTACACGGCAACTGGCACGTTCCGCGTCCAGGCAGTTCCAACAAAAGAAAAGTAGTACTCCAGTTTGTACTCGGACTTTTAGCCCCTACCAAAAAAACCCTAAAATCGAATTTTAGATATACAAACATGAAATAGAAATCTTTCATAACACCCATCCAAATTAAGACCTACCTCAAATAACTAACGAGGGTTCCCAATTTACTAGATGGCGTCTATGACCGCTGTTGAAGTTCATTAAAGCATTTTAAATCGGCATTCCGCCCAAAGGAATAAGCAACTACAAGGCCATACCCTTTTTAATGCATTTGTGGATGCTTTATCGACACTACATGAGTAGTGTGCTCGGCCCAAAAAAAACTAAATTTGGGGAGCTACTTCCACAAACGTGCTTTATCTTTCAGTGTCCATGGTCGAAAGGGACGCTTCTTATTTTTCTCCAACGTACATAGTTACCGAAACAAAACAATCACAAAAAAATAAGTCACCCTATCTACGTAAACTAAGCTCTTTCAATAACACAGAAAACTAATGGCGACCAAAGTCTACCCACGCGACCAAGCAAAAATTAACCAGAAGTCGCTGTGAAAACGCACAGAAACTGTCAGTTTGACACTGACCTATTATCGATTTTCTTAAAACACAGCTGATTTACGACATTCGAGATGATTAACCTACAACTTCTATACTATGTTAAATAGTTATAAATTACCAATTACCAATTAACTAAAAGAAAGATTTGAAATCAAATCTATCTGCAACTAGTATTAAACGATGAACAGAAGAAATCAATCCATTTAGCTATGTCGTACAAGATACAAAACATTCCTGAAATAAAAACAACAACAAAGGTTTGAAACTAAACATAATGAAAATTTTGGGCTATTACAGGTAACTTAATTAACAATTAATGTTTAAGGTGAGAGTCTACATATGTATTTTAACAATTTAAAACCGAAAACTTAACAGAGATAATCAAACTTATAAAATGCTATTTTCAAACTGTAACAGTCTATAGGGACGCCATTTAGTTTTGTGTAAATAATTCAATACGGTTGCTTGACAAATATTATTTTCCGTGGCAATACCGTAAGTAACACTATGGTGGTTTTCTTGGACAGCTAAGAGGACATTTTACTGCACATCTTCTGAAATCCTAGGACGACCTTGAATATAATTGTCTCTAACATGCTCCAAATCCCTTTATTTTTTTACAATTTTACTAACAACAGATTGAGATATTGGTGCTCGGTTTGGGTACTTATTGTTAAATAACTCACACATTTCTGTTTGGGTTCGCATCCTTTCTCCATAGCCAAGCATCATTAGTACCTCTATCCTATCTTTCTCACTTAACCGCGCCATTTTTACAGAATTATTTGAAGTTAGATAGATCTACACAATTTGAAGAATTTTTGGCAAGAAGTAAATGTCTGTGTCAAAATAAATTAATTCAGGTAACAGGTTACAATAATAATAAAAAATGCGCAATTAAAACTAAAAATCTACGGATCTCAGCATTTTTTTAGAAAAATATTAAAATGTCAATATGTCGAAAACCGTTGATTTTGGAGATATGGTATGTTTTACAAAAAGTGTTTAGAATGTATCGTAGAATTTAAAAATAATATAATATACAGGGTGTTCTATTTAAAAAAATGAATGTTGACGGTATAATGTTCTTCGTGAGACAACCTGTATACACATTTCTTATGTCAAGAAATTCGCAATTAAAAATAATAATCGACATGTCTAAGCGTTTTTCCAGAAAATAATCACCTGAATTTAAAACGAATTTATTTCAACCTTTTTGAGCTCACTGTATAAACATGTGTCCTAAAAAGACTGGTTTTCAAAATACAGAGTTTCTTCGGTTCTTTATTAATATTTCAAAGATCCTTTTGCCGATATCGGTGAAACTTGACAGTGTTGTTTGTTGTGATAAGGCACTAAGTTTGCACTAACTAGATGATAATTCAGTAGCTTGTCTGCAAAACTCAACAGGTCCTTTCTGCTCAATTGTACAGGAGATGAATATTTTGTTTACAGGTTATACTAGTTGTAAATTAAATTTCATGTTTGGTTAGAAAATTAATAAAAATCCATATCAATATGCAACCACATTTTTAGGAAAAACAAACAATTACTTTTAGTGTTATTTGAAAAAAAAGTTTGGACTTATTCAGTTTTGTCTAACAAATTTGGACTTGTTTAGTTTTGCATGAACTTGCCTCAGTACTTGTTAATTTTTGTTAAAAATTAAGTATTTACACTTGGAAAATAGAACTTTATTGAAAGAAAATATAACAAAAATATATATGTATGACTTTTTCGTCATAAAGACAGTCACACCCTTCATTATCTTCCATCGGCTCCGTTTCATTATCTGATTCTGTCCCTTCAACATGATTATCAGTACGAGTGTTGTCAAGTAGCTTTTTATACCATTTTAACTCCAAATCTTCTTCCCAGTTTTCCCCAAAATGTGAATAAAGTAGGGTTTTAACATTTGCCAATTTTTTGGGATTAATTTCTTTGTTCAAAGGCAATTCTGGCAACTGAAAATTTGTTGTAGTTTTTCCTCTTTTTGTTAGGTTTTGTTTTGAACTTCCTATATTGGTTTTAAAATTAGGGAAACTTTCTATTTCTATGTTTTTCTCAGTCTTTGTGAAAAATATTCTTTTGCACTCACTAATTTTATCAATTTTTTTGTAAAATTTCTGAAGTTCTTTTATGTTGTAGATATTCCAGTCTTCATCTAAAATTTTAACGGAGCCTACTTCTTTATATATTTCGTGGTAATCCTCTTTAGTTTTAAAAACAGATTTGTTGTAACTAAATTTAACGCTATAATAGAAAGTATCGGACTTGTTATATTTTGCATCAAATCATTCTGTATTTGGGATTCTTTTATTATTGTGCGACTTGTTAAGTTTTGAAGCAAACTAGTAAGTTCACCCCCCAGTTGCCAAGGGACCTGTAAAGTTTTGTTGAAATACTCATAGCCAACCGATTTTATTCTACTTTTTATACCAGAATCAAGTCCTAACTCAATTTCTGATAATTGTGGACTTGTTTGGTTTTGCAGACAAGCTACTGAATTATAAGTTTGAATGGCGTCCCGGGGGGTAGTCTTACGAATAATTTTAACAAAAAAAATACAAGCCACTTCATTGCATGTCGAAAAAAATTTTTTTTCGAAAACGAAATAAGATACGCAAAAATAAGAAGAGATAAAGAAAGTTGTATTTTTTGCTGCTTAATTCGAAAATAACATAACATTTTTAACCGATTTAATACTGAAACTATTTATTTTTAGAAATCATTAATTTTTTTGTAGAAGTTAGTCTATTAGACGAAGTTAATGATAAAAAATATTGTGAATGGTCAAAACGTGCTGTCCTATTAAAAGGCCGGTAGGGCTATATACTACTAAAAAGTAGGTGCATATTAAATATTTTATTTTGCCTTTTGTAAAGTAATACATTAATTTGTTTGATAGTTTATGAAACAATCCTTGGGATGTAATCCAACATCACATTTCTGGCATATAAAATTAGATTTTCTAAGGCACACTGCACATCTCCGCTGATTATCGTTGTATAAGATTAGGTGGTCAATCAAAGAGAGGTCTTATTTTTGAATATTTGTCTTTCTTGTCCAGTTGTGTATTGTCGTTGCAATGGATATTGCTCGTAATGTACTGAAATCTATCGCGGGAAATTGCTTCACACATCAATTTATTATTGGTATCGTTTCTATTTTGCCAAAACATTTGTTTTCTAGGAAGAGGTACATATCCACTGAGAAGAAGAACTGCAATAAAACTAAGTAGTTCATTGGAAATAATATCACCAGCACGATTTTTTTGCTGGGCAAACGTGTTAGAAAAATTTGGTAATTGATTTATTACGTCTTCATTAAAAAATAACTTTAAAGTTGTTGCAGGTGAGAGATTGTTCATAACTTCAACTACAGGTTTCCAATTAGAAATAGGCATTGCCTCTAAATCTTGGTTTGTATAATTAAATTTTTTAATTTGTTTTGGTTTGCGCTCAACGAATGCTGCCAAAGGTTTATCGTCATCAGTGTACCAATAATCATCGACCAATTGTCGGACCTCTACTTCAGCTTTAAGTTGAGCTGCGGACAGATTATTTAGCTCCACTAAATTTTCATCTCCTGAGTCTTCGTCAGTATCACAATCTTCGTTGGCATTTTCTGGTGGAAAGATTGCTAACTGTTCTGGTACTTTTCAGTATCATCAATATTTTCGATCTCTTCCAGCAATTCCTAGCAACTTGAAGGGCAAAAAATATCAATGAGCATAAAGTAATACATAAACCTACCGTCCTCTTAAAAGGATGGACAATCTTTTTCCAAGTATTTTTTATAATTATGACAAAAAATATATGTTATGATACTAGTTACAATTCTACAATCTTAGTGAACCTCCATAAATACAATGTGGCGTAATTCTTTATCTTTAGGTTATGTGTATTCTTTAAAAAAAACAAATTATATATTGTTGACTAAAATAGAAAATTGTTGTACTGAATGGTTGCCGCCAGCCTTTAATCAGTGGAGACGGGCTAGGTTCAAAAGTATAAAAAAAAGGGCGCCACATAGTTTAAACCACCAGTACCAATCAAAAGAAACTTCGTAAAACCATGAAACCGGAACCTCTTTCTATTCCCTGTTTATTTCTTTTATAGATACACAATCCAATCCTTAATTATAGGCACAACAAGATAAAGGTAATGAGACACCGCATTAACTTTAAAACATTGGGTAATTTATTTCCACTATTACTTTAGACAAAATATTTTCCAACATCCAAATCTATCATCTAAAGCGCAGTATGTTAGTAGAAAGACAAAAAAAATAAAAATAAAAAAAATTCTAGCGCACCTGTGAAAGCCTTAGACAACTTATTAAATCGCTATTTAATACTATTACTGTTTCAAAAGGTTTCGTTGGGACAGGTGAATGGATAGTCACCGCTACCGCAGCTTACGTAAGCGTAGAGGAAGGGGAATGCTATATTTTAAATATATTATATACCGATATTATTAGGTTATGCCCATCCACATGCAATTAATTGCTGGCATACGGTTTTCTCACTTTCACTTTGGGCTATTACATAGAAATAAATTTTATATTACCCTTACGTCTAAATAAAAATTTCTATAACATTTCGCGGCACAACCACCATAATACTGCTAGCTACAGCGCAATAATATTATAAAAACTTATACGATGGAAAATAAATAGTCATCCCATAAACATGGCCAGTGGAAAACTATTTTATAACTATGGTCCTATCGTACTTCAAGAAATGAATGTCCCATCAAGACTGCTTATAAAAAGAAACAAATGGGCTATTCCATGAAACTGCTTTTTTTTTTCTTTTAAAAAAAATGGGCTGTTCCACCAAACCCTGAAAAAGTACAGGCCATAAATAAAAAGGAACGAACTTACTCAATTATGGTAGTCCAAACCTCCTTAGTTTCGGTGAGGGTCCATCGTATGATTTGTTCACGACAATCGGGATAATTGTCACCACCCTTAATAGAACCTAGTTGAACCCTTAAAATAATAGAAAAACCCCAATAAATTCCTAGTGATTGTACTAATGACGAGACACAATATAACGTTGTACAAAAATAAAAGAAAATAGAGAAACATACCTGTGGATAATTATTCTAAACCACGCTTGCCGAGCCGTTGATGAAAATGGCGGCGTCCGTTAGGACGAATTTCAATATTCAAATAGAGGAAAATGCTTCTGCACACGATAAATCTCCTTCAAAATTCTCCCAAACAAACCACAAGAAGCACTTATTATAAAAACTGTCTTCTAGATCCCACAATTCGCGGACGAACTTAATTCGTTAAAGATTACAGTCTTCTTTCGTCGTACTTTATTGAAAAAGAAGGCCACTCCGTTCTCCAGGAATCGACAATGCCTTCGCCCAAAAGCAGTCACCAAATTTCTTAGTCGCGTTACGCAAATACCTCTATCCTAACGCTAACGTTATTTATCTTTCATAAGTTTCCGGTCTATTATGATACTTATATTCAAAAAGAGGGTAGTTTTGGTCAACCACTACCACTTGACCAACTCTCAAGCAGTTCTTAAATAATTGCAACATCTGTTCCGGTTAATTAAAATATTTATAAAGAGAGAGAGAGAGCGCAATAGTGTTATTTAGCGTAATGCTGAAGATCTTTAATTTTGCTGATTTTTGGTTTCAGTCCTGAAACCTTAAAGGAACTAAATTTTCAGAAAGTGTTTGCCAATTTGTGCAAATAATTGCAACTAAAGCGAAATATCCATGACGTCATACTCCAAGGTTCCCATTTTCGACCTAATTATCCACAACCAATACAATTAAACATTCGATACACAAAAAAAAATCGTAAAACTTCCACGGAAGATTTAGGGAAAAGAATCTGAATTTTACTTAATTTCTAGATATGGAAACGATATTACATATTGAAAACAGCCAATCCTGCTAAAACAAATTGTTAATAACAATAGCAAGGAAATCGGGCAACATGCCGTGTTATCAGTGATTCTCGTGCGTAGATTTATTTCGCGCACACCTTGAAGGTAAATTTGACATTCCGGTTTCAACAATGGCCAGTCCAAAACAACTAATTTGTGTGATGTTAATAACAATAATTTATTTCTTAAAGTATTCTTAGTTTTAGAATAATAAAGTGATGTGGACAATATGCTGGAATGATTGTTTTGTTTGTTTTAAATACTTGCTTCTCGATATGGTAGGTGATTATTTTGCAAATATTAATTTAAAAATTGCCATTGACAAGATTCATATTTTTGGCTGAATTTTATTTTGACTAGACCCCTTTTACGATGAATTTCGATAGCTAAATTGGGTGCTTATTGATTTTTTTCGATGTCGTAAATATATTAATACTTGTAACGCCGAAAAAGGTCGTTACAAATTCCACCCTAACCTCCCAAAGAAAATTTCACAATTTTCGTCAACACCCTATACAAATTTTTCCTAATCTTAACCGAAATACTAATACCTACGAATCATCATCTATATACGGTTTTAGATCTTTCACATGCCAAACACCCCGACTTTTCCCGTCCAAGTCGCTTAGTTCATAAGTCCATGGCGATACTTTTCTACTAACTATAAACGGACCAACATACTTATCTGCTAACTTAGCTGAAAAGAAATTAGGTGCATTTGACAACACAAAGTTTTTCCTATAAACCCTAGCACCAATATCATATTTCACGTCGCGTCGGCGTAAATCGTAAATACGTTTATTACGCAATGACGCTCTTTCTAAATGTTTCCTAAAATCAGCGTAGAGCTTACTAAAAGCTTCTGCTCTATCTCTGAATAATTTACTATCATTTGCAAGAGGTTTTGATTCCTGCAAGCCTTTATCATGGACATCCAAATTATTTGGCATATCACGACCGAAAACAACAAAATAAGGACTATGCTTGGTGGATTCATGTACTTGAGTGCGAATGGCACATGCAAGTTTAGAAAGATTTTGATCCCAAACACGGTGATTTTCGTTGACATAGCATCGAATCATCGTACCCAAAGTTTTATTTCCTCTTTCAGTGGGATTGGCTTGCGGATGGTAATTCGCTGTGAAAGACATTTTGATTCCATATGATGCCATTAGTCCACGAAATTCCTTCCCTCGCAACTGAACACCATTATCATAAATTATACGTCTTGGCTGTCCATATATTAGAAGCCAATTGTCTTCAATTGCCTTACAAACAAAATTTGCTGTTGAATTTCTCAGCGGAATAGCTACCATAAACTTGCTAAAACTATCTATAATAACTAAAATAAATTTGAACCCACGGGTTGAACGTGATAAAGGTCCAATCAAATCACATGTAATTACTTCAAAAGGTTTATTAGCAACTTGGTGAGGTTGCATAAGTCCAGCTGGTTTACTTTGTTCCGGTTTATTCTTTTGGCATACCGAACATCTCCTTACATAACGAGTAATATCCGACTTCATCTTCGGCCAGTAAAACTTTTGACTTGCCCTATAAAAAGTCTTTAAAACACCGGGGTGACCAGCGCATGGGTCGTCATGACACTTACGCAAAATATCTGGTCTTTCCGCTCTAGAAATTACCCGTTTCCAATAGTCGTTTTCATCGGACAACACAGGATATGTGCCAATTTTATTATATTTATACAAAGTCGAACCCACGCCTCTCCAAGAGGAAAATTTGATTGGATTCTTATTAACTTTAATGATCATATCGCGATACCACCTATCTGGAGTGAACGATTCTTGCTCCTCCTCAGAAGTTTTATTCTCGGACGAAATATTACCCAACTGAAGGAAATCTACAATTGGAACGGATCGAGATAACATATCTGGAACATGATGGTCTGCACCTTTCCTATGTATAACATCAAAACTATACTGCTGTAGTTTCACGGACCAACGAGCCAATCTGCCATTGGGGTCTTTTAGACTAGCCAGCCACTTTAGACTCCAATGATCGGTAATGATAGTAAAGTGTGATCCTTCAAGATACGGACGTAATTTTTCGATGGCCCATACCACTGCCAAACATTCACGCTCCGTAGTACAATACTGTCTTTCACACTTTGTAAGGGATCGACTCAAATAACATACAACTTTCTCTCCATCGAGATGTTTTTGACACAAGACTGCTCCGATGCCGAATCCACTTGCATCTGTCTGAACACAAAAAGGCAAATTAAAGTCAGGACAAGACAACACTGGTGCCGAAACCAAGTGTTCCTTGACGGTACGAAAGGCTTCCTCTTGACGTTCCGCCCAACGGAACTTACTATTCTTTTTCGTTAGTTCAGTCAGTGGAGAAACTATGGAAGAGAAATTCGGGATGAACCGACGATACCACGATGCAGTACCCACAATACTTCTTACTTCTGAAACCTTCGTGGGGGTCGGAATTTGTAAAATTGCATTTACTTTGTCGGGATCTACATGTAAGCCATTTTTGTCAACGACGTAGCCTAAATAGCGTAACTCGGTTCTACAGAATTGACATTTGTCCTTATTTAGCGTCAATCCTGCAGAAATTAAACGGGAAAAGACCTCAGACAATACCTCTATATGTTTTTCGAAGGTTTGAGTTACTATGATCACATCATCCAAGTAAACAAACAGATAGGGTTCCAAGTCCATGCCAAGCACTCGATCTATTAGTCGTTGCCACGTTGCCGGAGCGTTATGGAGGCCAAATGGCATCCGCTTAAATTGAAATAGTCCTCTAGAGGGGACAGTAAAAGCAGTTTTTTCCTTTGAGCTTTCTTCCAAAGGGACCTGAAAATACGCTGATTTGATATCTAGCGACGACAAATAGTGAGCATCACGCAACCTATCCAAAATTTGTGACACATAAGGGAGGGGATAGCTATCACGAGTCGTGACATTATTAAGTTTTCTAAAATCGCAACAGAATCTCCAGCCTCCTTCTTTTTTAGGAACCATGACTATAGGACTAGACCAGGGACTATTAGACGGCTCAATAATACCTTTAGTTAGCATATCTTTAAGTTCGACGTCAATATGCTGCATCATCGCTGGGGATACCGGATAATATCTCTGTTTTATAGGCTCTGCGTCAGTACTAATTTTATGTTCCACTAACCTAGTACAACCTAAAGTCGTACCCATTTTCATAAAAACACTGCTCACCAACTCATCCAAAACTAAAGCCTCTTCAGAAGTCAGAGAACTCCGCGACTTTAGAACTTCAACCATGGCCAAGTTTACATTATCAGGATTAGTAAATTGCCATACACCGGAACGCAAATCTGGAACAATTCCCATTCTCCGCCAAAAATCGATACCTAATATCAAGGTCTGTGGAAGATCAGGAACTACTAAAATATCTACAAGCTTTGCTTTACTTCTCAATTTTATGGGGACCCGTAAAATACCTAGACAACTACATTTTTGTCCATTGGCAACAGTTACCTGCATAGAACATTTCTCTAAAGAAACTAAACCTATACTTTTCAATATATCCCAGCCCTTACCTCCAATTAAAGTACTATTACTTCCGGAGTCTAAAAGCCCTAAAATACTCTTACCAAAAATAGAAACATTTACATACGGTCTCTCATCGCCATGGGCATGTGAAAGAACAAAATCTAAAACATGACGATATGACATCCTTTCAATATCGGCCATATTGGATGCGTTAGGCAATAGGTGGCCGTTTCCTATTGTCTCGCACTCCCGTTTCCCTGCCGGTTATTACATTTAGGACAGTTACGGATAGTTACATCAGCATATCCACACCGGTAACAATAACGCTTTTGGGGTTCTTGGCAATTAGAAGAAAAATGCCCACTTCCATTACAATTCCAACACTTCAGATTAGAGGAAAAAGGTTTGGCTGACGCTGCAAATACTTGGTGTGAGGGCTTACGATGCTGTGGTCTACGATACGAAGGAGCCATTTGATCGTGTAGATCTACATTGCTGAAATGTGAAGTCGATGCTGTACTCGATGTCTCTGCATAAGCCAAATCAGGTTCCAAACACTTACTTTTCCTAGGTGGGGGCACGTAGGAATGAGCTAAAAGTCGTTTTGCATCAAGTTTGCGACACAATGTTAGTAACTCCATTACAGACAGAATTTCTTTAAAAGCCAAGTGTGGTTGATAATAGGGAGCTACGTTATCTAACAAAATTTTTAATTTAGCCTCATTTGGAATTGGTTGCTGAAGACGAGAAAACAACCCATTCATAGCAGCAATATAACTACCTATACTTTCATTCTCACCCTGAGTACGATGCTTGATTTCTTCAAAAAGCCTTTTATCATAATCTGGACCCTGAAATTCTTCTCTTATGGCCTCGACCAAAGAATCCCAATCAGTCACCCAATCTCTTATTAAATTATACCATTTCTTTGCCTCACCATCAAAAAGATCGCCAGCTTCCTCGAATAACATTTGACGCGAAACATGCCTAGAACGCCTCAATTCATTGACACGCTCAATAAAATAACTAAAAGACAAAGCTTTATCTGATTTGTCTCCCGTAAATTTCAAACCCCAATCACGCAAAGGGACAGGTTTTACTTTATTTTTGTTCCTATTATTATCGTCATCATCAGAACTAGACTCATCGTCGCTTTCTGACGAAGAACCCGAAGGTGTCGAACTGTTCATGACGGTTAAATCGAGTAAAGTTACATTTTTATTCTTTTTATCAGATTTTATCTTAGAAACAATATTATCATAAGCTAGGAGAAGCTTAAAACGCATTTCAGATTTTTCTTTCTTATCGGTATCATTTTTAGGAGCCGAATTATTTAATCTACCTAAAGCATAAGCAATTTTTGTTGAAATTTTCTTGTTTGCTTTTAAATCATCACCGTCTAAGCTATCTATAATAGTTTCTAACTCAGTAAAAACAGCGTTTAATGCCTCCAAATCAGCCGCAAAAGTAAATGGATATGCTGGTTTTTTATATGCAAGAGAAGACTTATCTAATCTTAAAGATTTTCTTAAAACTTTTCGTAAGTCATCGATGCCAGTCTCATCGGGATGAGAAACTCCCCTAACAGCTAATTCGTATAAAATCTCAGGCTTCGAAAGCCTATTTACTTCAAGTTTCAATTTTTCAGCCATGATAACTACAATAAACTGAAATAAATATAATATATATTTTTAGTTCTACCTCTACTAAGTTCAGTAGTACACCACAATATCTCAAAAAAAAATTAAGCAACAAAGCAATATGCACAGGGGTAACTATACTACGTAATTACTTAAGAGTGAAACTTATCTCGAAACATTTAAATTATTAAATTACCTTTATCTTGTAAAGTGCAAAAAAAAATTATACTGTAAAGTCTCAAAAAAAGTTAGAGTTTTCTAACCAAACAAACAATAGGCCCCACGTTGTAGCGTCACTTTTGTGTGGCGTAATTCTTTATCTTTAGGTTATGTGTATTCTTTAAAAAAAACAAATTATATATTGTTGACTAAAATAGAAAATTGTTGTACTGAATGGTTGCCGCCAGCCTTTAATCAGTGGAGACGGGCTAGGTTCAAAAGTATAAAAAAAAAGGGCGCCACATAGTTTAAACCACCAGTACCAATCAAAAGAAACTTCGTAAAACCATGAAACCGGAACCTCTTTCTATTCCCTGTTTATTTCTTTTATAGATACACAATCCAATCCTTAATTATAGGCACAACAAGATAAAGGTAATGAGACACCGCATTAACTTTAAAACATTGGGTAATTTATTTCCACTATTACTTTAGACAAAATATTTTCCAACATCCAAATCTATCATCTAAAGCGCAGTATGTTAGTAGAAAGACAAAAAAAATAAAAATAAAAAAAATTCTAGCGCACCTGTGAAAGCCTTAGACAACTTATTAAATCGCTATTTAATACTATTACTATTTCAAAAGGTTTCGTTGGGACAGGTGAATGGATAGTCACCGCTACCGCAGCTTACGTAAGCGTAGAGGAAGGGGAATGCTATATTTTAAATATATTATATACCGATATTATTAGGTTATGCCCATCCACATGCAATTAATTGCTGGCATACGGTTTTCTCACTTTCACTTTGGGCTATTACATAGAAATAAATTTTATATTACCCTTACGTCTAAATAAAAATTTCTATAACATTTCGCGGCACAACCACCATAATACTGCTAGCTACAGCGCAATAATATTATAAAAACTTATACGATGGAAAATAAATAGTCATCCCATAAACATGGCCAGTGGAAAACTATTTTATAACTATGGTCCTATCGTACTTCAAGAAATGAATGTCCCATCAAGACTGCTTATAAAAAGAAACAAATGGGCTATTCCATGAAACTGCTTTTTTTTTTCTTTTAAAAAAAATGGGCTGTTCCACCAAACCCTGAAAAAGTACAGGCCATAAATAAAAAGGAACGAACTTACTCAATTATGGTAGTCCAAACCTCCTTAGTTTCGGTGAGGGTCCATCGTATGATTTGTTCACGACAATCGGGATAATTGTCACCACCCTTAATAGAACCTAGTTGAACCCTTAAAATAATAGAAAAACCCCAATAAATTCCTAGTGATTGTACTAATGACGAGACACAATATAACGTTGTACAAAAATAAAAGAAAATAGAGAAACATACCTGTGGATAATTATTCTAAACCACGCTTGCCGAGCCGTTGATGAAAATGGCGGCGTCCGTTACGACGAATTTCAATATTCAAATAGAGGAAAATGCTTCTGCACACGATAAATCTCCTTCAAAATTCTCCCAAACAAACCACAAGAAGCACTTATTATAAAAACTGTCTTCTAGATCCCACAATTCGCGGACGAACTTAATTCGTTAAAGATTCTTTCGTCGTACTTTATTGAAAAAGAAGGCCACTCCGTTCTCCAGGAATCGACAATGCCTTCGCCCAAAAGCAGTCACCAAATTTCTTAGTCGCGTTACGCAAATACCTCTATCCTAACGCTAACGTTATTTATCTTTCATAAGTTTCCGGTCTATTATGATACTTATATTCAAAAAGAGGGTAGTTTTGGTCAACCACTACCACTTGACCAACTCTCAAGCAGTTCTTAAATAATTGCAACATCTGTTCCGGTTAATTAAAATATTTATAAAGAGAGAGAGAGAGCGCAATAGTGTTATTTAGCGTAATGCTGAAGATCTTTAATTTTGCTGATTTTTGGTTTCAGTCCTGAAACCTTAAAGGAACTAAATTTTCAGAAAGTGTTTGCCAATTTGTGCAAATAATTGCAACTAAAGCGAAATATCCATAACGTCATACTCCAAGGTTCCCATTTTCGACCTAATTATCCACAACCAATACAATTAAACATTCGATACACAAAAAAAAATCGTAAAACTTCCACGGAAGATTTAGGGAAAAGAATCTGAATTTTACTTAATTTCTAGATATGGAAACGATATTACATATTGAAAACAGCCAATCCTGCTAAAACAAATTGTTAATAACAATAGCAAGGAAATCGGGCAACATGCCGTGTTATCAGTGATTCTCGTGCGTAGATTTATTTCGCGCACACCTTGAAGGTAAATTTGACATTCCGGTTTCAACAATGGCCAGTCCAAAACAACTAATTTGTGTGATGTTAATAACAATAATTTATTTCTTAAAGTATTCTTAGTTTTAGAATAATAAAGTGATGTGGACAATATGCTGGAATGATTGTTTTGTTTGTTTTAAATACTTGCTTCTCGATATGGTAGGTGATTATTTTGCAAATATTAATTTAAAAATTGCCATTGACAAGATTCATATTTTTGGCTGAATTTTATTTTGACTAGACCCCTTTTACGATGAATTTCGATAGCTAAATTGGGTGCTTATTGATTTTTTTCGATGTCGTAAATATATTAATACTTGTAACGCCGAAAAAGGTCGTTACAAATTAATGCAAAAAATATTACAGATAAAACTAAAAATAACTTACTTTTTATCTCCCATTGTAAATAGCGTGTTATCATAACAACATAATGTCACCTGTTTCTCCGTCAACAATGCAAGGAATACAATAAACCTATTAAAGTATGGTTCCTAACCCTTTAAATTATTAAGCATGCGCGCCGTCATCTAAATTTTTTGAAAATTATCACGTGTTAGGTTATTAGATTTCTGCCGTCCTTTTAAAAGGACGGTAGGTTTAAATGGGTAAACAAGTCAGTAAACAAGTAATATGAGGCCTGTGTAATAATGTGCATATTCCGCAAGTCATTGTAGGTTGGAATAAGAAACACAACTTAAAATATCTGCACTTTAAATAAAAAAGGACGATTTCAATAAAGCCTTTAATAGTAAAAATAACGTTAAAATAATAAAGGAGATCGTAATTCTTCTCGATTTATAGAACTCGACAAGATTGTCTCCATCACTACTCCACTAACGTTATCTCTCCACAATAAAGTGCTTTTCTATCTGCTAAAGAAACATTTTTCTAAACCTGTTGTTTTGATGTGAACGTAGTTAAAGCTTGAACTGTTAAACTAAATTAATTAACCCTTATGTAAGTGTAACACTTCAAAACTTTTCCTTTGACCAGCCACTAAATTTAATGACTTTCACCCTTGCCTATACAAACAGCTACCGTTCTTTACTCTTCTGCAAACTAAAGTCAAGGAAAATTTAATATACCGGATAGAGTTTAAAGAGCTGTCTGTTTATAGTGTAAACTAGAACGAAATTCGAGAATTTGGATGTTTCCTCTTTCGCTGTTTGTGATGTTGATTTCTCTTGAAACTTCTTAACTGCTTGGATATATTTTTGGTTCAATTTTAAAAATCTTATGGATGCTCTATTAACGATTTAAAATTGTAATTTTAAATTTACAATTTTTTAAAAAAAAGCAATATATCGCACTGTAGTACACTTTCTATTTCCTAGTACTCGAAGTTACGATATAATTATACAGGTGGTTTAAAAGTTTTATAAATTGATGATAATAATAATAATAATAATAATAATAATAATAATAATAATGTATTTATTTAATTAGATACGAGAAGTACAATAGATAGTTAGAAAGTGGGTGGCGATGTCCAACCATAGCTGCTCATATACAACCACCCTGTCGAAAGTGATTACTAATTCTAATGGCTAAATAGATGATATATTATTATTATACAAATCAAAAGCGAAAAAAAGAAGAATTAATGAAAAAGAGAAGGTTCTCAGGAATTCCTGAAAAGTTTAAAGATATAAAGGTATAAACGAATATTCTTTCAATGGAAATTAATAAATACAATTTGTGAAGAACTATACTAATCATGGGTAATGGTAGAGATAATAATGAGTACCTACATTGAGAATAATAATAAACAAAATAAAAGGTATTAAAAAGCAGTGCTACTTTCAGCGCGACCGGTGACTCGCCAGAAAAAACTTCCTTACACCCATACGGAATGAAGACGTGCTGAGGGCAGCTCTATTCTGATCAGGCAAGAAATTAAACGCTAACAGCGGTATAACCATAGACATCGTAACTATTAGACCGAACAATAACAAATAAACGTGTTGTCATCAATGTATTCCAGTGTAAAGTAAATCAACATTCAAGCTGCTCCCCTCCAATTGGCTTGCCAGGCTTACGCCACAGAAAACGTAGTTTTCTGGGCTTACTCTGTTAAAAGTATTAACTTCAATGATTAACTAGATTAACATGATGTCGGAAATATATAACATTGCCTTAAACTTTGTAAAAAATCTTTAGTATGGCAACGTAGCAATAACGCATCCGCCCAGATTTCATCATTTTCGTGGCAAACCGCATCGACTCGACAATACTCGGCATAGCGGATGTTGTTTTCCTGGAGTTTTGTCGCATGCATATGTAAAGACAGCGTAATCCCCACTCCCGGCCCCACCTAGCTCCTCACAGCGTCTCGCCGCCGAACGATTTTGGCATCACAATTTTATAGCATTTATGAATGGCGTGTCGGATCTATAGTTACGATGCCTATGGGTATAACTAAAAGAGCACTGAAAAAATGCATGAGTGTGTATGGGCACACTATATTCTATAGCGAGTAAAAAGATTGTGCAGATCAGAACGTCTAATAAGTTTATCTAGTAAATATTTGGGAACTTTGTTGATCCCAATCTTGTAGATCAGATGTAATATGTGCCATTCGAATCTATCCTTAAGCGAGAGCCACCCCGACTCAATCAACGAGGCAGTGATATAGTCAAATTTACGAAAAAAAGAGCTAAATTTTAAACAAGCGTTCTGGAGTTTCTGTAAACTTTCCCTATCCCTGTGAAGTAAGGCAGGCCAGCAAACAATATCGCAGTAACCAAGGTGAGATAATACAAGGGAGTCTGTGAGACGAAGTTTGGTAGCTGTATCAAAGATGTCCCTATGCATATATAAGAGTTTTAGTTTGCCATACGTTTTCTGTATTAAGGATAAAACGTGGTCAGAATACTCAACTCAGAATTAATCAACAATCCCAGATTCCTACATTTATTGACAGGAACTATGTCGCTGCCGTTTATAGATATTTGAAAAAGTGGATTTTCCAGTATAGAAGATTTAGAAGTACCGAATAACATCAGCTGTGTTTTTGTTTTTTCGTTTAAAACTAAGTTATGAGATTTGGAAACGTCGGCAATAATTCTAAGATCATGATTTATTTTATCAACAGAAGTAGCAACATTCGAGGGGGAAAAAAGAAAAATAAATTTGTGTATCGTCCGCATATTGATGAGGCTCGCAAAAGTTAGGAAATTTACACAAGTCAAAGGTGTAAATGGAAAAAGTCAACGCACCCAGAATACTGATGCTTATTGAGAAGGAACCAAACTACATCTAACTTATAGGCCCTGTGTCCAATTATAGGCCCAAGCGGCATTCCGTGAGGTGGTGTCACTCGTAATTTTAAAATGGTGGTGTGGGTCACCTAGAGGGTGACTTAACCCTTGAATAAAGTATGGTGGTTTTAGTTCCCCCGACCAATAAACCATTGCTGCCAAACCGCATTTTTTAAACTTTTCTGTAAATTACTGCAAGTTCGAGAAATTTTTAAGGAGAATTTTTAGCAAGCTATTTTTAGTTTATTTTAAAATATTCGCAATTAGGCACTTGATTCGTTTTCAATAAGGATCATCCGAATTATGAAAGTAATATTAGTTAAAGTAGTTACTCTTAATTTTACGTTTTTTCGAAATTACGTCGTGGTGACTGCAATAGGTCGTATGTCAGAAAAAACCATTTTTCGTTTTATTGCGTCTTTGGAACCAAAATGTTTTAAGCTACGACTTGCAAATAGTCGCATGTGCCTAATCGAATCATAAACCCCATGCGCTAACAGTTGCAGTGTAGCGAATGTAAATTATCTACTTTTTGGTGACGGTAATACGTCGTATGTCGTAATAGATAATCGTCGTTACTATTTGTGGCGTAGAGTTTTTAAAAGTTTGTGTATTTAGGAGAAAAAACAAAAGTGGTAAGTAATATTTATGTATATTTATGTTCATAAAGATTAAAAAGTTTTATAAACATCAACCTAATATTTTGTTTAAAAACGGTTTTGTATTCATAACCTAGCTTTGTTTAAAAGGTTGTAGTTTTTAGTACTTTTTAAATAGTATTTCGTTATTTTATTACTTTAGAAAACGGTTTATTGTTATATACATGAAAACAAATAGGCAATAATTAATTTTTCTTAAAATAAAATAAGGTTTGCAAATTATAGATTGACATACGTCCTATTGCCATATCTGTAGTTATAATATTTTTGACATACGACTTTTTTTTATTGGAATATTTTACATCAGAAATATTTGAAAATAATTCTTTAAAACGAAAATCTTTTGGGCGAATCTTTTTTGTCCGTTTGTCTGTCTGGAGCAAATTAATTCAAAAAGGAACAAATTATTTTAGAATAAATTTGTAAGGTATTTTTAAAATAATCTCACAGCTTTTGGGAAATGTCAAAAATCGATAATATTTTGTAACGAAATTCTAAAAAAATATCACGCCATCAAATTTTGGCTAGATGCAAGTGTGGTGTCAAACGTTGCGGTCAATATAGCTTTTTTAAAAAGTTAGGTATGCTTACTTACACACTCTTTACAAGAAATGGGCCTAAAAATTTGAAAAAAAATGGGTCTACACAACAAATAGCCTTTTGCATACATTTAAAAACAAACTTATGTGGATAAGTATATCGTGAACTAAGTACCTATACAAACTTTTCTATTTTTCCTGGATTTGTAGGTAAATTATCGAAATGTTTGGGTCAAGTAGAGCAAAGTTTATTGTAAACCTGGCCCAAAAGATAGAAAAGGAAAATGATAGCAGTAAAAAGGCAGGAGTAGTCGAACTTAATACACCCTGGACTTACACCGTAGAAGAATTTAACACAGAATGTTCTACAAGTGACATCAATACGAGTTACAATACAGAAGAGCGGATCACCCAAGCAGTACAAGGAAATATTCAAGGGGAAGTAGAAGAAAATCTAACTGAAGAATTTCAGCAAGAGATTGTGGAGTCGGAAGTTTCAAATGTCCCTACCTCAAATTTGGGAGAAAAGGACGAATCACGTGGACCAGTTATTCAAACAACAGATGGTTGTAGTGATGGTAAGTTGGGCAACAAAAATATTTTATTAATTAAAGAAATAATGATGTCTTTCAGCTGAAACTCAAGACGATGAATGTGATTTTAGCTCAGGATCCGGAGAATTATATGAACCATCAGAGCATGGAGACAAAGAACAACTAGACATGGTGTTTGAAGAACAAAGAGGAGCGAGGTCAGAAAGTAAGGAAGATAAAGAAACCATAGAAAACAAAAGAAAACGCAAAAGACACCAAGTAAACTGTAATGACTGGAAACGACAAGAAAATTCACAGCTACGGCTTAAAGGACAGAATTATATAGGATTTAAAAGAAATGAGTCTGGAAAATATAAACAAAATGTATTACGAAAAGAGCGGTCTATTCTCCCCAGATGCAATGGTCATCAAACGAGTGGCAAATTAAAGGGTGGTCCAAACCAAAATTTTGAATGCTCCACAATTACGGAAAAGGAGCGCCAATGTATTTTTTCACTATTTTGTCACTGTCACATTTTGTTCACTATTGTCTCCTTGGGAAGCCAAAAAAGTTTTCGTTACTGGAAATGTATTGGTAGCAAGGCCAATGCATAGAAGAGGCAATGTAGACCCAGAAAGCTCAAGAAAAAAAGGAGCATTTAGATTCTCATTAACTGTTACTGGTGACAACGAGGAAACAAAAAAACATGTTTGCAAAAAAATGTTTCTTAACACTCTCTGCATTGGTGAAAAGTCAATTCGTTTATGGGTTCTAGAAAAAAGTACCTTATCTGATACAAAAGGTGTTACTATAAGAGAAACATCAGCTAATGGAAGATCAACAGTTGTAAAAAATATTAAAGAATTTTTAAACTCTTTACCAAAAGTTGAATCTCACTACTGTAGATCTTCTACTAGTAAACTGTATCTTGAGCCCACATGGTACAGCTTCAGAGATATGCATAGATATTATAATGAGAAGTGCACAAACAAAAACAAACAAACAGCTTCTTGGAAGACGTTTTTAAATATAATCAAAGAAATGAACCTTGATATATATACGCCGAAAAAGGATCAGTGCAATGAGTGCAGTATGTTTAAATGTCATAACCTAGATGAAGAAACTTACCAAAAACATATTAAAAAGAAAAATGAAGCAAACTTTGAAAAACAAAAAGACCAAGATTTAACTGAGGGGTCTTCAGAAATACAAAGCTATACAGTTGATCTACGAGCGGTTCTTCTATCGCCTCGCCTAAATGCAGCGGCCAATTACTATAAAACCAAACTTAAGGTACATAATTTGACTTATTTCAATCTGTGTATTAAAGAGGTCGTCTGTTATGTATGGCATGAGGCAAGTGGGGGCCTCGAAAGTGATGTATCTGCCTCAATTGCAGTTAAATATTTCCAAAAAGAAATCGACACTAAAAAGCCAAAAAAAATTATAATATGGAGTGATGGGTGTGGCTACCAGAATAGGAACGCCAAACTTTCGAATGCACTTCTTGAGCTTAGTATTAGAAATAATATGACCATTAAACAGAAGTTCTTAGAGGTAGGCCACACCCATATGGAGGTAGACTCCGTTCACTCCTCCATAGAAAAAAAGTTAGGAAAAAGGAGGGAAGTTTATGTTCCTGCTGATTATTTACCAATCATTCAAGCTGCGAGACAGAATCCTAAACCGTATGAAACGGTGTACCTACAATATTCCGATTTTTTGAAATACGAAACAGTTTTTTATAAATCTATTCGACCAGGAAACAAAGTTGGAGACCCATGTGTCAATGACGTCGTTGGTTATCAGTATACCCCCCAAGGAGTATTACACTACAAACTTAATTTTCAGGAGCGCTGGAAACCATTACCTGTAAGGCCAAAACGAGTGGATGCCTTACCTAACCATGAAAATCTCTACAATGGACCCTGTCCTATTGAAGCGTCCAAGTTTGGTCATTTACAAGAATTAAAAAGGTTGATACCCATTTACCCAAGGATTACCAATCTTTTTATGATTCCCTGAATTATAAATAAATAGTGTTGAAACATAATATTTTGTTTTTTTTTTATGTATTTTCGTTTAAATCAATTAGACATATGTCGTGAATTTAGTAGCCACCCAAGGCTCGAATAGGTCGTATGTCATTTTTTTTCTATAACTAATTTACATGCTATTCTGTGCAACATACTACTGATATTTAAATGAGATATTTAATTAAACTACACTTTAAATAAAACTGTACGATAGTTGCATAAAAATTAAAAACGTTTTTTGTCTCTCCTGAAAAGTTACCTACTTATGACATAGAACCTATTGCAGTCACCACGACGATATTTTACAAAGTTTTTAGGAACCAATCTTCTTCTTTATGTGCCATGCTCATTCGAGCGTAGGCGACCTCTCGCATATACCTGTGATGTGTGCCTTTTTCAGATTTTTCACAGGTATATGGGACCTACAGTTTATCGCCGGTTCCGAACGGCACTATTTGAGAGGTTGTACTAGGCAAATTACTACGTGGTGGTTTGCCATTGCCTTCCACGAGGTGACGACCGAATAAATAAAGATCGATGCATGGTCCCGGGATCGAACCGGGGACCTTCGGCTTAGTAGTCGGACACACTAACCACTAGGCTGCGGTCGCCACCAATACACCAATACAGCATACGAATTTGTATTTATACCGAGAGTTACTATTTAAAACGTATACCTCATACCTCCTATGTGAACACAATTTTCTAATATTTTCCGTGTAGAGACACGCGATCACAATATCTCCATTTATGATATCAACTTTTTCTTTTAAAAACATTTACCATTGAAATGATTGTTATAGCCTTTTTGTCCCAAGTAGAAAATAATTTCATGGTGTTAGATCAGGCGTTCGAGCTGGCCAAGGTATTGGTCTAAAATACCGAAAATGAAAAGTCAGCCATTTCGTCAACACGTTTATTTTGTTAACAAATAGGTTTTTTTCTAAGCTCTAAATTTTCGTTCTCAGCTCGACCAAAACAAAATTATTTAAAACTTCCTGATAGAAATTTCGATTTATATATAAAGTTGAAATGTTCTGTTTTGTAAAATAAAGTATTACTAAGTTTTCGTAAGGATAAAGTTTGATTAGAATGCGAATTGAATACATGAAAACAAGTGTATTTTTACCGTTTTGAGTTTGTTTTCAGTTGAAATCACCAATTTTTGGGATCGCATCGAGATCGTACCGAAATTTGTAATCATGAAAACGTTTTGAAATCGAATGGCGATTTGAATGTGCGAGTTTTGTCCACTCATAACCTTGCAAATATATTGCGGTTTAGGTTTCGGTTTTTACGGATATTACTCGTGATTTTTATGAACCACCACATAATTAAGTTATTTTATAAAGAAATAAAATAATTAAGACAATAACAAATAAATACAACAAGAAATTAATTAAAAACGAAACTTGACAGCTGTTACGAAACATCAAAAATTCAAACCACAATAAAATTTCAATTCGATTTCAAAACTGGCATTGGCATTGAAACACAGCCGTGTGAAAAGTATTAAAATCGAACTTAATCCTCGTGAAAGTGTAGTATATGACACTTAACGCCCCGCCAAACATAACGTTACAAATTTTTTCTATTCCCATATTAGTAAACATTGTTTCTGTACTCCTATATTAGTAATAGTATATTACGTTACAAGACCGAAAAGTACTATTTTACAGGACGAAGCAGGCAATTTCCAGGGCGACCCTTTTTGTTAAAGGACTGTCAAATATTTTCAAAAAAAAAAGACGCCAATGGAAATTAGTTTTTGGCGATTTACCAACATTTGACATCAATGCATTTAGCGGGTTTTGAAACTAGTGAATTTATTTAATGTTTAGATTTTTTAGCAACTTTCTCGCCCATACTTTTTTTACTTTCTGTTTTCATCAATAAAAATTAATGCGCTTTTTGTTAATTCTTTTCGCTTAAGCGACATTTTCATTATTAGTCCGTCAATGAATCGGGAATTACTGGGACGGTTGTGTGGGTGAAAGTATATAAGCATTTTGGATGTTGGCGAAAACGCCAGCTGCCAAAATCCCGCAAAATTAGCTTGTGTTTGGACCGCATAAGCAAAACAAGCGTTTAACATCCCATATCTGCACTAGCCTTATGCTCAATACCAATAAACATACAGCATGTCTCAGATAGATGCATGAATAGGTGTAAATTATAAAAGAAAATTATTAGGACACTCATTTTAAGCTCCTGCTTTGTCCAAAAACTAAGAAATGCCGAAACATGACTTAAATTGCTCTAAAAATTAAATGTTTACCAAAATAGGTTGGTTAATAGTTTTTAGGCAGCTCGCCTAAATGATGTATTATGATCAATTTTCTTTTCTCAATTTTTTTTTAATCAGAATTTGCGGACGTCCTATGGTAAATCTACAATCTACTTCGCTAATGAGAAAAAGAAATCCAAAATCTGCAAGAAATGCTTGATTTTTAAGAACTGTAGTCGCCGCTATCTCTAAAGGCAATGCCACGAATTGATACCTAAATTACAGAAAATGTAGAACAGAATTTTGGAGACATGGCAGCCAGAAAAAGAGCTCGGCTGGCGGCAGCGGATTTCTTAATACGATTTCAGCGACTTCGGCGCCACGATTATCCACGAGAGGCCGTTAAATCGAGTGCATGGTCAGTACCATGTTCTGAAACTTACCGTTGTGTTCGTAAATGCGGGGAAAATAGCACATGTAAGTTTAAATAAATATATTTATAAAAAAGAAGTAAGCTAAAATTGGGATTATTTGCATCCACGCGTCTCTGAGTAGCAGAAATGAAATTCGTTTTGGTGTGTATTTATTTTATACAGGGTGACAATTTTAAAACTTACAATAGTTATACGGGGTGGTCAAACGTGGATCGGGTGGAAGACCATGAGAAATTTAAACAGCCTATCATCCAGGGTGTTTCCTAACTACCGTTCGAAACTTTAGAGGGTGATACGTAAGGTCGTTTTAAGAAAAAAAGTTCCTATGAACATATGTCCGGAGTTGTTTCGTTTCTGAGATATCGGGCGTTGAAGTTTAAAAAAGAAACGGTCATAAATATCCTTAAACCGATTTGGTTCAAATTTGATTCAGTTATTTGAAGTAATAAGGCACTTTTTTAGCCCTAACTAGATTGGAATTATTAGGTCCAGTGCCGTCTCAGTGGGCACCACAGCCAATTATTATTGAGAAGAAAAAGTACGCCACTGCCTTTTTTTTTTTGTTTCTTTATTATTTCAGATTAAGCAACTACAAATAAAACTTGTTGGTCTCTTGTGTTTTTTTCATATCTGGCTTCGTTTGCGACAAAAAAAATATAAATCACTTTAACTCATTCTAAAAGCTATCCATAAACAACATAAAGTAAAAACCAAAAATAAAAAATAAACAATTTGGACCTTACAGTAAATGAGCAAAATGTCCACCTTCTGATAAAATGCACGACTGGTTTAAATAGGTTTACTTTTATTATCACATTTTTGGCTTACCACATCTGCTATTTATAACAAATTATTGCCAAGACCAAATGAAGTAGCTACCTACCTGCTTTGGAGAGCAGCTGACAGTGATAGTATTGTCATATTATCAGTAAAATTCAGAGTTGTCAATTAGCAGTGATTCCATCATGACCAATTTTACTAACGCTGAAATGGCTGGCATGCACTTTATTTATGGATTAGCAAATGGAAATGCGGAAGAAACATGAAGAATATACCAGGACAGATATCCTAACAGGGTAATACCATGTACTAAAACATTTAGAACGCTACATGCAAGATTATGTGAAACTGGGAGTTTTAATAAAAATACAGGTGGTGGAAGACCAGAAACTGTAACAACACCTGAACTAGAAGAAGCTATATTTGATGCGATAGAAGAAGATCCTTCAATAGTACCAGGAAGATTGCACTGCCGCTTGAAGTCACCCAAAAACCGTTTGGAAAGTTCTAAAAAAAAACTCCTGAACCCATATCACATACAGCGGGTCAAAGCTCTACTGCCTCGGGATTTTCACCCAAGATTAATGTTTTGCAGGTGGTTGATTCATAGGATGGCACACAATAATAATTTTTTACCAGATATTTTAGTTACGGACGAGGCAAATATCTAAAATTATTTTTAAATTATACAGGATGCCCCAAAACGTTTTTATGAAATAAACTTATGTTATTTTTTAAATGAAACAGCCTGTAATTTATGATTTAAAATTATAGCTGCCATTATCCTAAGCATGGGGGCCAAATTAATGTTAGTCGTTTTATAGAAAGAAGTTAACTTGTTTCTGAAACAGTCTATATTTCATGAAATATTTGGAAGATCTAAAAACAAATGAATAAAATACATGTTTGTCAAAGATTGCTTTGAAAGTTTTAGTTTATGAGCAAGCTAATTTTGTTTCCAAATATTTAATTTTATACAGGGCGTTGAAGAAAATACAAATCATAACTTTTCACAGTTTTTTTAAACGTATATAATTTTTAGAAATGTCTAGTATCGTCCGATTTTCTGGAATATTAATTCAAACTTGCTTAATTACATCATTTATGATATTATGCAATAATTGCATTGGCACATAAAGAGAAATATTGTAAATTTTTTTACATCATATTCCAAAAACTGATTTTGATATATTTAATCACTTTTGGTATTTTATATCTATAAAATATTTTTTTAAAGAGCAAATGTTCTTGTTTTTGGGGAGCAGCAGGGTTTCCCTACAATTATTATTCTTTACAAAATTTGAATATAACTATATTTCTTATGATTTCTTTTTTGTTGTGGTAATTTTTAAGTACTAGTAATAAATATGTTGTAAATAAAAGTTCTAATAAGGTGTTTTGAAAATACATAATTACATTGATTTTAAAAGTCAAATACTGTATCAAGCGGTAAAATAATCAGTGATTTTCAATTAAAAAAGGACGTTTTAATTTCTTGTTAATCATTTTTTTATAAGAGTTCCATTTTTTAAAATATACAATATCGCTCGACTCAAATTTTATTTAGAAACATGTAAGCAGACCTTGCCTACATCCTGAAAGTAGGCGTTTGTATAGGGTGTTGTTTGCCAAAAATAAAAGTTTTCATTATTGACGTAAAAATATTAAAATATTAAATCTGATTAAATATAACGAAATCAGATTTTGGAAAAAAAATTTTTTTCAGTACCATGCAATTATTAATTGATACCATAAATAATGTAATTAAGGAAGTTTAAATTAGTATTCCAGAAAAACGCCTAATATTAGACTGTAGTGTGAATAGGCGACACTTTCGATAATGTAAACAGTGTTAAAGAATAACTTCTATTTACCTGCAAGAACCAAGATTTAGCAGTCGTAGCAAATAGTGATCGTTTGTGTTTTGTGAATTTTACGTTTGAAAATAACCAATATAAAGAAAGGTGTTTAACACTTTATGAAAGAAAGCTGAAAATTGTAGAAGAACATCAAAAGATTACAGGTGTAACAATGTTATCTAAGAAATATAAAGTAGATAAATACATTATATTATATGTTCTATCAAAAAAGAGAAAAAACTAGTTGAATTCTGAGGGTCGCCAGCCAAATTTGAGAAAAAGTGAAAATCCTAAAATGGAAAGTATACTCTATTAATGGTTTCTTAAATAACACACTCTGAGTAGTGTGAACAATTTCATTCATTCGTTCATATGACAACACTTGGCTGGTGGTGTGGCGACATGAACGCTCTAAATAAAAATAATATAGAATCTGATTATGGTGGTGGCCTCCTCGAGGATATTGTAGAATGAAAAATAAACGCTCGCACGATCGCTTTCTCCCTATGCTCTCCCGAGTCCTGTTGCGTAGCTAATTTTCTGTGCCTAAATGATTAACTTAGTTATTAATGTCTCCAATTTCGCCTTTCAATATTTATTTAGAGATACTTATTATCCAGCAAGGAATAATTTAAATGCACATCTCAAGGAGAAGTGAGGGCAATTGTCGTGGGGTTTTGCATTCATTTACTTTTTTAGGGCTATAAGATATTTTAGGGGCTAATAAAAAGATTTTAGAGGCAAAGTTTCAAAAATATTTGTTTTTTCTTCCTTTCCATGTAATTTTATATACCTACCGGGTTATTTATGTTATTTAAGCAGAATTATTTTAACTACCTATATTGAATAAAACAAATATATTTTCAGGCCCCAGGTGCAATTCATAAAATTATATTATGAATAATGTATCGTGTGTCCTCCAAAATACAGAACGTTTCAAAGATGTATTATTTTAAATTTCATATTTCTATTATCAAAATAAAAGCAAATGTGAATAAGATTTACATCACTTATTATACCGTACGGTTTTGAAATATTTTGTATTATGCGACAATGTAGTAACAATTTATTGAAAATTTAAAGTAACTAATGGGCTATGTGCCAGAAATTCAAGAACTAGTTCTATTGCGTGGGGTGAACACCTGACCAAAATGTGTAACACATACAGATACAAACATAGAAATCCGCGAAAATCCACAGAAATTAACAGGAATCCTCAGGAATCCGCAGATATCCATAGACGTGCACGAAAATCCACAAATATCCATGGATATCCGCGAAAATTTATAAATTTGATTTAAAATTTTCGCACGTCTGTCTACCTCCGACGAAAGAGTTACAAGCGCGAAAATTCTGAACTGAAGTTAATATATTTTGGGAAAACGAAAGAAAGTTATAACAGCGTTTCTCATATGGCGACAAGCTTTATTAATATCAGATATTTACATAAATAGGTTTTAAATAAAAGACAGCAAAGAGATAATAATTATCTCTTCCAAACCCAAATTATACAAAAATGACATCATAAAAATAGGGCTTAAGATCTTATTTTTTTTTTTTACTTCTTTACGGTTCGTCGTCGGCGTATCTGAGGCCATCTCAAACCGGTCATCGACCGTACGGTTTTTAATCGTGCGGTCTACCGACTGGGGAGTGTGAAACGGCACCTTCATCCTACGAGATATCCGATCTCATCCGGCCTGTCCGGCGTGAATAGGATGGTTTTGATGTCGATCCATTTTACACTCTTCCCTAAGACAAGAGCACGCGGTGTTTTCCAAGCGGTCACCCATCCAAGTACTAACCGCGCTCGACACTGCTTAACTTCGGTGATCTGACGGGAACCCTTTTAAATTCCTTTATTTCCTATTTCTTTTTATAATCTTAATTCTTAAAACTATCCTATATCTAGTCTAGCCTAATCTACATTTAAAAACTAAGCCTAACTAAATATATACAATGTCTTGGGCGCATATGGGCCATAAGAATACGACCCAAAATGCGCCCAAAAAACCTGGCAAGCCAGGCGGCCGATATTATGGCCTATGGTTAAAAAATTGAAATTTAAGTGTGTAACACACTTCACTCCCGTACCGGCAAGTGCCATGACGAGTTATTGAGGGCGAGAATTCACAAGAGTGGCAAAAGATAGTTCTCTCAAACTACCATACTTTATTCAAAACAGTTAGCAGGTATGGAAAGCAAAGGAAGCACTCCGGGAAAAATTGCAAAAAACCCGGTCAGATTAGTGACGGGAACCGGTGCTTTAGGTGTCGCTAGGCCCTTGCCTTTCTTGGCTTAAGATCTAAAATTTATAGTTTATAAATAGTTTATTTATTTCAACTTTGATTAGGCACTTACTTAAACTCTCTGGAGCAGCAGCAAGTAGTTTCGTAGCAGGTAAAATTGAGACTGAAGAAGCTTTCTGTTCGTTTTTACTCCGGGATAACTTTGAAAAGTGTCCACGTTTACCACAACATCCATTGTAGCTAGAATCTCTTGCTGGGCATAAACTACGTGAATGCTTTTTATTCTTTCCACGGAAGTAACATTTATAAGTAGAAGAAATATTATTTCCGAAGTTTTTCCCGTATTTCTGTACTTCCGGAAGTGTCAGAATTTATAAAACTTGACGGGAACATAAACTATAACCTTGTGAGTTTTTCTGTGCAGCTTCTAATGATTGGGCTTGGTTCCCGGTGTCTTGGAGTTGCAATATACTATTATTTAGTAAACAGTGTCGAATATGATTTGAGCTTAATCCACGGATAAAAGAATATCTTATATAATCATTGCAGCTTTCATCAGCAGATAAGTACAGCCTAAAAATTGCAGTCCTTGCTAAGTTGTTTTAATTCTTGCAAATATTTAGTTATTGTCTCACCAGGCTGTTGTTTTATTCAAACAGTGTCTAGGAAATACCTTGGTTCTAGGATTGATATAAATAGAATCCAGAGTTTTAACTGTATACGTTATACAATCGATAATATCCATTCATGAGCAGCTTTGGGAGAGTTCTGATAAGTGTTAACTTTTTCAGGTCGTAGAAGTTTATTCATTCTACTTGTATAATTAATGCTTTCGCCTTTCGAAAATATGCCTTATTTAACTAGAGCACAGCATTACATTAATAAGTTTTGACAACTATACATAACAATTAAACCAACCAACAAACAGGTGTATTAAATATAGTACAGTTGCTACCAACGTTATTGGTTACGATATGAACAACCTTATGAAACTAAATCTCTACGATGTAGCGCCATCAGCGACTAGTTGAAACATTAAAAGAACGGCGAACGAACTTCACCATAGCTGCGTTCGGCAAATACATCTGCGATTGAATTGATTTTTTGTCACGTGACCACAGATCAGTCGGAGAAATTTGTAATAAAAGAACGGTACCAAACAACTGATCTCTGTCAAAGTCAAAAATAAAAACTGCTTTGTTTTGATTCAAGAAATATAACTCATTTTTCCCCTTTTCTACTAAAAATGAGTATTCCTACTGTTGTATTGGCCCTAATTGAAGGAGGCTATCAACTGTCCTATCCTCTTTGCTATCAACTTATGTCTGAAGACGATGATGAGGAAGACGTAAAGATTTTGGTAAATTTTCGTCTGTCACCAATATGGTAAACCGTTTTTGTTCTTCCGCATCATAAAGTTCTATTTCCTTCATTTTTTAAAGTTAACTTTCTTACAAGGTCCTCGCTGAAGCAAATTTCAAACCAAAACTAAGAACAAACTTCAAATCAAACTTAACCTCACTAACTCAGCTGGCTGAGATTTGAGATTAATCGCTTTCATCCGATCAAAAACTCCGAGCAAAAAGATCATCGTCAGAGCGCTCAGGTTTTAATGGCCGAACGGTTGACATTTACTTCCCCTACATCCAGATGTCATAAACGAAAGATTCAGATCAAATCTAAGCGGTCTGATGTATTTGCCCAACGCGGCTCATTTAAGCTATCCTAGCCTGATAAAACTTTTAGCGACAGTTGATGACATTTCTTGCCTTATGTTTATAGATAATTGTATTGCTATCAATACTTTTATTAATTTCAGGTATGCGAGAAATGCATCACCCGTAAACATCCTTACAAGGAGCTGTTCAGGACCGAGTCGTTTCTTGAGCTGCCTTTATTCTCATCTCATTTTCACAATGGCCGATTAACTCTAAAATGCGTGGCTCAAATTGGAGATTTATATCAGCAAGATACCGACATCACTTTTACCAACGTTAAAGATCCTATTCCAGCTCGAGGTAAGTTCTTTTTTATGATGTAATTTTTAAAAAGTTTATTAAGCCCAAAAAGTAGATAAAGTTTCTAATTTATTGCTTTAAATTTAATACAAGTTTAACCAAAAATTTTCCCATAAAATTCTTGTATCCTTCGCTAAAAAGTTTCCGTATTTATTGTGGTATGTTTTATAATTGATTTTTTAAGTAAAATTCCGGAAAAGAATATCAAGTCCTTTAAAGTTAAATTAACCGTGAAGGAAAAAACGCCAGAAGAAACATTAAATGTCGTTGTACTTTTCTTAACGACTTAGAAATGATGACACTTAGATAAAATATACGAAATATTTTTAAAGGACGATTGCTATCAATGTGAAGGTCCTTTATTTTCGGAGAGGCCCGTTGTTATACGGACTTTAATAAATATAACCCAGATCTAAAGATAGCTTGTTTTGGTGTAGAAAAAGGAATGCCCTAAATTAAATGCTTTTACCACCAACATTTATTCAAAAGTTTACGGTCGTATATTTTGAAATTCCTTTAGTCATAGTTGTCAAAACAATTAAGGTCAAAAGTTCAAATGAATTAGAAGCACTTGATAACAAACAGTATCTGTTTGATATATTCTGACATTTGATCGATATTGATAATACTAATACATACACACGAATTGACAAAAGAAACAATTCATCAATTAACTTAACAAGCTACTTTCGAAAAATTATTGATGCATGTTTAGGCAGTCACCTAAAAAGGGGCGGCGGAACATTCGGGCCCATATTGGGTCAGGTATCTGCTAGGAATTATAGGTCAAATAATCTTGCAAGAAATTTCGACCCCAGACATTGCAGGTATAGCTCATTATCATTTAAGTACCCACCCGGGGTAATTCACGACACGGTACTTTAGGTACGCTTCAGGGATGGTGTTGATATAATTAAATTGTTACAAAAATGACACGAAGGGTATTTATTTATGTTTAAAGACCGATTTTAATCATTCCTTTCAGTTCTTGAGGTTGTGAGTTTTATCTAATCTTTTGAAAATGAGTTTAATAAAAAGTGCCCGAAACCGAGATTTATTTCTTGTAGAAAACTAACTATACGTTGTAAAAGCAAAGAGTTAAAAAGTGGTGGTGTATCGTGGCGGTGCATTCAGAAGAATTTTAAATGCTTAGCGAAAGTGCTGACAATCGGTTCTGATGTTATAATAACCAGCTAAGATTATTCGAGCTATTGCTACAAATTCTTCTAATGATCTGACGATCTCAAACATTGAGGCTATTCGAAAAAATATTTAGAACTGTCGTCGGAAATTGCTACCAGGTTCATTACCAAAATCAATTAAAGAAGTTCATAGTGCAGTGAGTGCTTATTCTGTTACAACGAACACAGGTGAAAATTTTAGACAGGGTCGTTGGTATGTATGGAAACGGTCGACTATATCCTAAAGTATAATAGTTAGCAAAAAATATTTTAGACAAAAGTTTTAGGGTTTTTAAAGGTCTATTAGAATTAAAAAAAAGTAATTCTACATGATGAGTCAGAAAACCGTACATAAGCAAAGTTGCTTTTTTTTTTAAATAGAATACCCTCCGTCTTAAAATATTTTTTCGTTTTACATGAAATAACAATTATTTTTTATCAAATGCATTATAAGTCTAAACCTAATAGTTTTTGAGATATCGACTTTTGAAAAATTACATTTTTGAACTTTGACAGCTTCTAGCTGTCTAACGGTACGTCTTAGAGTAAAACGACTTACATGCCCCTATCCTACTTTTTTATTATCTTCCCAAAAACATCAACTTCCTGTTAAACCGGAAGGACTGTATTTCCGGCTCTTAAGTTACATCCGGTTTAACCAGAAGTTGACACTTTTAGGAAGATAATAAGAAACTAAGATAGGGACATGTAAGCCGTTTTACTCTAAGACGTAGAAAAACGTACGTTAGAAAGCTAAAAGTTGTCAAAGTTAAAAATGTCATTTTTCACAAGTCGATATCTCGGAAACTATTACGTTTAGACTTATAATGCACTTATTAGAAAATAATTGTTATTTTATGCAAAATCCAAAAATATTCTAAAATATAGGGTGTTCCATTTAAAAAAAATAACTTTGTTTCTGTACGGTTTTCTGACTCATTCTGTATACTTAATTTTTTAAAATATTTATAGACTATAGAAAACCCTCAAGCTTTTATCTTGAATATTTTTTGCTAGCTCTTGTACAGGGTTATCCAACCAAGACTAGACAAGGCGATTTTTTGACTTTTCCTGTACTTTTATAAAAAAACTGAAATAGCCATCTTAAGTCATTTTCTCCCGCTAATTCGAATATCTTCAGCAAAAAACAATTGAACATCAAACAAAAGTACTAGGGGTCACTTTGATATTTTTTTAAATGGGATGCCGTATTTTTAATGAGCTTATCCGATTTCTCATATACATTTTGATCTAAAATGTTGGATTTTTAATTTAATTTTTTTTTAATTTTTATATTAATCGTACGGTAGACGAACATTTTCCGAATTTAAAACTGAAGAAAAAAGGCGTTTTTGAATTAAAAATCCAACATTTTAGATCAAAATTTATATGAGAAATCGGATAAGCTCATTAAAAATACGGCAATCCCATTTAAAAATATATATATAGTACTTTTGTTTGATGTTCAATTGTTTTTTGCTGAAGATATTCGAATTCGCGGGAGAAAATGACTTAAGATGGCTATTTCAGTTTTTTTATAAAAGTACAGGAAAAGTCAAAAAATCGCCTTGTCCAGTCTTGGTTGGATAACCCTGTACTTTAAGAAATAATCGACCGTTTCCATACATACCAACGACCCTGTATTTATTTATAAATAATCTTGAACATAATATAATTATTTTTTCATGCGAAACAAACATTCGTGCATTATGTGAGATGAAAAATTGTATGTGGACGGAACATTTTCATACTGTACCAAATATTTTTGCCAATTATTTACTATACATGGGCTAGAAAATGGACATTATATACCGTTAGTATATTGTTTGTTAAGAGATAAAACAGCGGCCACATACCAAAATCTATTTTTTCCGCTAAAATCAAGAATATTTGAAATTTTTAGATTGTCGCTACATCCTGTAGAAGTCTTTATATATTTCGAAAAAGCAATTCATCTCGCATTGTTAAGTATTTTTCCGCAAGTAAACATTACTGGCTGCCGTTTTTACTTACATCAAGGTTGGCTTAAAGAAATGCAATTACTTGGTTTGGTTTACGAATTTAAAAATAAAAATTCAGATATTGGAGAATGGCTGAGACATACATTTGGCTTAACATATTTAGCTGCAGAAGAAGTAGAGGACTGTTTTGTATTTGATTTAATAAGCTATAAGATAAATAATGGCATTCTTGATAAACACGCTGATTACCTTTTAGAGGTGTACGTACATTATTCAAAGTGCTTCGATTTTTTTTTCTTAATGTGTTTTTTATGATAAATTCATGTATACAGGGGTAGCCCAAAAATAAGTAACGACCTTCAACTTCATTTTTTTAAATAACAAAATCTATTTTTTATTTCATTTTTGAATTTTACAATCCAGCAAAATATTCTATTTTGTGTTTATTTTGTTCTGTTTAATTTTAATTCTGGTATTTCTGAATGTTGACTTGTCACCGTTTAGTCCCATAGAAACTGTATGGCAATTTTACTTCAAATAAATAATTTTCAAGCGTAGTTGCAAAGTTGCGGTTTTCACAATGATGAAGTTAACGGAACGAGAAAAAATTGAAATTCTATGCATAGGTGGGTTTGGTGATTGAATACCTACTCAAATAGAAACAGTTCAATTATTCAATGAAATCCATCCTGATCGCCCGACCGTATACCAGAAGGTGATGAGTAGAATAGAGGCTAAATTTAGAGAATTCGGTCATGTTAGAGATTTGCCTAAATATAGCCGTCTTGATCTAGATGAAAATGAACATCTTGACGTTTCGCTTTCCTTGGAAGAAAATCCATAAACTCCCCTGTTGCGCATTGGAGCCAATTTACACATGCCGAAATTTATTGTTCACCGAACAGTTCAAAATCACACAGATCACCCATGCAAAGTTATTCCAGTGCATGAGTTATTTGAAGATGATGTCGATAGGCGAAATGAGTTTTTTGAACCCATGCAAAATATGTGCAACCTAGATAATAATTTAATAAAAAATATTATTTTTCGATTAATGTTCTGTTGGAATGGTAATGTAAACAGACAAAATAGTCGTTATTGAACAATAGAAAATCCGCATTGGATGATGAAGGTTTACAGGCAGTACCTCAAAAAACAAATATGTGGTGTAGAATAGTACGCGGCAGAGTAATTGGTCTATTTTTCTTTGAACAGTCTTTAACAGGACAAGGATATCTCCAATTTCTCCTTGAATTAATTCCAGTATTAGTGGCTTTATTTACGAATCCGTTAGACCCAGACTCCCCTGACGAAGAACTTGTTGAAATGTTACAGCAAGATGGTGCTCTTCCGCACTATGCTGCCACTGTGCGTACATTTTTGGATGAAACCTTTCCCAATCGGTGGATAGCCAGACCTAACTCCGCTGGACTTCTTTTTGTGGGGTAACCTCAAATCGAAGGTATTTGTTGACATGCCAAACAATCTGCAGGAGTTAAAAGAGAGGATCCGAAGATCCGGAAATGTCTGGAAACGTGCAAAGAGAGTTTATTGATCGCCTTGGATATTATCAAGTCGTAAATAGCGTATATTTTCAACATTTAATTTGATTGGTTTTTCTGTTCTTTTTAAATGAACAGGTCTTACTTATTAATATGTTCAATCGTAATTTTTTCGAGAACTGTTGAGTTAAGGTGTAGGACATGATACATGAAACATAGAATTCAATGCAAAATTCAACAATGAAATCAAAAAGAGATGTTCTCATTTGAAAAAATGAAATTGATAGTCGTAACTAATTTTTGGGCTACCCTGTATACATGAATTTAAGATAAAAAGAAGCTACATCAAACACACGTTTTCCAAAAACTACAACGATGCATTTTAAATTAATCTAGACATTAGTTCTGGGACTCACTGTTTGAATTTCATAAATTACATTATTTTATTGTATTGTGATGTTAAAACGGAATTACCGACAGCACGGTCATAAATATCAAGATCGAGCAGGTATATCTTTTTCTCTTAGTAACATCCCAACTTTAAAAACTAGTATTGAAATATACCTACCATTACAGGTACGAGAAAAAATAATAAACTGATTAATTCCAGTGCACTGGGACCAGCACTCTATAGTGGTAAACTTAAGAATGTTCAGAAATTGTTATTTCTCACCCATAAAAATATATACGGGCATCCACGGAAGGTGACTCGCCCCTATAACTCTTTTGTTTTTAAAGATATTGGAATGAAATTTGAAAGATTCTTATGCGACGATGCATTTTCTGACGGGTGACTCAACTTTATAGAACTTCCGGTTTTACTGAAAGTGACATAAACTTTCGATTTTTTAATGAGACACCTTGTATATTTTTACTTTCTTTTAATCCATATGGCATTCTAAATACAACCATGTGTCACTTGTCACTTTTTGGCACCATTTTTTTATTTTTTTTTTAATTTCATTTTTTAATCTAACATCCCTGACAAAATACAACTTTACTGTTTTCGGTCAAAACCTATCTGCTGTACCAAATTAAATTTTGAAACCTGTATTACTCATTTTTTTCCAAACGGCAACATGGTGGCCCGTCAGTTTAGGAAAAAAGAGCATTTTATTACGATTAATTTGATACCACACACTATTAGGTTTTAAACAAACTTCCTTTAAAAACTGCAAAAATGTTACGTTATGTGCGACATTTCTAAAATAAAGCGCCTTTTGAGAATAAAATAAGATGTAATCGAGTAGCCTGTGACCAACACAACTGATAAAAACAAAAACGTTAAGGTGTCTTGTAAAAAATTGACAAGTCAACATCTTATTGAACTTCGCTTCTACGAAAGTAAATTAGGTAATTATTGTGTAGGTACGTTATTGTTTAAAAATCATGGAAAATAATAATATTTATACAAGAAGCAAAAAATTTGATATGTTATTAGTTTTTGGAGAGTGTGGGCAAAATTCAACCGATGCTGCACGTGTTTACGCACAGAGATATCCTGAACGCCGTCACCCAACCCGGCATTATTATCCAAAACTGGTTTAGAAAATGCGAAATGAGCCTGATAATAATGAAAGCGATCCAATTATTGTGAGTGAAGAAATAGAAATAAATGTTCTAGCATACGTGCAAGTGAATATTAATGCGTCACTCAGGGAGATCGCGCTAGAATATGGCATTTGTAAGTCTTCTGCCGGCAATATTTTAAATAAACATAAATACCATTCATATAAATACCAACTACATCAGCACCTGTACCCAAACGATAACTAAAGGAGACTTGAGAATTGCAAGTGATTCTTAGGAAAATATTTGGAGGATAATACATTTTCATATAAAATTCTTTATACTGACGAAAGCCGTTTCACTAATTTGGAACAGAATTTTAGGCCCTATATTCTTTGACGGTTCGCTAACAGGGGCGAGATATCTAGGTTTTCTTACGCAAGAAATTTAGCAGTTCTTAGATGAGATACCATTAGTAAATCGAGCGGGACTATTTTACCAACAAGATGGTGTCCCACCATAGAACATGAGGGCAGTTACAGAATATTTGAACGAATTATACAACGAAAACTGGATTAGAAATAGAGGTCCAGTTAGTTGGCCGGCTAGGTAAAACAGAATTGTTTTTAATTTACACCTTTACTAAGACTTATTCCTTTTTCAATCTTTTCAACTCACTTGACCTTAAGCCTCTAGATCTCTTTTGGTGGGGTTCTATTAAAAACGAGGTTTATGATGTACCTCCTGCCACACGGAATGAATTAGAGGAGAAAGTGAGGGCAGCTATTCATAGAATTACACCACAGCAGTTAAGAAACGTTTCAAACGCGACAGTAGAAAGAGTACGACTATGTCAGCAGCAGGATGGAGGTCACTTTGAACATCCGCAACCCTAAAAATTAATAGATATTATGTGGATGTAGATTTTTAGCTCTTTTTATTTTTATTTTATTTTTCTTATGACAAAAAGTAACAAGTGACACATGGTTATATTTACAATGTCATCAATCATATGGATTCAAGGAAAGTAAAAATATACCAGGTGTCTCGTTGAAAAATCGAAAGTTTATGTCACTTCCGGTAAAACCGGAAGTTCTATTAAGTTGAATCACCCGTCAATCCTCCAGATTTCATTTCATTATCTGTAAAAACAAAAGAGTTATAGGGGCGAGCCACCTTCCGTGGACACACGGTATAACTATTTTCAAAATAAATATTAGAAAAGCCCCGGGGTTCGACGGTTTAAGGAATGCGGCGTTGTGAAACCTACCAGATAATGCTCTGGGGAATATCGTAAGCATATCCCAGGCTATAATGAGAGAAGGTCATTTCCCGTGTGTGGGGAAGCACGCCAAAGTAATTTTAATTTACAAAAAAGGCGAGGACCCTACGGCGCCATCGGGCTACAGGCCTATCAGCCGAACATTGCACAGTTAGGCAGACGACAAGATTAACGTCCAATATAATAAAGGGATTTAATAGAAGAGCGCACACGGGAGCGGTCTTCTTTGACGTAAGCAAAGCATTTGATAAGGTCTGGCACAACGGCCTCTTACTGAAAATGATAAGACTTGGAGCTCCGAACTACCTCATCAAGGTAGTAGCTTCTTTTCTGGAAAATAGAAGTTTTGCAGTCTCGTCGGAGAACGCGCTTTCATTGACTACACGCATCAGGGCGGGAGTGCCGCAAGGCTCACCTCTCTCTCCGATGTTGTACAACATATACACTCACGACATACCGAAAGATAGACAAAATGAGCTCTATTTATTTGCCGACGACACTGCAATTACTGCGAAATCCAAACAACCGTGGTTGGTTGTCTCGAGGTTGCAGCGCCATATTATACTTATAGAAAAATGGCTTTCGGCTTGGAAGATTCGTCTGAATCCGTCCAAGGCGAAGGCCATATTCTTCTCAAAGAGTATTGTTAGACGTCCTGAGACCAGGCTCAGAGTCAATGGAGTCCAAGTGAACTGGTGCTAGGAAGTGAAATACCTAGGACTTATCTTTGATTTAGGCTCCATCTACTCCCTGCTTCACAGGCGAAGTAGACTTAGCAACAGAACGAAAGTAAATCTCTACAAGGTCCTGGTTAGGCCGGTTCTGACTTATGGTGCGCCCTCGTGGTGTAACATAAGCAGGGCGGAGCTAAATAAGTTTCAGGTGATTCAAAATAGGGCGCTGAAGCTAATCGCAGATGTCCCCAGGTACACAATGAACCGCGTGCTACATCAGGACTTTCACGTACCAACAATTAACGAATTCTTTTCTAAAACTATCACGGACTATTACAAACGTACGGACGTATCGCCAAACCAACTAATAACGGACTCTCACACGAGAGCTGGACAAGACGCAACCTATAAGCTACCTAAAGACTCCCTAGTGGTCCCAACTAATAGTAGAGAGGCACTAAATTCACTAACAACAAAACATTGTTGAGAAAGGCGCCAAATTATTTTGCACTTAAAAACTTTAAATCAACCTCGGCACAACGCACTCCTCGATCAAGGGAAGAAGCCGATATAAATTTTCTACCTAAATGAAAAGACCTAATAAGTCTTCGAAGACCCAACAGATGTCAAAGGTTTTACCTAACATGAAAACCCAAACAAAATCCCGTATATATTTTCAAATTATGGCTTATAAAACAATCTTTCTTTTTCAACACCACGTAATTCGAAAATACTTTGACACACTTTAGAAGGTGATTGCTGGTAATATATTAAGTTTGAGTTCAAACCGCGAGATGATTGAAGACAAGCCAATCATGCCATATTTTATAGGGATTTTCTTGGCAAGTAGACTTAGATCGGAATTTCGAACATCGACAAGGATTTAGATCGCTCGTCCATAGTACAATTATTTTTAAAATATCATTTGCTGAGACTAAGATCGCTTTTCGATAATATGGAGCAGTCTTTGTGAACAAGCAAGTTTAAAACTATATAAACTTGCGGCAAACTCGTTTTTGCTCCCAATGTGACTTACATCGTTTACCATGTGCTCTTCATATGTTTTTTATTGATTAAATTTCAGAAATTTAAACTATATTCTTGTATTTCAAGCAAATAGTCGAAAGATGAGCATTAGTAATCTTAGTAATTTTATATATTTACCTATTATCCTATTTTTTTTTCTTCTGATCGCATCTGTGGATCTGGCGCTCATTTATAAAATAAAAAGAGATTTCTAAACTCACTCCTGATTACCACAACAAAATTTAAAACCTGAGCAGCTTAAAGGGCATCCCTTATTGTAGCATCTTATAGCCTTACAAGAGATCATTGAAAATAACATTATAGTCTGTTGCTTATTGAACTATGAAACCCAGTAGTCTTGGCCGTATTTCATAGGTGTAGTCCAATTATTATTAATAAAACTATGATTATTGTCAGGGGTCTAAAGATCGGGTGGGTAAAGGCACAGGCAAACTACCTGTGCCCCACTGTTTTAAAAATTTGAAATGTTTAGTTACTTTCCGGTAGTTGTTGGAAAACTTCGTTCTTCAAAATGGCTAGTGTTTCTGAATTTGTTGCTGAGAAACAGATTAGTAAAACTGAGCTTTCTAAAAACGAGAAAATTATTATTGTCAATGTGTTCAATGCTCTTCGCCACCAGAATTCAACATTCGGAGTACTAAAAATAGTTGGAATGTGTTCGAATATGACTGTAGTCGGACAGTCAATAATATAACGACTTGTGCACGAGGATAAACGCGGCCCCATTAGGTCACCAAAGAGAAGTACAGGAATAAAAGAAACTCTAATAATTGAGGATGGAGAGACTGCCATCAGAAGAACCATACACTCGTTTTACTTAAAAAAATAAATACCTACCTTGGGCAAAATAATGTCTGAAATGAAAAAGGACGATTTTTTTCCACCCATGGGTAAGAAGAAACTATCGAAAACTTCGAAGGAAATAAAATTTTGTTATGAAAAAATTCAAAACAGAAAATCACTTTTAATAGAGAAAGACGAAATGATCTGCTGGCGACGACGATATTTGAGGGCAGTTGGACAGTTTCAAAGGAAAAACAGGAATATCTATTATATTTATTTATTTATTTATTTATTTATTTATTGACGGCCAGTGCCATTTTTTACAAATAACATACAAAAGGACTATATCTAAGACTAAGACTAAGACTAGAAATAAAATGATAACTAAAGCTAGCATGCATAGTTCGTTAAAGTGTGAATAGGTTCTATAATAACCACTTTACAAGTACTACCACTAAACTAAAGTATGAAAAAGAAAAAGAAAAGACTTGACATCACTGTTTACCCATTCGCAGTCCAACAGCGTTCACCTCATATAGCTGTTTAATAAAATTCTTAAGGGGGCAAAAGAAGTTTAAGCGTTGTAGCTGATTCTGGTTAGCGAGATACACTAACCTGGGAAGAAAGGAATTACAACCATAGTTGGTGCGGTGACATGGTTGGTAGAAAGTTTGGACGTTTCTTGTGTTGACAGGGGGTACATGCAAGGTAACACTAGAGGTAAGGTATGTACAGTCGACAATAGTGTTAATGATTTTAAAGAAAAGGAGAAGATCATGGAGACTTCTTCTATCATGAAGTGGTGACATATTCAGTCTCTGACACATTCTCTCGTAGTTATATTCAGTGTCTCTGAAAAATCTAAAGTGGATATGGTGCATAAACTTCCTCTGCACGCGCTCAATTCTGTTAACATGACAGGCATATTGAGGATTCCACACAGAGGCTGCATACTCCAAACCACTTCTGACAAGGCTGCAAAAGAGGATTTTAAACGAACGAATAGTCATAAAGTCTCCCGTAGTTCTGCTTACGAATCCCAGCATTCTCAACGACTTGCTCACTAGTGTAGATATATGAGTAACAAATGATAATTTTGAGTCGAGAATTATACCCAGATCTCTCATGTTGTCAACAGAAGTTAAAATTGTGCCGTCTACATTGTAATCGTAAATAGTTTTTAATTGCCGACGAGAGAATACCAAGAGAATGCACTTTGAGGTGTTAATATGCATACCATTGTCATGAGACCATGCTACAAATCGGTCGAGGTCATCCTGCAAAGCAATGCAGTCCTCGGGAGTTGAGATAACTTTGAACATTTTTAGGTCATCCGCGAACAGAAGGAACTCAGAATATCGGAAACAAGGTGTAGCGTGATTGACAAAGAGGTTAAAAAGAAGAGGACCTATGTGGGATCCCTGGGGGACTCCCGATGGTACTAGTATCTCTCGCGATAGAAAGTTATTAATTTTAACTATCTGGATCCGATCAGCAAGATAACTAGTTATCCAGGAAAGCATTGATCCAGATATCCCCATAGTTTCTAGCTTTCCAACTAATATATTGTGCGGGACCTTATCAAAAGCCTTGGAAAAGTCGGTGTAGATTGAGTGGACCTCCGCCCCACACTCAAATGCCTGTGTTATAGAGTGAGTGTAAGACAACAAATTTAATTCGGTATTTTTGCCCACACAGAATCCAAATTGCTGGGTGATGACCTCGATAGTCAATAGCGAAGTTAGATATTTAGTAACAAGATTTTCAAAAACTTTAGGGATTGTATTAATGATAGAAATTGGTCGGTAGTTTTTGATGTTAGATTTATCCCCCAATTTATGAATAAGAACGACAAAACTTGATTTCCAGAATGTAGGGAAGAATCCGCTCTCTAGGGATTTATTGAATATGATATGTAAAGGCCTTGCAAGTATGAAAGAGCAGTTTTTAAGAAAGATGGGATGAATATTATCAGGGCCAGGTCCTTTGTGTGGACTCAGTCCACTAAGCTCTGTATATATTTCAGATATGGATATTGAGCAGTTGTTTATATTATGATGATTCCATGATAATTTCCTACCATACACTGGGCTGTCAAAAGAATAAACAGATGAGAAATAGTCTGCAAATAGATTTGCAGCGTTAGGCCCCATGTTTACTGTTTCATTGTCTAGTGTCAGCACATTGGGTATCTGAGGTGTTGTACGTCTCGAGTTGACAAAATTCCAGAATGGCTTAGTGTTGCTACAGAGAAGATTTTCAGTCCCTTGTACAAATTTTTTATAGTGTTCTCGAGAGAGAACCTTGCACTGAGATCTTAGGTTTGAAAAGACCTCATAATCGTGAGCGAACTTACTAATTTTGTAATTCTTGTGAGCAGTTTTTTTTTCAATTGTTAGATTTTTTAAGTCATTGCCAAACCATCTAGGGAACTTTCCGCTAGGCACCCTCTTAATTGGAACAAAAAGATCAAAGCAATTATAGAGTATATCATAGAAAATATTAATCATATTATCAACATCCGTGTTCACCAAGATACTGTCCCAGCAGAAAGTAGCCAAGTAGTCATTTATCAATCTAAAATCGGCAGACTTAAAATCATAGTAGAAGTTGTCAGCTCTCGGGCTGACAACTCTGAAACCAGGGTTTGGAATATCCAAGTTTAAGCATAAGGGAGGATGATAGTTATCAACAGTGACCAGAGGATCGCACTGTTCGACTGGGCTTAAGTTACGTGAAAAGATCAAATCTAAAATAACATTATTAACATTCTGAACAAGATTATTTTGAAATAGATTGTGAAATGCGCAAAAATCAGAAATAGCTGCTATTTTTTGTACAGTTTGAGGAGCAACATAGACATCTGGACGGGGAACAGCAACTTTGCAGATGTCCTCGTTGATCCATCTGGCCTTGGGTAGGTTAAAGTCTCTGGCTACACAGAGTTCTGCATTTGGGTAACAATTACAGATCTTGTCAGCAGTGTCACTAATCATCAGATAGTTTTCAAAGGTAGAATCAGGAGGCAGATATACGGAGCCAAGAACACACCTCACATTGGAAGAACCAATGGTTACATAGACTTGCTCGATTGGTGCAGTTGTTGGAAGGAGATTACAGGTGATGGATCTGTGCACAGCCAACAAAACTCTGCCAAGACACTCTTTTCTACTTGTTTCCCTTGAACGATCCTTTCTAAAAATAAAGTAATTGTTTAAGCCCAGCTCTGAATCAGACATATCAGCCGATAAATTGGTTTCGGTTAGCATAATTACATGGTAACTGTACAAGGCTACATTGCAAGTGAATGTTGTAAGCTTTGTCCGCAAGCCACGGACATTTTGGTAATATATGTTTAATGCAGATATATGATTTTGGCATTGACCGTCATTGCTTAGTTTTCCGGATTCACGACTATTTGCGGTACACCTTTGATATACTTAACTTGGATGTTATTTTCTCCTTTGGATGATCGATCCTTGTACTCAGACCAGGTTCTCTTATCTAATTCCTGTTGTTTCCGTGTGAGATCTAGGTTGTGGCAGAGCGATTGTGGGCGGGTTTAGGTCTACAGAAATAACTCACACGGTATCCGGAATTTTGGTTCTTTATTGAAACCGGAGTTGAACAACGCTAAAAATTACAATATAGCATTAACAAAAAATGCAATAACAATAAAAAAATTGATCAACCGCTCCCTTATTAACTAACTAAATATCTTAATTAATTTCCCACTCACCTAAATACCAGGCAACGTCAGCGTAATTAGTCAATGAACAATTATTCGACGAAAACCCTTAGGCTATCAGAATTGTTGCTTCCCGGCTTACAAATATCGAACCGCTAGTCACTCAGGATTAGTGATAAACGAAACACTATCAGTTTGGTTTTTTTTTTATTAACATACCGGAGAAGGCGGCGCCTGCCGTTGGCATTAATAGATACAGGGAGGTCAAATCTTTAAACTTTATAATTTTGAAGTATCATTATTATAAGTTATTGTCACAACTACGCACCCTTCCCTGAGAGGCTGTCGTCGGTGGTAAGATAGACTCCACTAATCGAGGATCCCAATAAGGTCGCAAATGCGAGGCATGAAATGAACCGCGCTCCCGGCCTCCATTTACATATTCCAAAATAAAAGTTGCGGCACTTATCTGTTTTTTTATTTTAAAAGGTCCTTCAAACAGAAATAAGAACTTCCTAGTTTCTGCCCTCACTGCCGATGATATGTTACAAGCACGCAACAACACCAAATCACCAGGCGCAAACGGGTAGTTAGTACCATTCGGCAACTGAGCCCTGCGCCGCGCCGCTTTTCCCATTAACGACTCCTTGGCCAACACCAGCTTTTGCTCATAAAGTTGCGATGCTTCCCCGGTACTCGGCCCCTGAAGGTATTCAGGTAACACGCGTTCGCGCGGTAATCCGAAATGGAGTTCATTAGGCGTAAAACCCGTCGATTCATGCACCAGCATATTCATAAATGTAGCAAACTTCGGCAGTTCACAAGCCCACCTAGTATGCTGATCTGCGCAAAACGCACGACAAAGGCGTCCCAACTCCCGCATCACGCGCTCGGCGGGATTAGCCTGTGGGTGACGTACCGACGTAAAAATTACCCTTATGCCCATAGCCTCTAAGGTTTCTCTCCATTTACGGCTAGTAAACTGTGTTCCCTGATCGCTTAGTATTTTTTTTATTTTACCCATTTTCGGAATATAATCGCGCGTAATTCTATTTAAGCTCGCTCGTGTCGTGGCTCTTTTTAACGCATAAAATGTAACATATTTACTAAATACGTCGTAAACCACAAAAACATACGCGACGCCGCCACGACTTACTGGTAACGGTCCGAAAAAATCCACCGCCACCAATTCATTCTTTTCGTCCGGAATAATTGGTCGACTTTCCGGCTTAGGCATATTTATATGTTTAGTTCTTTGACATAAGTCGCACGACCGTATTACACGCTTTACCACTTTATGCATATTTGTCCACCAGACGTCGCTCCGAAGGGCGCACCAAGTTTTATACGCACCGAAATGCCCCAAAATTCTATGATATTCGCCCGCGATCATTTCCGACAAAGATTTAGGGATACATAGCAAATAATATTCACTATCGGATTTGCGGACGTAGAGCACCTCATCCCTAACAATAAAACGTCTTTGCAATTTGGAGCTATCGGGTAATTGGCTTAAAATATCTTTTAGCTTAGGATCAGACGATTGATACATTTTAATATTTTTTAGTACGTTGGAACACTCAGTAGACAACTTAACAACTAGTAAAATTTTAAACAGTTTATCCTCCGGCGTTGGTGGGCGTGAAATGCACAATCGCGATAGCGTATCGGCAATAAAATTCTGACGACTCGGAACATATTTAATCTCAAAATCAAACTCCTGCAACGCTAAAGCATATCGTGCAATTCTAGGCGATAATAACCTGCAAGTTTGTAAATAGGTTATTGTGGCATTATCAGTATAAATTGTAAACTTTCTTCCTAAAAGATAAACCCTAAAACGCGCCATTGCCCAAACCAAACATAACGCTTCTTTTTCATTGATGTGATAGCGCGTTTCGCGATCTAACAACATTCGCGATGCCCAGGCAATCACCCGATGTTTTCCGTCGACTATTTGAAAGAGCTGCACTCCTAGACCTCGATCGCACGAATCTGTAGCGATGCAAAACGGTAAATCTTCGCGCGGGTGAAATAACAGGGTAGCCTGCGCTAATTTATTTTTTACGGCGATGAATGCATTTTGTTCCTTCTCCGTCCAGCGCCATTTGATTTCCTTCTTCAATAAATCCGTTAACGGCGCTGTACTCGCGGCAAATTTCTCACAAAATGCCCTATCAAAATTTGCAAGTCCAAGAAAACTTTGCACTTCCTTGCGATTGCTCGGCATCTTAAAATCCTGTAAGGCCTGCACTCGCTGCGGATCCGGACGATAACCTTCCGATGTTAAAATATATCCTAAAAAACGCATTTCCGGTCTAAAAAAAGCGCATTTTTTAAATCGAACAGTAAATCCTGCCTGCTTCAATCGTTTAAACACACTATCTAGGTGCTCTAGATGTTCCTCTACACTTTGTGAAATTATCAATAAATCATCAATATATCGCGTTAAATAGCCATCATATTCTGGCCCAAAAAGTTTCGAAAGACACCGAGTGAACGCACTGACACTCGATGATAAGCCAAAAGGTAGGACGCGAAAACAATAAGTTGTCCCGTTAAATTTAAAACCGGTATATTTTTGCGATTCTGGTGTTAAAGGAATCTGATAATAACCGCACGTAAAATCGATGGACGACATTACCACGACATTACGAATAGAATGCAGAATTTCCTCCACCGGACGAGGGGTATCATGTTCTTTCACCATAAGACTATTGAGCACGCGCGCGTCCAAACATAATCTTACGGAGTTATCTTTTTTTTTTGTAGCCATTAACGGAGAAATATAGGGTGTCGGCATTTTCGCGATAACCCCCCATTCTTCCATCGTGTCCAGCTGTTGCTGTATGGCCTGGCGGTGCGCTAGCGCGATCGGGTACTGCTTCAAGCAGAACTCTTTATTTTCGCGCAGGCGGATTTCGTGGTAGTACGTTGTTGTTTTACCGGGTCTGTCCGAAAATATGTCCTTATAACCATGAATTAATTGTTCAAATTTTTCTTTTTGATTGTCAGTTAATTTTGCATCGCTCAACGCCGTGGTGATTTGAAACTTTAAATCTCCGTTACTAACAGTTTCCTGGGCCATTATGGCCGTGTTCTTTTTTATTACCGCTGCCAAGCTTAATGATTCGTTACAGCGATATTCATGCTTTTGCCAAACTTCCGGAACTTCATTCCATTTTTCTCCACTTTTAAGTAATACTATTTTAAATTCTAAATTAATTTGGGCTTGCACCGAACGCAACCAATCAATCCCCAAAATTACTGGGTACGCTAGATCCGGGATTAAAAAAAATTCAAAACTATAATTTACCTTCTCCAATGAAAACGTTAGACATACTTGTTTTTGTACGCGTCTTTGCTTAGCTTTAAACGCGCCTGAAACTTTTATTCCCGAACACGGAAAACTTGGTATTATGTCATAATAATTATGCAATTGATTCCACACGTTCTCGTTAATTGCGCAAATCATACTTCCGGTATCAATTAGCCCGGGAAAATTATATCCATAAAAACAAACTTGAACTGTCGGAGCACGATAATCTTCGTTATTCCCGTGATCAAAATCGCACTCCTCTAAAAGGTCTTCTTTTGCATTATTTAAACATGAACTGGCCCTTTTTAATTCGTCCCTCACAATCGGACCTACCATCTGTGAGGTATCTCCTCGTTTCCCGATTCGCGTACTTTTTCTTCCGCCCCTGTTGCTATTTCCGATATGTCGACTTCCATTGACCTTATTTTTCTTTCTGCATTTCGGTCCAAATCGCGTCCGAACGCTGGTTTTTTATAAACGTCCGCTGATTGCCTTTGATTAAATGGTGCCAACCTAGGCGTCGAATCGTATCTTTCGGGTTTATCATTTTTAAAATAATAATCTGCCTGTCTCAAACGTTCCATAGCCTCGGTTAGAGTGTGTGTTCCTACTAAAATCGCGGATATATTTGGTGGAAAACCCCGCGCGATAGTTTGAATCAACAAATTTTCTGGATATGGTGGCGATAGGTGCTTAGCCATGACAATTTGTTTCATGAAGTGATTCACAAAGGAACCCTCCCTATATCGAGCTGCTTGTAACTTTAATCTTATCTCGAGCTGGACGGTTTCTGACCAAAATTGGTCCGAAAACGCCCTTTTAAACGATTCAAAATCAACAAAAGTATGCAAATAAGCTTGCTGCCATAATGATGCTTCACCTTTAAAATGATTAGCTATGGTATAAATAAATTGTTCAAAAGGCATATTATTCAAATTATAAAAATATTCCACTTGCTTTAAAAAATCTATCGCATTTATATTTTGCCCGTCAAAATTTGGCAATTGTTTATACATATCTACATTACCCGTTCTTGAACTAGCGTTACCTGTATTTGGCACTTGATTTACATCAGTTTTAATTATTTTCAACATATCACTAAATATTCTAATTAAATCATCTCTATCTCTATCATTATTTACATTACCTATATTTACATTTTCATACGCTGCGGCCTGCGGCATTTTGAAAAAATTCGGAAAATTGTACTCCATTTGGCCGCGTGACCTTTGTGCCTGCGGCTGGTTAAATTGAAAATTAAACATATTATCCTCTTTGTTATTATACTGTCCCTCTAATGTTTCTTTATTTGCCTGCGGCTGCAACCTTGCACTATTATTTATTCGGCTATTTACATTTATATTTCTCCTGTCCTTATTTAATTCCTCTCTGACCTCTAACTGACCTTCTGGTCGAAAAAATACCTCATGTTCTCTGCGAGGAGGTATTTCCATGAATAATGTTTCAGGCCGTAAAGCCCCTAAAGATGTACTTAAATATTCACCTTCATTATTTTTTGCGTTAGCTGTTGATATTGGTGTATAATATTGAGTCCTACCTCCTAGGTTTCTCGGTGTTGAACAGCTACTTTCGGCCGATTGCCGGCGGCGGTTGCTCCAGGTCTTCGGGATGGCTCCTGTCGCTGCAACTTGCGGCACAGTTCTTCCCCGAAGATTATATTGAGCAGCCTGCTCCTGTTCTTTTGGTGATCGTTCCAGACCCATTTTTCTGTGTCCCGTTGGGCGTCAAGATGTGGCAGAGCGATTGTGGGCGGGTTTAGGTCTACAGAAATAACTCACACGGTATCCGGAATTTTGGTTCTTTATTGAAACCGGAGTTGAACAACGCTAAAAATTACAATATAGCATTAACAAAAAATGCAATAACAATAAAAAAATTGATCAACCGCTCCCTTATTAACTAACTAAATATCTTAATTAATTTCCCACTCACCTAAATACCAGGCAACGTCAGCGTAATTAGTCAATGAACAATTATTCGACGAAAACCCTTAGGCTATCAGAATTGTTGCTTCCCGGCTTACAAATATCGAACCGCTAGTCACTCAGGATTAGTGATAAACGAAACACTATCAGTTTGGTTTTTTTTTTATTAACATACCGGAGAAGGCGGCGCCTGCCGTTGGCATTAATAGATACAGGGAGGTCAAATCTTTAAACTTTATAATTTTGAAGTATCATTATTATAAGTTATTGTCACAAGGTTTAGATAAATATTTTTGCCTTTGAGTTTATGGCGGCAACGTAAGAGAGCCAGTGTTTCTTTATGAGAGTTAAGTGTGATTTTAAGAGCTCGGGCACCTTTGGAGTTTTTCTTGCCTACTCTGGTATGATGAACTATATTTGGAGGGTTGTCGCTGAGCATCCCGAAGATTGCACCAATGTCGACTTCATCATCTGCTCTCTCGGGCACATTGAACAGCATAATGTTATTTTCCCTGGCTTGGCGTTCTTGAAACTCCTGCCACAATTCAGTGTGATCAGTCACCGTACGTTGACCATTAGAAACAGACCGGGATGTAGTAAGGGTCTGCTCAAAATCATTAACTTTTGTTTCCATCGTTTTGGATGACTTCTTAAGTTTTTCGACGTTTAATTTGAGATCCTGGAGTTCCTGAGTCACCACATCCAGTTTTGATACCTCCTGCCTCAGTTGCTCCACCTCTCCCACAACTTTCTCAACTTGAGCAGTGAATATATTTCAGCAAATTATTTTTATAAAGACATTTTTATTTATTTATTTATTTATTTATTAACACTGAGTCAATGAATGATGTCATCTTTATCCAAGAAGACGTGAGTATTGTTTCAGATTTTCTTGAATGGTAATAAGAAGCCATTTCATAAAGATATGCTGAAAAGGAGCTACTGGAGATTGTAAAGTTGAATAAACCTCTTTGTACGAAATTTGTTGTCGACGAAATCGCTTTAAAATAAAATATAAGGGTACTTCGCCTTCCACCATATCACTATGAAATAAACCCCATAGAATTGGTATTGGCACGGCCCAAGTAAAAGGGTTTGAGCAAGGCATAGCTTGTAGCCAGTGTTACAAAATGAAGCTCAACGCATTTAGGAGTTATTTTATTTTTTATAACAACAATTTAACAACAATTTAATTAATCCCCGTTACGAAGCCGCCAAGGACCATTATTATAAGAACTTTACATCTTAGTATAATGCCACCAATCACTTCCCCAAGTTTGTCAAAGTACTTTTGATCAACGAGTACCTATCATTTTGAAAAAACTTGCGTGACCTAATCGGTCTAGTTCATTATCTACTATGTCCAGCTGTTCTATGGCTCATTAGGTATGGGGCACTCTGTATATAGGAACAATTATTTAAAAAATAATAATAGCAAATAATAAATTGTTTTAAACTTATTTTTAATAAAACCCTAGACGTGTTTTTAAAGACGTAGTTTATTTGATTAATTTAAAAAATAAGCCAATCTTACCCAATATTGTTCGAAACAGTTAAGTTTTAATTAAAACCACTTCAGTGCTAAAATATTGACAGGTATTATATTCCCTTACACAAAAGGAAAATTAGTCACGCCGTCGACGAACGGGGTAACACCTGCCCTTTCCCAAAGTTGTGAAACTGAGAAGAGTTATACCGTGTTTGAAAGTGCAAAAGATAAAAAAACATAATCGGCTTTTTCTGGACTGCCGTTCGAGCGGTGCAGCTGGGGTTGATTTTAAGGGAGTGGCGGGCGTTTATTTAAGTTACTCTTATAATCGAATTTTAACTTTCCGACCCGGTTTCTACGGATGAAATTGCTACGTTAGACTTTTAGAAGTTTTTTTTATAAAACGTCGTGAGAGACGAGAAAATAGTATTATTTAAGGCGGCGTTTTCACTTTGTACCTATACTAAAGTTAACATTGATTATGTATTCCAATAATATAAATCCATGTTACAACTTCTGATTACCACCAAATTATTTAAGTCTAAAGAGGCTCAGCCCATTCATTACCAATCAAATTGCGCAACCTATGCTGTTGCGCTATCATTTCCTACTATACGGGACTGTTTGATGCGTTGCGTACCTATTTCAAGTTCGGTTTTGGGCCCTTCTGGATACCTATAAAATATCACCCTTCCAGCAGATGGTAATCTAATAAAAGATTAATTTACCATTCAAAACATAATTCTGACACGTCATTGCTGCTTTCATTGCACTAAATAAAACGGCTAAAATATAATATTTTCCATTAGTTTCAAAATTTTCAATTGCAGCCATAATATTAGTAAGTGAATAAATATATAAGTAAATAAAGAAAACAAGGTCTGTCCATACCACCAAACTAAAATTTATTTGTCCCTTTAAGGTGAAAAAAGGATTAAAGAGTGTACATAGTTTAATGTCACTTTAGGTTGTACTAGTTTCGACTTTAGTCAAAGTCATCCTCAGCAACCATACAATTAAGAATTATGTTTTTTAGGATATACCTAAATAAACGAACTAAAACAAATTAAAAGGGGGAACGAAGTGGTTCAACAATACATGGTCATAACGTGCTCCTTATGCAGCCAATGGACTCGACAGAAGACAATCACCAACACGATGCTACTTTCAGCAATGGAGGAAATTAGATGCGAAAATTGTAATAGAGGACAAAATTCCAAATGGAATCATTTATAGTTATGATATGATGTATAGCTGTCTATAATGAAAATTCAATAAAATAAACGTTTCATGAGTCAACTCCAAGAGGGAACATGATTTATATTTGGTGGGTCAGAATTTTTAATAAGAATAGTAATAAAGTAAAAGAGGGGGGGGGGGGAGGAGGGAAATTAAAATGTGTTAAAACAATTTACGTCATTGAGTAAGTTGGGGTCATCAAATTCTCTATATTCATGGCTTATTAATTAACACGTTGACTGCCATGAGTACCCAAGGTGGAGTCTCATAGATTTGTTAATAATGGCCGCGTGACACCATGTAGTGGTCTCAGACATTCAAATGTTTTTGGGCCGCGTGACACCACAGATAAGTCACAGCAGCGTGTATTTCTTATGGAGGCGAGAAAGTATGGCCGGAAAAGGCAAAATATACTTTTGGCCTGTAGAATTGAGACTTGTGGGTGGGTACACATGGCTGCAACTTTAGGGGTAAAAAATTCAAAATGTACAAATGTTATTTTTTATTTATAAAAATACTAAACATATTTAAAAAAAATATTTCTAGGAACTAAAAGAAGATTTAAATGCAAAAATTATTTTGTACAATTATGTAACTCAAAAAAACATGGCATACAATAATTTTTCATGCACTGAGAACATCTAAATTTGGTCCGTAGAGATTTCGCCTGTGCATGAATGCGTCCGAATTCCTCTGTTAGTTTTTCATAACATCTGACGCATCTTCCTCTATATTTCCTTCCTACATCTTCGAGAACGTGTTGTGTAGTTTCATTATCCTGCCTATTATCATTTGATTGTAAATTTAAAAGTTTACTTGCAAGCATCTCTTTGAATTTTGTTATGTTCATTTTATCGTTGGTTACCTCTTGATGTAAAACAAAAGCATTTACTAGGACACTACCTGTCAAAAGCTCGATTGCTAGCTTTCTATACCACTTAACGCCTCGCCTTAAACTTGTATTATAAGCTTTCATCTGATCAGACAAATCTATATAGGCTTTGTGTTTGTTATAATCAACTACGCACGATGGCTTTTCAACTTCTTTGTTTCCGTATCTAACTTTCAATAATTCGGAAGTATGCTTCGTACTTAGAGTAAGGACATCTCTTTTATCCTTCCATTTCTGAATTACGATACCCGAATTGGATTCGGCGGCTACTGTCTCCCCTTTTTTCAATGGGTTTTGAGTAACTTCTTTGGGATTTAGTTTGCGATTTGTACGCAAGGTACCTACCAAGTTTGTATTTTTCTCCAACAATTCGTGAGCCAGTGCCACGCTTGTATAATAATTGTCTGTATATATCGTACGTCCTTGGTTTAGTAAGTTTTTAGCAAGGACTAGTACGACATTCTGTGATGAAGACTGACCTTCTATTTTGTCCTGTCCACAGTATACTTGGATGTTGTATGTATACCCTTTTTCTAAGCACAGTTTGTACAACTTTATACCAAATTTATGGCGTTTATTTTTAATGTATTGTCTAAATTTCAGACGGCCTCTAAATGGTACAAGGATCTCATCAATGCAAATAGATTCTTTTGGAATTAGTGGAGCTTGAAAATTTTGAATGAGCTTTTCTAAAAGTGGCAATATTTTTTGGAGCCTGTTATCAGTCACTACTTCATTATCATGAAAATGCCACATTCTTAACAGCAGTTGAAATCGATTTCGTGACATCAAGAATTTTATTTTATTGTAGTACATTGTATCCTTCGACCAATATGATTCTATGGAAGGAAACTGACACAGACCCATCCAAAATAAGATTCCGATAAATTGTTTTATTTCCTCTATATTTGTATCATGCCATTGGTGGATTCTTGCTTTAGGAGCTGATTCTTCTGATTTATATCGAGCTGCATATCGATTAGTTTCTAAAACCATCATATTTAATATATTATCGTCTAGGAATAATTCATAGAAGTCTATTGGACACTTATTGTAATACGTTTCATATAATTGGGGGTTAATGCCTGCGTCGGGCTTAGTAAAAGAAATGTGTTTTAAATTTTCACCTGTTACTTGCTGCCAAACTAGCTCTGTGTTATTTTGCTCTGGTATGTCGTTTTCATCACTGTCATAACCTGCAGTATAATTTCGTATAACCTCTTCTATGGTGTCCATTTCTACATCTTTACTTATCTGGGGAAATATGTTGCTTGCACCAGACGTACTTGTAACACCAGACGTACTTGAAACACAAGACGTACTCGCAACACCAGCAAAACTAGCATCATCGCTGCTTTTTATAAGTTTTTGGGAGTGAATTGTATTGACGAATGTTTGACGCCGTTTTAGACTGTATGTGTCTGAATCATCACTTGAACTTTCATTGTGACTAGGAAGATATTCATCAGATGACTTATCAAAAGGTTCGTCCTCTTCGTCAGATAAAATATCCTACAAAAAAAAATATTATTATTATTATTATTATTATTTTTTTTATTATAATTGTTATTTTTATTATTATTATTATAACCATTAATATTATTATTAGTATTATTATCATTATTGTATTTTAGCGAACAACTCACCTGCCAAATTTTTTGTAAACGCCGTTGTTCATTTTCGTAGCTCATTTTTTTGTATAAAAAACACACTTTATAAACTTACGTTCCACACACCAAGCTGTTTAGACTAACCTCTAATAACTAACTAACGGCTTAGCCTAACATGTGCAAGCCTGTTTGGCCCCTCCCACATGGCCTTGTCCGTAAGCGCTGTGACTCCACATAGGTCTCACGTGGCCATTTATCCCGAAAAGTGCTATTTGGAGCCTCGTGTACCCAATGCAAGGTCTCATCAATATATATATGTTCCAGGCGAAAATTAGGTTAGTCATTAACAAAAAAGTAAAAAGCTACTCCATTAAAACCATTTTCTTAAAAAAAAAGATAACGGCTGGTATAACTGGATTTTTTTTTTATATTACGGCAGCAAACGTGTTAAATTATATGAATTTAATCAGGTCTACGTTGCAAATTTTCTTTTTTTCTTTTCTTTTTGGTAAAAGAGGCACAAATTAGGAACATGACTTAATAATTAATGCTGTTCAAAGCGAATGTTGCAATAAAATGTAAAAATAAATTTTAGTTTGGTGGTATAGACAGACCTTGTTTTCTTTAATAAACTCGCCACAGAAAATGGACTACTTCTTGAATCTATAAGTAAATACATTTTTATTTCAAGAGACCAACGTTTACATTGGTATAGAAAAAGTCAATTTCAGCCACAGACAACTGTGGAAAAACGACTATTTAAATTTATAAATACCAAATATATACAGTGTGTCTACTTCAGTTACATAAAATACTGGAAATTTTTTTATTATTAATTTTACTAAAAAAAGTTATTCTTCATAAAAAGTTCTGCATGGTAAAAAACCTAAAATGCAATCATCAGATATTACATTTTTTCATTTTTGACGATATCGAAAACTGTAATTATGAAAAGTTGTTCGGAATGAAAAACTATATTTTAATATGAAATTACATCTTTCTACTTAAGATTTTTTTTATTTTTACAAAATTTCCTAAATTACCCATACAGAATATTTATCTTTTTTATTTATTAAAAACATGATAACGTTTCCGTTTCGTTCAGAAAGTAATAAGTAAATTTAATTAATTAATCAATACACTATTGAAATTAAATGACACATTTAATCTAGGATGAACTGACAAGAATTGCTCGACAGTACCTAACTTCAAAAAATCAGTTGTATTTATAAAATTTAGTAGAAATGCCAGCAACGTTAAGTACTCAAGTTAAAATTGAATTTGTGTTAATTGTAAGTGACAATTATAAAACAAATCGAGAAGCTGCAGACATTTTTATTACCCGACACCCGGAGACAAATTTTTACTATACCACAGTAAGGAAATTATTAAACAAATTTAAGACTTTTGGAGATATAAGAAATAAGTTTAGCAACAAACGCCAAAAACGGGTCGCCAGTGATGACATGGAATTTGATATAATGCTTTTAGCAATTGAACATCTCAAAAATTTCTTGCGAACACGGGCAGCTTCGATACCGAATTCTATAAGCAAAGATACGGTTTCAAAAATTTTAAAAAATAACAAGTTGCACCCATACTAGCCCCAATTTATTCATACGTTAAGACCTGGAAATCATGATAGACGCTTTGAATTCTGTTGTGATATCCAAGGAATGTTAGAAGATAATCCATTTATGGGAAGACATATTAATTTTTCGGATGAAGCAACATTTACATCAAATTAAACAATCTCTACCCAAAATTGCCGTTGGTGGAGTCATAGAGGTTGGTCTATGATGGAGTGATACTAATCCAAATTTTACCATCAAAACTCGGGAACAGTATGCATTCAAAACGAACGTGTGGTGTGGAGTTTATGAAAATACAATAATTGGACCTTTTTGTTCATGAATCTTAGAATGCAGACCGTTATTTACATTTTTTAAAGAATGAATTAGACAATTTTCTTGACAACGTTCCCCTTCTTCAACGTCAACAGATATGGTTCCAACAGGATGGTGCCCCTTGCCACAGTAGATTAGATGTAAGGCAATACCTTGAAAATCGTTTAAATGGAAGAGTTATACATCGGTTTTTGGAAGTTTCTTGGCCACCTCGGTCTCCAGATTTGACCCCACTCGATTTTTTTTCATGGGGTTACCTAAAACAAAAGGTGTATCTTCAAAGGCCATTTACAGATGTTGCTCATTTGGAAAGAGTCATTGCAGGATCGGTTCAGAGTATTACTCTGGCTATGGTTAGAAGAGTATTGAAAAAATTTTGCGATAGAACAATTACCTGTATTGACAGAGAACGCGGATATGTTGAGGCGTTTGTGAATTGAGGAAGTTAATAATGTTCGTTAAAATTATTACAACAAAATGAATTATTATGGTATTATTCATTTAAATACATCGCTAAAATGTTACAAGACAGGCATTAAGTAATTGAAAAGTTATGAAGTGTTAAAAAAAAAAATGAGAGATTACTGTTTATTATTAATTATTGATAGAATTTCGGAAAATTTTTTAAAAATGTTTAATTTGTAGTATGTAAACTTAGTCATCAATTAATTAATTATAAGTTTGGAAAGAGTAAAAAATAAGTTGAGGTAGGTGGATCTGATTACATTGTACTTGAACGAATTTTTATTTAATTAATAAATTACATACAATTTTTTTAAAAAGTACTTTGCTCGCTATATTTTTGATTTCCCTACGCAACTTATTGTAGAGTTTTGTTCCCATGTAGAATGGGCTCCTCTTAAATAATGTCATGCTGTGCACCGGTACAACAAAGTTCATATTGTTGCGCGTCTCATAATTCTTAACGTTTTCCATGGATAAAAACTATTAAGAATATTTTTCACGTACATAAGAACTTCAAAAATGTATAAATCCGGCAAAATGAGCAGTTTAAGCGTTTTAAATAGCCTCCGGTATGAATGACCCAATACCTCCCAACATACTTCTGATAGCTTTCTTTTGGATTAAAAACATTTCACTTAAATTCGGTGGAAAGGAACTCCATAATAAAATTCCACTTTTTACTCGAGAGACAAATTGGGCATGGTAATAGGACAAGAGAATATTCCTGCCGACCACACCACGCAGGCGGTAGAGAGCATAACATACCGGAGAATTTTTAGAACTTAGTTCAGTGCAGTGAAAGCTGCACGATAGGGTATTGTCAATATGTATTTTGTATACCCCGTACTTTTGTTTGAACAACCTGTGTAATCGATCCACCATTCGCCCTGGCAAGAAGACTCTTATTAAAAGTTGGCCGGCCCGGAGTGAAGCTGATAAACACTGTTTTGGTTGTATTCAACCATAACCCATTGCCATTGAATCTTGCAAGCATATTACGTAATAATATAATCGAACTCTCGGCGATACTGCTACAACTCAAATAAGAATTATTATCGGCGAACATAACAAGTTCTCCTTCATTATAAATCGAGTCTGGGAGATCATTCGCAAACATTAGGAATAACAGACGGCCTAGGATGGATCCCTGTGGAACACCAATGCATATATTTCGTTTATCAGATCAAACATCCTTAAGATCCACAACCTGATCTCGACCAATCAAATCCGACTGCAGCCATTCACCAACCATACCTCTTATGCCATATCGCCGCGAGCAAGACGTGATCAAAAAAGTCGAAGGCCTTACTGAGGTCCATAAAAAGGCCCAAGCATTTCTTATTAATATCAAGTGCACTATAAAGTTTACCAACAAAGCTCTAGATTGACTTAGTTGCACCCTTTTCTTTGCTGAAACCGTGTTGATATTCTGTAATAATATTAAAAGTAGATAGGAACAGCGAAATTTGGTTAAAAACAATTCGCTCCAGAGATTTTGATACTCAGCTTAGTAGAGAAATTGGACGATAATTGCTAACGCTAGTTGCTAAGCGCTATTTGCGTTCATCAGCCCAATATTTTGGTATAACTTTATGGGACCCAAAACATCGAATTAAACATGCATTTTTACATAAAAATATACCAACTTTTTGTTTTGGTCGAGACTAAAGTTATATGAAAGAAACGTACAAGAATTGGAAATAATAATTTTAATAGTAGAGGAAATTAAAGTAGTCGTACTTGTTATATTTCACAATTTAATTCAGTTTCCTGACACGTGTTTCAACCCTTGCGGATCATTATCAAAGGCATAACACAATAATAAATTCTACATGTCATTAAAATAAAAATTGACAGATGATGGGTTATTTTGGTCCTTAATTTATAGGTATTGGCCAAAGGTACAACTAAATTACAGGTGTGATAATAGAGGTATTTACATCTTAGTAATAAAATTAAGAAAATTATATTGTGTATATAATTATTGGTTTTTTCGTTCGTAATTATTGACAGTGTTTATTGCATATTTATCTTAAGTTATTAGGCTATTAAGTATTTGATTGGCACCTGAAGGTATTTCAATTTGATTGTTAACAACATTACATCGATTTTTTAACGCTTAAGCACAATCAAATTGAAATACCTTCAGGTGCCAATCTAATACTTAATAGCCTAATAACTTAAGATAAATATGCAATAAACACTGCCAATAATTACGAACGAAAAAACCCATAAATATATACACAATATCATTTTCTTAATTTTATTACTTAGATGTAAATACCTCTATTATCACACCTGTAATTTAGTTGTACCTTTGGCCAATACCTGTAAATTAAGGACCAAAATAACCCATCATCTGACAATTTTTATTTTAATGATATGTAGAATTTATTATTGTCTTATGCCTTTGATAATGATCCGCAAGGGTTGAAACACGTGTCAGGTAACTGAAATAAATTGTGAAATATAACAAGTAAGTACGACTTTAATTTGGTGAGCATGTAGCCCATCACATATCAATTATATATTAATTTTATTATTTAACTTCCAATAACTCTCGCCACTTTTTGCAAATATTAACATAAAAATTCTTTCAACTTATTAAGAAGGTCACACTATTAATATTTTTCGTTCATTTTTAACTTATCCCCACTCGCCTATACAGAGTGGCAAAAAGTCGCGCATAATGCCTGAATTTTTAAATTTCCTCGTATACGAAAAAGTGACTTTTATAAAAGTTGTTCAGTAAATTATTCCCCACATTTCGACCTTCATGAATTTTTTCTGTCATTTCTGGTTTGGTTGCCATAGAGACTAAATACTTTTTTTAAAGGGAACACCCTCCATATGATTGCATATTTGGATTTTTCTGGGAAAACTCTGAATTTTTGGTGTTTCAAATTTTTATTTATTAAAAATTGTAACAAACTTTATGCTAACAAAATAAATAGCCTAGAAAATTGAACAACTTAACATCGGAATAATAAACAAGTGAAACCTTTTCAGTGAATCAGGTGTTCAAAATGACCACCACTTTCTGCTAAGCAGAGCGCCAGTCGATCTCTGAACCCGTCTACGACGTTAAAAAAGGAGTCCTCTGGAATGACCCGAATTTCAGCACTAATTCTGACTTTTAAAGATTCTAAGTCATTTGGACGGTTAACGTAGAATTTGTTCTTTAAGTATTTCCACAAAAAGAAGTCGAGCGGGGTTAAGTCCGGGGATCGCGTTGGCCAGTCAATAGCACCTCTTCGGCCTATCTAACGTCCTGGACATTGTTCGCTTATGTATTCTCTAACATTTGCCGCATAATTGCGCAGGTGCTCCATCTTGCTAGAACCATACCTTACCTAATAATATTATTAGGAATTATGTGATTCCTGAGGAGGTTCAAATATTTTTCGCCATTTAAATTACCATCTATGAAAAAGGCCCCACAATATGTCTACCAACTATGCCCGCCCAAACATTAACTTTCTCGGGCCTCTGAGTATGACCTTCCTGGAACCAGTGAGTATTCTCAGTAGACCAATAACGATAATTGTGTCTATTAATAATTCCATTCAAATGGAAAGTAGCTTCATCCGAGAAAATGATATTTGTTGCGAAGTCATTATAGTTATTGCATCTTTCCATCATCAGCTCACAAAATTCAGCTCTTCTATCAAAATTGTCCTCGTTTAACTCGTGCACTAACTTTATCTTGTAGGGATGCAACTTCTCCTGCTTAAACAAATTTTCCACTGACTGATGAGACACACTAAAATACATTGCCATTGGCCTGTGTTGGATTTTCATGTATTAATAGCATGAAATCCAAAGCTTTGTCTCCCCCGGTTGCTGTTTTAGGTCCACCTGATCTAGCGGCTTCCCTAACACTGCCTATTTCTCGAAATTTGTTTACTACTCGACACATCGTTGACTGATTTATTAGAGGCATATTTGGATATAATTCATTGAAAAGTTGACAAACCCGATCTTGCAATCTCTTCATATTTCCATAACCGCTCATTATTAAAATTTCAACTCGTTGTTACTCATTCAGATGAACCATAGTGTAAACAAATTGAAAATCAGACAACAGCAAATTAAACAGGAACTCAAAATTGACACATCATAGGTCGCTGTCATGAAAACACCTTGACTGAACTGGTGGGTATTACGTAGGAATAATTATAATTGCAGATAGGTGAAAATTTAAAATACAAAAAATTCAGAATTTTTTCAGTAGAATCCAAATAAGCAATCAGATGCAGGATGTTCCATTTAAAACAAGTAAGCTGGCCTCTATGGCAATCAAACCAGAAATGACAAAAAAAATTCATGCAGGTAGAAATGTACGGAATAATTAACTGAACAACTTAAGGTAATTTAAAAGTTACAGGCATTATTCGCGACTTTTCTGCCACTCTGTATAATGAGCTATCAAATATATTTTCACACAAAAAACTGTAGAAATGAATTGCCTTTATTTGGCCTTGCTTAATATTAGGGTTATTTATAATAATAAACAAGTTACCGCCATTTTAACGCAGCCATGCAAGCTTCGGCGGCGTACATGCAGCACCGCCCTAGTTCGCACATGAATATTACCGGGCGTACATTGCGTTTGGGTATAAATTTTGCCGAAGTCCATAGGCTCTTTTCATTTCACTTCACAGAACAAAATATAAACTAATATTTTAGGACTTATTTTGAATATTCTATACGGTGCACTAAAACTTAACACTTACCTATATATCTATTCTATATCATTTTAATATAATAATGACATTCCTTCAAATCTAGGATATTTTCGACGAAATATTTTGTAAAGAGAAATGTTTGTTTTAATTAAAACTTACAACAAAAACTTTCCTGTACCTTAAATCACCGCTTTTTTATCTGCGCTATCGGATTTTTAAATAAAAAAAGAATAATAATAAAAAAAGATCTAAATAAGAGTCGTCTAGTAACATATCGTTTCCAATTCTTCTACTTCTTTTGTCATATTATTGTATTCATTATTACCACAATTCATACCGCATTTGCATTCAGAGGAGCAAAACATAGCCTCGTTAATATTGGTATTGCAGTTTTTTTTTAGTGCAAAATAGACTTATCAACTTTCTAATTTCATTTGGAATGGATCGCTTTGTAGAACATTTGGGCATTAAGAGTTCATATTTCATTTCCCAACCATAATCTTTGGTATCTAATTTTTAACAATACCAATATGGCTTTGTTTCCAAATATGAACTTTGTAATAACACATCCGAAGGGACAAAATACAAAAAACATATTATTTAAATCGTTGGTGACTACAATTTTAATATAAGTAACATAAATTTTACTTTAAAACGTATACAGTGAGCTCAAAAACATACATAATATATCTCTATACCATATCTCCAAAATTAACAGTTTTTCGATATATTGACATTTTTTCTACGAAAACTACAATTAAAAATCATTTAGTCTATAATATTTACATAGACTATATTAAATTTTATTTTAATAAATGTTGAAATTGACCGCCACCAACTTCTTGGCAATATGCAAGTCGATCTTTGAATTCTTCCAAAACGTTATGGATTACCTGGGGCTCTATTAATCTAATCTCATGCCTTATTCGAGCTTTAAGTTTATCAATATTGTTAGGCCTGTTAAAGTATACTTTAGATTTTAAATAGCCTCACAGAAAAAAATCTAGCGGGGTCAAATCTGGTGACCTTGCCGGCCATTCTATTGGACCCCGTCGACCAATCCACTTGCCAGCAAAGACTGTATCCAAGTACTCACGCACCGGGCGTGTGTAATGAACTGGTGCTCCGTCTTGCTGGTACCATAAGTTATTGTTGGGAATGTCTGGCTCATCTGTATTTGGATAGAGTACAGCAAGTGCCGGTATTAACTCAAATTCTAAAAATTCTAGATACAGTTTGCCATTAAACGTACCATCAAAAAAGAAGGGACCTAAAATCCGGTTATCAACAATTCCAGCCCAAACATTCACTTTTTGCGGGTATTGTGAGTGGGACTCCATTATCCAGTGCGGATTTTCCTTAGCCCAATATCGACAGTTTTGGCGATTCACATGCCCATTTAGATTAAACGTTGCTTCATCAGAGAACACAATTCTTTTTAAAATTTGAGGATCTTCAATGTAACTTTTCATCATTATTTCGCAAAATTCTGTTTTTCTATCCGGATCATCTTCATTAAGTTCATGAACCAACTGTACCCTATATGGATGTCATTTATTTTTATTATATTTCAATACGGTTGCTTGACAAATTTTATTTTCCGTGGCAATACCGCGAGTAGCACTATGGTGGTTTTTTTGGACAGCTAAGAGGACATTTAACTGCACATCTTCTGAAATCCTAGGTCGACCTTGAATAGAATTGTCTCTAACATGCCCCAAATCCCTATATTTTTTTACAGTTTTACTAACAACAATTGATATGTTGGTGCACGGTTTGGGTACTTATTGTTAAATAACTCACACACTTCTGTTTGGGTTAGCATCCTATCTCCATAGCCAAGCATCATTAGTACCTCTATCCTATCTTTTTCACTTAACCGCGCTATTTTTACAGAATTACTTGGAGTTAGATAGATCTACACAATTTGATGAATTTTTGACAAGTAAATGTCTGTGCCAAAATAAATTAATTCAGGTAACAGGTTACAATAATAATCGGATCTCAGCATTTTTTCAGAAAAAGATTAAAATGTCAATATATCGAAAACCGCTGATTTTGGAGATATGGTATGTTATACAAAAAATGTTTAGAATGTATCGTAGAATCTAAAAATAATATAATATACAGGGTATTCTATTTAAAAAAATTAATGTTGACGGTATATGTTCTTCTTGAGACAACCTGTATACACATTTCTTATGTCAAAAAATTTGCAATTAAAAATAATAATCCAATGTCCAAGCGTTTTTCCAGAAAATAATTACCTGAATTTTAAACGAATTTATTCCAACCTTTTTGAGCTCACTGTATATTAAATAAGTCCTTAGTAAGAGCACAAGAATAAATAAATGTTATTTATTCTTGTGGTAAGAGGAACTTTTTTTTGTAGACTTCTCTGTTTCTTACATCATTTTAAGCCTAATATTATTTAGATTGATATACTTTTCCTTATGCCACAAGTGTGAACCAGTCTAGCATTTTCTAAAATTATATCAAATGGGTTTCTTTCAAAACCACACAAATCAAACTTATCAGTTGAGGAGCCTAGTATCAAAAGCGGCAACCTCCACTATTTTCAGTTTTGAGTAAAGCGCAAAAGACTGGTACGCTTTTAACCAAAATAAAGTTTTAACTTTAACACCCTGTATCTCAGTTAATATCAACTTTCGGATATAGGTGAGTGTGATTAAATCCTAATATTTTTACGTAAGAAGTCTGTGGTTTTTCTATGTACCATTAATTAGCGGACACCCCATATATTTTCATTAAAAATATAAAAAAAAAGTCGGGTTACAGACACACACACACCAGCACACAATTTGATACCTACAATGGGCCGCGGAACTTTCGGCCCCATATTGGGTAAGGTACCTGCTAGAAATTTTAGGTCAAGTAATCTTGCAAGAAATTTCGGCCCCAAACATTGCAGGTAATGCGAATTGAACCAAAAAGGTGGATTAGATGCCGTGTCAGCGCTGTTTAACCAATATAAGTCTATAAAACCGCATTAGCCGAGTTGCAGGTCAAAAATTGAGTTAGTTCAGGTTAGTTGCATTTTCATTTTATAAATGATTCAAAACACAAAAGATCATAAAAAAATTAAAATGTTATAACGTTAGAGCATTGGGGCCGAAAATGCCTGTAATAAAAACATGACCCTTCCATCCCGGGGCCGAAAGTTCCTGTCAAAATCGGGCTGCTACCTGGCCGGGGCCGAAATTTCCTACGCCCCCTACAATTATTAAAATATTTACAACAGTTTATTTTTTTTTATAAATAAACGCCTTAACTCTAAAAAAGAATTTCCATTGTGAAGATCTACCGCAAGTACCACTTTTTTGTTATTAGACAGTTTTACAATTACATGTTGGGTTATGAAACTGTCCTCCATTTTAGAAAATTTGTATAGTGGGTATGCTTTTTATCCAAAACAAAAATTTAGCTATAATATTGTGTCGAATAATGTGAATAACCCTGTATACGGTATAAAAGGTTAAATAAATTGATGCCTGGATTTTACATACTTTAACTCTACCTAAACAATTCCTACAGGTTGATATTAATTAGCATATTTGAATTTAAATAATATCATAAAAGGAATGGTAATAATTGAATAAACTGACCCTTATTTTTTTTTCCAGTTACTCAAACATCGTCAAAGAAAATATGTAGACCACATTCCAAATATATGTCAACACTAATTATCGTTTTAATATGTTACTACTTTTCGTAGAATAGAGTTCTGTTGTATCTTGCGTTACAATGTCGTTTTCTAGTCAAAAATTTTAATGTGATGAAGTTTTGCTGCAATTACTTATTTAATAGTGTATTCAGATTTGTACTATATTTATTTAAGATGGTGTAATTAATTATTATAATAAAGTATAATTTATTCTTTATGGTGTTTTTTTTTTCAAGGTTTTTAATTTAAAACTAACTTTTTATTATTATCTTTAACTTAATCAGGGTACACCAAAATATAAATAATTCTTTCAGTTTCAAATAACTCCTTCCCTCCAAAGAAAATATTTTTGAAAAAAATAGTTAAATAAATTTAGCTTTTTCAATAATCCGTTAAGCATACTTGCTTAGAAGTAGGAACCAAGAACCAGCAGTATGCTCTTCCCAATATTAAGCAATTAATAACTAATTTTTGAGAGTACAGGGAAATTTTGTTAAGTGCTTGCTGAATATAATAAAAAACAAATTTGACATTTCTTAATTATTTTCGATAAGGAAGCCAAATTTATTGTCAAAAAATATATAGGTTCACAAATTTGACAGATACGACGCCATTTTGAAACATATTGTTGTTGATATTTATTTTCATCCGTTTCGGAAATGCGGGGATTCCTAAATTGCCTTCATCGATTTTGTCTTTTAAGTGTAGTAAGTCGTAGTTGTCACATTTTGGCATCTGTCGTATTTGATTAGAGCGTAAATAGCTTGGTCACAGGAAAGTATGTTACTGTGAATAAAATTGGGGTTTTCGGCTTAAGAAGTCTATTCATTAATGCCCGTATTCTCCGTAATGTTTTAAGCTGGCTTAAAAAGAAAGCCGCTTTCTTAAGCACCGTTAACCGTAAGAACCGTAAGCTTACTTAATTTTAAGCCCACAACAGTGGAGGCTTAATATCGGGCTTAAGATTTGCATCTGCGCAGTGGTTAGCTTTGATAACAGAAATCGAAAGGGTGTTTTCTAACCTCCTATGGTGTTTGTACTGTATGTGGAATTGTAGTTTGGTACTATCGTATCACAAAAGTATTGTTGCTGAGATTCTACGACAATTTTTTTCATTCTAATGGGGTTTCAAGACGAAATTTTCCTAGATGATTTGGACATTTTAGACATCATTGACATGGGATTTCCCAGAAGGATTTATGCACGTCAAAACCCTTTTGAGACGGTCAGTTTTTTTATCTTCTAAAATTCCTCCATACATTTTGCCGATTAATGTAAATAAAAACGATTTTTCTGCATAAGTAAAATTAGATGATTTTTTTCCCATCCATCTTTTTATAAAATTAAAAAAACAAACAGTAAAATCCAAAACTTTTAACACTTATTTTCAAACACAGCACAAAGTGTAATAATAGATTTTGTATGCTTTAATTAGCAGAACTTGGCTAAAACTATACTGACATGACAGTGACTTATAAACTAATAAAAATATTACAAACAGGTTACAATATATAACACGTAAATAAGGTATCAGGTAATATACATATACAAGCAATGCATACAGCAATTATATTACACAAAGCACATAAAACGAAAAATAAGGTTACAATGTTACAAATTTCTTCATCTGTACTCTACCACTTGACGGCCTCAGTCTCTGAGCGAAAAAGAAGAGAAAAATGTGACGTTGCCAAATCTTAAGGAGGCTTAATTAAACCCGACAATAATTGTTTCGGTGCTTACCTTAAATTAGTTAAGCGAGTTTAAGAAATTAAGTCAACTTTAGTTAAGCCAGCTTTTCTACATAACGGAGAATACGGGCATAAAGGGATGAGACACTTAAAAGAGAAAATCGATCAAGGCAATTTAGGAACCCCCACACTTCCGAAACGGTTGAAAATAAATATCAACAACTATATGTTTTTGAAATCTGATCGCCAAATACAATTCACTCGTCTGGTTGCATATATGGGTTACCATTTTAAAAAATTCAAAATGTCATCGTATCTGTCAAATTTGTGAACCCATAAATTTTTTGATATTAAATTTGGCTTTCTTGTCGAAAATCATTAAGAACTATGTAATTTGTTTTTTATTATAGCCAATCGGGTGAGACACTTAAAAAATTGTCCCTGTACTTTGTCAAAAATATTACTTTTTAGCAAATGGTAAAATATAACCTTAGAGAAAAATATGTTGGTAAGAATATTATACGAAATACTTTGTTATAGCAAAGAAATTAACATAAAGAATATTTGGTTAAATCTAAAGAAAGAGGAAAAAAACTTAAGTAACATTAGTAACTTATGTGACTAATTACTTCTATAACTTCTCTTAATAATTATCTGCGTATTTTCTTCCTAAAGGCGAACATGTGTTGGCTTAATAAGATACCAGCGTTTTTCTTCAAGGTCAGCATTTTTGCCGCTTTCTGTACCATTTTTTCCTTTTCGGCGGGTGTAAGTGCCGTTATCTGTAATCAAACATGAAACACCAAACTGGAACACAACCATTCTTTGTTCTCACAAAAGTTACTACAGTCACATAAGCTACCATCAGATCGGTAACATAATTTGTGACGATAACTTATGTGATGAATCTATATTTTTCATGCTGCTACTTTAATATTGCATAAGCTGGTAACGTTTTAGATTCCCCTACCAGAAGCATGCAGTTTAAGGGTAAGGTATACTTAATAACTTTAAGTTAAGATAATTTACAAAATTGGTAATATATCACAGTAAAAAATTATTATGTGACTGAGAATAATAGTTATTTACGATATAAGTGTTGTAAAGATTCATATTACAACACGAGATGTTAAAGTTGTTAAACGAGGCGTCAGCCGAGTTTAATCAAACATCGAGTGTAGTTATATGAATTTACAACAAGTATATTGTACAAAATTTTATCTACTTTCATCTATGAATAAAAATATTTGGCAAAAGGCATTTTTAAAAATAAAAATGCACCTGCTATTAAAAATCGTTTTGTAAGGGCATCTATTACAGCACTAGTGCTGTAATGGCATCTATTACAGCACTAGTGCTGTAATAGATGCCCTTACAAAACGATTTACAGAACTGTAAAATTCATATTACTAAATGAAAGTAGATAAACATACGTACCTATCCCAAAGATAAAACCTAGTTATTTTTTAATGATTTAATAAAAATTATCAAAATTGGTCATCTTAAGCGTAACATAATTCTTATTATAAAATGTAAAATTATATTTAATGATTTTTAAATACTTATTGCCCAATATTGCATCGCTAGTTATTAGAGTGATCCAGATAAAACCAGACCAGATGCGAAAGACTGTCCAATATCTTATTCAATTATAATGACCTAGGAAAGCTGAACACAGACTGCCGGCACCAACGCTTAGCGATGGTTATTTCGAACGCGCTTAAAGATTCTCCGCACCAATATAGTTTTATATTTTTTAGTGTGGGTAAAAATTGAGTTTAAAAACTTGAGTTTTGTTAAGATGTAGCCAAAATAAATACTCTCATTTCGCACAAACAATAAATAATTTATAAAATAAAGACGTTTATTAAAAAAATAAAATAAATAATGGATCGGAGTAAGTAACCCATCATAATAATTATCTCTAAGAACATTATTGAATTCCTATCTATTAATGTATATTTAAAATATTTCCAAAAAAAGGTTCGTTTGGGGATAGGTTAATTCTCACATATTGTTCATAAACAGAAACTTAAAAAAAACACACGGTGTTTAACTTTTTGAAATGAGAAACTATGACCAAGAGTGATGTAACGTAATTTTTAATTTTTTTGGTTGGTCTATATTCCCTTATTTTATCAGGTATGTTCTAAGTGACGCTGTACTAGCAATCACTACATGACCAAAACGTTTCCAAATCGAATCGGTCGTCTAAATTTAACTTTAAACCGATTTAAACCTGAAAACGTCTTAATGAATCTCCTTTGTAAAATTTAAGCGTTCCTTAACATCTTCAAGCACATTTCTTCGTAATATTTTCGGATATCAAAAAATATTACGTTAGTTAACTCTTGTCCATATTTTGAAATTTCAAACAGCCACCAGAAAATATTGTATACAGGGTGGTCCAACGGAAACTTAACACCTCGTTTTTCCTGCTTTAAAATGAAAATGTGGAAAATCGGTCGGACCCGTCGATTTCTGATTCGAGGGGAATAACTTTTCCGCTTTTTTCATCTCCGTAACTTCAACCCCCTAACGGGGGTGAGCACAACCCCCTGATTTTGAATCGGGATAAGGGGTGTTGCGATACCTCATTTTGAAGATCTTATCGAATACTATCTGACCCTAAAATTTCGCTTCAAAATTTTCATCTTTAACGAAATGACAGCTAAAATAGTGGAAGACTACTTACTTTTGAGATTAGTTAATTAAATGCTGAAAATGGCCACCATTCACTTCCATGCAGTAAAACAAATTTGCTCAAAACATTCACGTACATTATTCAACATTTCCGGTGTAATTTGACGGCATTCATTGATGATTCGAATTCGCAAATCATCCAGTGACTCAGGCTGGGTAGCGTAAATCTTAGATTTCAGGTGACCCCATAGAAAAAAGTCCAGTGGAGCCAGATCAGGTGATCTGGGTTTCCACTCAATATGTCCCCTTCTTCCAATCCAGGCCTGAGGTAAATTTTCATCTAAGAACGGACGCACAGGTTGAGCGAAATGAGGTGGTGCGCCATCTTGTTGAAAAATGATCGTTACATGGTCTTCTTCATTCTCCAACACTTGAACGAGGGCTGGATAAATAGCGTTCTCTAATAGTTCTAAATAAATTTGGCCAGTGAGATTACCGGGTATAAAAAAAAGCCGATTATTTGATTTCCATAAATACCCGCCCAAACATTTAACTTTTGGGGATGCTGAGTATGCACTTCACGAAATAATCTTGGATTTACATCTGACCAATACCGACAGTTATGCCTGTTTACAATGCCATTAAGGTAAAATGAACACTCATCCGATAAACAGATATTGATATGTAGTAAGGATTATTGTTAATAATTTCACCGACCACTTCACAGAACTGGAGTCGGCGATCGAAATCATCCTCATTCAGTTCCTGAACTAGTCGTATCTTAAAAGCATGGAACTTATGTTGTTTAAGGATTCTCATGATTGTTGTGCGTGAAACACCAGATACATCGGACAATTTCCTAGTACTAAAGGTCGGATTCATTGCTACTTGACCTAAGACAGCCACTTCCCTCGCTTCGTCTCTTTCATACACCCTCTTTTTGGTTCCGACTGAACCAGTAGCGTCAAATTTGGCAACCAGTTGCACAACGTAAGCAGCGGATACATTTTTTTCAGGATGTCGTTCATTAAATAAAGCCGCTGTTACTCGCGCAGAGTCGTTATTTCTAAAAAATAATTTTATCATTTCCACACTTTCTTCTACGGAATGCACCATTTTAATTCTACTACGAAGTTACAATCGCTTTGACACAGTTTTAACGTTCTTAAAAATTCACGATAGACTAAGGTAAATCAAAAACATGATCCGTCTGCTTTTTTGGACAAAAAAATTAAGTTATAAATAAATAATTCAAATGCGTCTGATAAGAGTAATATCCTCGAGTTAAATTCCACATTCTCTACTCGTACACCAGCGTTCTTTACTGCATGGAAGGGAATGGTGGCCATTTTTAGCATTTAATAAACTAATCACAAAAGTAAGTAGTCTTCCACTATTTTAGTTGTCATTTCGTTAAAGATGAAAATTTTGAAGCGAAATTTTAGGGTCAGATAGTACTCGATAAGATCTTCAAAATGACGCAACACCCCTCAACCCTATTCAAAATCAGGGGGTTGTGCTCACCCCCGTTAGGGGGTTGAAGTTACGGAGATGAAAAAAGCGGAAAAGTTATTCCCTCTCGAATCAAAAATCGACGGGTCCGAGCGATTTTCCACATTTTCATTTTAAACCAGGAAAATCGAGGTGTTAAATTTTCGTTGGACCACCCTATATATTATTGCTTTTAGTGGTTTAAGAATAAATAGGAGTTTTTATAAAGAATAATTTTTTCTCCTATTTAAATAAAGAACCTCTCTCCAACACCCTATTGTAGGTATTTATACAGGGTGTTTACTAAAGGTACGGCAAAAATTGACGGGGTTATTTTTTGAACTATTCTAAGAATGTTTTGTTGTTTGATGATTTTTGAAAAGCTGCATTGTTTCGAAGATACAGCGCAAGAAAAATTTTCGACAGAACCAATTTTGTTCAATTATCTTCAAGGGCCAGCAGCTCCATATAATTAAACTTTAAAGTTTGTTATCGTCATTTTCGGACACCCACAATATTAACATCAATACGACAGGTAAGGGAATCTTCATTGTTTTTATTAAGTGGGCAGTTAAAAAATTCTGTTTCATTAGAAGTAAGTAGCATTATTTATTTGCAACGATAGACCTAATTGCTCAATCTACTTAGGCGATTCTTTTTTATCGTTTTGCGTGTCTTCTGGATATTATTGATATCACGCAGTCTATTCTTTTTTATGTATTGTATGATATTGAAAAATCTTACATGAAATATTTGGATAAGGATATCTCATTTTGGTAAAGTACTTGATTGGTTAGAAGTCATAAACCTACCTTGTTCAGTTGCATTTTTTAATTCGTCTAATCTGCCATTTAGGTATTAAAAAATACTGATCTGCCGAGAATTATTATTAATTATTGGTTCAAAAGTCGAAAATGGTTGGCACGACCGTAAGAATCTTCGGAGAATCTACTCCAACCAATATTTTGAAGGTAAATTCTCTGAAGATTCTTCTACCGATTTAGGTAAAACGTGATAGAATAATTTAAATTAACAGGGATTAATTTGAAAATCTAGTTTGATTGACTTAATTAGAATGTATAGGGTGTCCATTTTTCGATGTAATTGCAGGGTATCTCGGAGATAGATAGAGACTTGTAGTTCTTACATTACCGCATTACTTTTTCGTTAAACAAAAGATGCCGCAGACAGAATTATCATAGCTTTCTTAGCTTTTAAGCTACAGGGTATTTTCGAAAATGTTTGCATTTTGACCACCCTCTGTATTTCGGCTACCCTCTAATTGATAGCTATTTCTAACAGAGTTTTTTAAGTAGAATTCAGTGGCGTGCTTACTTTTTTCTGGGAGTCTTACTTTTCGAGATTTAAAGCAAACATATGATTTTTTTAATGGGACAACCTATATATTTTTCCCTTATTTGATTGGGCTATTTTTAAGCTTTTCAAAAATATATAATAGTCCATAGTTATTATTAACAATAGACGCGCAAATCAAAAAATTTAGTAAATTAGGGTAGTAGGCTATGAAACCATTAAAACAAACAAAGGAATAATATCTTTACTACTAGAAATAAGTAGTCACACAGCATTTCCAGTACGTAAAGGGTGCACAATCTTTACTTCATAGGGCTTCAATGGATATTTATTTAATTCTTTTTTGGACAAGATTTTATTACCTTAAGATCTTTTTCTATGACTTGCACGAAATTCTAGTGCCTCTACAAAAGCCATAACGTTTATTTCGTCCCTTACGCGATTCATTTCATTATATATGATTTAGGTTTCGGCTTCATAAATGATCGATTCTTAATTAAATTAATTTTTAAACTTGAAAATGTTACTTGATTGGGCTGCCTTCTCTCTAGATATCAATGAAAGTAAGAACTCTATAAGTTAGATATCTAAATTACAATATTGTAAACTTACCTGGTACTCTATAAAGCAAACTAACATGTCTTAATTTTCAAAATTTTAATACTTCTACATTTTCGTCATTTTTCTTAAACTTTAGTGAGATGGTGACGTTTATTTTAATAAAACATTATTTCTGCCTACAAACTTTGGCAAATAGACATGCCAGATTGGTATTCTTTTGTTTGTTTCAATGGTTTTATTGCCTACACTACCCTAATTTTTTAAAATTTTCGTATTGTGCGCTTATTGTTAAGAGTACCTATTAACTATTATATATTTTTAATAAGCTTAAAAATAGCCCAATCAAACGAGAGAAAAAATACATGTCCCATTTAAAAAATCAAATGTTTGCTTTAAATCTCGAAAAGTAAGACTCCCAGGAAAAAAGGTAAGCACGCCATTGAATTCTGCATCAAGAACTCTCTTATAAACAGTTTCTAATTTTTTAATAAGTTAAAGGATAACCGAAATACAGAGGGTGGTCAGAAGACAAACATTTTCGAAAACACCCTGTAGCTTAAAAACTAAGTAAGCTATTACAATTCTATTTACGGCATCTGTTGCTTCACGAAAAGGAACTTCGTAATGTAGCAAGTCTCTATCTTTACTAGTTACATCGAAAAATTAACACCCTGTACTTTCCTTTTTTAGCTATAGGTATCTGCAGGTAATAAATAAATAAATAAAAGTTCTATTGATCTTTGCTAGAATTTACGTATGGTAGGTAGCTAAGTCACAATAATAATAAATATCAAGATTGTAAGGATTCAGGTTAATAACAAGAAAAAATTAAATCGATCGATGTCAATGCAATCTCCACTTTTTCTTCAAATGACGATTTCAAACTTATTTGCTTAAGATTTTCAATAAGCATTGATAGATAATGCTGTTTAGTCGATAAATTGAACACAGTTGGCGTGATTAAAAAATATAATACCACGTATATTCCAGACAAGATGGCTGCGGACAAATACCACTCATCTCCTCCTTTTGACAATTTTTAATAAGCAATACCACTTATCTCTCATAAAATATAAAATAGTATATTCTGCAATTATATTGCAAAAAGTTTTCTTATAAATCTCTAGGTATATCCAATAAACAATAAAATCAATAATATTTTTCTATTTAAACTAAATGAATCATCAGAACATTTTTTTTTCGGTCCTGTAAAGTTTGGATTTTTGGAGATCCGTAGAATTGCACTCACACCCTCGATATTTAGAGAAGACAGTTTCTATGGCACTCACATTAAACAAAGTACACCAAAGTACATCACATTAGAATCAGTTATTTAAACTCGTCCAACAATGAGAAATTAAGGATTCCTTAAGTAACCTTTTAAAAATATTTAAAGAACTGACATTGCTTGTCACTTATAATCTCCCTAGCAGCAGAATTATCGGGAATTAATTCTGCTGCGTGGAAGATTCGGTAAGAAAATTTCATAAATTGGAGTTTCTTTTAATATGATGAGGAAGATGAAACCTACGACCTATTCTGCGTAGATGTCAAATTTTTTCTGGGTAAAATTTGACACTTAGGTATACTACTACGACTTAATTTTAATTTAAATGTCAAGTCATTTCGAAGTCACAGGTGAGACAAACCAACAAGTAACAATCAGTTTTTTAGTCGTACCCGAGATATTTATTGTTACAATAATATTGTATAAAAAATTATTCGTTTTGGTAATGAATCAGCAAGTTCGATTGCTAAAGAAATTGAGCAGTTAGTACCCAATAATACAAGAAGATCAAAAGTCAGTGTGTGGAAACAATTTATGCAATTCTATAGTTTTAAATTCAAATAAAACTTTAAAAAACCTATGTCCGATGAGTTTAGTTTAATATGACGCACTGTATTTTTACAATAGAAGTTGATTTTACTTGTTAGTAACTAAGGTTTATTACTAAAATTTCAGGAACATTAAAAACATTAATTCGCTTTCAACCATAACATCTGAAATTACATGTCTATAGTTTCAAATGAAACTTAAAAAAACATATTTCCGATGAGTTTAGTTAAATATGACGCACTATAATTTTACAATAGAAGTTGATTTTACTTGTTAGTAACTAAGGTTTATTACTAAAATTTCAGGAACATTAAAAACATTAATTCGCTTTTAACCATAACATCTGATATTACATGTCTACATAGTTTCAAATGAAATAAAAAAAAACATATTTCCGATGAGTTTAGTTAAATCTGACGCACTATATTTTTACAATAGAAGTTGATTTTACTTGTTAGTAACTAAGGTTTATTACTAAAATTTCAGGAACAATTAAAAACATCAATTCGTTTTCAACCATAACATCTGATATTACATGTCCACATAGTTTCAAATGAAATTTAAAAAAACATATTTCCGATGAGTTTAGTTAAATATGACGCACTATATTTTTACAATAGAAGTTGATTTTACTTGTTAGTAACTAAGGTTTATTACTAAAATTTCAGGAACAATTAAAAACATTAATTCGTTTTCAACCATAACATCTGATATTACATGTCTACATAGTTTCAAATGAAATTTAAAAAAACATATTTCCGATGAGTTTAGTTAAATATGACGCACTATAATTTTACAATAGAAGTTGATTTTACTTGTTAGTAACTAAGGTTTATTACTAAAATTTCAGGAACATTAAAAACATTAATTCGCTTTCAACCATAACATCCGATATTACATGTCTACATAGTTTCAAATGAAATTTAAAAAAACATATTTCCGATGAGTTTAGTTAAATATGACGCACTATATTTTTACAATAGAAGTTGATTTTACTTGTTAGTAACTAAGGTGTATTACTAAAATTTCAGGAACATTAAAAACAATAATTCGTTTTCAACCATAACATCTGAAATTATGTCTACATAGTTTCAACTAAAGCTTAAAAAAAATTATTTCCGATGATTTTAGAAAAGTATTACATATTGTATATTCACAAGAGAATTGTACTTTGACGTTTAGTAACACTTTTTTGTTCCTAAAATGTGACGAACATCAAAAAATATTATTAATTTTACAAATGAGGAGAAATTGATAAAACGTTTTTATTTAGATATTATTCATATAATATAAACGAGTAAATAGTTGGCTCTGAGTAACATTTGTTAACGTTTGACATTTGACAGTTATTGTTTCGGTGATTTGGCATTTAATATTATTAATTATTGTCAAATCAATGTAAAATTTTAATAAATAATAAACAACTTCAAAACAAGTATCTACAATGAACTGTAAAAATTATAAATTATGTACTATGTGCCCGAAGATAAGTGACGTAAGCCAAAACCATAGAGGCTTGAAATTATTACAATTTTTATTGGACCAGTTTATAGACGAAAATATTCTTGAAGATAAGAAATTATTTTAGAAAGTTGATATGGAATTAAAACCAATTTTAGAAAGCCACAAGATGTCCAAAGCCCAACGGAATAAACTAGTGTCAAAATATTACATATATTTGTTAAACCACAGACAATTTTTAATGATAGAATCACCAAGTTTCTCCGCCTATTAAAAAAGATGCAGTGCAAGAATTTCATTATATTTCAAATCTTTTCAAAATTTTTGATGTGTCTCTTTTAGCCCCGGTGTTCGATATGTAAAGCAAATTGGTTAGTATCAATAAAAATTATAAGTTAGCAACAAAATGCATTTTGATTCTATTCTAAGTGACTTTTGCCAATAGATATAAAGCACTTTATTTTTGACAGAAAAATTATCACTTATTAATTCCATTAAATTAATAGGAACTAATAAAATTATCGCGATAATCTCCCGTTGCTATAAGCAACGTAAACAAAAAGGAGCCTTCTAATTGGTTGAAAATAAATTTATGAAATTTTTAGTGTTATTGGAAGTAAGCCAGCATAAACGGTAGATTTTCTATAAAAGGCATGACTATCTTTTTCTTAAGTGAAATGTGGATGCACTTCCGGTACGATATTTATTAACTCCAGAAATAAGAAAGTATGAGTTTTTTTTTTATGTGGGTTAAAAGCTTAAACAGTGATGTAGATGGAAGGGTAACGATATTTTTTGCTTTACAAATGTCATCAAAAATTAATCTGAAAATTCGCTTTTGCGTAATGGAAACCGCTCTCATTGATTGAATTGACCTCAAACCACCACGTTATATACAGTGCATCTATAAAGTCCGCCCTTCCCCGCCCCCACTGCTAACTTGAGGTTGGCTTAAAATATATTATTCAAATTAGGTAACTGTAAATGACAGTAGTAGTAGTACTTAGTAAGTGAGGGGAGGCACACCGACCTGGCAAGTATAGACCATAGACGATTCTTTTTACCTACTCCTGGGTCTTCCCCCATCCACTCAATCACCCAAGCCCTTGCCAAACCTGCCCGACTTTCTCATGAAGGTCAGAACGTTATTAAAAGCAAGGGTCCTACTTCCTCCTGTCCTCACTGTCCTGAAGACCTGCCATCTGAGTCTTGCTAAGGCTTCACAAGCGCACAAGTGCAATGGTGTCTTCTCGTCCTCCGCTTTCTAGTGGATGTAAGTGTTTGGAGGGGTATGATTGGGATTGTTAAGAGGGTTTAGAGACATGGAAAGGGTTATGAGAGGTTAGGGCCCTTGGCCCAAGGGTTGTTATAGCCCTGACCCTATCATTGCCCTTTTCTTGCCTCTAAACTCTCATGAAAATATCTATAATTCCCTTTAAACACGCATTACCACGAAAAAATTGCGAAAAAGGGTGGTTTCGGGGGTAAAAAAGGTTTTGACTATTTTTAAAAAATTTTATTTAAAATGGCGCCCTGCCGTCATCTTTGAAAGCTGAGAATTTATACTAAAAAAGTAGTATTTCAGTTATTATTAAACGTACCAAAATGTCATTGTTCTCACATTTGTTAATCAAAAGGTAACAGGGGGGTGGGGGCTTTAGACGCGCACTATATGTTTTTGAAATGGGATCGCGAAATGCCAGTCCCTTGTGTAATTATAGATGAGGGTTGCCATTTAAAAAATGTTTGTCAAATTTGTAAAGAAGTATATTTTTTGACATTGAATTTCGTTCCCTAGTGGAAAATCATTGAGAAATGTATAATTTGTTTTTGATTATATTCAGCAGAAAAATTGACAATCGCATGAAATAATTATAAAAATGTCCCTGTTCACCCCTTGTCAGAGATGCTGTAAAATTTAAAGTTGCCGGCGGTGTTTCCTTGCCTATTTACCCCTTTAGATAAAACCAAAGGTTTTATTTTCATTTTCAAAATAGAAGGACATACATTCATATTGGGACACTTCTTATTATAAACTTGTTTTAAAAATAATTGACAAATTAACAGCAATAACGTGTTGGTCACGGTATTACAGTTTTCCATTTGTTGCACGTTTTACCACACACGCTATACCTATGTTTATATAATAGGTTGATTTTCTCATTTAACATCACATAATACTCTTGGCATGTGTATATACTACAGGCATAAACCAAGGCAGTAAAGTTGCGAAAAGTGGCAGTTCGTTATGATTTTGTGGTTTATAGGGGTAATTTTCGAAATCTTAGAGCATAATAAACTAAAGCCTGATAAGTGTTATTTCCTTGGTGTTTTTCCAGTGCTACGATATATATACTTAAGCATAAGTGTACTATTGTGGACAGGTGAATGGATACTGTATACATACAAAGAAGATACTGTTAGATCAATAATAAAACCATGCGAGAAAAATACCTCACGTATTATTTATATTATATTGTCATTTAGACTGCGAAGTATTATGGTCACAGCATTGTGACGAAAACTATTGTTACTTGCGATTTCTGTTATTTAAAAAAAAAACGGGTTATTATTTATATAAATATGGCTATTAATTAAAGCAATTGAATTGGAAAAATTGATTGATTAATCAGTTATTTTTCCAAGTATAAAATATAACAAAAAATAGAGACAGAGAGAGAGGATAAGGATGAGAAATGTCAAGTGGCTCTTAAATGAGCAAGTGCTGTTGTCTACAGGGCGGCGGCCGACTCGTGTCTAGCTCAGATTGCCGGTGAGTGGTGTGGGTAAACTAAAGGAGGCGCGCCACCTGTTTTGGGGCCCTTGAGTCGAGACAACAACACTGATTACTAAATAAAACAGGAAACGTCACGGATCCAAAGATAACACCAGACTAAGCTCTAAAATCTATTAGGAAATATTATTAATACATTTTGACAACCTCAAATGAGTCATCGAATTGACTATAAATAAAATAAATAAAAAGACTCCAACATGAATCGAATTTACGGGGTAATACTATACAGCGTGTAACAGAAGTATGGAACGCTTTAAATATCTTTAATAGAGTTTGTCCGATTTAGCTAAAATTCGGTATCCGTATATAAGAGGTTATCGCGGAGCTGCTAGTGACATTTGCAATGTTGCCAAATTTACAGTTTTTTAGCAATTTAAAATATTTTTTTTTTAAATGAAACATCCTATATATTATTCAAAAAAATGATTCCGCAACAAATTCTAAATAACTTTTATATAAGTTACTTAATATCTAAATCTAGCCATTTTTTTAATATTCGAGCTCGAAAATTGAGAATTTATTGAAACATTATTGTAAGGTAATTATTGTTTAAACTTACTTATTACAGAATAAAGAAGTTAAACTAGATTTTAAAAGTGCCTTCCATTTACTTCTTGACAATATGCTAAATATTGCGGAAAAGTACTTGAAACATTAGAAATAATATCTGTTTCTTCGATTCGTCGGCACTCAACTTCAATTCTTACTTTTAGGTCTTCTATATCATGTGGCTTTGTATTGTAGACCACATTTTTTAAATGTCCCCATAAGAAATAATCGAGTAGAGTCAGATCTGGTGACTGAGCTGGCCACTCAATTGTACCGCGTCTCCCTATCCATCTTTCAAAAAATACTTCATTTAGATACTCCCGTACTTGTCTGGCGTAATGTGGTGGTGCACCGTCTTGTTGCAGCCATACTTCGTTATTTAATCCCGCAACGTTGTCTAAAATTTTGTTTATTGATAATCAGTTTTAATTTACTTTAATGAAACTAACTTACGAGGATTTGGAAATAGGATCGCAAGAGCAGGAACAATAATTTCATTTCTTAAGAGCTGCAAATATATATCGCCATTTAAATTATAATCCATAAACAATGGGCCTATAATGCCTGCCCAAACATTAATTTTTTGGGGAAATTGGGTGTGCTGTTCTCGAATCCAATGAGAATTTTCTTTGGACCAATAACGAATATTATGCCGGTTAACATTTCCATTAAGACAGAACGTCGACTCATCGGAAAACATTATTTTAATAATAAAATTTGGATTAGCATTACGCAAATCCGTCATTTGCTCCCTGAATTCTAAACGCCTGTCAAAGTCATCCTCAGAGAATTCTTGAACCAGGTGAATTTTGTATGGGTGGAACGTCTCACACTTTAATACGCGATCTACCAACATGTGCGATGTGTTGTAATCGAGGCCAATAATTCGAGTAGAGAGGTGTGGATTTTCCTCTATGCTAAGCAAAATATCTAAAGCTTTATCGCCGCTTGTCGCAGTTTTTAGACGCCCAGATTTTGAAATGTCTTTTACATGGCCAGTTTCATTATATTTCTTTAAAATTTTGCTTACTGGGGACCGTGCTATTGGATTTCGGTTAGGATACTTATCATTAAAATTCTCAGCAACCTCCTGCTGTGTTCGCCGTCGATCCCCGTAACCCAATACCATTAATATTTCTATTTGCAGTGTTTCCGTTAGTAAATCCATTTTAAGAAATACCTTCTGAAAAGTTTGTCAATGTCGCTGTCAGAATTTAATTGTTTCACAAATTTCCAAGACCTACTAACTTATATATCTATCAGTATTTAAACCCCAATATAAAAAAAAATGGCTAGATTTAGACAGTAAGTAACTTATATAAAAGTTATTTAGAATTTGTTGCGGAATCATCTTTTTGAATAATATATAGGGTGTTACATTTAAAAAAAAAATTATTTTAAATTGCTAAAAAACTGTAAATTTGGCAACATTGCAAATGTCACTAGCAACTTCGCGATAACCTCTTATATACGGATACAGAATTTTAGCTAAATCGGACAAACGCTATTAAAGATATTTAAAGCGTTCCATACTTCTGTTACACGCTGTATATCAACCAATAAGAGGATTCTATTTAATTATTATTACACCTTATACTACATTACAAGCCGAACCGAAGAAAACAGGATTAACAATTAAGAAATTTAATATCAGGTGCCGCTCCAAACAGCTGACTTTTAAAAGTTACAATACATGTTACTGAAGGCAAATAAAACGTGAGGTTAACCTAAAATGAAAAGTGAAAGCGTGATGGTAAATTAGGCCGGAATATTTAAAATAATGAGTTATAATGTGCTAATGACTAGGTGGTAATAGTTGTGTGTTAACGGTGGAATTCCAAAATGGATTTCAACGACCTAGGCACGTTTTGGATGTGCTTTACTGGTTGTAAGACAGTACTGTCAAATAAAAACCTGATGTGAGGCTCGCCAAATTCCATTCCACTGGCACTGCTACTGGAGAGACTGGCTCGAGTTGGCCTCTGTGTATCGCCAGGCCTTCAAGGACTCCTCGATGGATGATGGGGCGCTAAACTCGGGTATTCAGCAAAGTGACCGCAGGCACCAGCGGTATGCCACAATCAGCAGGGTGGAAAGCAGGATCATGCAGTCCAAAGCAACGTAGACGTATGCCGAATGCAGGCAGGAAAGCAGAGCAGAAGAACACAAAATGGTGTGAAGAAAACACAAGGCGGGGTAGCAAAGAAAGACCTAAAACAAAAGCAGAGCATGCACTAACTGGCTATCATATGGCGTGAATCGTAAGAAATAAATTATACTTGAAACCTATTTAACATCATAAAAACAAAGCTGCTTATCTCTTGCAGAACTTATGATCTAAAACTCACCTGAGGTGGTAGTTGGCCTTTCTCGTAGAAAATAAATTAAAATTTTAGGAGAAACCCGAAGCAATTAAAACAGTAAAGTAGCTTTCGGCGCTGAATATACTTGGCCACCGATAAAATGCCTAGGCCCCCAAGTTTCTTACTAAAGTGGCGAAAATAGTGCCAAAGGTCCGAATCGCACCACTGCAGGAACCAAAGTGAACCGAGAAAAAGGTTTTTCTCCTTCCAAGAAGCGAGTAAGTTTGACAGTCAGAGTTTTAGGGAATTTTAGCTTTACTTGGCAGCTTTGACATATGACCCAATAATAACAACAACAAACTAAGGACGGTTAATTAATTATTTTTAATTAGGAAATTATGAGGAAAGTTAGACTTCCACATAACGCTCCTGATTTAATAACGGTAAATTTAAGGGACTGAAGAAGTTTCTCTAACCTTTAATACGTCATGTAGCCAAACCATTTTTTTCGTGTTTTAAGCCTTCAAGCATGGAACTAATGCCTCTAAAATGGATTGGTTTTGGAAGGAAGACTCATATGGATTTATAAATAACTCAGAAACAGCCTGAAGAACCGGAAGGACTAAGAAAAAGATATTTATTAAGAAGAAAACTGAAATTGTCAGCTGTATATTTATTTCATAGTAGAGGAAATTAAAGTTGTACTTGTTATATTTCACAATTTAATTCAGTTTCCTGACACGTGTTTCAACCCTTGCGGATCATTATCAAAGACATATCAGACAATACTTAATTCTACATGTCATTAAAATAAAAATTGACAGATGATGGGTTATTTTGGTCCTTAATTTACAGGTATTGGCCAAAGGTACAACTAAATTACAGGTGTGATTATAGTGGTATTTACATCTAAGTAATAAAATTAAGAAAATTATATTGTCTATATAATTATGGGGGTTTTTTCGTTCGTAATTATTGACAGTGTTTATTGCATATTTACCTTAAGTTATTAGGCTATTAAGTATTAGATTGGCACTTGAAGGTATTTCAATTTGATTATTAACAACATTATATCGACTTTTTAGGGCTTTTTTGATTGCTAATGTTTCTAATAGGTTGAGTTTTCTACCCTTGTGTTGAGTATATATCGATATATACTTAATAGTCTAATAACTTAAGATAAATATGCAATAAACACTGTCAATATCAATAATTACGAACGAAAAAACCCATAATTATATATACAATATCATTTTCTTAATTTTATTACTTAGATGTAAATACCTCTATAATCACACCTGTAGTTTAGTTGTACCTTTGGCCAATACCTGTAAATTAAGGACCAAAATAACCCATCATCTGTCAATTTTTATTCTAATGACATGTAGAATTTATTATTGCCTGATATGTCTTTGATAATGATCCGCAAGGGTTGAAACACGTGTCAGGAAACTGAATTAAATTGTGAAATTTAACAAGTACGACTTTAATTTCCTCTACCGTGGAATATCCATTTCACCAAGCATGTAGCCAATCAGTTAAAACATTTAATTTTATGAGGAAGGGGTAATTTAAAAAATGAATTACTATTATTTCAATAGCAGCAAATTTGACCTGTTACACGATAAGAGACAGAAAGACGGTTTAATTTGAAAGCGTAATTATGTGAGTCGTTTGACGTTTATAGAGCGAATCATGGTTCCTTTGGCTTGGTAGTTTAAAGGATTAGTGTTTAACATGGTATAATAAGAAAAATTAAGTAGCTTTCCATGCGTAAACATTAGAGTGGTCCCTATTTGGGCAATCTTTGAATTTTTATACTCCCAGGGGTTCAAAATTTTATCTTCCTATTAACCCGTGCTGATTTTTTTTTAACTATTGACTGCTGTACTTTTTCTTATATCTCGTGTATTTTTTTAAATTCCGATGTAAGGTAAATTATAGTTTGTTTTTAATCTTCGTTTCTAGTTAATACCTATATTCCTCTATTCTTCCACTAACTTTACAATCATCTCTGCTATTTCATTAACAACTTCTAAGTTCTTGACTAACGTCAATCCTTTATTGTAATTGTTTGGAAAACACGTTTTCATAATCAATGTAATAAAGTAGTGTTTTCTCTCCCAGCATTGTAATTTTCAATAAACATGAAGTCTTCTGTAAACATAAAAACGTGCTATATTCTAAACTAAACAATATCAAATTCACCGCTATGAAAACTATTAATCGGTAGGTTCGCAATTGGTTTGCGGCTTAAGCATATGGAAAGTAGATTCTGTGATGTTTTTACCGACAACGGGCAAAATACTTGAATACTTCAACGGTCGCTTCTCGCTGGTTGGTCAATAGGATCCACGTGACTACATGTGATTAGTGAACCTCCAAGACCAGAGCGTTGTAGCACCATAAACTAAGCAGTGTCCTGTTAGACTTCAACGTAAGTAGATGCTCCACGTGGCACAGTGTTCATGCCTTCATGATAGTATCCAGTCCGTTTTGATTTAAATGGTAGTAAGCCGCCATCGACAAATTTATTTTTCCTACCAATGTGAGCAATTATTAATCTTTTACCTTTTCCCGAGGGTGCTTTTATTCCAGTGGGCCATCCTTCGTTGAGAGCTTGCCTCGCGCTTTTTATATGTTCATCATGACATATTTCACCAACGGTATATCCTTCATTTAACCAATTATTAATCGATGCAATGGCAAAGTTGCGAACTATATCTGTGCTCAGACTCCCTCCTTAATTATTAAACGAATTAAACCCGTTTGAACTTATATAGACTCAAATAGAGACAGATGCAGTACATGTTTTGATCTGACTTGTGCGTCAGGCGAAGTGATTTTCGAATGTTAAAGTAAGTGATATTTTGAGGACGTCGGCCCGGTAACAGAGGTTACCATTCTTTTAAACCTACAGTAAGGGTATCGTCAATTTCGTAGTTGAATAGTCTACAATCCTTGTGCTTGGTTAAGACGTGAACGGAGTTGCACCTCAGTGTCTTGCTGTTCGCGTAAATACATGAAATATTCCGTTTGATACAGAACATGTCTTTCAAATAACCCTCGTAACATTCAGACGGCAATTAGGCTGTAACTAGTTTTTGACTCCTGATTCATTCTCTACGCTAAAAGCCAATGAAATCCTAACGGTATATCGGTGCTATGCTTTAGGGTTGTTAAGATGATGTATTCGTGTTTAACAATGTAAATAGTATAATATTGTAAGGGTGATCAATAGTGGAAGAATAAAAATACATAACAAAATAAGATTGGTGTATCAAAATAAAGCGAACCAACTGTGGGTGAGATAGTGTATGCGTGAGGCCACGACGAATCCCTGTCTGAAACAATAATTACCATTTGAATTCCAGGTTGATCCAGTTATTAAAAAATCACTATTAATATAGAATCTTTTGAAAAACTCCTAAAATCGGGATGATACAAAAAATCAATGTTTAGATAATGTAATAGGTTTGCGGCCTTGAGAATATGGAAAGTAGGCTCTGTGATGTTTGGACCGACAACGGGCAAACATCACTTGAATGCTTCAACGGTCGCTTCTGGTCAATATGGTCCCCGTGGCCAAATGTGATTGTTGAACCTCCCAGACTAGAGCGCTGTAGCACCATAAACAAAGCAGTGTCCTGTTAGACTTCAACGTAAGTAGATGATCCACGTGGCACAGCGTTCATGCCTTCATGATAGTCTCCAGTCCTTTTTGATTTAAATACTGGTAAGCCGCCATCGACAAATGCATTTTTGCTACCAATGTGACCTTTTCCCGAGGGTGCTTTTATTCCAGTGTGCCATCCTTTCTTGAGAGCTTGCCTCGCGCTTTTTATATGTTCAGCATGACCCATTTTACCAACGGTATATCCTTCATTTAACCAATTATTAATCGATGTAATGGCAAAGTTGCAAGGAATATCTGTGCTCAGATTCGCTCCTTAATTATTAGGCGAATTAAACCCGTTTGAACTTATATAGACTCAAATAGAGACAGATGCAGCACATGTTTTGATCTGACTTGTGCGTCAGGCGAAGTGATTTTTCGAATGTTAAAGTAAGTGATATTTTGAGGACGTGGGCCCGGTAACAGAGGTTACCATTCTTTTAAACGTACAGTAAAAGTATCGTCAATTTCGTAGTTGAATAGACTACATTCCTTGTGCTTGGTTAGGACGTGCACGAAGTTGCACCTCAGTGTTAGTCAGTGCAGTACGCCTAAATACATGAAATATTCTGTTCTATACAAAACATGTCTTTCAAATAACCCTCGTAATATTTAGATGGCAATTAGGCTGTAACTAGTTCAACTTCTGATTCATTCTCTACGGTTAAAACCAATGAAATTCTAACGGTATCTCGGTTCAATGCTTCAGGGTTGTTAAGATGATGTATTCGTGTTTAACAATGTAAATAGTGTAATATTGTAAGGGTAATCAATAGTGGAAGAATAAAAATACATAGCAAAATAAGTTGTGCTTAATTGGTGTACCAAAATAAAGCCAACCAACTGTGGGTGAGACAGTTCCTGCGTGAGGCCAAAGCGAATCCCTGTCTGAAACAATAATTACCATTTGAATTCCAGACTGATGCAGTTATTAAAAAATCACTATTAATATAGAATATTTTGAAAAACTCCTAAAATGGGGATGATAAAAAGAAATTAATGTCGAGATAATGTAATAGGTTTGCGGCTTTGAGAATATGGAAAGTATGGTCTGTGATGTTTTGACCGACAACGGGCAAACATCACTTGAATGCTTCAACAGTCGCTTTTCGTTGGTTGGTCAATAGGGTCCACGTGGCCACATATGATTGGTGAACCTCCCAGACTAGGGCGCTGTAGCACTATAAACAAAGCAGTGTTCTGTTAGACTCCAACGTAAGCAGATGCTCTACGTGGCTAAACCAATGATAGCACATGTTCTGATCTGACTGGTGTGTCAGGCAAAGTTATTTTTTAATGTTGAAAGAAGTGATATTTTGGGGACGTGGGCCCGGTAATAGAGGTTACCATTCTTTTAAACTTACAGTAAAAGTACCGTAAATTTCGCAGTTAAATAATAATAAATAATAATAATAATAATAATAAAAGCATTTATTGATGACATTATAAGAAAAATACATTAAGAAAAGAACTGAAGAGTTCAACAATAAATACAATACCCACAGGAGAAAACTCGTGCGTGGGTTTGAAATATTATATAATATTATATTTAAATAGTATATTATATCTAAATCTAACATACGGCATGAACAATAATGTCGGTATAAGAAGTATATTATAATACATATACAGAGAAAAAAAAACAATAATAGCTAAAGCATAATTTTTTAGCGACCTAAACCAATCTATAAAATAAAATAGAATAAAATAGAGGCACCATTAATTTACTGGATAATAATTATCCGAAATCCTAAAAAAAAAAAAAAAAAAAACCAAAACTAACAATTCTATTTACAATCACTTGTACCCAATCAAGACAAATTTAGTGCAATTAATACCTAATCACCGTTATAAAAATTCATTTTTATGCAAGGGTTACGTTGTAGAAATTTTTTTCATCTAATAGTTGATGTATAGAGTTTGTGGTTGCTACATTTAATAAGTAATTTTTTATCAACTTCTTGAAAAGTCCCCTTGAATGCACTGTCCTGACAATTCCGGAGATTTCATTAAAAACATTGGATAGCAAGTAATTGAAACATCTTTGTCCCACAGTTCTGATAATTCTAGGCTTCCTTACAAAGTCCTCCCTGTGTCTCGTATAATATTCATGTTCTGCTGACGGTAAATGATCTTTTTTATGAAACAATCTTAACGCCATTTTTTCAAAAAATAGCTGCCTTATATCTAAAACTCTAAAATCATTAAAGAGATAGAGGACGCTTTTCTTAAGCATAATTTTCAAAATCCATTTTTGAATAATATTTAACTTTGATAAATATTTATTCACGACTCCACCCCATGCAATTATACCGTAAGTCAGATGAGATTGAACAAGTGCAAAGTATAATATTTTAAGGTGTTGTTCATTAAACATATCTCGATATATCCTAAACTTTGATAATAAACATCTAATCTTTTGAGTTACATAATCTATATGGAAATTCCATCGCAAGTGGCAGTTGATAATAACTCCTAAATATTTTATTTTATTACATGATTTTATTTGGACAACCTGGTTATTAAAATTAAAAGAAATATTATTAAAAGGAGGTAATGAATTGCTATATGAAGTGAATGGCACAAATAAAGTTTTCTTTAAATTTATACTTAATAAGCGACAGTTAAACCACTTTACAATATTAGTAAAATCCCGTTCAATCAGTGTTCTTAATTGGTCCCAGCTATTACCCTGATAAAAAACTGCAGTATCATCAGCAAAACTTATTATATTTGATTCTGAGTTGATAGTAAAAAGGTCATTAATATAAATTGTAAATAATACTGGGCCCAAAACGGTACCTTGTGGAACTCCATATTCAACAAAATTACTCCCACTTACCTCATCATTTACTCTCACGCATTGTCTCCTGTTCTCTAGATAGCTTTGTAAAAGTCGTAGCGGCCTACCGCGGAATCCAATATTTTCCAAAATAAGTAGTAACTTTGAGTGACTGACTGTATCAAAGGCTTTGGCTAGGTCAACAAAAACGCAGATAGACGGTTTACTTTTATCAAGACTATTGTAAATTTTTGCAATCAAAGCCGCCATTGCGTCCTCGGTTGACACCGCCTTTTTAAAACCATACTGATTTTTTGAAATTATTCTATATTTATCCAAATATGATTCTATTCTTGTTTTTAATATTTTTTCAAAAATCTTGGATAGATAGGTTGCTTATTAGGGATATTGGTCGGTAATTAACAGGTTCGGTTTTATCACCCGATTTAAATAATGGTTTTATTATGGCCATCTTAAATTCTTCTGGGAAGGTTCCGGATTGAAAGGATTCATTTTTTTCAATAAACAACTGAATAAACAAATGAACTTCATTATTTGTGTTTGATTAAGACGTGCACGAAATTGCACCTCAGTGTTTTGCAGTTTGCGTAAATACATGAAATATTCCGTTCTATAAAGAACATGTCTTTCAAATAACCCTCCTGATATTTCAGACGGCAATTAGGCTGTAACTAGTTCAACTTCTGATTCATTTTTTACTGTAAAAACTAATAAAATCCCCTAACGGTATCTTGGTGCAATGCTTTAGGGTTGTCAAGATGTATTCGTGTTTAGCAATGTAAATAGTGTAATATTGTAAGGGTGGTCAATAGTGGAAGAAAAAAAAATACATAGCAAAATAAGTTGTGTTTAGTTGGTGTAGCAGAAATAAAATGAACCAACTGGGGGTGATGTAGGATCTGTCTGAAGCCAGGGCGAATCCCTGTCTGAAGCAATAATTACCATTTGAATTCTATACTGATCCAGTTATTAAAAAGTTACTATTAATCGAATCTTTTGAAAAACTCGTAAGATTGGGATGATACAAAGAAATCAATGTCTAGATCATATAAGGTATTCAAAATATCTTTTACATGTTTGTATACATTTCGAACAATCTTCATCATTCATAGTATTTGATTTAATGACAACTTTTATTTTTACTTAATCTGACAATTTTTCATCGAAAGAAGATATTGCAGCAAACTCTAGATTTAAATACCATAAGTGATGGCAAAATGTATGTTATGCTCTCTCCGATATTTAAGCATCTATTGCACAAAATTTTTCTATGAATCGCAAGTCATGATTTGGAGCTGCAGTTGCCAGAGTGCATGTGAATCATGCTTGGACGTAGACTAACACAATAAAAATACAGACTAAGACAATGTTTCTTGTAATTTTGATGTCATCCTAAGTTGTTATCTGAAGAAATAAATTTTTTAATATTCAAAAACATACGCAAAACTGACTAGCTCCACGAAAAGGTATTATTTATGAATAAAGAATAATTTATTATTCATTATTAAAGAAATTGTGGAAAAAAAAATAAAAATTCATCTAGCTGAAAATCATAATAGCTAAAAATCTGTAAAAATTCTTAGGAAAAGCTACTATTATGAAGTTGAAGTCTGTCAAGTTTAAAATGTTTTGAACCGTTACTACCTCTGTCCCCGGTGTTGTATAATATTTACACACACGATATACCGCGAGATAGATAGATATCTGTTTGCTGATGATACTGAAATAACTGCTATTGTCGTGGCTAGTCGTCACTCGTTTACAATACCACATAAATGAGCTTGAAAAGTGGCTTTCAGCTTGGAGGATTCGTTGGAATCCCGCCAAGATGAAGGCAATCTTTTCTCGAATAGTAACGTAAAATGACCTAAGACTAGGCTCAGAGTCAACGAGGTTCAGGTGAATTGGTGCCAGGAAGTAAAATACCTGGGACTTATCTTTGATCAAAGACTAATCTGGAGGCTAAATTTCATCAACAGAGTTAAGCTCGCTCTGGGTCAATTAAGTTCTATTTACCCCCTGCTTCACAGGCGGAGTAGACTAACTAACAGAACTAAAGTCAACCTCTATAAAGTCTTGGTCAGGCGGGTTTTGACATATGGTGCGCCATCATGGTGCAACAAAGCAGAGCAGAGTTTAATAACTTTCAGGTGATTCAAAATAGAGAATTGAAAATGATCGCAGGTGCGCCAAGATATACTATGAATAGATTATTACATAATGATTTTAGAATACAGGTATTAAACGAATATTTTTTAAAAACTATAACAGACTTTTACGGACGAGCAGACGTTTCAACGAACATACTAATAACAGACTCACATACAAGAACCAAGAGCAGAAGAGTGTCAAAATAGAGTCCACCCTAGTAAACATCGCACAATAGACACAAGAAAAACAAAGAGAATGATGGTTCCAGGAAATCAAAACCTTGCAACCAGAATATGAGGCAATACGCATGTTCTATATAAAAGTACCTATGCCAGTGTGTTTACAGATTTAAAGAATATCAAGAAATCAAAAAGTTACAACTGTCTAAGAAAATGCAACATTTTAGTTTTTTCAAAACATCTCCAAAACCATCAGCATCAGAATCAATTTAATTAGCTACTAACATAATTAAATAAAACAACGGCAGTCTACCTCCACAATATGTATTTAAATGTTTACGTTTATATCCTACATGTTTCGGACATAGAAATGTCCATCATCAGGGATACTAAAAGAAATTTACAGCGTGAGTTAGAAGTTTTAAGTAAATTGAGAGGACTTACCAGTAGTCGATTACGATAGCTCTATCTTGCATAAGCGACGATCAAAAGTTATGTTAAAATTGAAATTGTAGGTTCTAATGAATGTTCAAGACTGAATGAGATGTGATATTTGAAATTTTGGTCAAGGTATCTTTGAAAAAGGGGGTTCCCAGTCTGTAGCCACTGAGACAGGTGGTGAAGCAGTTATGTCATTTGTAGCTATTTAGAGGAGATTAATTTAAGTGAAGTGCTCAAAGATGCTTCATCTCACCGTGTCTAGGATGTGGACAACAAAATATTGGGTTAGACTTGAAAACACATTCTTAGGAGATAAACAATAAATGAAATGAGAATTATACTACTTTTAAGGTTGGAATTTATTAATTTGAAGCCAATGGGCAGGTGGTGAAGCAATTATGTAGGTTTGTAGCTAATTAGAGGAAAATAATGTAGATAGGTGCTCAAAGATGCTTCATCCAACCATGCCTGGAGTATTGGCTAACAAAATTTGTAGGTTAAAGGGGGTAGAAAATGAACATAATTTTATGATTGAAAAAGAAGATTAAGAAAATTAAAACTGGATTCTCACCATCTCGACTAGAAGTGAAGTATTTATGTTGAAATTACATTGTGTTAGCTAATTAGAGGATATTACAGCTCAAAGATACTTCACTTCACCATGCTGGCGTGCAGGAAATGGTCGGTTGTCAAATGGTCATGACAGCTTGAAAAGTCAAAAAGCAAAATACAGTGACAGTCGCATGCAAGAGAGGCACAGGGGTGTACGAGAAATTGATCAAAAAATCGACCACTGGTATACGATCACTGATCAGTCGTGTCAGGAACAGACGAGCAATGAACTGAACTCCACATCAAATGATTGGGGGATAGTAGTTTGTGGGGGTGAGCAATAAGCAATAAGATTGCGGAGTCCCGTCTGTTCCGGACACCACAGAAAGGTGACCAGGGGACCATGATCAGGTTATGGCGACAAGTGGGCATTGAGGTTCAAAGTTAAGTTGGGTACAGTACCAAAGTGAAACGTATAACAAGTGGTTAACAATTAACAATAGATGGCGCCTAACAATACCAAAGTAAAATAAAAGGTGTTCCTAAGATTAGTAGTGGTTATATGAACCATAGTTTAGAGAAGTTATAATGTTATTTGAAGAAACACTAGACCAGGATTAATAGTATATAGTTAATAGATCTAGTAGATCTGTAATTAACTTTTATCTTCTCTATACTATTCTTGTATTCAAGACTAACATAATTGTCTGTTCCTTTTTTCATTCAACCGCCGTTTCTATATTTTATAGTTCACCAATTTCGCACCCGCTGTATTGTTATTTTGTCACCGTATAGCTGCTATCCGCATAACAATGAAAAATAAAATTATTATCTTAAAAACTGATGGGTTTAGGCAAATGACGCATTCAGCAGAAGCGAATATATCGGGGAATAGAAATAACGACTCCTCCCGCCCAGGCCTGATTTCACATGGCCATAAGTAAAAAGCCTCACACCATTGATGAAGGGCTTATTCCACCAGTTGCAATTGAGATTGTACGAACTGAGAGATAACTTTTAAAAAAACAATTGCACTCCCTACCTCTATCGAATGATACTGTTGCCCGTCGAATTGCTGATATGGCTGAAGATGTACACCATCAGCTTTTCGGGAAGTTGCGTGACAATTTTTTTTTTCAATTCAGCTTAATGAGGCAACTATTCTACAAATCAATAGAACTCAAAGCAACAGCACCTGAATTATTTGCTATCTGAAAGGACTTTCTAAATGAGGCAAACAGAGTTGAAAGATTACGTCGGAATATGCACCGATAGTGCTTGTACAATGTCTTCAAGATTCCAAAGAGGACAAGCACATGTGAAACAAAAATCTCGAGAGTGTATCTGGACATATTGCATGATCCACAGAGAAGCTCTGGCATAAAAAAAGACATTCCTCCTGCTCTGAATATTGTGCTAATGACTGTGCTAACCGTACTAAATTATATAAGAATGAGACCCTTCAAGTCAAGAATCTTTTCTGATGGTTATCCCGTGGGACATTTCCGCAACGTGTTCATGAAATGAGAGATAAAATTGCCATTTTTCTAGAAGAGGAAAACCGACCGAAAGCCGAGAAGTTTCGAGATGATTTATTTGTGATGAAATTCAGCTACTTGGTCGACGAAATTAAATACCTTGAATCTTCAACTGCAAGGATCAACCACACATATGCTGTAACCGAGTGATAAAGTTAATGTTTTTTTTTTATAGAAAGCTGGAGTTGTGGAGCAGAAATGTAAAGCAAAAAAACCTAAAAATATTTGCAAATGTGGATGAATGTGTTAAGACTTACAAGGCTAAAAACATGTGAAAGTTGTTTTTATAACCATTGAAAATTATTTAAGCATGCAGCTAAAGCATTTTAAAAAGTATTTTCTTGCTGACTTTAACTTAGCAACTTACGACTTGGTTAGGGACCCATTTCAAAATACTCCCGAAGGTCTCTTAACTGCAGAAAAAGAAAGCTCTATAGACTTCACGGCAAGTGCTTCGAAATCAAAAGAGAATTTAGTAATAAGTCACTCTTTGAATTTTGAGCAGCGCTGAATGATGAGTTTTCTGTACTGAAGACAAGAGCATTTCTAACCTGTACCACGTACCGGCGCGGGCGGACGGCAGTAACTCGCCGTGTATTTCTACGATGCACCGCTCTGGGTCGAATCAAGCGGGTAACCTCAGTTGAGCACTTGCCATGGAAATATTTGTATAATAGGCTCAAGTCGTCAACCTGGCTTCTATATTCATGGCTTTTCAGGTTGTTTGTCAGATCATGGTCACTGATTAAGTAAACTGGCTAGTCTTTGAAGAGAATCTAGTAATATCAGGGTATGTTTAGGAACAGAGCCCCAAATATGCGATCAGGACTCTAGCGATGATCGACTTTGGGCTTTATAGAGCATCAAAAGTTATTGGGGTGTATAGAGATTTTTAGTTCGGAAAAGTATTCTAAGATTCTGCGAGGCCGCAACGTGACTATGCCAAGACATATGACTATCCAAATTGACGTCCAATAAATAAATTGATGAAGCCAAGGGAATCGAGTGTCTCGCCATGACTATATCCGGTCCTTCAACATTAACTGTTTAGAAGAAACTGCCACCTGATTTTTTTAGCATTATATTCTACTTGGTTAATGTTATCTCAAGACAGAATATCTTTCAGTCCTATTGGGATGTGAGACCTCTTTCTGCCTGTAGATATCTGCATTGGCAACAATGTAGAGCTTTGAGAAACTCCGGCATTGATGTTGAATCTGTCTGAAAGAAATCCGTCCATCGCCATTCGCAGGGAAGGGTCCTTAAGAGAGCTCGACAGCCATGCACAAAATTGAAACGGCATTCCGCATGCTTTAGCCGAGATGTCTGCTTTAACAAGTACTTCTTGGTCTCCTATTAGTGTGTAGTATAAATCGTTAGGAAGGAAGAGTGATTCGCTTGATCGGTGACCATGATCTGATAAACAAGCTGGAAAGCCTTAAACATCGAGGGTAGGTTGGCGACTTGAGGCTATTTTACAAATATTTTCATGGCAAGTGCTCAACTGAGCTTGCCCGCTTGATTTCAACCAGAGAGGTGCATGGTAGAAATACACGACGAGCCACTGCAGCCCACCTGTACGTGGTTCAGCTTAGTATCCCTAGAATGACACTGTTCAAAAATTTTTTCATCTGGAGAACGTCATCACTCTAGAACGACCTCCATGAGGTCGTGTTCCCCAACGAGTATGATCTCCAAAGATTCAAGACCAACGTGAATTGTTTCCTGCGCACACGCACCGCTCGTAGAGCGTCATAGAGGATTAATCTTGCAGTGCCTATCATAAAATTAAATAAAGAATCATTTAAATTGAAATTTCAGCAAAGATTGGTACACATTTTTAATAATTTCGGGAGATAAATGCTTTCTTCTGAAAGTGACAGTACAAGATGCTCCACTCTCAGCACAAGCCCATGGACGCCACATTATAATACGAATACAACAAAAACTATCACGCGTCGGTAAACTAAATACTAATATAACAAAATTCACTCGTCGGAAAACCAATTATTGGAAGTAACCTAAACTAAAATTAATAAAAATCTGTTTGTTATTTATATATTAAGTATTTATAACTACTTACATTTGTTGACTGAACGAGAATTGAGCATGTGGGATGACAGAGTCCAAAATCTTTCTATGGCGGATAACTCCATCTATAGAATGAGCAGGACCTTGATCAGAGGCGAACGAGCACCTATGTTCCACCTAAAAAATCAGGTATGGTCTTAATCGATGCGAAAGATAAAGCTGAATCGGTCGCAGACAAGCATTGCGATTATTTCAGCGATAATCCGACCAATGACGCGTTACGAGATGAGAGGGTCTCAAGGACGATACATATTAATAAAACAATCAATCAACCGTTTCAGACCTTTCCCCAAGTCACCTTAAACGAGGTTAAGTCCCTAGTAAGCGTTTTGAATTTTAAAAAAGCCTCGGGTTTTGACGGTTTAAGAAATGCGGCATTGCGAAATCTACCAGATAAAGCTTTGGGGAATATGGTAAGCATATCCCAGGCTATAATTAAAGAAGACCACTTCCCGGCTACATGGAAACACGCAAAGGTTATAATAGGTTTGTTCCAACACCCCCGAAAACCGTACATTGTATCGTTGGGTTCATGCGCAGAAAGAAAAAAGAGTTCCAACGAACTCGTGATGGTTTATCGAACGACCCTTGTTGGCGTTCCAACACTGTTATGGATAGTTCGTGAATCGGCTTCTGTACGGTCATTTCGATACTTGGTCGAGAGCAAGTATCGTTTGGATTAACTTGCGCATTAGTCTATTTAGTATATATAGTCTTGTATTTTTAGAAAAAAATGCATTATTTACAAAATTTAAAATTTAAATAGGTACCTAGTCACTTACCAAAAATTGAGTAATTTTCCATTTTTAATTTCCGTATCGCAAACTTCCAATTTTCAATGATGTTTACATTTAAAAGTAAGGTTAGTTTTAGAAAGACGCTTCCGCGCCACCGAGTGCGTCACGTTCACAAATCAGTACAAAAACCGTTCCAACTAGTGGTTCGCGACTGATCCGGTTCAGGGATCCGGATCCTTACTGGGACCCGAGCGACCCGGTTCTTTTCTCCGATCTTAACCGACTGGGTCAGGTGCGCTTTGCTTTTTCCGATCATATCTCGATCTCAGTCCATCGCGTTGAGTAAAGAGCAACTTGAACGGCGAAACTATTGGGCCGCGAGCCGCGATGCTCACCGCCCGAATCGCTTGCAGGTTACAGGCTAATAGTAATACCACGGGTAATACTATAATGTATTGTATTACCGTGGTATTTCCCCGTAGTACGAGAAATCCCAGTAATTCCCCGAGAAATAAACAAAGCGTTATCCTTTTCTATTACATCTTAACAACGGTTGCGACATGCATTGCGGCTCACTGCATTCTGCAAATCTGCAGTTCCTGTTGCCTACCCTTCGTTCGATAGATTTCGCCAGACCTGGCAACGGCGCGGATCACACGGTTAAATTCATTATATTCATTCGCGAGCGGAATCCGGCTCTAGGCGAACGATTCGACGGCGACCCACCCGATTGGAAACGAAACGTGCGAATCGGACGAACTTTTTATAAGCTGCAGATCCGCGACCCGGTTCAGGGATCCGGATCTTCGTACTGATCTGGATCCGGAGATCCGGATCCCAAAAAAGACCCGGATTGCCCACCACTAGTTCCAACTCATGTCCATTTTTGTAAGGTCACGAAACGATGAAATGTTAACGCCTGCGCACAAAATCGATCCCAACAGTTTCGTGGCGGTTCTCGGACGGTACAAAAATTGGGTGTTGGAACAAACCTTTTGATTTATAAGAAAGGTGAGGACCCTGCGGCGTTGACTAGCTATAGACCGATTAGTCTGCTGTCGAGCCTAGGGAATATTGCTAAAAAGCTAATTTTGAGTAGAATCAATGACTTTATATTTACACGAAACGTTCTGCCTGCCGAACAGTTTGGGTTCCGGCCCGAACATTGCACAGTCAGGCCGACGACGTGACTGACATCGAATATAGTCAAAGGTTTCAATAAAAGGGCGCACACGGGAGCTGTTTTCTTTGACGTGAGCAAAGTATTCTACAAGGTCTGGCACAATGGTTTCTTGTTAAAATTGATAAGGCTCGGAACTCCGAATTACTTAATCAAAGTGGTAGCTCCTTTTTTGGAGAATAGAAATTTTGCGGTCTCGTCAGAGAACGCAGTTTCTTCGAATAAACGCATCAGGGCTAAAGTGCCGTAAGGCTCACCTCCTCCCTCCGATGTATAATATTTATACTCATGACATTCCGCGAGAAAGATTTGCGCAGCTCTATTTTTTCGCTGACGATACAGCAATTACTTCGAAATCACCGCGCATTGTCGTCAGCCGGATGCAGCGTCACGTAATCGAGCTGGAAAAATGGCTTTCGGCTTGGAAGATTCGACTGAATCCCGTCAAAACGAAAGTCATCTTTGTTTCAAAAAGCACCGTGCGCAGGTCTGAAACAAGGCGTAGGATTAGTGAAGTCCAAGTGAACTGGGGCCAGGAGGTAAGATACCTGGGACTTATATTTGATCAAAGGCTCAATTCAATTAATAGGTTAAAGCTTGCATTGCGTCAATTAGGCTCTATCTACCCCCTGCTTCGCATGTGGAGTAGACTTTCAAATAGGACTAAGGTCAACCTCTACAAAGTATTTGTCAGGCCGGTTCTCACTTATGGTGCACCTTCGCACGAACCAAAATTAATTATGCAAGAGCCGATATAAAAATTTCTATAAGCGACCATACCTAAATAATACACAACAAATAACAGATGTCAAAAGATAGAATCCTGACGTAAAAATACATTCAAGAACCCGAGCACATAGTTTTTCTTTTAAATGTAAAAATTTTATTTATATCCTTGTTGACCTGTTGATTTGAAAAATTGGAAAAATATACATTTGTTTGATGTTGTATTTGTATACAAATGTCAAACGGCTATTTGTTTGTAACGATGTTTTCCAGTTTAGTTTATTCCATTTAATGTAATTTTATTTTACTTTACAACAATTGAGGCTAAATTATAACTGACTAAATGATAAAATTGGTGCAGTGGTAGTATACGGATTTTAAAAATTTTTAACATCTAATTTTTTTCTTTTATTATTTATTACTTAGTGTCACCTATCCTAAATTTTTATATAAGTTTTGAATTACTTAATTAAGCATCTAGAACACAACTCAAAATGCCTCCAAAAATGCCAAAATTGTAGTTATTAAGTATAATTTTTGTTATTAAGTATAATAAAATTAAACAAATCCTATACAGGGTGTCCTCAAAGGTATGGTCAATAATTATGGATAGCGCTGACTGGGTCAAAATAGGGTCTGAAGGTCATGTAACAACTCAAACTCAAAAGTACTTTACTGTCTAAAGAACAATATTCTTGTTGACAAAGTAAAATCATTATTAACAAAAACAATAAATACAAACACAATCTGAAGGTCATAAACAAATGTCAAGAATAAAACTAAAATAATTCACAATATGTACACAATCTTTACAGACCTATAATACTTGACCCATGTGACATAGTATGCCGAGGCTGTTAATCATATGTACATATGAAAAAATGTATGACAGTGGCAACCTTTTGTCGTGCACAACAGGTAGTCACTATATGCTGACGTTAGCTCTTTATGTGGAGGCACTAGGTCGTGGTCCCTTATACTTACACCTTCCATTCGTCGTTGCCTTGCCTTGGGCGCCACCTGATTTGATCGAAGTCTAAACCAGGAAAAATATACCGAATGTCAGTCACTACTGAAAATCTATGCAATAAATAAAACTAAATTTTTCCCACACAAACAATAAGGTTTTTATTAAAATAAATGAATGAAAAAGGGGTTCAGATGGATTGTGTTACAAGTAAGGAATATTTTATATCATGACTTAGTTACATTGTAAAATAGACTTTTCGGGCGCAAGGGTTTAAATAAAATGGGGTATAACCTACGAAGATTCTAGAAACTTTTAAATGTTTTAAGGAAGTATGGTTATAAAAGTGTTATTACCTTTTGCCGAGATAGCCTTACATAAAAAGGATGATTAATTTGAATTGGTTATAGAAACAAGTGAAATGAAATTATGGAACTGAAATGTTAGATGTAACTACTGAACGATAAAAATTAATTAAGCATAAAAAAGTTACTTCCAGGCAACTTTATACCCGCCTGCTATTCACTTCAGGATGGCCCCTCGTGGTTTCTTTTGGGCAACTCCTGGTAGGTCAGTGGAATTTGACTTCTTAAAAGCTTTAGCAGTACCCCATGGTAGCTCGTGGGTCTTAAAATCCCATGTGGTTGTGGTTGACCCACTTAATTGTCGAAGGGTAGCAAAATCAGCATTATCAGCCGAAACCCATCAACAAACAAACCACCAATAAAACCAAACCAAGCACCTTAAAATAACCGAAAAGAAAATTACCCACTGAATCCCCACAAAACAACAAACCAAAAACAAATGGAATTAAAGGAGCTTACCTCTAAAAGGGTGAGACCTCGTGGCCTTTTAATAAGAAAATGGCCCATCGGAGGCTGGCTTGACCTTCTGGTCTGAAGAATTTTTAGAAAGTAAATTTAAAGGCCCCGAGAACTCCGAAGAAACCCCTTCTCCTTTAACAATCAGGTGACACAGAGTTTCGTCAACTTAACCTTACACCAACAAAAAAAGAAGAGAACAGAGCCACACTACAAAAGATCCAAACGATACGAGAGTCTGGGCTTTTACCAGAACCTAAATTAAATAATGAAATAAACAAAATAATTCCAAACAACTTTGTTTACACATAAAATTGCCAAAAGTAAAAATGGGCGTTCGGCGGCTTGACCGGAAATAGAAACGGAAATACATGGCCAACTTATATGCGGCGCCTAGTGCCATCAGCCAACAGAAAAGCGAACGCCCTACTTCTAACACCACATATTTTGACTAATTTCCCGTAAACAAAGGTGATACAACTCATACAACTTAATAAACAGTTTTTAAATCAAATAACTATAAAAGATGCACTTTGTAGAAATACGACCGTAAGAATCAAAGGTAAGTCGAACATTCCCCACAAAGTCAATAGTGGTAGTAGTCAAATGAAGGTAATGAATAACCAAAAGACAAACAAAAAAAAAACGGTTAAAACAAACTTAACATATTCACCAAAATAGTCACTGAACTGATGGATCACTAAAAAATTCATTCAAAGTGTAGTACGCTCTCTTAATTAAGAAACGTTTAGTCAGGTGTTTAAACCTCTTTGAACATTGTTACCCTCTCAAGGAGAGCGGTAGATGATTGAAAACTTTCTTTCTACCATATATTAAGGATTTCTTGATTTATTCAGAATGAGGAATATGTATGCTTAAAAGAAAGATTTACCCATATTATTATAATGAGTTGGCAACAACAGCTCACTTTTACATTTTACTACTGCATGTTTTATAAATAGTGGGCAACAAGAATCCCTAGGTGTAGCGCTACACAAATATCTTATTGCTCTCTTTTGCAGAAGAAACATAGAGTGAAATAAATATTGGGAGCTTGAACCCCAAAAACAGATTCCATAGCGAAAATGGGACTCTATTAGGGCATATTAAGAGCTCCTTGCTGCAGTTTAATATCACCCTCAGAGCAAAACGGTAGAAGAAATTTTGTTGCATGAAATTGTTAATATGAGTTTCAAATTTAAGAGAGTTGTCTATTGATAACCCTACAAATTTACTTACAGTGGACAAGTGTTAGAATTTTCTCTTTCTCTATAAAGACATTATCTATAAAAAAATCAATGCATTGGTCTTTGAGGTATTAAAGCATAACAGATTTGCATCGCACCACCCCTTCATCCTGTCCAAATTATTACTCATGTCAATTTCAAGCTTGCCAAGGTCTATTCCATGCCAAAGGATGGTGGTATCATCAGCGAAAATAATAAATTTCCCAGATGTTGGCAGATGAGGCACGTCGTTAAAGTAGACCAAAAAGAGGACCTAAGACTGACCCTTGTGGAACGCTCGTGTTAGTGGTAAGCTCATCGGAGCTGTTGTTATTTATCACGACTGTCTGCCCCGGCCTGCTAGATATGAGCAAAACCATTCCAAGGCAGTTCCTCTTACCACATACGCCTTCAACTTCAAGAGCAGTATTCGGTGATCCACGCAATCAAATGCTTTCGACAAATCACAGAAGACAGCCGCAGCAGCCTCACCAGAGTTTAAGGACAAGTACAGATGCTCAAGGAACCCGTAGATGGCATCGCTCTTACTTTTCGAAGCCCGAAATCCAAACTGTTGGATGGACAAAAGGTTGTGTTCATTTAGAAGTGATGTCAGCTGCAGCTTTACAATTTTTTCTATAATTTTTGACAAGGTGGGAATTAACGCAATTGGTCGGAAATTTGAGAGCGTATCATGACCACCACCTTGTGGTATTGTCCTATATCCGCCCGTCCGCGCTAGAGGCTCCCAAAGAGGAGATCCCAAAGATGTTCTTTTTTAAGGTTTACTTAAAATTTGGATATTCTAGTAAGCTTAACATGCCGAATCGAACTATTGCGTATTGATTTTTATGCTTTTTTTACCTCAAAATAGAAAAGTTTAACGTCGTGGTCAAAAAAGGTACTCCTAAGCATCGTTTTCGAGATTAATCGATTTAAAAACTATCTTGCATGGGAAAGAAAAAACATAATTAATATCATTTACCCTAATTTTAATATTTCTCATGATATCATTTATTCAAAATGGGAATTACAAGATTCCTTCTAAATAATGTTCCTCTTGAAATTCAAATTTACTTATTTGATCACTTTTTAACACGACTTTCTTACATTAGCTAAATAAAATAATTTTGGGATGCGAGATAATTTTTTGATCGATTTATCTCGAATATTTGACCTTACCTTTTAGGACACGCCGTAAAAATAAATTATGTCTACCGTCTGGCGATGTAAAATTATTAGGGTAACCAATATTTGGGGGTTGCAAAATTTACATAGGATTTCATATGGCCGGTCTGGTAGTACACCACATCAGTGACTCGCCACCGTAATTGCATAATACAATTTATAATCACTCCTATAATCAAACACATATGTTGACTCTAGACGCCAACTTCAAAATTACCTGTTTTTCAACAACAGTGAAAAATTAACAAGTAGGCTTTTTAGGTTGTTGACATGGAAACGGTACGTTAAAAGTTAACTTGTGTGTTTGATGATAGGGCTAAATAACTTCTATTTCTTGTTATAATTAAAACAATGATTGTTATTAATTTTCTACGGCTTCCAAGTCTTTAGACCAGGGTCTCCAAACTTCGCTCCGCGGGCCAAATCCGGCCCGCCAGTATCATCAATTCGGCCCGCTACAGCTAATGGCTTATTGTTGTTATTGTTGTTGTGATAAGTTGGATAAAAAGAACACAGAATGGTAATAACTCGGTTTTATTTACTTGCTAGATAAAAGCTTAATGACAAGTATATTACGCAGAGAATTTAACTGTACTTGTACCAATTTCATACAATTCATAAATAGAGGAATGGGGACAAATTTACCCTAATACCCCCTGGTTCGCACGCCCCTGGTTGAAGTCCACCATTGTCCAATAGGCTCAAATAGATGAACTTAACTTTATGTCCCAAAATTAGTTTCTTTAGCTGAAGTAGTTCCGGAGCTACAAAAGCAGTTTATGAAGGTCATCTTCAAAGGGCTCTAGCTTCCTGAGGAAGCGTTTCCGGACCCATCTTCATATGAACTTTTTTTTCCTTTGTTCTATCTACCGTAGAAGTTTGTAGCATGATCACATTAACACCCTGTATGTTTTATACCAAATTGAAACGGCACTATCTATTACACACTTTACTATAGTTTTTGTTAAAAACTAGGTGACATTCCTAAACTTTGTAATTTTTGGTTCGAAATCTAATTTTACATATTATTATACTTTGATACCTATATATAGTATAGTCTATCTTTTCAGGAATGTCGTAAAATAGTTTTAAATTTTAATTTTACATTTATTAAAATCAGCGTTTAACAAAGAAAAAATTTTCATTTAACATTTGTTAAAAAGGTTATAGGTACTTAGCTATAATTATTCCGATATCAGGAAAACATCCACAAACATTAAATTTGTAAAAAGCATCTATTTAAAATTCATATTAATTTCTAGGTGATTTAACCACGGTAGAATAAATAAACGATAGATCCACTAGCTTCATATTTTAAACATAGGCGTTATTTCAGTTTCTTAACTGGGCTGGCAAGATCTACCGGAGGTCGGGGAGGGGGGGGGGGGTATGGAATACCCCCCAGGTGAAAGGGGGGTCCGAAGTTCTTCCCCTTGAAAATTTTCAAAAACTGGCTTTAAATTTGTTAGTTTTTGAAGCCTTTTAACACTATTTTTACAACAATTTAATTGCTAACAATTTACCCTAAAACAATAATTTTTAATGACTTGAGTTATTAACTAAACCCCATGTAAAGTAATTATCGTTCACACACAACTTAAAAGTGTGACTAATTTTAATTTATGTGTGCTCAGCCCATTTGTTTATGATAAAAGGAAAAATGGAAGTTAACATGATACGAAAAAAACTTTTATTCAATGTCATCATACACAAGATAGTTTTACACAAAATGAAGTCTTCTCTTCTGGCTTCAATTAAAGTCATCAATAGCTTTGGAAATGTTCAATCTCTCCTGGCTAATCGTCTCATTAGTGTATGTTTTTAATCACCTTAAGCACGAGAAAGACCTCTCATAGGATGCCGAATTCATTGAAATCGTAAAGAACAAACGAAAAAGTTCAAAAAGCATAAGGAACGCACTCTTCAAAGATTTATGTACAAAACCATCAGCTCTTTCTTGAATAGTTTTGTTTCTTGATGATTCTTCCATTTTGTAAAAACATCTCAATTCAGACAGAAGAAGTTCAATGCCTAAATTGTTATATTTACACACATACTGTATACACTGGCTGTGTCTACATCAGTTCCACCTAAAACTTTGCTTAAGTGGTTAAGTACATGGAGCTTCACTCCCTCCCCCAATCTTTTTAGCGATTACTGTGCAGTGATTGAACGACTTTGTGAAAAACGCATCTATTCTGAAGGATTGCAATACTTTAAGTGTGCTGTTTTTTACAGATTTAAAAACACATGCTATCTTTCTGTGCTAAACTAAGCATAATTATTTAAGAATCTATAAAGTTAAAAAAATTCCCTGTTCTAAACTTAGGTATTTGCAAATTATTGAGACTTTTACTTCAAAATTCTGGGGTGGCAAAATACTGAGCTCGACAATTCTGGGGTAGCGGCTGCCATCTCTTGCCACCCCCGAACAACGTGTACGATTTTCAATATTGCCGTCACTTCTTGAATTCGAAGTGAAACCAGTTCTAATTGGATAGTGGCTAGCGCGAGCACTAATCTGGGCCTTTTCGCTTAATGAGGGGCAGTTGGAAAACTATGAATCATGAATATAATTATTTAGAAATCTATGCTCACTTACTGTTCAAAATTCTATCGACTGATGAATTTTTACTGATTACCTATCGAACCCACCCCGTGCAGTAGCAGTGCGTGCAGATATCTGGTCGGCTTTCTGCTTTTGATGTGAAAATATGAAAGGATTTTGGGTTGGTGACTTGACTCGGTCATATTTGTACTCTGATTTAATCAAAGGTCAGTCGTTACCTATATCAAATCAAAATGTTAAATTTCAGAAAACTTATTTGTGTTGACCTAAACTTGTTAGTGTAATTAAAAGAAATAATACATTTTCTACGCATCGATTAAACTGATAGAAATTGATGAGAGAAAGTTGGATTCTTGAAACGAAGTTTAAAACTAAATCTCTAATCGAACCCAATAAATTGTTGAAATTGGCAACATAAATCTTATTTTCTAGGTGTCCGCTACGTCAATCACCGCTAATTTGAAGCAAAGGCGAAAACGAGGAGGAAAAAGAAGCTAAGGAAAGGGAGAAGAAAGCCAGACCAGTAAAAAGAAAAATATTGCCCGAAAATTAAGATTTGAACAAAAGAGTCGAGAAGAAAAGGCAAATATGGAAAAGAGAAATAAAATGTATATAACCGATTTTATATGAAGAAGAAGAGTAAACCGAGGAAGATCCTTTTATAATGCAAGATGACGATGACTCTGATGCAGCCTGCATTTACTGCAATGAATTGTTTACGAGAGGCTGAGCTAGAGAATTTTCAATAAGGTGTCAACTCTGCAGCCATGGGTACCACGCTGAATGCACAGGCGTAGATAAATGAGCAAAGATGTTTACTTGTGAACTTTATTTAAACTGAATATTATATTGATTCTTAATTTTTTTTAATGTTAGGGAGAAGATTAGATTAGTTTATTTTTTTGTTAATGCAAGTTGTCAATTTCTTTTTACTTACTTACTTAGACAACTGCTTCTATGTCTGTTATAAATCCAAAGATGCTTGTTACATTTCAAAAATAAATATATATTAAAAAAATTAATTTTTTTAAAACGGTGTGTAGGTATGCCATCATATGCTCCAGTACCGTTTTTTTTAAGATGAGGCACAGCACTGCAGGATAGATCCTTGATGGCGCTCTGGGAGCGGTGCGTGTGCGCAGGAAACGATTCACGTTGGTCTTGAATCTTTGGAGATTATACTCGTTGGGGAACACGATCTTAGGGAGGTCGTTCCAGAGTGATGATGTTCTCCAGATGAAAGGATTTTGAAACAGTGTCGTTTTAGGGTCACTAAGCTGAACCACGTACTGGTGGGCTGCACTGGCTCGTCGTGTATTTCTACCATGCGCCGCTCTGGGTGGTATCAAGCAGGCAACACCGTGTAATCGTAGGAACATTAATCTTGTGATGGCTTTAGTTGAATTTTAAGGAAATCCGTGTTACACATGGTGGTTTACAAGAAGGGTTAAAAAAAACTCTTTTTCAGGTTCGGCCTTTCTAGGCATATTTCTCCTCGGTGGGACCTCGTAAGAAACAAAAAAATTATATAAACAGTGATCTATGTAAATCCGAGAGATTGCACACGAATTCTGGGATACCCTGTATAATCATAGTAATTGAACAGTATCCAATCACCCCTCTGTGTTACCCTGCCTCACCATGACCTAATTCCCTTTAATAATGTTCCTTGAAATGTTTAACGACAAGTCTATCGCAATTTCAAATAACATGAAAACCACATTTTAGACAGTTTAAATAAACAGAGTTAATCAGACTTATTAATTGTAGAAGCGGAGAGAAAAAATTAATTATCAGCAGCGAAAATTAATTGGATTTTTTTCGCGTCTCCGCTTGTATATTACCGAAAACAAACAATTTTTTAAGCTTCGTTATTAAATTATTTCATTTTGTTTCAAAGGATTTTTTCCCTATTGAGTTTGTAGCTCTGTTCTAGTTATTTCTTTTGATTTGAAAACGTTCAGATTGCGTTAGAAAATTACGTAAATAAAAAGCTGTTTTTTCTTTATGTTATTCTGGAAATATAGTTTATTTTCGTGTATGTGATTTAAGATTTTTGCTCCCGTAGAAAGCAAATGGCCAGCGTTTACATTCGCGTTTATATGTTGTGTATTTTTCAGTTAATCAACGAAATAGTAGAATTTATTAGTCTTTGTGGTATCTACTATTTTAAAAATTCTGCACGTAAAGTAATGCAGGGGATAGAAATGGTAAATCAGGGCGTCCCTGGATGGGGGTTTCCTATGTTTTTTTCTATGACCAGACACATCACGGCAGGATAAATCCTTTATGGTCTTCTGCGCGCTGTGCGTGTACGCAGGAAGCGATTCATGTTGGTTTTAAATCTTTGGAAGTGGTTCCATAGCGATGATGTTTCCCATTTGAAAGAATTTTAGAGAGTGTCGTTCGAGGGACACTAAGCTGAATCACGTACGGGTGAGCTGCAATGGTTTGTCGTATATTTCCACTATGCACCGTTTTGGATGGAACCAATCGAGCTACCTCAATTGAACATTTGCCATGAAAATATTTGTAAAAGAGGTTCAAGTAATAATTCAACATAATTTTTGATTTTTCGACGAAAAGTTATTTTTTTATAAAAATGTTCGCATAAAGAAAAGATAAGATTTATAAATGGCCAATTGAATTTTTGTATACAAAAAGACCAGAATCTTAAAAAATAAATAGTAATTATACATACTACAGTAAAACATCTCTTTGCGACCGCCTCTATAAAGTGACCACCATTATTTTATACTCCTCTTTACAGACCCATCTGTTAAACTCATCATCGAAATTTTTAGTTAACATTAAAGCTAAAAAGATCTTACATTATGGGCAGTAATACCCGACAATTCTTAAGAAAAATATGTACAGGGTGTCCATTTTTCGATGTAATTACAGGGTATCTCGGTAACTAGTAAAGATAGGGACTTGCGGTTTTTACATTACAGCGCTACTTTTCGTAAGACGAAAGATGCCGCAAACAGATTTATCATAGCTTTCTTAGTTTTTAAGCTACAGGGTGTTTTCGAAAATGTTTGTATCTTGACCACCCCCTGGATTTCGGTTACCCTTTAACTTATCAAAAAATTGAAAGCTGTTTCTAAGAGACTTTTTTAAGTAGAATTCAGTGGCGTGTTTACTTTTATTCTGAGAGTCTTACTTTTCGAGATTAAAACAAGCATATCATTCTTTAATAGAACGCCCTGTATATTTTTCTTTTATTTGATTGGATTATTTTTAAGGGTTTTAGTAATGTAAAAACCGCAAGTCCCTATCTTTACTAGTTACCGAGATACCCTGCAATTACATCAAGAAGTGGACACCCTGAACATACACTAATTACTTTATTGCAGGTGGATCCATTCAATTTGCGGTTGTTAACATTAGTTTCGTTTTGAATAGTTTTTGTGTATTTTGTGACTAACGCGAATATTTGAAGATGGCGGCAAATGGGAAATAGCTCTCCTTAAGCAAGAATATTCAAATAATCTAGGAAAGTGAAAAAACTGGTTAAAGTGCCAGAAAATCGGCTGAAAAATTTAAAGTGGGTAATATAAAGCAAAAGCTAGAAATTTGTTTTAAGTAGTTGGCAACGGTAAATAAAAAGAAAATTTCCTAAAGCCGAAAGACTGGCAGTGGACCAAGTCGTTTTTAGCTGGTTTTGTAAGGCACAAAACCAGCACCTACTAATATCAAGGAAGAGCCCCCAAATCTGCCCAATGTCTAGGACCAGACACCTCCAAGGCATCAAATGTATGATTAAAAAATTCTGTCGTCGGCAGAATATTACCTTCAAGAAATGATGACAGCGTACATCATGACACCATGCATGGCTTCACAGATTTGATACCAAGATAAAGAAGCAGAATATAATAGTGGTATTGTTTCTGGATAATGCAAGGTCTCGTCCAAAAATTACACTGGATATTGTCAAATCTATTTTTCTTCCACCCAATACCACCTCACTTTGACAACCTTTGAACCAAGGTATTATTCAGAATTTAAAAATGCTCAACAGAAGCTACTTTATTAAGAAGCTTTTAATATGTATACATAGTGGTTCTCCTCTTCAACCAATCGAAAAAAATATTACCAACGCTTTGATATGGGTTTCGGTGGCCTTACGCAATTTGTCTCCAGTGACAATAAGAAAATGCATTATGAAAGCCGAATTTATGTATAATACAGTGTACCGATATATAAGTAATAGTTATTTTAATTTACTAATCTGTTGTCGGGTCTTTGGTTGTGCAAGATGAAGTGCCGCCGTCCATGGCTCGTCGGTGCCATCATAGTACCTGCCTACGCCTATGCCGAGCGAGAGAAAAAACGGCCATGTCTTTTGTCTGGGTGATAGATTTGCCCAACACTCTGATAGGTACTACACGGTGAATTCCTCGACATTTTTGGAGCTCGCCGTTTTGATAAATTAAAAGAAATTCGTTGCTAATAATCCTTTGGGTAATATTTGTGTATTAGTGTTTTGATCAAACAACTGCAGGAAAATTCCTGGTATTAGTTAGGTGGTAGAGTTTTATTATTTAGGGTTGTAATATTTGTAATTTAGCAACTAAGACTAACCTGTCCCGTCGAGGCTTAAGTCTGAATCCACATGCATCCGTGATCACGGATGCGTTGTTACCACGTTATCATCAATAGCCAATCAAACATCTGTTTAGGGAGCTGAGCCCATCAATGTCATCACGAACAAAAGTTGATTAATTATAACTTTTATCCGTGTTTTGACGTATTGATTTAAAATGTTTGGGTAAAATACTAAAATATCTGTTGAGTCGTATTTCTTTGGTATTTGTGCTGAGATTATGTAACAAATTTGATATTAGGAATAGACGCGACTATCTGGCACTTTTTATTTGACATAGTTTTTAAGTTTGTATTAACTCAGTTACGTCCGTATCACGCATCTCCATTCGGATGATGTCAAATTCACCTATCCGTTATACGCATACGGATGTCCGTGATCACGGATGCATGTGGATTCAGACTAAGGGCCGGCGGCCGCATATCAAGTTTCGACTGATCGTTATTGTTTTTGTTTATTTGCCCGAATCTTGAATTAAAGACCTCGACCCCACGACTGTGTTTTATTTCTCGAAGGAACCAACGACTCACAAAAATCCCGTTACAACAGACAATATTGACGACTTCAAAGAACAAGATAATATTTCGCTCGCACAACTGTTTCCTAACATCAAGGACACATTGCTGGATTTGAAACAATTTGCCTCTATTGATAACGATTTGCCAACAGAAAGTGCATAATTGGTTACTATTGAGTGAATTGAAGAGATCCAAGAAAGGGATGAAACTACTCCCAGCTCTGAGACAGAGGAAGAGGAACCTGAACTTGCTCCAGTGTCGAAAATATCAAGCCTATCAGGAACCTGCGCAAGTTTAAGAGTTCTCAATTTCTATTAAAATATAAATCTGAGTTTTATAAGAATAAAATAAAAAATATGAAGCAATCATTAATTTTTAATTATTTTGAAAAATAATAATTTAAATAAAAAAATAAGTGCAGCGCAAACATACAGTACATTTTGTTGTATAATATATATATTAGTATTCACGTGCAGTATATACATATTGGTAAATTGGCTTTACCTCATTTAGTTTTATATTATTATAATTATTATTAAAATGTAAACCAGTTGTTTTAATTTTTTAATTTCTTTAATTTTTTTAATAATCTATTAACCGATCAACATTTGATTCCACGAGGGTGGTCGCTATTGAGAAATGTTACTGTATCTTTTTTATTAGGGAAAATACCTTTAGCCCTGGGTCAATTAAGGTCGGTGCTCAACAAATTAAAGGCAAGCTAAAATTTGGTATATTGCTTTGTTTTAAAGTACTAAATATAACATGAAACGAATTGCCTTTTTTTACTTTATTCATTATAATTCGAAAAAAAAAGCGTTGAAATAATACCTATCTACAAGTAGTGTGTAATAAAGAACAGAAGAAATCAATCCACTTGGCTATGTCTTACAAGATACAAAATATTCCTAGAATATAAACATCAACAAAGGTTTCAAACTGATTTAAGTGAAAGTATTAACTATCAACAGGTTATTAAATTATTAATTAATGTCTAAGGTGAGAGTCTACTAGGTACTTTAAAAATTTAAAACCGATAACTTAACAGAGATAATTAAACTATGAAAATGCAATTTTCGAACCATAACATAACTATTAACTAATAATTAACATGACATCCGTTTACGGCATCGTTTGTTTCACAAAAAAGAGTTACAGGTGTGCGAAAACCGCATCATTCTATCTGTAGTAATAACGGAGAAACCCTTTAAAAGTGTCGAGAACTAGACACCCTGTACACATATTGTATGAAATAAATGATGAATTCCTGTGTATACAGAAATATTTAGTATTAGATTAATTAAAGAGTACCTGTAATTAACTCATACACCATTCACACAAATTTTACAATAAAAAATATCAAATAGTGTTTTCCCGATATCTCTTAAAACACGTGAAATAAAATTCTATAAAATGCAAGTGACTAAAATTTACACCAGGGTTTCTTATCTGGAATCTAAATTTTGGGTTTCCGAACAGTTTGTAATTATCACTAAATCCCACCATACCCTGCGGGTTTCTTATCGGGATATTCTTATCTTCCGTTTTATTTTTCCGTAATTGTTTAAATCCTTTTGATTTACGTTTAAGATTTTCGAAACTTACTTCCCAATTTAACTTAGGATTTGAAGTTGTAAGTAAGATGTTTACTTTGTTTACTAAAGTATTGAATTAGAAAGAAGGTTTTCGGTTTTAAGGGTCAAAAATTGTCACTTTTTAGAAAACTGGAATAAAAACTAATAATTTAGTTATTCTAAAATAAGGTTTTACATTACCCTTATCCGGTGTATCATATGTGTCGAACCATGCTTTATCCAAGTAAATAATCGGCCTTTGCTGATCTCTGTAAATCCTAATTTTTTGTAGACATTCGGATCGCCATTCCCGAATTCTACTGAATTCCATTAAAACTTGTCTTTTGTTAATTTTTTTAAATCTGAAACCCATGTGTTGGATACACTTCCATAACGTTGTCGTTACGTCTTCCGGATTTGCAGTTTACTTTAAGACAATTTTAAGTACGGACCATAATTTACCTGCATTTATTCATTCATTCATTGTTTGTTTATGGCCACCCTTGGATAATCCCATTCAAAGGCAAAGTGTAACTTTCTTATATCTCCGAACAGGCTTTACCTAAGAATTCAGAATGATTTTCTGCGCGAGGCTTGCCCTATGAAAAGATTGCCAATAAGTAAGTGCAATATTTCCGATTCGACTAGCACAAATTTCAATAAAAAACATCTAAATAGTTATTTGTATTACAGTAGGTACATCATTAGTAGGCCGACAATGCCGTGGACACCTTGTGAAATTGACCAAACTGTGAACGAGTAAATCTAAAAGATAGGATACATACAGCTAGAAATCCAAAATGTCAATGTTTCCTACGAAAACTTGAAAGCAGCGAACAAACGTAAAATGTGGCACAAACAATACATTTTTTAGAAAAGTCAGAAGCACAAACTGATCATTTCAGTATAATATATCAAAATGTACAGTCCATTAGTAATAGCATTGACAGATTAAACCACATTCTTCAAAAATACAGAGAGTGTAATATTCTCTGTATTACTTAGCATTGGGAAAATAATTAACAGCTTCAAATGTATGTCCTGGATAATTTTAGACTAGTGTCCTGTTCTTGTCACGGTGAAGGGTATGGTGTTGCAGCAATATACGTACAAAAAGACATAAAGGGAAAAGCTGAACTTGCTGTCAATAAAAAGGCAAATTGAGTGTGCGTGTACTGAATGCCAGCTTGGAGGTGAACAATTTATAATTAAAACGATTTACAGACCACCCAAAAGCGACTTGGGAATATTCTTCAGACAGTTAAATCTTCTACTTATACAAATAGTGGATGAAAATAAAACGTTGAAGGGTTGAAGAAAACAATAATAAAGCTGAATTTCTATCAACATCAAAAAGTCGCATAGACAATATTTTTCGAACACTACAACGGATAATATAAGCAGCTTTATATAATATACCTGTATATCTGATCACACCGCACAGAAAGTTATCTTTAAGTATAAGAAAATTGCAGTTCTTAAATCGTATTTCAAACGATTTTTTTCTCCAATTGATAAAAATTATTTTGTTAGTTCTCTTAAGCAACAAGACTGGACAGACGTATTTACAGTGGAGAGATCTGATCATCATTGATATAAAAGTATTATTATATTATTGATATAGAAGTATAGAAGAAGTAGAGGAGGTTAAAAATAGATTAGATATTTTGTTAACATTAATAAATATTAGTACTGAATTAGTAGTGAAAATAAAGAAAGATTGATAAAATTTCCTTATTTCTTTTTTTGTCTCCTTAATTTTTTTTTTTTTTTTAATATCCTCCGACAGTACTAAATACAGTAAAACCTCTGTTTGAGACCGCCTCTATAAAGTGACAGCTTGCCTTAAACGGCCGGTTTTAAATTCCACATATTTAAAAATGGAGACTTCATTATTTTATACTTCTCTTTACTGACCCATCTGTTAAACGACCGCGGGCACTCATCATCGGAATTCTTAGTAAATATTACTGCTAGAAATACCCTTCATTAGGGGCAGTACAGCCTGACCCGACAATTCTTAAGAAATATAGGTTCATACACTAATTACTTTATTGCAGACGGATCCACTCGATATGCTTTAAAGGATGATAAATCGTTTGTAACTTTAGTTTTGTTTCAAATAGTTTTTGTGTATTTTGGGACCAACGGGAATATTTGAAGATAGCGGGAAAAAGGAAATATCTTTCCATAAGCGAAAAAATTGAAATAATCGAGGAAAGCGAAAAAACTGGTTTAAGTAGTAGGAAATTGGCTGATAAATTTATAGTGGGTAAGACCCAAGTAACTATGCTGCTTCAAAATAAAGCAGAAGTTAGAAATTTGTTTCAAGAAGGTGGCAGCGGTGAACAAAAAAGAAAATTTCCCAAAACCGATGGACTGGCTGTGGAACAACTGGTTTTGTAAGGTGCGAAACAAGCACCGATATCCTGGCCTATAATTCAGGCAAAAGTCCTCTAATCTGCTCAATCTCGGGGACTAGGTAACTTCAAGGCATCAAATGGATGAATAGAAAAATTCCGTCGTCGGCACGATATTTTAACGTCAAGAAAATATGTGGCTAATTAGCCGATATCAATATCAAAGAGTCAATTTGGATTTAAGAACGGTTTTGGAACAAGAGAAGCCATATTTAGTCTCCAAACATTAGTGCAGAACTGTCAGGACCAGAGAAAGGACGTCTTTTTGTGCTTTATCGACTACGAGAAAGCATTTGACAATGTAAAGCACAATCTCCTCATGTCATATCTTAGGGACTTGGGATTGGATGGAAAGGATATCAGACTTATAGGTAATTTATACTGGAATCAAAGAGCAGAGGTCCGAATTCAAAATGCAGGAACAACTGAGGATTTTGAAATAAGAAAAGGCGTCCTTCAGGGGTGCATCTTGTCTCCGATGTTGTTTAACTTGTATGTGGAAAGAGCTTTCACCGAGTCAATCTCCGACAGTACAATGGGCATTAAGGTAAACGGAATTCCCATCAACAATATTCGATATGCGGATGATACCGTAATATTAGCGGATAGTGCAAGTGATCTAGAAACTCTACTAGATAAGGTCAATGAAGAAAGTCAAAGATTGGGACTGAAAATTAACATCCGTAAAACCAAATGTATGGCCATTAGTAGGAACGATACTCCAAACACCACAATATCCATAAATGGAGAGAACATTGAACAAGTCACTCAATTTAAATACTTGGGATGCATTATCAACCAAAAATGGGACCCAGATCAAGAAATAAAATGTAGAATTGAGCAAGCTCGAACAACGTTCTTAAGACTTGGAAAATTTTTGACGGACAAAAACTTGAATTTCAGCCTCAGATATAGGATGGTAAAGTGCTACGTCTGGTCCGTTCTCTTGTACGGAGTCGAGGCATGGACGTTGAAGGCAGCAATTATCAACAAAGTTGAGGCCTTCGAGATGTGGACCCTGCGACGGATGCTGAGAGTATCGTGGGTTGATCATGTAACGAACGAGGACATACTGAGAAGGGCTGGTGTGGTGGACCGTGAACTTTTCGAAAACATCAAAAGAAGAAAAACTGGCTACCTTGGACACATATTACGCGGAGAGCGTTATCACTTCCAACGTCTTATTCTCCAGGGTAAAATAGAAGGAGGAAAGAGAGGAATAGGTAGAAGAAAACTATCCTGGCTACGAAACATACGACAATGGACAGGAATACGGGACTTCCAGGCACTGCAAAATGCTGCAATCAATAGGATCATATGATGAGAGAAACGATGGACGCCTACGCAGGAATCTGCATGGCACTTTAAGAAGAAGAAGAATATCAAAGACGTAACTGCTTGGAATGAAAGGTTATTGACAATTTTAAAGGATTATGCCCCAAGAGATGTATTTAGTTCAGATGAGGCGGGTCTCTACTCTCGTTCATTGTCAACAGAAATATATGCATTGAAAGATGACAAGTGTACTAAACAGCAAAATATCGATTTATAATTCTGTTCTGTGCAAATATGGAATTAAAGTTTTGCCTCTATTGATAACGATTTGCCAACAGAGAGTTCAGAATTGACTATCATTGAGTATATGATGATATGGAAGATGAGAAGGAATAATCACTTATGACAATCAAAAGCAAAAATCCTCGGTGTTCTAGGGGCGCACATATCGATAAGTTACCTCTCTGATAGGTCTGGAACAAAAAAGCATGGATGGCAGCAGACATCATGACAACATGGCTTCACAGATTTGATATCGAGATGAAGAAGCAGATGAGAGAAGTGGTATATTCTTCTGGTTAATGCAATGTCTCATCCCAAAATTACACTGGTCATGTCAAACTCATTTTTCTTCCACCCAATATTACCTCACATTGGCAACTTTTGGAGCAAGGCATTATTCAGAATTTTAAAATAATCTAGAGAAGCTACCTTATTAAGAGGCTTTTAACATGTTTAGACAGTGGTTGTCCTTTTCAAGTAATCGAGATTAATATTACCATAACCAACGCCTCAATATGAGTTCCGGTGGAATGGCGCAATTTGTCACCAGTGAAAATAATAAAATGCTGTATAAAGGTCGGATTTATGTGCAACACAGATAATATTGACGATTTCGAAGAATAAGATAATATTCCACTGGCACAATTATTTCCAAACATTAGGGACACATTTGTGAACTTGAAACAATTTGCCTCTATTGATACCGATTTACCAACAGACAGTGCAGAATTGACTATCATTGAGTGTATTAAAGAGATCCAAGAAACGGATGAAACTACTCACAACTTTGAGATAGGGGAAAAGGAACCTAAACTTGCTGCAGTTTCAAAAATATCTAATAATCTGAAGCCTGCACAAGTTTGAGACACTTTTTTAATATTGTCAACAGTTTTGACAAGTCTACAAATATTTCTCAATTGCTTTAATATGTAAGTCTGAATTTTATATACTTGAAATAAAAGAAATGATGCAATCACTAATTTCTGATTGTTTTAAAAAACAAAAATTTCAAAGCAAACATACAGTACATTACCTAACATATATTATGTTAGTATGCACGTGCAATATGTACCGGGTGAGTCAACGATTGCGCGGAGTAATTTTATGCCTTGAAGATTAGATCTGTGGATAACAAGCTTTTGAAAACATGATTGTCGAGGCCTTTACTTGATGAAAATCCATGTTAAACATGTAAGAAAAAACACACTAAGTTTTCGATTTTCACTATATTATGTATTATCAAAACATGACAGCTGTTTCGGTACACCGTACCTTCTTCGGATGATGAGTACTTAATACTAGTATAAAAATGGTTTACATGAAAGACAGGTAAATTAAAGGTATTATTGATATAATTACGGGAAAATACAACACAATTTACAAATTTAATAATGGCGACCTGTTTAAATCTAATTGATCGTTTAACAATAGATTGGAATTCTTAAGTTTGTTAATCTCCAGGGATTCTAAAAGGTTCAATTTACGGCCCTTATTCTCTACATGCAAAATGGTAAAAGTATTATTTAAAGTATGTTGCTCTTCCAACAAATGATTTGCATAATTAGAATCGTGTTTGTTATTTAAAAAACTTCTTTTATGTTCATTTATTCGTTTTTTGAAGGGTCTACCTGTTTGACCTATATACACTTTGTCACAAGAGCCACATTTTAATCTATAAACACCTGACTTATCCTGTTTTTTAACTTTACTTTTATTGTTTTTAATGAATTTACCTAACTTATTACTAGTTTTAAATGCTAATTTCGAACCACGCTTTCTTAGATATTTAGAAATCACTTCGGTTGGTTTTCCAATATATGTAAGAGTATGAAAATTATTGTTATCTTTGAGTGGAATATATGGATATACCATATTAATTGCTTTTTTATATTGCTTATTTTTGACGATAGTGTCTATTAAACTTGTTTGAAAACCATTATTTACCGCAATTTGTTTTATAATGTTCAATTCTTTATTAAAATTATCTGAGGATAAAGGAATATTTAGTAACCTATGTATGTAGCTATTGTATGCGGCTAGTTTATGTGAATAAGGGTGGGTAGAATTATTGTGTATTGTAATATCGGTGTGTGACGGTTTATGAAAAATACTAAAGTCCAGTTTATTATTAATTCTAGTTATCGTTAGATCAAGGAAATTTATTGAATTATTTTTCTCTGTTTCTAAAGTAAATTCGATCCGGTTATGTAAACTATTTATAAAATTGGAGAAAATATTTAATTGTCTTACATTCCCAGTAAAACAAGCAAATATATCGTCGACATATCTAAACCAAAATAAAAAGTTTTTGCTTAATTTATGATTGTGAATTTTGGATTCTAAATTATCCATAAATAATTCAGCCAATAATGGGCTTAGGGGGTTACCCATGATTAAGCCTTCTTTTGCCATATAAATGTTGTCGTTAAATTCAAAATAATTTTGGTCTAGACAAACAACTAAAGTGTTAATTATATCCTGTTTTACTATAATGTTCGTCCTATTTTCTGTTAATTTGTTATCTATAATGTCGATAACTTCTATGGGTGGGATACTAGGAAAAAGATTTTTTACATCAAAAGATAATAATATTGCATTATTTGGGATATTTAAATCTTTGATGTTTTGAACTAATTCGTAAGAGTTTTTTATGCTATATTTCGCGGTAAATTTGCAGTGTGTGCTAATGATATCTATCATTTTATTAGATATTTTAACAGAGGGAGCAGTTGTGAAAGAAACTACAGGTCTAATTGGGGTGTTTTCTTTATGTAATTTAATTAAAGAATAAAGTTTGGGGGCCTGGGGATTCATTAAAGTTAAAGAAAATTTTTCTTTACTGTCAAAAATAGTACTGTCAAGAATGATGTTTTTAATTTGTTTTTGAAAAATTTCGGTAGGATCGGATTTAATAATTTGATATTGATTTGGGTTTAAAAATTCTGTAGTTTTTGAAATATAATTTTCTTTGTTTAATGCAATAACAGTTTTTCCTTTATCGGCGCGTGTGAACACTATAAGGCAAAAGAAGGCTTAATCATGGGTAACCCCCTAAGCCCATTATTGGCTGAATTATTTATGGATAATTTAGAATCCAAAATTCACAATCATAAATTAAGCAAAAACTTTTTATTTTGGTTTAGATATGTCGACGATATATTTGCTTGTTTTACTGGGAATGTAAGACAATTAAATATTTTCTCCAATTTTATAAATAGTTTACATAACCGGATCGAATTTACTTTAGAAACAGAGAAAAATAATTCAATAAATTTCCTTGATCTAACGATAACTAGAATTAATAATAAACTGGACTTTAGTATTTTTCATAAACCGTCACACACCGATATTACAATACACAATAATTCTACCCACCCTTATTCACATAAACTAGCCGCATACAATAGCTACATACATAGGTTACTAAATATTCCTTTATCCTCAGATAATTTTAATAAAGAATTGAACATTATAAAACAAATTGCGGTAAATAATGGTTTTCAAACAAGTTTAATAGACACTATCGTCAAAAATAAGCAATATAAAAAAGCAATTAATATGGTATATCCATATATTCCACTCAAAGATAACAATAATTTTCATACTCTTACATATATTGGAAAACCAACCGAAGTGATTTCTAAATATCTAAGAAAGCGTGGTTCGAAATTAGCATTTAAAACTAGTAATAAGTTAGGTAAATTCATTAAAAACAATAAAAGTAAAGTTAAAAAACAGGATAAGTCAGGTGTTTATAGATTAAAATGTGGCTCTTGTGACAAAGTGTATATAGGTCAAACAGGTAGACCCTTCAAAAAACGAATAAATGAACATAAAAGAAGTTTTTTAAATAACAAACACGATTCTAATTATGCAAATCATTTGTTGGAAGAGCAACATACTTTAAATAATACTTTTACCATTTTGCATGTAGAGAATAAGGGCCGTAAATTGAACCTTTTAGAATCCCTGGAGATTAACAAACTTAAGAATTCCAATCTATTGTTAAACGATCAATTAGATTTAAACAGGTCGCCATTATTAAATTTGTAAATTGTGTTGTATTTTCCCGTAATTATATCAATAATACCTTTAATTTACCTGTCTTTCATGTAAACCATTTTTATACTAGTATTAAGTACTCATCATCCGAAGAAGGTACGGTGTACCGAAACAGCTGTCATGTTTTGATAATACATAATATAGTGAAAATCGAAAACTTAGTGTGTTTTTTCTTACATGTTTAACAAGCTTTTGTATTAAGGTATGGTTGGATATTTGCCACTTTTTAAAAATATGTTGAATTATACAGAGTGCGCCCAAAAAGTAAGGTGTCATAAAGTTAAATTTTTTTAAATGGGACACCATCTATTTGAATACATTTGTTAATTCTAGGTATTATTTCATAAATTTTTATTAATGGTTTAATATACGAAAAAGTTATAGTTGTTAAGATAATTCGACTTATAACGAAAATTTTGCATTTGCAAGCATCTCGTTGTTGTGAAAATGCTACTTAAATTTTGACTCTAAGCGATTCATAATCTTTATACTTACTAAATAAAGTCAAAAAAATTTATTCACCATGAAATATTTGACATCTCATTTACAGGGTGTTTTCTTCCTAGAACCAAAGTCAGAAAATTCCTAATTGAGAAATATCACTTTTATTAAACGGAACACCCTATATATTTTTCTGTCATCTTATAGCCCGTCATAAACTCTTCAACTTTTGTGAAGAACGTCCTTTCCCCATCTCTAATAGTTTTTGAAATATTTTGAAATTTTGACATTTAATGTCCCCGTTATAGCATCTTTTGTCAATGGATCACAGTAGCCATGGAAAACAAAAGAAAATAATGGCAGTGGATGACATTAAGAATCAGATCAATGTAAAAATTAAGCCTTTTTACTGTAAAGTTTATTTTCCAGTCATTTTATAAGTTGAACACCCAGTCCTCGAAGTTTCCAAAATTTAATGGAAATGTTTGATTCAACAGGCAGTTTGGAACATTCAAAACGTAAAGTTGTTTGAAAAATAGCTAAAAATGGTAAGAAAATACTCAAAATACTGTTACACGTCCAGGAGAATCCCCTAGTTAGTAGCCGTAAATTAGCTTCGCTCGGTGATACATCACAGTCAACGGCAAACCGAACAACATGCAAGTATAAATATCATCCGTACCATATTGAGTTACATTAGGAACTTCACGATAAAAATTTTAAAAGGCGTGTAACTTACTGCTAATGGTAACGTACCCAAATTGAGGTAAACCGAATTTTTTTAAAATTTATAATGTATTCAGATGAGGCCACATTTAGAAGTAATGGTGCTGTTAATATGCACAATATGTTACAAGGTTATTGGCAAAAGTCGACTATGATGAACGTCAAAATATGTGGCTCCAACAAGATGGTGCCCCTCCCCACATTTATCGTGAAGCAAGAGAATATTTGGATCAGCACTATCCTCAAAGATGGATTGGCCGCGAAGGTTTGCCCAACAAGGTCTTGTGATCTTACCCCGTTAGATTTTTTTCTGTGGGACTACATAAAAGATATGGTGTATGTCACACAACCCACGTTAAGGCAGGACATGGATAATAGGATTAGGGATATCTCTCAAACAATAACACCAGGCATGTTATCCAATGTCCGGGGAAATATCATCAATAGGATTGATAAGTGTATTGAACAAGAAGGACATTTATTCGAACATTTATTAAGAAGAAACTGATTTGGGGAAGAGACAGTTATAACAAAATTTCTATATTTTCATTTATTTTCCATTGCTACTGTGATCCATTGACAGAAGATGCTATAACGAGGAATCTAAATCTCAAAATATCAAAATAATTCAAAAACTATTAGAGATAGGGAAAGGACGTTCTTCACGAAAGTGGAAGAGTTTATGATGAGCTATAAGATGACAGAAAAATATATAGGGTATTCCATTTAATAAAAGTGATATTTTTTTTTATGACACCCTACTTTTTGGGCGCACCCTCTATAATTCAAAATATTTTTAAAATGTGCCAGATATCCAATCATACCTTAATACTAAAGCTTATTATCGACGAATCTTATCTTTAAGGCATAAAATTACTCCGCGCAATCGTTGACTCACCCGGTACATATTGGTAAATTGGCTTCAACATATTTAATTTTAGTTCTGACGAATTTAAATAAAAATATTTAAAATTATTTACATGTATGTAGATACTTATTAATAAACAAACACTGTAAAATGCAGACCAGTTGTTTGAATTTTTTTGTTCTATTTGTCCTATTAACCGATCAACATTTTATGTCAAAAAAATAATCGAAACCAGCTAATCGATAATAGCAAGGAACTTTCAACGCCGTCAACTGAAGTTGGCAACTCATCACGCACTCAGCGCAACATTTTATTATTAAAAAATGTGTATTAGCTAATATAATAATTTGTTATACGTTACACAATAAAGGCTAAACAACTAACAGCTGGATAATAATTATCTGAATTATATAATATAACGAAATAATATTCCGCATTTGGTTCTTATATAGCTTATATATCAAAACATATTTTCGATTTCAGCGAAGCTGCCGAAAATCAATACAAGTCAAACGATTTTATTAAAAAAACATGAGAACGCATCCTTCAGAATCCCCCTTTAACCTATATATAGAAACAAAATTCCAACCGACCTACTGAGATATTTCTGGGATACTTCCTTAAAGCTGTTGCCCTTGCGAGCACCTAAAATTTTGATGATAAATTTAGATTGAGCTTCCCTATCTAAGATCTAAGCTAGGCGTTAAAACGGGCGATACAGAACTCCGCAGATCGACAGGTAAGAGGATTAAAAATGTATGAGTCTCCGCAGGTTATAAAATGTTGCCCTCTTGGTAATACTTGAAACTCCGCATATTGATATTTAAAATTATAAATGCCATTTGAAACTTGCTGCCCTGGTGTTTTTTAGTTTTTTACCTCTTTTATTTTTTTTTATTAGTAGATCGACTCAAAAAGGGCTGGTAAATAATTGGCCGGTGAACTTAAAAAAGGCGAATTGAACCAAAAAGGTGGATTAGATGCCGTGTTAGCGCTGTTTAACCAATATAAGTCTATAAAAGGGTCAAACAATTAATAATAATATTCCCCGGTGAACTTGAAAAAGGCGAATTGGAACCAAAAAGGTGGATTAGATGCCGTATTAGCGCTGTTTAACTAATATAAGTCTATAAAACCTTATACCTGCGCAAGGATTCTGCGGAATCTCATAGGCGGATTAAGAGCAATAATTTTATGACGATAGACTAATTACCTGTATCTGCGGAGTTCCATGCTGCCCGTTAAAACAGTTACGAATATTAGCTAATGAAATTATCCATGTAAATTAAAAACTGCTTGTTATTTATTTTTAATAATTTGCTGATAGTAGAACATCTAACTTTTTATTAAAATGTATGCCAATGTTATTATAGGTCGATTTAATTCCTCGAATTATAAGTTATACATGAAAACCTACTATTTAAATGAATACACAGAAACTTAGTAAAATGTATTATATTAATATTACACTTTATGAGAAGTTTCCACACAACAAATTAAATTTATAACTCACTGTAGTAAAAAAGTAACACGCAAATATTAGTAGTTGATTGTATTTTACATAATTTGCATTTTAGCTAATTAGAGACCTCAATTTTATTATGTGGTTGTTATTAAATTTAATATTTTAGCGGTTGCAAAAACAGATGCCAATTATTTAAAATGGGTAAATATCACACCCAACTTTATCTTGATATTTCACACTAATGTGAACAAACGAACATTCATTTTATTTCCAATTTAGCTAATTAAATGTAAATGGGTTTGAATTGATGTTTAGACGAATTAAAGTTAATTGGTTCGTTACCAATGTAATTTACAATAATTGAGCCACAATTGATTAAAACTTACAAATTGATTGTTTTTCTCAAATTAAGCCTCAAATTTGCTTTTAAGGTAATATGGACTATATTTTGTTTAATGAAAATTTTTAAAAGTGTTAATTTTAATTTTACAATAATTAATCATGATATTTTATTTGCGAGTTTAGTACTTTAAATTAGTTTAATTCCATTTTGCTTAAAATAATATAATATAATCTTTTTTTTTAGGTTGAACGTCGTATTCTCTTCAAGTGGCCCTGTCCGTTACTGGACAGTTTCTAAAATTTCGTCTTTGCCCTTGTCAAGGCTATTGACTGAAATAAATTAGGTTTTCGGGCACACTAATTACCCTAAAGAGTAGGTACTACAGACCTACAAACAAATGACAAGTATTTAAAATGATGCGTGTATAATAGTTGTTTTCAAACTCGATAAAATAAATCAGTCATTTACCAGACCAAAGAACTGAAACTCGAAATCGGTTCCCAATGACATGACTGAAACTATTATAGTCTAATGGCTATAGTAGAGCTAGTGAATCGCTCGTTTTAAAAACGACATAAGTCACTAAAACACAATTTTACAGGTGAGGCAAGAAACTAGATAATTACATAAAAGGGTTAGATCAAGGTACTCATCATTTTTAATCTTAGTGTAAGCGTGTTTTCAATATAAATATTCAAAGCATTGTTTTTTTTGGCAAGTATTTTTCTGCAAAAAATATTTTAAAAATCTAAAGTAATGCAGTCTTTGCAAGTAATATAAATAGCCTGCAATTTTTCCGTAACAAAGTATACAAACTTGATAGAAATCAAGAAAATTCTTATTAACATAATGTTATTACAATATTATCTTTTAAACTATAGAATGTAATCATATTCATTATGATCTTCTACAACTTATCCGTCTACTACGATCTCTGTGGTTGGCCATCGCAAGATTTCGTTATAAAACGGCTTATACTCGCCAAGAATACTAGTTTGAACGTCGATTTTTTCCAGGTTTATTGAACCATAGTTATATCGATCCGTTTTTCTGTCGGTGGTAATGTAAAGGTGCATCGAGACTTGCGACAAAACCCCGTATGGTCACACTGTCGTAAACCTCGCCGCGTTTACCGCGTGTCATCAGTCCGTTTCATGTCCTAACTATTTTTATTAAAATGGGCGGAACGCATATAAATTCGTGACGATGATACGCAACAATGTCACGCGACGAGGTTGGCGACGGTGTCACGACACGGGGTTTTGTCAGAACTCTGGTTGCACCTTCTCGTAATTGAATGTGTTTCTTTATAAACTAAACATAATAGCTTAGACCATCAATATGTTGTTGTGCTGGAACACTTTGTTTATTCTCTTGATTGTGTTGAAAATACATGAATATGAATGGTGTTACTGGCCGATTTTGGTTCATAGGAACTCTCTTTTTAAACGATTTATTGAAGAATCATGTCTTTGTAATGAAGGGACCACAAATTACTGAAGTTATAAATCCGATGTGTCTGAAGGGTAGAAACGCTAAAATTTCGTCTATTATTAGACACAATGGAATAATAATTGTCTGCTTACGGGTTAACAGAAAACAGGAGTTTTACTGGTAAATTTCCACTGTATTACATCAAATATCTTGACATGTTTCGCTGCACAGTAGCATCTTCAGAATAAACTGTATAAATGATGCAAAATTGAGGTTTGTAGTAAAAGGTAATTTTTAATTTTTACGGTAAATAGTTATTATTAATCTAAATAACATTATAGAATTCATCGAAGATACACAATATTTATTACAGAAATAGCTAAAAAAGGACAAGAGTTGGTTAATTGAATAAATTTAACAAAGGAGAATTGTTAAGATTTATCTGGTCACTAAGTAATAGGTTGGAGTTTTTAACTTTGTTTATTTCCAAGGAGTCTAAGAAGTTGTGTTTTGGGCCTTTATTTTTTATATGTGAGATTTTAAAATTTTTATCGAAATTCTGCTGGTTTTCTAGTAAATGCTTGGTGTAATTAGAGTATTTTTTGTTTTTGGCATAGCTATTATAGTACTCTTTTAATCTTGTGTTGAAATTTCTACCGGTTTGACCTGCGTACGTTTTAGGAAAATCGTAACAACTTAATTTATAGACACCTGAATTTTTATTCTTGTCAGTTTTGCTTTTGTTATTTTTAATGAACTTGCTTAAAGAATTGCTAGTTTTATATGCAATATTGATGTTAGGATTATTTAAGAATTTGCCAACGGTTGAACTAGTTTGGCCGATGAAGGTGAGCAGTTTGTATTGGTTAGGGTTTTTTTTTCTGTTGGGAAAAACTAGATCAATGGCTTTTATATGATTTTTTCTTTAAAATTTTTGTTATTAACTTTGTCGAGTATCCATTATGAATAGCAATTTGTTTAATTAGGTTTTGTTCTTTCTAAAATTCAAATTTATTAAAAGAAAGGGACATTAGTCTATGGATCATATCATAGAAAGCAGCTAATTTATGTTGTACTGGGTGGCAAGAAGAATTATGAATGGTAGTGGCTGTATGAGATGGTTTGTGAAAGAGAGAAAACGCGTTTAATATTTTCCCTCTTTATGGTGAGGTTCAAAAAATTAATGAAAAAATGGTTTTCTTGTTCTATTGTAAAATTAATTTTAGGTATAGAAAATAAAGGCTCAAAACTGAACTTCCTAAAATCCTAGGAAATAATCTTAAAAATTCCAACCTATTACTTAATGACTAAATAGATCTTAATAATTCTCCTTTGTCAAATTTAATGAATTAACCAACTGTAATCCTTTCTAAACAACAACAAGCAACAACCCCAGAGATGTGGAACAATGCCATCATCATTATTATGAATAAGAAGGGCAGCATCACAGACCTGCAAAACTACAGACCAATTAGTTTGCTCACACATCTATATAAACCATAGGCATCGTAACTATAGATCCGACACGCCATTCATAAATGCTATAAAATTGTGATGCCAAAATCGTTTGTGGGCGAGGCGCTGTGAGGAGCTAGGTGGGGCCGAGAGTGGGGATTACGCTGACTTTACATATGCATGCGACAAAACTCCAGAAAAACAACATCCGCTTTGCCGAGTATTATCGAGTCGATGCGGATTGCCACGAAAATGATGAAATCTGGGCGGATCCGTTATTGCTGCGTTGCCATACTACAGATTTTTTACAAGGTTTTCGGCAATGTTATATATTTCCCACATCATGTTAATCTAGTTAATCATAGAAGTTAATACTTTTAAAAGAGTAAGCCCAGAAAACTATGTTTTCTGTGGCGTAAGTCTGGCAAACCAAGTGGAGGGGAGCAGCTTGTATGTTGATTTACTTTACACTGGAATACAATGATGACATCACGTTTATTTGTTCTTGTTCGGTCTAATAGTTACGATGTCTATGATATAAACTGTTTACCAAAATCATTACTGCACGTCTTACTAATAAATTAGAATCATGTCAGCCAAGAGAGCAAGCGGGCTTTCGGGCTGGATACGGAACAAATGACCACCTTTAGGTTATAAAGGCATTAATAGAAAAAAGTGTAGAATATAACAAACCCTTGGTGCTAACGTTTGTTGAATATGAGAAGGCGTTTGATTCCGTAGACCACCACGCATTGTTTAAAGCTCTTGCTAACTGTCGTATACACCACCGCTATATTTCGCTACTACGACACATATATAAACACGCAACAGCAAAAGTAAGACTGCAAGACGAAACAAACCAGTTTAAAATCGAAAAAGGCGTTCGACAAGGGGATACGATCTGCCCCAAACTTTTTACAGCTTTGCTTGAGTATATGTTTAAAAAGATAGAACTAGACAATAAGGGAATAAACGTAAATGAAGAAAAATTGAACCATTTGCGTTTCGCTTACGATATCGTATTGATTTCAGACCGACTAGATGAAGCAAATGAAATGCTCACGAAACTGTCATCAGCTTCCCAAAAAGTTGGATTAAAAATCAACATCGCTAAAACCCAATTTATGACAAATCTGGTCCCTAGCTGTAACCTTAAAATAGAAGAAAAAGAAATCCAACACGTAACATCGTGCAAATACCTAGGACATGAAATTCGAATCGAAAGAGATAACCAAACTTGCGAGCTTAGCCGAAGAATAGGACTAACATGGGCTGCCTTCGGCCGTTTAAAACATGTACTCAAATCGGACATTCCAGTGTGCCTCAAGCGTAAGGTTTTCGACCAGTGCATCCTTCCAGTACTGACATACGGCTCAGAAACATTAACATTGACACAAAAAACGATCAACAAAATAAGAGCTACCCAACGAGCCATGGAAAGAGCTATGTTGGGGGTGACATTGCGAGACCGAATCCGCAACGAAGAGATCCGTAGGAGAACGAAAGTTGTGGATGCTGTTGAAAGAATAACACACCTAAAGTGGAACTGGGCGGGCCACGTCGCAAGAATAACAGATGATAGATGGACCAAGAAGATATTGGAGTGGCGACCTAGAGATGCTGCACATAGAAGCAGGGGTAGACCGCCCATTCGATGGACAGATGATATCAAGAGGATATCCATAAATTGGATCCAAGATGCCCAAGACCGAGCAGGATGGATTAGGTTGAGAGAGGCCTATGTCCAGCAGTGGACGAGACAAGGCTGATTTCTATTCTATATTCTATCACCATTTCTGTAATAAATCTTGTTTGAATTCAATAATGTTTTTTAGATTTATAATAATTATTTACCGTAAAAACCCAGATTTATTACTGCTATACCAATTAACCTATCTTTAATTACCTTTTACTACAAATCTCAATTTTGTATCAGTCATACACTTTATTCTGTGTAGCGAAACATGTCAAGTTATTTGATGTAATACAGTGGAAATTTACCAGTTAAACTCCTGTTTTTCTGTTTACCCGTAATTAATTATGAATCTCCACCAAGTATCGGCTGATTCGATCAAATAATGATCTATTATATATTATTATATGCTTCTTTGTTTCTCTTCCGATGATACCAAAGTCTTGGTCATTTGGCAGAAAGAAATTACGCCGAACTGAAAAGTAATGTTTAATTTTGCGAAAACGTTGGATGTCTGTTAATGCCATTAAAATCGTAGTATGATTCTTATTCTGCCCATCATACCTCCAATAACGTTAGCGACAAGAACTACATAAGTGTGTGATGCTTTTGCGACGAATACGGAACGCGAGTGGGCATTATTTCTGTAAGAAGAGATTGGACGTCTGTCGTTTTTGTGCGTCTACAAACAAAAAACCATTTCATAAAGTGAATTTCGCAAGAGATTATCTTAGATCGTTTTTGAAACCCACGATTCAATTTTATAAAAGGTTTTTCTCCCCATGTCTCTCTCTTCCTCTACAACATATTTTTCACCACTTGTAAGACTATGGTGTTTCTCTTTTCTATTTTCTGTACAATTTCTTATTGTATAACGCTCCCTTTATAAATAAAAAAATTTGAAGACGGCATTTTATTATTAACTACTTTTAAAATGAATTCGGGATAAAGTCAATTAAATGTTTACGTAAGTTTATTTCTTTGGTTAGACATATATTAGATTGTCTTAAAAACATTTTTTAATTAGCTATCTTCACCGTTTTAAAACAAATTTAACAGAAATTAATTTACATTAAAATTTTATAAAATAATATAAACTTTTTCTTATTCTTTAAAGATTATTGTTGCACTGCATATTGCAAAATATGTAAATCCACAGTTACAACTCTGAATGCGTTCATCAGTATAATGCGAAGTGAAAAATGAAGCATGATGTACCTAAACCTTTTATGGAAAGATGCTAATGCGTCTGCAGTGTAAGAGATCTAAAATAATATATGATAGAACAGTGTATGCTTATCAAAGTAAAACATTTTCTCATACTTATTATTACTGTCAACAGACGCATTAAACTCTGAATTTTCTAGGAATAATATAACGTCGGATAAAGCATATACTTAAGAATTTGATATAACTTGATGTTTTGCTACTTAACCGTAATATTCATCTTTAAAATGTAAAATATAGTTAAAGACAGGTTATCTAGAATAAAATATAAAGTTAGTACAGGGTCGTCCACATAAGATGACCCTGAACCTTTTCTCGGAAACTGTAAGAGTTATAAAAAAAGTTCAATAGAAAAATAAATTGATTGGAAAGACATGTTTATTTTGTTATATTTTTATGTATACAGGGGTAAGTCATGATATTAAAGGCTGAAGTTGATACCAACTTTCGTTTTTTAAACAGAACACCCTATATTTTATGTATACAGGGTAAGTCATGATATTAAAGGCTAAAGTTGATACCAACTTTCGTTTTTTAAACAGAACAGCCTATATCTTACAATACTCTTGGATTCTACATAAAATAAGAATTATTGTTTAATATACAGGGTGGCAAGAAAGTCGCGCATAATGCCTGCAGCGTTTGAATTACCTCGTATACATGAAAGTTGTTCAGTAAACTATTCCCCACACTTCTATCTGCATGAATTCTTTCTGTCGTTTCTGGTTTGGTTGCCATAGAGCCTAACTTGCTTTTTTTAAATCGAACAACCTGCATATGATTGCATATTTGGATTCTACTGGGAAAACTCTGAATTTTTTGTGTTTCTAATTTTTATTTATTTAAAACTGTAACAAACTTTATAATAACAAAATAAATAGCCTAGAAAATTGAACAACTTAACATCGGACTAATAAACAAGTGAAACCTTCAGTGTATCAGGTGTTCAAAATGACCACCATTTTCTGCTAAGCAGAGTGCGAGTTGATCCCTGAACCCGTCTACACCGTTTAAAAGGAAGTCCTCTGGAACGGCCCGAATCTCAGCACTAATTCTGACTTTCAAAAGTTCTAAGTCAATTGAACGGTTAACGTAGTTCGGTTCTTTAAGTCTCCTTACAAACAGAATTTCATATGTTTCTTCTAAAAATTAAGCGAATTTGAAGGTTTTTACCTTTTGACATCGAACTGGAAGCACAATAATAGGAAATTTGCTGCCGAGTTGAAGGCTTTATAGTAATCCTTAAGTCCTCTTTCAAAAAAGTCAAAAGCTAATGCGTACTGAAAAAAAACTAAAATAGACAAAATTAAATTAGAAGTTTTCTTTTCTATCTTTCATACAAAGCGAAAGTATTCAAGCCCTCGACTATGTGTAGTCACTATTTAGTATTACGAAAAACAATCTCTGTTAATATAAATGCGGATATAAGAAAGTTCACCAATTTGATTGCATTTTTAAAAAGGAATGCAGGAGGCTACCGTAACCGTAACAATAATCTAAAACTTTCACCTTAGGAGATGTTTAAAGGAAACTGATGATCATATTTATTTAGGTTTAAAGATTATTTTGATGTTGGATTATCAGGAGGTTGTCGGGACAATACACTAGTATATAGGTTTGCGTAGCGAAGACGTTGAGAACTGCGATAGTTTTATCACCCCTAGTAGCCTTAAAAATGTTACTATAAGGCACTACGAAATGTCAAATTTTGAAAGTAACGGTTGTTAGGGTTTATTGACAAATGTCAACTTCGACAATTTTTTATACGATGATATGATATCTCCTTCCAATTTATTAAACATTGTAAAAATTTATTTTGTACGAAAAATATTGTCCACTATTTGTGTTAAAAGTATCTTTAAGGCACTTTCTCAACTTTCTGAATCTTTTTCTGAAATATAGAAATGAAAAATGTATTATCCAACCAGTAGGTATCAACATTTTTTCTGATATTCCTTGGAGAATTAAAATATTTCTTGGCTTACAGAATCTTAAGCTATACAGTATATAGTATAGTAGCCACACATTTCGAAGGTCATCTGTAATAGTACTGGCAGATTTTAGTGCAGATTTACAAACGTTAAAAAGGCATGCCGGATGGAAATCCAACGTTGTTGCTGAAAGTTATGTAGAACAATCTATTGAAAATACAAGGAAAGATTGGAAGGATACTATGTGAAGTTACTTCAGCGTATATAGCACTTATTAAAGAAAGTACGTCCACTAACATTCCATTAGGTTCGAATGAGAAATAGATTTTGAGCACAGGCGATGATGACGTTTCATCGCGTAAAGGAATGCCAGGCTTATCTTTATTCAAAACAAATTGCACGTGTATAACGCTAATTACAAGTAATGATAATTATAATTGCACAAAATATAATTATAACACCTAGACGCAGGGCGTCTGTATGTGCTAACTTAAGACTTAATACTAGAGCTTATTTTAAACAATAAGCAAACAAAAGTAAAGTAAAGAAAAAATAAACAATAAGCAAACAAAAGTAAAGTATTTTAGATATACAGGGTGGCCAATTAGTACGACAAAGGTAAATATCTCCTGTACCATTAAAGATAGCGGAAAACTTTTGACGAAGCTTATTAAGGGTTAAAAGGTGCATCTTCTAAAATTATTTTCGTCTATACAGGGTGCTCCAAAAAAGCGGCACGGTAGAAATTTTATATTTTTTAAATGGAACACCCTGTATATATTTACATATTTAAATTTGCCGTAAATTACTGTACATAGCACCATAATTATTTATACACATTTTTGCAACGTTGCCGAATAGATGGGAAAATCCCTTAAATTTGTGAATAAACATCGTTCAATAAAATGTGTAGTATTTCTTAACTTATTATAATTGGAAACAAAATATTTTTATAATGGAAAGAGAAGTGTTGACAGGACTCGCCTAGGGTAAAATAAATTCATATTTTTGTACAGGGTGATTTCTACGGACATGCCAACTTTACGAACTTTAAACCTAATTTTCTCATTTTTTTCAAATGAAACACCCTGTATTTGATTACTTTGACTTGTAGGGATTTTCATCCTCTTTAACTTTTGTTAAGGTCTTTTCATCCCTATCTCTACAAATATTGGTCGTATTTCAGTTTTTGTCTAAACTCTAGCACAAAACTGAATGTATTTTACCATTGTCGTTTTTCTAGTTACCTATGACACACGTGGGTTATAACCATAACTCACTATTGTCCAGTTACTTTTTCCTCAAAAAAATGCGGTCCAATAACATAGTCTCCTACAACTCCTCCCCAAACGTTTAAGGACCATCTGTTTTGTGAATGGGTTCTTATAAAATAGGGATTGCTTGTAGCATAATAGTGAAAATTATGCCTATTCACGTTTCCATTTTTATGAAATGTTGCTTCATCACAAAAGAATACTAAATGTGCAAAATTTTGTTGTTGTCTCATTTTTTCCCGCGTCCATTCACAAAAATCTATTCTCTTCATTTAGTTCCTGCAGTAACTGGATATGGTAAGGATGCATTTTGTTTGTTTTCAGTATGTTCTGAATCGATGAACGGCGAATATCTAATTGGTCGGATATATTTCGTTGGCCAATGTGTGGATTTGCAGTGACTGTTAAAAGAACATTTAATTGATTTTCTTCCGTTAAAACACGTTTTATTCTTTCCTGTTTTTTATAGGCTACACTCTCCGTTGCTTGAAAACGCTCCTTTACTTTTTCAAACGCCCTTCTACTGGGTTGTCTTCGGTTTGGATATCTTTCTTGATATATCCTCATAGCTAACAAGCAATTTTTGTCGCTAGCTCCTAATACAAAAACCATATCCACCATTTCGACATTTGAAAAATCCATTTTTATTAATTTTTGAAGAATAGCTTACCAAATCACTATAATTGTCATTATATTACAAACAAACTGACGTTTCACTTTAAACAAGAACGTTTGTTTTTATTTTCTATGTCATAGGTAACTAGAAAAACGACAATGGTAAAATACATTCAGTTTTTTGCTAGAGTTTTAGACAAAAACTGAAATACGACCAATATTTGTGGAGATAGGCATGAAAAGACCTTAACAAAAGTTAAAGAGGATGAAAATCCCTACAAGTCAAAGTAATCAAATACAGGGTGTTTCATTTGAAAAAAATGAGAAAATTAGGTTTAAAGTTCGTAAAGTTGGCATGTCCGTAGAAATCACCCTGTTCAAAAATATTAATTTATTTTACCCTAGGCGAGTTCTGTCAACACTTCTCTTTCCATTATAAAAATATTTTATTTCCAATTATAATAAGTTAAAAAATACTACACATTTTATTGAACGATGTTTTTTCACAAATTTAAGGGATTTTCCCATCTATTCGGCAACGTTGCAAAAATGTGTATAAATAATTACGGTGCTATGTACAGTAATTTACGGCAAATTAAAATATGTAAATATATACAGGGTGTTCCATTTAAAAAATATAAAATTTCTACCGTGCCGCTATTTTGGAGCACCCTGTATAGACGAAAATAATTTTAAAAGATGCATCTCTTAACCATTAATAAGCTTTGTCAAAAGTTTTCCGATATCTTTAATGGAACAGGAGATATTGACCTTTGTCGTACTAATTGGCCACCCTGTATAGTTAATTATGCCGTTGTCTAAAGTAGTTCCAGACATTTAGAAAAGTTTTTGAATATTAATGTTTTTATAAACAAAAAGGCAGCAGTTGTAAAAGTATAACATTCTAACATTCAAAACATTGGTATTGTACAATTTATTAGTGGAGTATAGTCTGTCCTTCTTATATATAACTTTCAGGATATAGTTTTGTATAACATTTAGAGGTTCTAATGCAGTCGAGTACAGTCCACCCCACACTACAATGCCATATTGCAGGATGGATTCCACCAGAGCTTTATAGATAGTTAACAATAGCCCCTGTGTCATGAATTTTCTGAGTTCATAAAATTTATATACAATTCGTCTTATTTTATTACAGAGGGCATTGATTTGTTGAGACCATTTAAGGTTCTTATCTATTACAACACCAAGATATTTAGTGCTATTAGTTTCCAAGATTTTGAGGCTTGTGTTTGGTATCAGTAAAGTGCTAAAATTGGGTCTGTTGATATCTGTCAAGGAAAAAGCGATGTAACTTGTTTTGGTAATATTTAGTGATAATTTATTGTGGTCTAACCAATTTTTAATCTTATAAACACCATTTTCAGCTTTCTCCTTAACACCTTTCCATGAGGAATCACGGAATATTAGAACCGTATCATCCGCATATGAAATAATTTGTCCATCAATGCCAGTTTGTAATAGAGAGTTAATATAAGTTAAAAACAGTAGCGGGCCCAGAACTGTACCCTGAGGGATTCCCAGATTAACTTTCCGACAGTCACTCAGCTGATCTTTAATTTTTACCTGCTGTTCTCTGTCAGTCAGGTAACTACGAAATACCTCCAAAACGGTACCTCTAATTCCATAGTGCCATAGCACCTCGAGTAATCTTTCATGAGGCACCGTGTCAAAGGCCTTAGCAAGGTCCAAAAAGACACCCAGGCATTTTTTGTTCTTTTCTAACCCAGTTTTTAACCCTTTAACAAGTTTAAACATGGCATCATTTGTGCTGATACCCTTCTGAAACCCATATTGATTTTCATTTAATATGTTATTATTTTTAAAAAAGTTATATAATCTTAGTTTCAGGCATTTTTCAAATATTTTGGCAAAAGCAGTTATCAAACTTATTGGCCTGTAGTTGCCAATCTCAGACTTTTTACCAGCCTTGTAAATTGGTACCACGATGGTTTTTTTAAAATCGACTGGGACCGTTCCCTGACTAAAAATCAAATTAATTATGTGAGTTAACGGAGTGGTGATATGTGCATGACAGTCTTTTATTAGTCCAGCACTGATCCCATCGTAACCTGGCGAGCCATGACTTTTCAATGAAGCTATATGAGTTATAAGTTCGGTTTCGTTTACGGGGCTGAGAAACATTGATTTGTCAAGGTTAGGATAATGTTGGGTGGGTGTGTCTGTGGTAGGTGTTTGTATTTTTGAAGCCATGTCTTGTCCAACTTTAACAAAATATTCATTACAAAAATGTGTCATGTCTTTTTTAGTTTTAAAAGGCTGATCATTTGAGTCAGTTACATGTATGTCATTGCTTGTTTTACTATTGGCATTTGTAGCTTCATTAATAATATTGTAGATTTTTTTCATGTCGTTATTACTATTATTAATTTTTGCTTCAGTTATAATCCTGTTAAGTCGATTTCTGTATGTCTTGTAATTTATAACGCGTTGGATGTCATGTCTGTTTTTAGTTATCTGTTTTTTCATTTTGTCTCGGTTTTTAATGGATACAATAATTGCATTGGATATCCATGGTTTGATTTTTTTTACTTTTAAAATTTTCCTTATTTTTATGGATTTGCAGTCATTGTAGGTATTGCAAAAAATTTCATAAAATGACCTCCAGGCTTCGATGGCATCATCACAAGATAAAACTGATACCCAGTCCTTCAACCTAATCATATTTATGAATTTCACAACATCAAACTGAATTACTGATTCATCAGGGGTTTGTTGAAGGGATTCCGATCCATCATAGATTTGCAAGTACACAGAAAAATGATCAGTGGTGTTATTATTTATGACGGAGGGTAACAAATGAGTACTATTATTATTTAAATTTTGCTTTACAAATATATGATCAATGCAGCTTTTAGATTCAGTTGTAACTCTAGTATATGTATTTATGACAGATTTGTATGCAAGAGACATAAGCACTGATAAATAGCTATTTGAGATTTGAGAGGTGCAGTCAAGGATGTTAATATTTATATCACCCACAAATATGTTTATATTTTCAGTAGAAGTATTGTTAAGAAAATTTTCTATATCCATTACGAAATTTTTTTGGCATGTGGAGGGTAATCTGTAGCACGTGACTACGCTGAAAGTTGTGTTTTTTATTTTAAAATTTATTTTAGAAACTGTAATCGATAAAAGCGGTAATACGGTGTGATCTATATTACAATCAATGTTATTATTAATGAAAAGAAGTAGGCCATCATTTTGGTTTAATTGGCTATTGTTAAAATGAGTCGTGAAACCAGGAATGTTAAATTGGTTTAGATTAAAATTATTTCTGGTTTCTCCAAGTATGACAATGCCAATGTCCTGCAGATCACAAGACTCAAGAAAAATTAAAACCTCTTCAAAATGCTTAGTAGCACTGGAAATATTAAAATGTAAAACCTCCAACGTTCTATTCCTACCCTCTATCCTATCTTTAAATTCGTCCATGTCATCTGTTTGTTGTTGTTGTTCAGTTTTTGTCTCCGCTTCTAAAGAATTTAATATTTGTGTAATATCCATAAAAGAGAAAAAAATATGTGCGACTCCCTACTACTTAGAGTAGTAGTCAGTGGAGTTCTTGTATCTTTGCAAGTAAAATTTATATGTTGGACAATCGATTGAGAAAGCTTCATGATTGATATCATGATTTAGATTATATTTGTGATTGGAACGTAAACAATTGCAACATTTTTTGTTGATTTTTGTACAATTTTCCAATTTGTGTTCTTCACTGCAAAAATTACAGGTCAATTTATTTTTACAATCCACTTCCTTGTGATCATAGGCGTAGCATTTCTTGCATTTTGGAATTCTTAAATCCTCGTAGACAGGACACCTTTCCCATGATAAGTATACTTTTTTGAGGGCCATAAATTTTCTAAAGAGATCCCCAGAACATTCTGCAAAAAGTGTGCACTTCCCAGTGTGGTATGTCTTAATATATGTTATCTCCAAGTCATCGTCCTTATTTATGAAGCTATTTTGTTTTCTTAGGCAATTTTCTATTTCTTCTTTGGACATATTTGTAGCTGGGGTGATTATTTTAATCCTAGGTTTTCTCAACCGTGGAAGTTTTATATTAAATTTATTATCTGTATCCTGATTCTTAATTTCTGCAATAAGCTTCCGCGACTCTTCTTCAGTGTTGCATTTTATTACCAACACACCATTTTTTTGCAGTTTTAATTGAATTTATACTAATATTTATTAGGCTTGGGTTGAGTTTCTTCTGGATTTGCTTTTTCGTTATTTCCGCATCTTGAGGGTTTTTGGGTTTGATCAGCACAGGTGAAATACTTTTGGCAGGCAAATTGGGTAGTATGTTAGTTTTAGTTGCAGTTGCAGCTGTGATATTTGCATAGGTTTGAGTTGTTTCTAATTGACGTAATTTGTCTTGAAGCATTTGAATTATGGTACACTTATCATCTATAATTGTTTGTTTATCCCCGATTGTGGCTCTTAAACAGTCAAAAACATCATTCTCTCTACATTGAGTGCAAAAATATTTTAGTGTTCGTTTCTGCAAAGGCATACATTTTATCTCCGAACTTGTTAATTCTGAGCATTCTCCGCAGAAGTATGTCCTGCAGGAGTCACATGCAAAGACTACAATCTTTTCTCTGTTGCTCGCTTTCTTCTTCCATTTAATGCATTCGGTTGTATTCATTTTTTGTTCACTAAATAAGCAGCATAGGAAAAATTATTTCACACTATGGCAACAGCGCCAATCCTTTTGACAGTTGGAGTTCGTTGTAGAACAGATTTTTCCCACTTTTCTTGCACTAAGGATGTCGCCTTCACTTCCACCATTACTGTCGGCGGTTTTTTACCGTACGAACCTTCTATCTTTATAACAAATTTATAATAAATAAATGAATTAGTTTTATAATGACTTCCTGGAGAAAATGTAGGTAGGTAGTTCTCATCCACCATTTGGAGAGAACAGACGTGTTGTCAGACTAGAGCTGTCAGTGTCAGAATCTTTGAATTCTTATCAAATTTTTCGACTTTTTCGCCTTTTTCAGTGCAATCTCTTGTGAGTTCTTGCAAAATAAGGTAATAGTACCGCAATGGGTGATAGTAGTGGTGGTAAATGCCCACCACTAGCACCAGATAAATCCGATTTGGAAGAAGACGAAATCATGGATTGTCAAGACTCCATCCATCACCAAACTTCACTAACAGAAAGGGAGAAGTTTCTTGAAGACAAGTACATGAAGCTGATTCACGAGAAGGAAATGAACTGGAAAGGCCGTTTGGAGGAAACGGTACACAAACTAAACACCGAGCATCAAATTAAAATGAATAAGATGGACGAAATCATTCAATCCCTGAAGCAAAAGTTGGACAGGTACGTGAGTCAGCTCTCGCCTTCACAGAATAATACTAACAGTACCAATTCACAGATTACTACACAAAACACAAAAAACTCTAAAATCACGTTTACACAAAACTCCGACTCATTAACCCCCACACAAATTCCAGATTTTGAAATTCAATCCGACGATGACGCAGCAGACACACCATTCCAACCAGCCAAAACAAACAGAAAGCGACCCATTAATAACAACATTACTTCAAATGCAAAAAAGTTACAGGTCGGAACTTCTGAATGGCCGAACTTACCTGTAACAAACAACAAAGCTCTTAAAGAGCATTTCGACAAAAAAACGATCCACTCTGCAGGTCCTACTAAATCCGGCCATACAGTAGCTACTTCCCCGCCCACTCCAACTCTTACCACCACCGCCGATATCGCAGGCAATGCCATAGTGGGAGTTCAAAAGAAACTCCGGGTCCCCCCTTTAGTTTTAAGAGACAAATCTAAATTCAACAACGTAACCGGCTACCTCAAAGTCAACAAAATTGACTTTGGGAAAGCAATTACTGTTGAGGCAGGCGTGAAGCTCCACCCTTCGACACCAAACGATTATTTCAAAATCGTGAGATTCTTTGACGCCCAAAAAATTCCGTATCACTCTTTCCGCTTCCCGGAGGAGAAAGATTTACATGTCGTTCTACGGGGCGTCATCGAAACCTGGACCGAGTCTAAGGTTAAAGAGGATCTAGAGGCGTTGGGCTTCCACCCGACCCGAGTGATCAGGTGGAATAAACGGGATGGTTCTCCACTGCCTTTAATGTTGGTTATTATGCCTAAAACAGAAAAAGGTATATTTGACCTAACGGACTTGGATTGCTTGAAGATCAGGGTTGAGTCCCAGAGATCGAAGTCAAATATTGCACAATGTCACAGGTGCCAATTATACGGCCACTCGCAATTTAAATGTACGGCACCCATCAGGTGCTTAAAGTGCGCAAAAAATCATTTTAGTTTCGAGTGTAAAAATTTCACTCAGGAACAGTTAAAATGTGCAAATTGCGGCGGGGATCACCCCGCAAACTTCCAGGGATGCGCAAAGCACCCACGCAATTTGTACAGTAGTAATAAGCCTCCAATTTCCGCCAGGCCAAACATTCCTCCGCCCACATTTCAATGGGGCACTCAAAATAACGCAAATTTGAGCGATAAGTCTTCAACCGAAAAACCAGCATCAGAGGCGCTAGAGACAGCGTTGCAGGCCACATTGCAATCATATATGGGTGAATTTACCAAAATGATGCAGCAGCAAATGCAGCTGCAAATTCAAAATATGCTGTCGTCGTTCACCTTAACTAAAAAGTAATGAGTTTGCAGTGCGAGGTTGTCTACTTTAAGTTGGCTACGATAAATATTAACGGGTTTAAAGGCAAAAAACTTGAAATTATTGACTTTGTTGAGCGAAACGAGATTGATATTCTGCTTGTTCAGGAAACATGGTTCAAAGGGGAGCGCCTCACGTTTCCCAATTTCAATGTGTTCAGAAACGACAGACCTTTGAGGCAAAAAGGGGGTACCATGGTTCTTGTTAAAAAGAATATTATTGCTCAGGCCGTGCCAGGCCCGTGCAACTGCCAGCACATCGAGGGCACATTCATTCGTGTTAAAACAAAAACCAAATGGGTTCACCTGGGCTCTGTTTACTGCAGTCCGTCTATCGAGTTCGATGGCATATGTCTGGGCAAGGTTTTTGATACTAACGAAACGATAATTATAGGTGGTGACTTAAATGCAAAACATCGCATATGGGGATGTCGGAACCAAAATAATAGAGGTCGCACTTTGTATGACAAGTCTTTAGACTATAATTTTCACATTATTCCGCCGAGGGAGCACACTCATTCGTGTTCGTATGGGCTCCCGGAGATTCTGGATATTTTCGTGGTAAAAAATACGGATCTGCTTTCTCAACCTGTGGCTCTCTGCGACCTGACTTCCGACCATCTTCCAGTTGTAGTAGAGTATGGGAATCCTCAAGAGAAGGGGCATGGGTCTATTTCAGTTACCTCCACCAATTGGACCATGTTCAGGCGTCTATTGGAAAATGCAGATCCGCTGCCGCCAATTCAGGTGGATGCAGATATTGACTTCGCCGTAATGAAAGTCACTAACGCCATTAACTCATCAATGGCCAGAGCTTCTACCACAAAAGTATCCAGATTCTCTAAGTACGGAGTCTTAACTAATGAAATCAAAGAACAAATTAGAGCCAAAAATAGACTTATGAACCGGGCGTATCGCACTGGTGATCCACGCATAAAAGCAGAGGCTAACAGAGCCATGCAGCATGTTCGTGATTTACTGAAAGCTCAAGAGTCCTCTCTGTGGGAGAATAGAGTTGCTAGCCTCAGTATTGAGGATAATAGCTTATATAAAATGACTAGATCTCTAACAAGGGGCGACAAAAGGCCTATGTCCTTTATCAAAAATTCTTTTAACAACGCGTTAGTCTCCGATCCCAGGGAAAAAGTTGAACTGTTCGCGGACAGCCTCCACGAACAGTTCAATGACAACCCCACGACGGATCCAGAGAGGGATGCGCGGGTCTCCAGAACGATACGAATTTATAGGTCTATCGGGCACCCCATTCAGAATATTCGCAATATTCATATGGAAGAAGTCAAAGACCTTATTAAATTTATTAAAGTCAAAAAGGCTCCGGGCTTCGACGGCATAAAGACGAAGGCGTTAAAGAACTTGCCCGACAATGTGATAACAGACGTAGTAAACATCGCACAGGCTATTATCGAAAAAGGCCATTTCCCCAAGGTTTGGAAAAAGGCCAAAGTGGTTCTTATCCCTAAACCAGGACAAGATCAAACATTGGTAGTCAGCTATAGGCCTATCAGCCTTCTGTCATGTCTTGGCAAGGTTGTTGAAAAACTTGTACTTCATCGTATTAACGATTTTGTATTTGACAACAACATTTTACCACCAGAGCAGTTCGGTTTTCGGACTGCTCATTGCACGGTTCGCCAAACGACTAGACTGGCTTCAAATATCCGAAATGGCTTTAACAGACGATTCAGTACGGGAGCGGTCTTTTTCGACGTCAGCAAGGCCTTTGATAAGGTCTGGCACGACGGACTCATTTTAAAGTTAATAAGGTTAGGTATGCCAAACTACCTAATAAAGGTGATTCATTCATTTTTGACGGACAGGATTTTCGCGGTCTCGTCAGAGAATGCGATATCAACTGTGCGACACGTCAGAGCCGGAGTACCGCAGGGCTCCCCCCTTGCGCCGGCTCTGTACAATATCTATACCAGCGATATTCCTAAATTCGGTCAAACAGAGCTGTATCTGTTTGCTGACGATACCGCGATTACCGCCACCGCCAAACAGCCAAGGTTGGTAGTCTCTAAGCTGCAACGTCACATAAAACTTATCGAGGCGTGGTTAGATAAATGGAAAATTCGCCTTAATGATGCCAAAACCCAAGCTATCTACTTTTCAAGAGCCAGAAGCAAATTTCCACAAACCAGACTGAAAGTCAAAAACACCAGTCTAAACTGGGGTGAGAAAGTTAAATATCTGGGTCTGAGCTTTGATAAGCGGCTGGCATGGACAGACAACGCTGACCAACGCTTGAAAAAAGCAAATGGTCAACTCAGTGCCATCTACTCTCTCATCAACAGTAGAAGTAGACTATACTTACGGACAAAGACATTACTTTACAGGACAATTATTCGGCCAGTTCTGATTTATGGTGTCGCCTCCTGGTGCACCTTGAATAAGTCAGCTTTCCGCAAATTTCAAACCTTTCAGAACAAAGTCCTTAGAATCATGACGGGTGCTCCACGCTTTACGATGGTGCATACTCTACACAATGACCTACAAATGCCGACAATCACTGAACACATAGACAAACTCATTATCGATTACTACAAACGGACGGACGTTTCCCTGAATCCTCTCATTACACGATCACACATCCACTCCAATCCCAACAAACCATACAGGCTGCCGAGAGACTGGCTCACTCCTGTTGTGCCACCTCGTCGCCCCCTTCCACTACAATAAATAAATATAACACCGGACCAAAAATAACTTAAAAGTAACTACCTACTTCCCCGCTGCCCCCCCCCTTTAAATTAACTATGAAGCAATCTTCTGAAATCAACCCCCAAATTATGTCCCGCTGAACAGCAACCTATTAAGAAATAGAAGTAATAGTCGCAGACTAACTTAAGAGACAATCATGATCCTATATGTAGGTAGGTACAGTCCGGTGCAGGTGCGTCATTACCTCCGCATGACTAAAACAATTTAAATCTAATTAAAACTACGAGATTTAAAAAGTCAAAACAAAGTCTAAGTTCATAAACGTCAAAATTTTCGTGGCTAGCGTTCAGACTATAATATGAATTATCCATAATAACTTACCGCCAACACGGAAGTATGATAAAAATGGCTCTAAAAAGAATAGTTTAAAGGATTCAATTCAATTTTAAGGCACAAAAACGTTTAATATCAAATTAAAATTGACCGATCAAAGCGATAACTTTGACTTCAATGGACAACTCTCTAAATATTTCTCTCTGTTTAGTACGTTACTTTCAAATCAAGACGTATTGCGCAAGCCCAGAGACGCTCTGTAATGTTTTTATACACTTTTAAGGCTATAATAAATAAAGATGGGAAGGGTAAATCACGTTGTCTCTTAATCGTTGATCCCTGACGCAACGACAAAGATCCACCGTGCCGACTGTATAGATGTGTGTTAACATGTGTAGGTATTTATGATTAAAAATTGACTTATTTTATCAGTAGTGATAAAATAATTTATTATTTAAACACTAGTGATAGAAATGAACCACATTTAACAACGGAAATCAAATGCAAAACAATCACTTTTCATAATTATTGAATCAAGCGTATTGTAAAACGAATTTAAATCAAAATTTTGCAGTTATGCTTCTGCTGACATAGATAAGTAATACGTAACACAAACTGTTTTACCTATGCAAACATCGACCACACCATTTTAGAGCGGCTACATGGCGTGAAATGCCTAGTGCCTAGTAACTAGATTTGCACAGTAAGTTTAAGGATATTTTATTATGAAGTTTGTTTTTGCTTTGAGCAAACTCATTCAACAACTCTATATACAAGAATATTGCAATTTGAAATTGGAGTAAACAGTGGTCGGTGCATGGTTAAATTTCGTAGGTAAATGATTGCTAATTAAATCAAGATAGCAAAGTTTTGTAAAGCAGAGTGATACAGCATTCCTTGATAATACACATAGTTTAAATGCATTGCTAAAACAAAAAATTTACATATAGTTACATATTATGAATGAGAAAATTTCATTTTTATTTTCTAATTTTTTTTTAATGCTCTCTATTTTCATATGCAAATTTTACATAGAAAGTGATTATATGATCTATTGATACAGTTCTTTTAAAATAATATCATATTGTTCCGGACAAAGCAAGGTAATTCATATATATAAACCGGTAACAGTCAAAAAATTTAAATCCCTAAAGCCTTGGCGACAAGATTCTCCGAAATTCAAGCCTTTAATAATACGAACAGCATACTTTTGTAATATAAAAACCCTGTTAACATTTGTGGCCCTACCCCATAAACAATGCCATATCTTAGTTTTGAATAAATGTAATGTTTTTAGTATGAAGTCACTACATTGATTTGACATTGTTCTCAGTCCAAAACATACAGATGACAACCGTTTACATAAGTTATTAATATGCAAGTTATAGGTTAAATGGCTATCAACATAAAACCCTAGAAGCTTCACTTCTTCCAGAAAGTCTAATCTAATTCCATTGAGGTTGATTCTCTCTACACTTAAGTTCGACTTTACCGACCTAAATAACATGCATGCAGTCTTATCGTTGTTTATGACCAATTTATTCTCAAACATCCACTCACTAGCCATGGCAAAGACCAGATTGACCACCGGTTCAACCTCGTCGCCATGTGATACCTTGGATCCTTGTGGGACCCCTACATTAATATCTACCACGTCCGAGAATACTGGACCCATGTCAGATGACATCTTGACCATTTGTGTCCGACCCTCTAGATATGTCTTAAACCAATGCAGTGGAACCCCTCTAATTCCGTAGAGATCCAATTTTTTTAGTACAATATCGTGACTCAAAGTATCAAAAGCCTTACTTAGGTCAATATATAAGGCAATCCCGATTTCTTTTTTGTCTATAATCTTATTTATTTCATATAAAAATGAAAATAGGGCAGTTTCCAAGCTTTTACCCTTTACAAATCCATTTTGGGACGAATGTATAGGATTGTACTTTTTTAAGAACGAGTAAAGTTTATTGTACATAGTTTTTCGTATATTTTCGAAAAAGTACTTAACAAGCTAATTGGACGAAAGTTCGTAACATCTGTTGGATCTCCTTTTTTGTGAAGCGGCTTTACTATAGCTATTTTAAGTTTTTTTGAGAAGATACCCGTTTCCAAGGAGCAATTGACTGTATGTGTTAATGGCAAGGATATCCAACTTTTTACATGTTTTAATATTCTACTTGAAACGTCATCTTGGCCTGTAGGGAACGATGATTTCAAATCCGTTAATATTTTGATAATGTCTGCTTCAACAACGGGCGAAGCAAAAAAGGTATTTTCCTGATAATTTACGCAATTTTCAATGTACCGGTGGTCAATCTCTGATCTAAAAGTGCTCGATAAGTTTGAACCAATCGAACTAAAATAGGAGTTAAAGTGGCATGCTGTCTCTTTTTCGGTCAACATTTTATTGTTAGATTTAATACAGATTTTAGATTCAGAGTCACCGCGCACTTGATTTTTCTTGCTGTTAATAATTTCCCACATTTTTTTAGATTTATTCTCGAGGTTTAAAATTTGATCATTATGATAACGTTTCTTTGCGTTACTTAACATTGTTTGATAGAATTTATTTAGAATGTTATAGGCTTTTTTAAAAGACGGGTATTTTTTTATTAGCAAAGAAATTGTTACAAGTGTATTTTTAACACGGGTAATTTCTGGAGTAATCCAGCGTCGGTGTATTATATTTTTATTTGATCTCTTTCTCACGCGTTTTAGAGAAAAACACAAATTGAAATAGAAAGAAAATTTATTAAAAAAAGATTTAAAGGCCTTTCGACAACGACAGGGTATCAACCTAGTCCTCCCCCCTCAGAGAAAACTGAAACTTCTTACTGTTTTCATCGGAGAAATACCTCTTGTAAACAAAGATAGACTTAGTTTTCCGTTTTACGCATTTCAACTTTAAAACTTGCGCATGGTGATCTGAAAAACCCGACTTAATAATTTCTACACACATAATACTTTGATTACATACCAAAAAATTATCCAGGCATTTTGAGGAGGTTGCTGTGACTCTGGTTGGTGAGTTTATTACATATTTAAGATCATGCGATAATATTAAGTACTGAAATCTGGACAAATCTTTCGATGGTACAATGGTGTCTAAGTTAAAGTTACCTCCCAGGATCACTTCATACTTATTAGCTAAAATATTACCCAACAAATTATTCAGTTTAAACAGAAAATCATTAATACAAGCACTTGGTGGTCTATATACCGCAACTAATAGAAGTTTCCTATTAGGAATTCTTACGGCGCAGCATTCCATATTTCTAAGAACGTGATATTTTGATACGTCAAAGCTTTGACAGTTAATAGTGTTTTTTGAATAAATAGCCACACCTCCATGCTCTGCGGCACTTCGACATTGAGAGGCGCATAGAGAGAAAAGTCGTAGTGAATCGGACAAAAAGTATTAGTGTAAACGTATTCATTTCCATCGCAGCAAAAATAATGGACAACCTCGGGGTCCGGTAAAAAATGACAGCTACAATAATACTTTTTATCCGATTCACCACGACTTTTCTCATTCTTATTTTTCACGGACGCGAAACTCTTTGTGTGATTATATATTCTATGATAAACTTTATTGCCCTATTTTCCGATCATCAAACACAACTTTATCGCATGATCAAATAAAATTAGCTTTCTTTAATTATTTTATGATAATTTCCATTACTGTCAGGGTCAAATTTTCATGACATGCGAGTTCATCACACAATGTGTTCCCTTTAAAAAAATTAATATAATTATTTAAACTGGTCAACAAAAAGATCGGCAAAAGCAATTCTTAGCACCATTTTCAGTTAGCCGTTACATTTTTAAAAGTTACTTTTTGATGCGCCTATTTAGTGTAGATTATGCAGAGTAACACAATTTGTCGGGAAAGTTAGAAACTTCATATAATACTGGGTGTAAAACAAAACCGTGCAAAGATTGCAAAAGTTTGGTTGCGCCAACAAGGTCAGCCAGTAAGAATATGGCTTACTTTCGGGACCGTATAAGGAGGTAAAAGTAACCTTAATTTGTCAGAAAAAAAAAGTCCTAAAGTACACCTTAACCGAAACACAGAGCCCCAAATGAGTACTCAGCGACTTACCTTTTCGGCTCTGACTTTTTAGCCGACATGTATAATTTAATGTGGTTTTATTATTTTATGTAGGCGATAAGGATTCATAAAACCATACTACTGTAGATGTTTTACATCATCAGGGAGGGCAGGAACGGAATTGCCACCACACTCGTTGGGCCAAAATTTCGACAGGTGTCATTTTACAGAGATGAAAACTGATTTTGTAAATACTCTGGTCATTCTTCTTTTTGATTATATAAACACAGTAACTAATCGAATAACAACATAACTAATAAATAATTCACATTTAAATAAAAATTTGTCAATATTACATCTCATTAATGCTCACATGCATCTAACTTTTCGACAAGCACTCAGCAATTGTGTGGATGCAAGAATAGTTTATTCTGATTTATTTCCAAATCAGAGTGTGCCACATGAAGGAACCATTGAAAGGTTTGTTTACTTCAGCAAATTTTCGGAATAGTACCTCTGCACGTTTCCTTAGGCGAAGGATGTTATCGTGTTGAATTGAAACAATATTCCAGGATTTCCTGAATTTCCTTGAAATGGTGTGTTGTTCTTTCTATCAGATCTTTTCTGGTGTAAACTGGTGTCGAATATACAAGCCTCTTTAAACTTCTTCATAAAAAGAAATCCAATAAAGTCATGTCGGGCGACTTCGGTGGTCATAAAATAGGACGACCTCGACCTATTCACAATAAAACCACTTTATAAGAAAGGTTGCTTAGAAGATCTTAATAACTTTAAACCCATTAGTCTACACAAACTATTTTGGATCACTTAGAAAATAAACATCTAGCTTTGGTATGTTCCTAGCTTTGAGTAAAGCATAATATGATTGCATAGATAAGGATTTACTTTTGTTGAAGTTAAGTAGATATGGCATTAGAGGTAGTTCTTATGCGTGGATTAAATCTTATCTGTCAGATAGGATGCAAAGAGTGGTAGTTCGGGATGACAGCAAGGAAGTGAAGTCGGATATATAAAGGAACAGTATGGGCATAGCTCAGGGTAGTATTCTGGGACCTATTTTATTTATACTTTTCTTAAGTGACTTGAGCAATATTGTAGAAAATTTTACGATAACAAATTACGCTGATGATACTAACCTGTTGGGTCCAGGTTTAAACATGCAGGATACTGTTACAAGGGCAGAAGTTGCTTTCGAAAGAACAGATGAGTGGTTTTTACAGAATAAGTTAATTTTAAATGATGAAAACCCCAAATTGATTTTATTCAGAACAAAGCAAAAAATAGAAAAAACCCGATAATATTGCTTTAAGTGGATCAAACTATATGTTTGATAATAGCACTATATTTTTGGGTTTAACTATAAAACAGTTCTTGTCATGGAGCAATTATACTGACACGTTGTGTCTTAAATTAAGTAGAGTTTGTTGTGGGATCAAAGTAGTATAAAATTACATGAATTTAAATAGTTCAAAAATACTGTATCATGCAAACTTCGAATCAGTAATGAGATATGGCATACTGTTCTGGGGAAGTAGTTCCGACTTGCAGAGGGTTTTTGTAGTACAAAAAAGGTTAGTAAGGACAATAAATAAAATTAACTTTTTAGAGTCCTGCCGAGGAATATTTAAAAAATTGAATATTATGACAGTGTATGCTCTCTACGTGTTTGAATGTTTAATGTTTTTATTTAGAAATAGGGAAAAATTTGAGACTGTAAATAGTGGTAGAACCAATAATTTATTGTATCCTCGACATCGTCTTACAGTAACTGAAAAAAGTCCATATTATATGTGTATTAAGTTGTACAATACATTGCCAAATAATGTTACAAAAAGGTTTTAATAGAGACTGAACCATATTCGCTACAGGACTTTTTAAACAAGGAATGGTAATTCTATTCCCATATTATAACGTCATTTCATTTTGTGTATACTTTGTGTATTATAATTCGAAATAAAGAAGTATTATTATTATTATTATTATTATTATTATTGTTATTATTAATATTATTATTATTATTATCCATCGATTACCAACAGTATTTGAAAAGTGCTGACAAACTAAATTGCTAAAATCTACCGTTGTACATCTGATACATACATACATCTGATTTCTAATTGTGAATAAATCGTTTAAGTTTGTTGGAAGAATTACAAATAAATGGAACCATTTAATCTGCCTTCGATAAGGAACGGTCCAATGAGATGATTCTCAGTAATCCCCGCCCACATGTTAACCATGAACCTTTGTTGGTGCTTTGTTTGTAATGTTGCATGAGGATTTCCTTCCTGCCAGTTATGCAAATTATGGCAATTTATTACTTCGAATCGGGGGAAACATACCTCGTCCTTGAACAAAACAATACTGGTAAAATTATGATTTTGCCTAAATCGTTGCAAGAATGAATTGCTCAGTTTATCCTTGCAAGGATGTAGTTGTACCTACAGGTTTCTTACACTATTGGAAGAATTTTCAGCTCTCATCTCATCCAGAGTATCCTCTTTTAATTGAGGGTTCCTTTCTCTTCTTGGAGGTCCTTCTCCGCCACGATGCGGTAAAAAGTTCCTTAAATGGATTAGTAAAGATAAATCATTTTTTTATTTCACTCTACCTTCTTCTCTTAAGTCAATATCAAGCCTTTCAAAAGTTCTTCGGTGCAGTAAACGTCGGTTTGGAAATATATCAAAATAAATTATTTTCGCCTCCACACAATTGTCGAGTGCTTGTTCATAAATTATATACATGTCAGCATATTTAGTTTAGGAGAGAATACCTGAATATTCACAGCAAATATATTATTAGCAATAGTTTTATTACTAGCAAAGAAAATGCCTTTTTGCTTCGATAAAGTCTACTTTTCTGCTATTGCTTTAAAAAACTTGTAAAATTCTCCTTAAATTAGAATATTTTATTTTTTATTTGAAAGGAATCGTTTTTGAATAAAAATTACTTTTTTGGCATAAAAACACATTTCTAACCTAAATAACCGCCTTGCTACTATTGATAAATTTTATTACTGAAAATTTTTCCTCCATTGCTGTAATTAGAATATCTGCATTCATAGTGCACTCTGCTACGGTAAAAAAGAAACCTGAAAATAGTCAATCAGCTATATTCCTTGAGCTGAACGATTAAATCGGTAAGGGACTTGGCCATTAAGCGAGCGCGATGACTCCGACGACGCCATTTTCCATTTGCATTTGCCTGAATCAACTTTCCAGTAGAACGTGAAGGCTGCGCCACAAACTATTTTGAAGTTTTGTATTTGGTGTTTAGTGATTTTTAAGTAAAATTGACGAGTTTAAAGATGGCAAAATTTAGAAAAGTTAATTTTCGTTGTTATATAGTGTGTATCAGCCAAATGGAATAAATTCGATAATAAATACATGGGGGCGTGTCCGATAAAACGCACAATAAAACTTTTTATACAGGGTGTGTCATGTAACAGTGGCCAATACTAACTTTCTTATTTTAAATGCAATACCCTGGATGTTATTCAATTTTTGGATTCTATAGAAAATTCTAGACATATTTCATGTACAATATCCTATACCCATCTTAAACTGTTTTGGAAATATTAACTGTTTTCAGATTTATTGCAAAAATCAACAACACACTTAAAAACTAATAAGTAATATTGTTTATTTCTTGATAATGTAAGAAACAAAAAAAAACATTAATGTAGGAGATGTTGAAAATTGATGTTAACATGTTTTTACTGATATGAAATAAAAAAGAGGTAAAAAAAGCGGTTTTGTTTACTTTTGTTTAAAACGCCTGAACTTAGCAAATTGTTGTCTGTCTGCATGATAGTAGTTGACAGTGTTATAGTTGTTTGAATTTCGTTAACTGCATATCAGTATATATATGTACAGTGTCACCATTAAAGTCCGCACCATATGGAACTTTTTTTTATTAATGAGGTTAGTTAAAATTAAATTTCGGCAATCGTTTTTGCTTCAAATTAGACTAAAAATTATATAATCAAATGTCACCATCTGTCATTCGGTATCTGTCAAAAATTACATTTTAATCAAAAAATGCTGAAAAATGGCATTGTTTTACCGAATTTCAAAAAATTTATTAGAAAAAGTTGTTTCTAGTACAATTCTTGGCCTAAATACAAAGTTTCAGCTTTCTAGCTCAAAGTTGATTTTTTTGCCATTTTTTCTAATTAACTTTTTTTTTATTTAATGTAAGTTCGCTTAATGGATATTAAACTATTTGCTTATACCATACTCAATATTTTATTTAGTTTGTATGAGCTTTTTTTTACTAGAATGCCATTTTTTTTCGAAATTTAAAATTAGAGGCAAAAAAATTTGACACAGGTGGTGCAAAGTTATCCTAATTTAAAAATTTTAACAAATATACGTCAGATATTCCATTTTTTTGATAGTACATACACCTAAGAAGTTTAAAAAACTTATAATAAAATTCCCAGATATCAGATTAGTTCAAAATTTAGACACATTTTCTTTTTATCCACAATAAAATATCAAGGCAATTTTGAATTTTAAGGGTAGGCTATGGAAAAAAAAACGAATTAGAGTGCCGAATAAATAAAAGAAATGTCATAAATTTGAATATTTTCGCAAGTTATAGTTTTCAGTGTTATCACCAATGTTGTCCATTCAAGAAATAATAGAAATTGTCTTAATTTGTGGAGAGAATATGCCTCACCGGCAAGTATCTGCCATTTTTAATGAGAGGCATCCAGAAAAAAATTTGCAGCATAGCACTGTTTCAAGAATAATGTCAAAATTTAGAGAAACTGGATCTGTTCAAAATAATTTTAAGAAACCTCACGCGGCAAGTAAATACGATGAAGCAGCACAACTTGATGTTTGTTTAACTGTTATTGACCACGGTCAAACTAGTGTAACCAAGATAAGTGATTCAACAGGGTGCAAGAGGGAAAGCGTTAGAAAAATTCTTCAGAAAAATCGATTTCGGGCATATAAACCCAAGTTTATAAACACATTAAAAGAACGCGATTTTGATATCCGACTTGATTTTTCGTTTTGGTATCAGGGACAATATGAGGAGAATATTCTTTTTCCATACAAGATATTATGGACAGATGAAGCCACTTTCTCTTCGAATGGTACCGTGAGCTCACAAAATTGCCGATGGTGGTCCCAAGAAAATCCTAACTTCACAATTGAATGTCGCGACCAGTATCATTTTAAAACCAATGTTTGGTGTGGAATTTTGAAAGATGAGCTTATTGGACCATACTTCTTTAGAGTAAACTTAAATGGTGAAAGGTACCTGAATTTTCTTGATAACGAGATTACCGAAGTTTTGGATAACATGCCCTTACACCATAGACATAACTTATGGTATCAGCTTGATGGTGCACCCATACATCAAACTGTAGCAGTGAAAGAACGCATAAACCAATTATTTCAAAACAGAGTTATAGGGCGTGATAGAGAATGTCACTGGCCACCCAGGTCGCCTGACATAACCCCACTAGACTTTTTTCTGTGGGGTTATCTTAAGCAGAAAGTTTATAAGAATCGACCGCTTAGAAATATCGAGCATTTGGAACAAACGATTAGACAGTGTTATGCCGATATAAGACCAAGCTTTTTACAAAATGCTGTCAAAGACGTTTGTAGACGGACGGGTGTTTGTATAGAGCGAGAAGGACGTCACACTGAAATGTGAAAATTATATTGCTTTTGTGTTACCTATTTAAAATGATTCAAGTTCCTTTTTGTTCCTTTTAATAATAATGATAGTTTTAAGTATAAAATAAAATTTTTATCAAATATTTAGATATATTTGTCATTTGAAAAACGAAACATCTGACGTCTATCTGTTAAAATTTTTAAATTAGGATAACTTTGCACCACCTGTGTCAAATTTTTTTGCCTCTAATTTTAAATTTCGAAAAAAAATGGCATTCTAGTAAAAAAAAGCTCATACAAACTAAATAAAATATTGAGTATGGTATAAGCAAATAGTTTAATATCCATTAAGCGAATTTACATTAAATAAAAAAAAAGTTAATTAGAAAAAATGGCAAAAAAATCAACTTTGAGCTAGAAAGCTGAAACTTTGTATTTAGGCCAAGAATTGTACTAGAAACAACTTTTTCTAATAAAATTTTTTGAAATTCGGTAAAACAATGCCATTTTTCAGCATTTTTTGATTAAAATGTAATTTTTGACAGATACCGAATGACAGATGGTGACATATGATTATATAATGTTTAGTCTAATTTGAAGCAAAAACGATTACCCAAATTTAATTTTAACTAACCTCATTAATAAAAAAAAGTTCCATATGGTGCGGACTTTAATGGTGACACTGTATATATATGGTTTATTTTACAGAAATGCACAACATAACAATTTTACAGATGATTGGTTATGGAGATTAAACATGGACACAAATGGAAGTTGCTCGCTTATTTCATGAAAAATTTCTAAATTTGCCGCCTATAACCCAGGGGACAATTTTATTAGTAAAATAGAAAAGCATCTTCGCCAGCTTGGACATGTAAAGCAGATAAAAAAGTAGCTGTCAATGCAATAAGTGATGATACCAAATTAGATATTATGCTTTAGTTTCAGGAAAACCCACATACTTCTAGTCGAAAAACAGCCCCAATGTTCAATGTTTGCCATTCATCGATTATTCGAACATTACAAGAAAATATGACATGAGCTCATGGAAGACGATTTTGATAGGAAAACGTATTTTTGTGAACAAATGATGACAATGTTAGATAATAATGTGATCCAATTAGAACATGTTTTGTTTTCTGATGAGTGCACCTTTACACTTCACGGTCATGCTAATCGTCAAACTTAACATCGGTTGCCGAACACGTTGAAATATTCCCGGCGTATGTCTTATATGATCACATCCGTTGGATTGATTAATTCTTAATTATTATTTGAAAAATGTGCTAAAAATTGCTGTTGCCGATCTTTTTGTTAACCAGTTTATATAATTGAAGTAAAACTTAATGTATCGTGTATAAGATATTGCGCGTCGGTCGTAAACACCCTTTAGCGCCCTTAGTTGTTAATGGCCCTCGGCTCAAGCCTTAGGCAATTATATTTACGGGCGGCGCGGGCGCCTAATGCTTAGATCACGACCTAAATATTATGTGAAAATTTCATATTCAGCTCTCTACCTAACATAGAGTTTATTGAATTCAGTGGCAACTCGTGACAAAAACATTGGAGGGTTCACAAAATATAATATGTAAAAAATGGCGCATATTGTTCCAAAGAAATCCACCAAAAGATTCCTTTACAAATTGCACCATATATATACTCCGTTTTAATTTTGGGGAATATTCAAAAACATAAGTCAAATTCAATCTGCAATATTGTCTGTAATAATAACTTGATGTTAAGTTTTATATCAAGGTTTGAAAGACCAATGTTTAATGACATGCATTATGCAAAGTTCTAAAAAATTCAGGGGAAAGCCGAGAAGTAAAATAGACGGGGGTCGGTTGTATCAGGGTACCGTTGGAACAACGCTAATAATTTAATAGTAATTTACGTAACAAGTTCCGAAAGTGATATTTTACGGGATGAGTAGGAACTTTTCAGGACGAGCCGTAAGCGAGTCCTGCAATCCTGAGTCCCGTAAAATCACTTTTGGATTGTGTTACGTCAAATATTTTTTCTCTAGCCGTTTTGTATGTTAAAAAGGATATCGATGGATAATAACGTATGAACATATAGACAATTACATATAACAATCACTCTTATGAATACATTACTAATGAATATTAATGACACAATTATGACAAATAATTATATTAATATTATTAGGGATATTAACAGAAAAGGCAGTGTTGAAATTAGAATTAGACGCATCAGTAATTATTGTACTAATTTTTCAGATATTAATTTTGTTACGGCCCTTTTCAATCTGTGAATTTTGTTTCTTAAAAAATTTTCTATGTATCCCTCTGCTACATTGGTTGATTTCCATCCTCCCTGTCTCTTTATATTAGCTAGATATAGCCTTCCCTCAACTAAATAATATAAGATTTTGGTTACTTTCTTCTTCGCTAAATTGTTTATATTACCACCACTTTCAACGAGTAAAGTGGCTGAACTCCTGCGTAAACAGTGCCCAGTGTATTCTTTGGGATTCGGTAATTTAAGAAATTCAGCAATTGTGCAGGCAATTTTTCCAAAAAAGTGAATACCAATAGGTTGTATTGTACATTTTTCGTTTTTATAATAAACAAATGATCTACGATGTGGCGTGTATGCTTGACGTAATGACAAATATTTTCTGTATAAAGATATATTATTTTCCCCAATGACGACAAATGTTCTTTCCATATTCATTTTAGAATTAGGAATTTTAATCACTAACATGGTTGTCTTATCTTCTATATCATCCGAACTCATTTTACAAAGCTCTTCACGACGACAAACGCCTGCCAAACCAATTATTAATTAAACCTAAAATAAAAAAAAAATTAATCACAAGGAAGAAGAGGAATTAGATTTAATTACATTACCTCTGTCATTAGGTACATATTATCCCCAGCTTCTAATAAGAAGTAATTTATTTCTTCTTTATTCAATACTCATGGTTTTTTTGGTTTATAGCCAATAGATTTTCTTTTAAGGAAAGCAATAACTTTGGGATAGCGGCTTATATCTATAATATTTTTAATATTAATTGTGGTTTAATAGTAGTAATTGCTCCAGAGGCTTAAAGGCTTAAAGATTTTAGATATTTCCAATAAATATGCAAGAATCACTTGTTCATTATTTATAGTATGTACATTTTTATTATTGCTCCATTTTTGAAATAAATTGTAGACCAATTAATACCTCTCTCTTGACTTTACTGGCAATAATTCATAAGAAGCCGCTTTAGCAGATTAAATAATCTCATGTGGACTCATTTCAGCCTCACTTTCACTAGTGATTTCCATTTTTCGGATTTGAAAAGCGAAAAAACACACACCAATGTTACATGACAAGCGATATCATAATAAATAACAAAGTTAATGTTATTGTCAAAGCCGCCTACATAGATACTCCAATCGTCCCGAAAGTAACAAGAATCGTCCCGAAAGTAAAGAAATCGTTTCGAAACTGAAAAAAATCGCCCCAAAAATAGCTACTTTCGGTACCAATTTTGTTAAGTGGTACTCTCGATTTAATAAGTCATACCCAAAATTTTGTTTTCGAGACGGCTGCAGAAAAAAAGTATTTGCGACAGAAGAGCAAGGGCAGACAGACGCGCTTTCGAGCTCTGTGAGTGTGATTTTAAGCATATTACACGCATGCGAGAAAGATCATTGTATTTTTGTGAGCAGAAGTGCAGGTCGCGAATTATAGCCTGCGCTTTGATCTGGTAGTGCGCAGTAGATATTATATAATAGGTAGGGTAAATGCTATAGTTGCTGCCACCTCGTTATCCTTCGTCTTCGACGCCATATCGTCCTCCTTCACAGATGGTTAAACACTAGGAAGCTCCGTCTGAATGAGGAGGAGACGCAGGCCATACATTTTTTTAGAGGCAAGAACTAAACTGCCTTAAACCAAAGTTCAAGTTTGAAACGTCCAAATTGATCGGAAAAATAAAATAAAACACTTAGGTCTCACGTTCGATAGGAAGATGCTATGAAATGATAATGATAAGTAGAGAGTAGCGAAGGAGCAACGGTTTTTTCGCTCCTAAGCCATAAGGATAAAATAAACTACAAGACAAAGACGAGCATTTACAAAACGGTAATCCAACCAGTACTGATATAAAGGTGTACCTACGTGGTCAACCGTAAACAAAACAAGACTGATGAAACTGCAGACAGTACAAAACAGAGTTTTACACATAATAGTAGACTTATAAAGACACGTACCAAACGACATTATACACAGAGTTATGAACATGGACAAACTTAATGCTTCTTGCTATAAAATTACAAGAAAATATCACCCAAGAGCAAGTACATTCACGAACCCACTTATACTGAAATCCGCACATACGCTCACCACCTGACTAAAAAGACAAATATCCAAAAATCTGGCTTCTCCCTAGCCGTTAATGCAAAATATGCATTAGGGCACTGAAAAAAATTTGAGAAAAGTTCAGAACAATGTTGCAGAAATCCAAATTCAGAGTAATTTAAACAAATCAATCAATAATATAATCGTGAAGATATCTCAACAAATAATAAGAGTAAACGATAAGATATCTGACTGAAGAAAGGTTCTAGTAGGTATAAACCAACGTTTCTTAACCTGTGGGGTGCGCCTCCCTAGGAGGGCATACTAAAAGTAAATGAGGGGCGAGAGCATCATATCGAGAAACAAGGAGAAAAAGAATAACATTAAGAAATATATTTATTTTACTGAAAGAATTGCATCAGTACTGCAAATGTATTTATTTCACAATTATTTTATTGGTGACTACCTTTGGCCTGTCTTGCAGAGTAAAGGTTTTAACCTGAAAGAAGGTCTAATATTAGAAAGTAACACTCTAAGCTCTTATTCTATATTTAGCTGAGATCTATATTTTGTCTTCAAAGCACCCACCGTAGAAAATCCGGTTTCGCAAAGGTAGAATACTCTTGTTTTTAGCGCAGAAAACCTATCTTTCAACCCTGCCCAAAATTCAAAGGGTGATTTATTACTAAATTGTCTTCTTATTTCGCAACTTGCCGTGAAAGCTATAAAGATTTTTTCTTTGGCAGTTAAGAAACCTTCGGGAGAATCTTGAATCCACTCGTAAGTTGCTATCGAGTCAAAGTCAGCAACAAAATATTTCTTTTAAATTCTTTGCCAGCATAATTAGATGATTTTCAGTGGTTACAAAAACAACTTCCAAATATTGTTCTTCGGCCTTGTAAGTTTTAACAGATTCACCCACATTTGCAAACATTTCTAGGATTTTTTGCTTTACATTTCTGCTCCATAATTCCAGTTTTCTACAAAGCATTAACTTCATCACTCGTATCCAACATATATGTGTCATATATACAGGGTGTTTCAGAATAAGATGCTGATTCTTAACGGTGTGAATCCTTAGGTGATTTTAAGAAGAAAAGTTTAAATTAACCTATATCCTTAACCTATCAACTTTTGAACTACAGGGCGTTAAAGTGTAAAGAAAAAAATCGTTTTTCTATCATAACTGTAACAACTTTCTAGCTATTTTTATGAATTTTTCACACATGCCCTCTAAGCATCAATAGCCATTTTTTGGTGTAGAAAAATTTTAAAATTTTTTAACCAGTGGCGTTCTGAAAGGGTTTGGACTAGACATTTTGGAAACATATTATGTACGCCACTGCTTTTTCTCAAGATAAAAAATATTTTTAAAATACTCATTCATTTTATTCCAAATTTAATATCTTGCCTTTTATCGTCCGACAAACAGTTTCCGACAAAAAAAATAAAAAGCATTAAATGCGCATTCGCTATGTGCCTATGGTTTATTTTTTAACATTTAATTAAAACAACTAGCATTAAATAACGTGTGACAAAAACAAAAATAATTTAGATTAGCTGTTGAAAGTGGCCACCACCTGCAAGAATGCATGCTTCAGCTCTTCTCCTCATTGAGTCTCGTACCATTTGAAAAATTCCTGGAGTATTCCTGTAACCAACGTTTTCAGATGTCCCCACAGGAAAAAATCTAGACTGTTTAGATTAGGGGATCTAGGTGGCCACGATTGTGTTCCTCTGCGCCCTATCCATCGATTACTATAATGTTGATTTAAAAACTCTCGTGCTAAGAGACTGAAATGGGCAGGTGCACCATCGTGCATAAACCACATACGATGTCGGGTTAAAATAGGGACGTTGTCTAGCAAATTTGGTAAAGTGTGTTCAAGAAATTGGCGATAATTAATTCCGTTCCATCTGGCTATTAAAAAATAAGGCCCAATTAAATAAACACCAATAATTCCAGCCCAAACATTTACGGCAAATTGCTCTTGGTGGTGGGATTCCGTAATGGCATGTGGGTTTTCTTCTGCCCAGAAGTGATTGTTATGAAAATTTTGTATGGCGTTCCTGGAAAAATTAGCTTCGTCCGTGAACAAAATTCTGGCATCAAATTGGGTATTTTCGGTAACCATTTGAATAAACCATTGGCAGAAATTGATGCGTAATGGAAAATCCCTAGGAAGTAGGGCCTGGACCCGTTGAATATGGTACGGATATAACAAATAACTTTGAAGAATTCTCCAGACTAGGACATGAGTAATATTTAAAATATTCCCAATTTTTCTGGTACTTATATTAGGGTTTTGTTCCACTAAATTTAAAACAGCTTCTTCGGTTTCCGGTGTTCGTGTAGTTTGGTGTGCCCCATTTAAGTAGTTTTTTGTTTCAAAAGATTCCGTTTCACATAACTTTCTGTGAGTTCCTGAAATCGTTCGTGCATCCGAAACTATTCTATTTGGATAGGGCTCTTGGTATAATCGTCTGACTTCGAATGCATTGCCGTCAGCAAGCCCGTACAGGTAATGCATTAATGCATATCCGCAAACTCGACATTTGTAAAATTTACCATGATACTTATACGTTTAAAAAGTATTACGTATTTAAAATTTAAGTTAAGTGGAAAGCCGTGTACATAAATAAATAGCTGTCAAAACCATTTGGCATTAAATATTTTGTTATTGTCATTGTTTTCTTAACAAACTTCATACCCTACTTGTCAGAAACCATAGGCACATAGCGAATGCGCATTTAATGCTTTTTATTTTTTTTGTCGCAAACTGTTTGTCCGACGATAAAAAGGCAAGATATTAAATTTGGCCTAAAATGAATGAGTATTTTAAAAATAATTTGTATCTTGAGAAAAAGCAGTGGCGTACATAATATTTTTCCAAAATGTCTGGTCCAAACCCTTTCAGGACGCCACTGGTTAAAAATTTTTAAAATTTTTCTACTCCAAAAAAATGGCTATTGATGCTTAGAGGGCACGTGTGAAAAATTCATAAAAATAGCTAGAAAGTTGTTAAAGTTATGATAGAAAAACGATTTTTTTCTTAAAGCTTTAACGCCCTGTAGTTCGAAAGTTGATAGGTTAAGGAAATATTATGTTAATTTGAACTTTTCTTCTTAAAATCACCTAAGGATTTACACCGTTAAGGATCAGCATCTTATTCTGAAACACCCTGTATATTATATGTGTTTGCACCTTGGAGCTGAAGATGCAAGGTATGTAATTTCTCGAATATGTCGACCAAGTAACTCAATTCCATTACAAATGAATCATCTTGAAGCTTCTCGGCTTCCGATCGGTTTTCCTCTTCTAGAAAAATGGCGATTTCATCTCTCAACTAATAAACACATTACGGAAATGTCGCATGTGATAACCATCTTGCCTCGCAATAAAATAGTAAAGCTGAATGTATTTACAAAGGGCAGAAAAGATTCTTGATTTTAGGGGTCTCGTTATTATATAATTTACTACGGTTACCACCGTCGTTAGGACAATATTCAAACCAGGACTCACTTCTTTGCAAGCCAGAGCTTCTTTGTGGATCATGCAATGTGTCTTGGTAGACTGTGGAGATTTTTGTTTCACAAGTGTTTGAAAACTTTGGAACCTTCCAGACATTGTACGAGCGCCGTCGGTGCATATTTCGATGCATATGTTTGCTTCGTTTAGAAAATTATTTAAGATAACAAATAATGAAAGTGCTGTAGCTTTTTGAGTTCAATGGGTTTGCAAAATAGAAATCCTTCTACTGCTGACATACAATCACAAAATTTAACATAGGCAATTAAATGAGCATCTGTATTGCTAACTGTTGCGTCATCAAGCTGAGTTGAAAAAAACTTGTCACGAAACTTCTGATGCTGTACATCTTCAGCTATATCACCAATTCGACGGGCAACAGCATCATTTGATAGAGGTATGAACTGCAATTGTTTGGCTCTTCACCAATGGTGTGAGAATTCTGGCTCTCTGATATTTAACTGTAAAAAAGAGGCAAGTAAAGCGCTTTCGTTCACAGATATAGTTTAAAAAAAAAAAACATTTTTGGTTTTCATATAATTTTAATTTTAATTCGAAAAATTCTCGGGGTTTGCAACGTACTCACTAGGAAGCGTTTCCAAATGTCGTTTAAGTTTATTGTGATTTATGACGTCTGCTGCCAAAAGTTTTGAGCAAATGACATACAGGGGCTGAGAATGGTCTGACTGAAATTCTCTCTGCCTCAATATTAATTAAACCAAAATACAAACTTTTGGTTTCAATAACATCAGTATCTCTATCAACCATAGGCCGAGGTTTGAGGACCACATTTTCGAGCTGACTACCAGGTTATCACGCGGATATTTTATAGTCAGGGTGGTGTCCGCTAAGCTGAATACTTCATCTGCGAGAATGACTCTCTTTGAATCCTACATTCGATATGGTATAGTATTTTGGAGCTTTTGTAACCCGCAACTTTTTAATGGCATCTTTGTGTTTCAAGAAAGAGATTTTAAGTATATGTGCAGGGTGAGAAGCAGTGACTACTATAAACCATTATTTATCAGGCAAGGCATACTAATATTAAAGGTTTATTTATCTTAGAGACAGTTTCTCTACTACACAAAAAATACTTTCATTAACTTGAAAACCCGTTAACATCACACACATATAATATGCGACAAAACCAAAATATACGCCTTCCTATACCTAGGCTCACTTTCACCAAATGGTCAATAATCTATTAAAGTCTCAGGATCTACAACCACTTGAGAATTGAGTGTAGATAATTGCCATATCTACAGTTCCGCACAAAGGTAAAGAGTGTTTTACTTCGGAGGGAATATTACAGCTTGGATGAATTTTATAATAATGACTTTTAAAGTCTTAAATATTTCTGAGTTACATATTTGTTTTTAATTCTTATTTTTTACAATTTTATTTTCATTCATTCATTTATTTTAATTTTATGCTTTATACTTTATTATATTTCTCAACTCAGTAGGTATTTTGTACTTTATTGTTTTTTTTTTCATTTGATAGGTGCGTTTATAACTTATCCTTTCTATTATTTTATATTTTTATTATCTAGTCTCTTATTTATCTACTGTTAAGCACTTTTGTTTTATCCACTGACTTTACCTTTATTGGTATGCAGTGTTTTTAACAATATATGTTTTTGATTATATGTTCATCTATTGTGATGCCCAGGATAATTATACTTTTGTTGTAATTGATTTCTGAATTATTGATATGTATTAATTACCTGTAATAAAATAGTTTTGTTAATGAATTTATGTAATTTAAGACAACAAAGCATATGTAAGTAAGTAACTAAGTAAGTATTTTCTCATACAGTTCGTTTTTCTAAAACTGACTTCATTCTCAAAATAGTTTCGTATCTTACATGCCTGAGATGTTAATATAACAACCTTCTGCAGTGGACATAGGTTGTAGGTCGAATTAATCCCTACTACTAACATCAATTATTGCCCTTTCCCAAAATTGTTTGGTATCAAAGTGCTCTTTTCAATCAGGCTTGATTTCGCTTTGTATGCAAGTATACGCAACCTTAGTTGTGCACCCGTAAAAATTTAAGAATATTAAATGATATATCAAATGCTTCATTCTTAAGTCCTTTTATTGTATACTAAAAAGCTTTTAGAAGCCTATAAGTAGCTTTTTAGAGCTAAGAAATTATGATTTACCTTAAAAGCAATACATTAACGTTCTTTTATATAGGCCGACAGCTTCTTGTAGCCTGGCTTTGTGTTTGCGTGGTAAACTGTCTCTCAATAAAACTCCGGCTTTACTTTTTTGCATTATTTAATATGTGTCGCCTATAGTCGCAATATAAAATTTTACAGACACGAAAAGACCAAAAAATCTGAAGCTTTATTGAAAATTGGAAAATAGATTGTTTATCCTATTACCTGTTTTTAAAGCAAAGTAAATTTTGGTTTCGGAAAATACGGTTATAAATAAAATCCCAAAATTTAATATAAGGTGTGTATCAGCCAAATGGAATAAATTCGATATGAAATACGTGGGGGCGTGTCCGAAAAACGCTCGGACACGTCGATTGGTATCTTAGGTTGCGCATTTTTTTCAATAAAAACTTTTTATACAGGGTGTGTCATGTAACAGTGTCCAATACTAACTTTCTTATTTTAAATGCAACACCCTACATATTATTTAATTTTTGAATTCTTCAGAAAATTTTAGACATATTTCATGTACGATATCCTATACATATCTTCAACTGTTTCGGGAATATTAAGTGTTTTCAGATTTATTGCAAAAATTAACAACACACTAAAAAACTAATAAGTAATACTATTTATTTGTTGATAATGTAAAAAACAAAAAAAAACATTAATCTACGGGATGTTGAAAATGCTCGCCGCGAACGTCTTGGCAACATCCTAATCTTAAAAAGAAGTTTCTTCTTAAGTCAGCTAAGTCGAGGGGTTTAGTTTTGTATACAATATTTTTGACATAACCCCATAATAAGAAGTCAAATAGCGTCAGATCAGGGGATCGTGCTGGCCATTCCATCGATTCACGCCTCCCTATCCACCGCTTTGGAAATACCTACTCGGTTGAGGTACTGCCGGACATTGATTTTGTAATGGGGCGGTGCTCCATCTTGCTGAAACCATATCATATTCGCTGGAAGTTGTGGGTTTGCTGGATCAGGATTTGTCAAAGTTGGCAAGACATTAGTTTGGAGCAGTGCTAAATCATTATCTCCATTTAAATTGCAATTAATGAAAAAGGGACCTATGATATGATCTCCAACAATTCCTGCTTAAACATTAAACTTTTCAGGATATTGCGTATGTTCTTCTCTCATCCAGTGAGGATTTTCCCTAGACCAATAGCGGCAATTCTGACGACAAGCATGACCGTGAAATGTAAAGGTGCACTCATCAGTAAACAAAACATGTTCTAATTGGATCACATTGTTATCTAACATTGCCATCATTAATTTGTTCACAATAATAAGTTTCCCTATCAGAATCGTCTTCCATGAGCTCATGAGTAGGTATCATTTTATGGGGATACATTTTATTTTCTTGTAATGTTCGAATAATCGATGAATGGCAAACATCGAACATTGGGGCTGTTTTCCGACTAGAAGTATGTGGGTTTTCCTAAAACTCCAACACAATATCTAATTTGGTATCATCACTTATTGCATTGGCAGCTACTTTTTTTGTGTCCGTGTTTTATCTCCATAACCAATCATCTGTAGAATTGTTATTTTGTGCATTTCTGTTAAATAAACCATTTTTCTGATATGCAGAAACGAAATTTAAACGACTATATATAACACTGACACTACTGTTATGCAGAGAGACAACAATTTGATAAGGTCAGGCGTTTAAACAAAAGTAAACAAAACTATTTATACCTTTTTTTTTAATTTCATATCAGTAAAAACATTTTAACATCAATTTTCAACATCTCCTACATTAATGTTTTTTTTTGTTTCTTACATTATCAAGAAATAAACAGTATTACTTATTAGTTTTTTAGTGTGTTGTTAATTTTTGCAATATATCTGAAAACACTTAATATTTCCGAAACAGTTGAAGATAGGTATAGGATATTGTACATGAAATATGTCTAAAATTTTCCGAAGAATTCAAAAATTGAATAATATACAGGGTGTTGTATTTAAAATAAGGTAGTTAGTATTGTTGGCCACTGTTACATGACACACCCTCTATAAATGTAAATTTATTTTATTTCAGAAAAGTTCTGCATATCCTCAAACCAAAATAACACCTATCAAATCCGCTAAATGTCTTATGGTATACGAGGGGGAATCAAAAATTGAAAATTCCGCTAAAAGTAAAGTACCTCCATTTTTCATTTTAGAAAAGTTTTTTAATAAGAAATAGTGTTTCAATTTGGAGGATATGCTTAAATGCCAAATTTCGCTTATGTTAGACAGAAAATAAGATTTAATAGTATTTTCTGAATTACCCTGTATGAGGAGTACATCGCAACCATACAGTACGCAAATTGTATTTTCTGTACACTTTGTTGAATATAACCGTGATTGGTATGTCAGATTAGTTAGTTTTTATAATATGATGGCGTTTCAAAATAAAAACATAGAAATATTAAATATTTTTGCCGCACACCGTATTTTATGTTTTGAGGAAACAAGATAATTTAACACAACTAATATTTTGTTATATACTTTAACTTAAAGCGCCTTCCAAATTGTATATTTATACATAAAAGTACAAGTTTTAGCTTTATTTACATTTTAATTATGATCGTCATGAGAAAAAAATTAAAAATTGAAAATATTTTTCGTACGGATTTTATTTGCCACGTAAAATAAGGATTATTATAATTTTTAATAATCAAATAAATTTTAGGATAATCCCACTGATAATAAATCTTTGAAACTCAAAAGTAGACAACAAAAATATTAATAATTAAGACTGTATACATTAACAATAATTTTAACTTTATATTTCTGTATGTCCTACATTTTCTCGACATTTTACGGTTCTATTGTTAAATTCTTTGCCTACGTTCCTTAAAAAGTAGGATTGATTCTAGCGACAGACTGTCTAATAATATTTTCCAGATGGTCCTAATTTCTAAAAGGCCGATATTTATACGCTTGGTATATTACGTAACCCCAGAAAAGGAAGTCTAGAGGAGTAATGTCCGGTGATTTTGCAGGCCAGAGATTTTCTGAAAACCATCCGATCCATTTGGGGGGGAGTTGTTAATTTAGCCATGACTGTCTCGCTATAATTGTAATAACAATTGTCACCATTAATTAAAACCATCTTTATTTTTTCCTGTAAAGACAACTTTTCAACTTCCATTTTGACAACAGAACTAACTCATTTCTAAGGCTGCTTTAATCTTAAATAGTGGTTGTTTATGTACGGTGGTATTGGTTATGAGAATAAAAATTATTTAAATCATTATTATTTAGGCCTTAAATTCGGATAAAAAGAAAGTATTTTAATTGGAAATACGAATTAGAAATGTTTCGATTTAAAGTATACAAAATTGTATTGATCCTTATTATTATATTATTAATTATCGTGGTAAATAAAATACGTACAAAATATATTTTCAATTTTTAATTTTTTTCTTATGGCGATCACAATTAAAATCAAAATAAAGAAAAAACTTTTACTTTCATGAATAAATTTACAATTTGGAAGGTGTTTAAGTTAAAGTGTATAAGAAAATATCAGTTAGATTAAATTATTTTGCTTCCTCAAAAGATAAAATACGGTGTGCAGCAAAAACATCTAATGCTTCTATGCTTTTATTTCAAAATGCCATAATATTGTTAGAACTAACTAATCTGGCATACTATTAACGGTTATCTCTAACAAGGTGTTCAGAAAATACAATATACGTACTGTATGGTTGCAATATACTTTTTATACAGATAAATTCAAAAAAACGATTAAACCCTATTTTTTTTTCCAAAATAAGCCAAATTTGGTATTTTAGTATAAACTAAAACAATATTTCTTAACAAAAATTTTTTCTAAAATGAAGAATGAAGGTACCTACTTTACTCTTAGCGAAATTTCCAATTTTTGACTCTTTCTCGTATACCATGAGACTTGTACCGGATTTGATGAGTGTTATTTTGGTTTGAGGATATGCGGATCTTTTCTGAAATTAAATGAATTTACTAAATTCGTAGATAAAAAATTTTCCCATATGCTGCGCACTTTCTGCCGGACACTGTATACAGGGTGTAAATACTTTAACTTTTTTTAGTTCTATATATTTCTAGTCAGTAATTTAATTTCGTTATTACACTATCCCAAAGTAGCTGAATAAAGACGATTTATTGTTATTATTATTATAATATTATATTTTCCGAGATAATTATTTCAAATTTAGTACACATAATATTTTTTGGAATCTCTGCAATAAAGTGCCTAAATTGTCAGAGGAGCTATACATTTTACACCTTCACTTTCCTGAACTATTCTCATTCTTATTGATCCCTACATTCATCGTTTTCTAGTTTATTTTTTTTTAGTTTAGAAACAAACAAGTATATTGTAAATTTAAGACACGAGGACGAGGCGAACTCTCTTAAATATCCCGTTAGAATTGCGAATTATTTCACCTGAAGTTATAATTATGTTTCTTAGACGTTCCTTTTTCTGAATAGGAGTCTGATACACTAATAATTTTATATGTCCCCAGAAAAAAATATCTAGACAATTTAAATCAGGGGACCTAAAAGGCCCTGACTGAGGTCCACCCCGACCTATCCACCGGTTGTAGTGTTAATTTAAAACCTCTCTTAACACTAATCTGAAATGTGGCGGTGCAGCATCATTCATAAACCACAATTGGTTTCTTAGTTCAAGTGCTTCACTTCTTCTAACAGTACCAGGAGTTCCTCTTCTAAAAATTAACGATATTATTGCCCTTTTAATTTTCTTGGCAGGCAAAATGGCCCCTGCCAAATAATCTCCAATGATGCCAGCCCACACATTTGTCCTAGAAAACAAGTTTTCACTCTCTGCGAACGGTAGCTCTTATTGTGGAGGTACTAGATCATGGTCCGTTATATACTTACACCTTCCCCACGTCGTTGACTTGCTTTGGGCGCCACCTGGTTTGATAGAAGTCCAACCCAGGAAAAATATACCGAATGTCAGTACTATTGGAAATCTGTACAATAAACGAAACCAATATTTTCCCACACAACAGTAAAGTTCTGTACAATAAACGAAACCAATATTTTCCCACACAACAGTAAAGTTCTTATTAAATAAAAATAAAGAAAAGAAAAGGGGATTTATGCTTGTTTGTTGTCTCAATAAAAAATGTTCAAATTTAACCTTGACTTATTAAAAAAGGAAATGAATAAAAAGACAGCCGGACGCAAGGATTTAAAATAAAAATTGTGTATAACCTCGGGGAAGATTCTAGAACCGCGTAAATCTTTTAATGTTGTATGGTTATAAAAGTGTTATCCTTGGTCAGGTTATGTGGCCTTACAATGTTGATTTAAATGTGAAAAAATAATCGTTTATCATTATGGTTTTCTTAGGTATAGTCAAAGACTTTAACTTTTTTTTGTTTATATTACTGGTTCATTAGCGGGTCTTCCATGGGGGGGTTTGTTATTGAACATTTGGTTCTTATTAAGCTGAGCAGGTACAATGCAGTAGGAAAGTATTCACTTTTGAGTCATTTGATTCTATTTATTCGGAAGCAAGTTAAGGTGCAGGTGGGAAGAGAAGACGAGGAATGAGCCAGTCTTTCCACCAAGATGGCATCGAGCTTCGCGGAAAACGGCATCTTTTGTTCATCAACAAACGAGCGGCCGTCCATGAAACAAAGTGTTAAAGCGTACGTGACTGAAAGACGGGTTTATTGTTAGGCAACTAGATATACTTACGTGTTAATTGAAATGGCATGACAGGATGCTGTTGGAATGTATATGTGAGTGTGTTATTAAGGGGTTCAGAGAAGTGTCAGTCCGATTGTAGTACTCCACTATAATTTTGTCCATGTACTCAGCTATTGTCGGTATCTGTAAGTCATTATGTAAAGTATGAGTCATCGTATAGCGGGGCGCCCCCGTCATGATTCCTAAGTATTTATTCTGAAACCTTTGAATTTTGAGAAAGTTTGTCTTCTTTATGGTACTCCAGGCGGTAATATCATATAGAAGTACAGGCGAAACGATAGTCTTGTAGATTAAAGTTTTTGTACGCAGATCCAAAGTAAATTTGCTGTTAATCGGAACATAAACGGCCCTCAGTTGACCGCTCGCTTTTTTCATACGAGAGGCTATGTTATTGTTCCAGTTTAGCTGTTTATCGAAGAGCAGACCCAGGTATTTTATATTTTGGCACCAATTTATCCTAGTGTTTTTGACAAGCAATCTGGATGTGGGTTGAATACTTCTGTCCTTTGAGAAATAGATGGCCTGTGTTTTGGCATCATTTAGACGAATTTTTCATTTATCCAGCCCCGCCTCGATAAGTTTTTTATGACATTGCAGTTTTGAGATTACCAACCTAGGTTTTCTTGCGGTGGCGGTAATCGAAGTATCGTCATCAAACAGGTATAATTGTGTTTGAGCAAATTTTGGAATATCGCTGGTATAGATATTGTACAGAGTCGGCGCAAAGGGTGAACCCTGAGGTACTCCGGCTCTGGCGTGTCGCACAGTTGATAACGTATTCTCTGACGAAACTGCGGTCTGAGAAGAACGACTGAATTAATTTAATTGCGTAGTTTGGCATACCTAATCTTAATAACTTTCGTATAAGTTCGTCTAGCCAGACCTCATCAAACGCTTTACTGACATCGCAATAGACTGATCCAGTTGTCCAACGACGCGACGGTTGAAGCCTGTCAATATATTTAAAGCCAATATGTTTGTCTGGCGCACCGTGCAATGATTAGAATGGAAACCGAACTGCTCAGGTGGTAAAATATTGTTTTCAAATATGAAATCGCTAAAATTGGAAATTCTAATATCCAGACGATTTTATAGTACTTTATACCAGTTTGTGCAACCAGTTCAACTTCAATCCCTTAGGTTGGCCCCATTTGGCTTTTTCGGCTCCTCCTGGTAGGTAAGGTGAAATTGAATTAGTATGGCCAACTGTACCCCAAGCTGTTAGGTTATAATGTACGCCTTAAAATCTAATGTGGTTTTTTCATAACCCTGATAAGTGCCAAGCGGCAGGAAAAACGGCAAAATCGACCGAAACCAACGAAACCCAAGCAACCAACAAAATCCCTTAAAATGATAAAAAAGAAAATTACCCACTGAATCCCAACAAAACAACAAACCAAAAAAAGGAATAAAGCTTACCATTAGAAGGGAGGTGGGACCTCGTGGTCTTTTTTAAAAAAAAATGGCCTAACGGCTAAGCTGGACCTTTCTATCCGGAGGTATATTAAAAAGCGAGACTAAAGGCCACGGGAACTCTAAAAAGTTCGTTTTCGCACAGACGAATATGTACCTGTACACAAGTTCGTAAATCAAGCTGTCTTCGATTTGGATAATGCTGTCGATAGAGTCGTTTAGCTTGAGAGGAATTACCATTAACAATACCATAAATGAAATTCATAATCTTGGTTTGTGAACTCAACCATCATTAATCAGCTCTAACTAACTGGAAACATCAACTAACAAAATTATTTGATACTAAACATAAAAACAATTAGCAAACGAAAAATAAAATATGAGCTGGCCCAGTCAACTGTATGTATTTTTTAATTTTGTTACTTGAATAATACTTGGTTTGCATCGACGGCTATTTCCGCTGATACACTGGGGAAGAGTAAAAATGTTTCCGAGACTAAAATAGCAAAATTTTACTTATTTACTAACAATCTGTCTTGCAAAAGTCTCAGTTGGCTCCGGTTTTATAGATCCATTCTAATTATGATAATTACCTACCTGCCCGAAATGTATGGAAAATTCGACTATTAAATGAGAAGTACCTGGATTTATTATACCAGGTATACTTTATAAGGGGTTTAAATACGTATGACATAAATCCTAAATTGTTAGTCAGTTGTATTTCAACTACCAGTTGATTGAGAGCTGCCCATATTTGAGAGATTAGAGAGTTTTGAGCAACATGTCGCGAGTTTGTTTAAATAAGGCGGATCATTTTTGCTATATATGTGTTGAAGTGGCTTTTGTGAAACAGAAACGTATACTCAGCCCTTTAATACAAAAGGCTTACCACTTGTATTTTGGCTGTAAAATTGGAGACCAGGATAAAAATTGGGCTCCCCATATCTGCAGCTACAAATGTGCGTCCAACATTCGCGGCTGGCTAAGTTGAAAAAAGCGTAAGATGCCCTTTGCTGTTCTTATGATCTGGCGAGAACCGTTACTTTTGATTGACACCTACCATCAAAAAAGGCTTTTCGGAAAAAAAATGGTCTGAGATACAGTATCCAGATTTACAATCGGTCATACGCCCGGTGCCTCATAGTGACGAGTTGCCTGTACCTAATCCACCTCAGGAATATAGCCCTGATTTTGATGATGATCCAATGGATTCAAACAGTAGTGTACTGGAAAATGTCGCCGGCCCATCAACCTCGCAAGACTCCGATTTTGTCTGTGAACTTCTCAGTAAAAAGTCTCACAAAATAAGTCAAAGTCCAATTGCCTAAGAAAAAATCCGAACTATCGGCCTCTCGATTGCGACAATGGAACTTATTTCAAGATGAAGTAAAAGTTTCTGTGTACCGAAACCGTCAGGAAAACCTAACACCATTTTTTAACATGGAAAACAATTTGGTAGCCTATATGGACATTGAGGAATTAATGCTTTGAATCTCGACTATGATCCAAAAGACTGGAGACTTTTCATTGATTCCTCAAAGTAAGTCTTAAAGCTGTGTTACTCCATAATGGAAACAAGTTGCCTTCAGTCGCAATTGGTCATGCAGTCCCCATGAAAGAAACGTATAGCAAATTGAAATTGTTACTGGAGACCATAAAATATGAAAGATATAATTGGCAAATTTGTGGGGATTTAAAAGTTGTGGCGATTTTGCTTGGAATGCAGCTAGGTTATACAAAATACTGCTGATTCCTCTGCGAATGGGACAGTCGAGCAAGATCGGATTACTACATAAAGAAATTTTTACCACCGAGAGAGTCTTTTGAGCCAGAAAAGAAAAATGTAGCCAGCACGCCATTAGTTCCCCCAGAAAAGACTTTACTACCGCCACTTCCTATAAAATTGGGAATATTAAAAAATTTTGTGAAGGCCGTGGACAAAGAAGGCCGTGCTTTTAGTTATTTAATAGAAAAGTTCCCTAGAATCAGTGACACTAAAATTAAAAAGGGGAATATTTGTGGGTCCCCAGATTAGGAAACTTTTCGGAGAAGCGCAATTCGATTTCATGCTTGAAGGCAAGAAAAAATACGCTTGGAATGCATTTAAAATGGTTGCAGCAATTGTTTCGGGAAACATAAAAGCAGAAAACTATAAAGACCTGGTTGCCCAACTTCTTTTATGTTACCAACACCTAGGGTGTAAAATGTCGTTGAAAATTCATTTCCTGGATTCTCATCTGGATTACTTTCCGGAAAATTGTGGAGCTGTAAGTGACGAGCACGGTGAGAGGTTCCACCAGGATAATTCAAACATGGAAAGAAGGTATCAGGGAAAATGGAACTGTGAGATGTTAGCCGACTACTGTTCGACTATTACGAGAGATGCCACCGAGGCTGCTTTCAAAAGACAGGCTAAGAAGCGTCAAATGAGTGTCTAAACTTTAGACTCACTAATAAAAAAGTGCTGTTTAATTGCTATTGTTGGACCAACAATGTATTGCTTGTATGTTCATTGTTAATGCCTATAAATTAAAATGTTCATTGTATACGCCTATAAATTAAAATTTTGTAACAAATAATTCAGATTATTTTTGCGAGCTAACTAAAATCTTTAATAGGTATTTTTTAGTTACTTGGGGGTAGTTCAATAAAAAAAAATAGGTTTTGTTCAGGAAACAAAAAAAAGGTGAAATTTGTTTCCCAGTGAGTTAAAAACGATTACAGATACGATAAAAATGTAAAGGATTAAAAATAATGAAAACAGAACGGACAATCACAATAGAATATCAGTATTTATTCAAGGGATCCGACAAAATAGTTCAGGAGGTTTAAAGTGTTGGTAGCGGAATAAATGTAACACTCTGTATACTGCCTCTGATAATTTGGATAGTTTATTGTAGAGATTCTACAAGCTAATAAGTGTAGGAAATTTAAAATAATTATTTCGGAAAATGAAAAGAAAAACGAAAAAATGTTTGAAAGAATTAAGGCTTTGACGCCCTGTATAACAAAAATAAAGTCCTTTTGGCCGCAAGTATATAAGTATTTTTTTCCTATTTTTAAGAGGACTATATCTCATTTAAATATTTGCGTGACATTCATTAACACCCTGTATAAATAAAAACTAAAATAATAATTCTGAAGGCAAAATACCGTCGGAAACTTTGACGTTTTGGTAATGCGAAAGTTCATTTACCGAACCAGACTTCCTTACTTCAATGAAAAATTCAATTCTTCAACGACCTTATTGTACTGTTTACTGCTTTCAAGTTACACAAACTGAAATTGAAAAAGAAATAACAGTTAATATTCCAGTTATGCTTGAGCAATTTACTTCAGAATACATCTTTGTTTTTAATATGGGAAAAAGTATTTCAGATGCAACAAACTGCGTAACTACACTAAGTTTAAAATACAGGGTGGCACAAAAAAATGAAATCTGTTAACTATGAATCTTAGCGCAAATAATGTGTTAGAAATGCAAAATTAATACCCGTATGTTTATTTGAAGGCTAGTTTATGTTAGTTCAGGTAGTGTATTAAGGTGATAAAGAAAATATAACACTTAATTAAATCAAGAAAAGTGTTGACGCTGCCGTTATATACTTGCGCCAAACATAAATTCTTTAGTGTATTCTTAAACCTTCAAGAATATATCGTATCCACGAGATTAAGACTGCTTCTTACAACAGATAAACAGAACTTGAGTTGGGGTGTAATAATCACATTAGGTACACCTTCGGGATACAAAAACCGCAAATTTTCCAACCTATTTCATGGCTTAAATACCATAAAATCAACTAAAACCGCGCAAAATGCCTCGAGAAGCTCATGAGCTTTCTGCAAGGCGTGATGCGGAACTCTACTTAAGTCTTGATATTCAGTCACATTATTATATCTTTGGGATAACACCGCGAGCTGACTGACTTAATTACTTGGCTTAAGTGCCATCAAAAAACTAAAAACTCGCATAACATGCGCGAGGAGACCGTGTGCTTCCCACGCGAGCTGTTACAGAACTCTTTTGTCCGCCCGAAAACGTAAAACACGTCAAGTCTTACTTGCGATACATCATCCGTCCTCCTCATATGCACAGTATCATTATGTCATACTGTTTCAACCCCTGCGCTCAGTCACGTAAGCTTAACACGTCGTTGCCTGGGCGACCGCTTGTTTTGTAGATTGCCGATCTTCTCGGAATTTAGTCTGGGTGTTGAAGACGGCGTATATTCTTGAAAATTGTTATTGGTTATGCGTTTTAAAACTCAACTGTCTTGTCTTGTTTCCATGTGGATTTTTCGCCTCGATGCACCGTATATACATTAAAAGATTGTAAAGGGCGGCGTTGCCGTGCTTTCTCTACTTTTCCTTGATACCTTTTTGTTGACATTTTAATTAAGCAACTGGACAACTAAACCTTTCTCCAACACAAAGTTTTCTTGTTATTCAGCCGAAAATTAAAATCATAGTTGAATTCCTTAAAGGCAGGGACACATTGCTCTGATGCGATACCACTCCAATCCTATACTCTTGTGGTTTGCAGAACTCGCTTCGCTCGTTCTGCAAATTTCCACATGCGGGCCTTAAAAATGTACTTTTAACACTTATATCATAAATAACTATTTTCACATTAAATTTCGTTCCCTTGTAGATAATCATTGAGAAATGCGTAATTTGTTTTCTTATTATATTCAGCAGGAAAATTGCCAATCGCGTGAAATAATTATAAAAATGTCCCTGTTCACCCCCTGTCAGAGATGGTGTAAAATTTTTATTTTAAAGTTGCCGACGATGTTTCCTTGCCAATTTACCGCTTTAGATAAAACTAGAGGTTATAATATGTTCATTTTTAAAATAGCAGGGCATAGATTCATATTGGGACACTTTCTATCATAGAATTGTTTTAAAAATAATTGACAAATTATCAACAACGTGTTGGTTACGGTATTACAGTTTTCTTTCCATTTGTTGCACGTTTTACTAGACACGCTGTACCTATATTTATATATTAGGTTGATTATCTCATTTAACATCACATAATACTCTTGGCATGTGTTTACTACAGGCATAAACCATGGTAGTAAAATTGTAAAAAATGGCAGTTCATTATGATTTTGTGGTTTATAGGGGTAATTTTCGGAATCTTAAAGCATAATAAACTAAAGCCTGATAAGTGTTATTTTCTTGGTGTTTTTTCAGTGCTACGATATACACGTAAGCTTAAGTGTACTATTATGTACAGGTGAATGGATACTGCATACATACAAAAAAGATACTGGCTATGTCAATAATAAAATCGTGCGAGAAAAAAAATTTCCACATGCGTGCCGTAAAATTGATACTTTTAACACTTATATCATAATAAGTAATTATTTACAATTAAAAACTAAACACAGACTATAATTTCACCTATTTATAATAAATATTAAAAGTACAGTTACTTATATTATTAAAACTAACGCTTGGGTGACCTAAAACAGTACTACGTTGAGATATTTCTCTTTGTAAAATAGATGAAAAATTTGAATTTTTTTGAATTTCTTTTTGACAAGTGTCAACTTTTTTGACATGAAAGCTGTAAATGAAACACGGGTAATAAAATATTTGGTAATAGTTATTTACGATATAAGTGTTGTAAAGATTCATATTACAACACGAGATGTTAAAGTTGTTAAACGAGGCGTCAGCCGAGTTTAATCAAACATCGAGTGTAGTTATATGAATTTACAACAAGAATATTGTACAAAATTTTATCTACTTTCATTTAGTAATATGCACCTGCTATTAAAAATCGTTTTGTAAGGGCATCTATTACAGCACTAGTGCTGTAATGGCATCTATTACAGCACTAGTGCTGTAATAGATGCCATTACAAAACGATTTACAGAACTGTAAAATTCATATTACTAAATGAAAGTAGATAAAATAAATTAAGTTTTTATTATAAAATGCCCGTAGAAATAATATTTTACACCATTCGTTACGATACAAAATCTTTTAGTCACTCTGACTTGGTGTCCAACTCGGCTTCGCCTCGTAGGACAATTTTCACGTCGCGTGCCTAAAAGACCCTTATTTCGTAACTTGTTGTATAAATAGCTATTTTATAAACAGTTTTCTTTATTTTGCTGTAATGATGTTCACAAATGTTTTATTTTGCTGTCGTGTATGTTTGATTGCATTAATTCTATGAAATGGAGATAAGTTAAAAATATATCAAATAATCTTACAAATTTACTATAAAGGGTGTTTCCTAACTACAGTACAAAACTTCAGAGGGTGATACGTAAGGTCGTTTTAAGAAAAAAAAATCCTATGAACATATGTCCGTTTCTGAGATACAGGGCGTTGAATTAAAGTTTAAAAAGAAAAAACGGTCATAAATATCCTTAAACCGATTCGGTTAAAATTTGGTTCGGTTATTTGAAGCAATAAGGCGCTTATTTAGCCCTTACTTGGTTGAAATTATTAGGTCCAGTGGCGTCTCAGTGGGCACCACAGTCAATTATTATTGAGAAATAGTCCATTCTCGAAGTGGAGTTAAAATATAGGGGAAAGGGAAAGGGAAAAGAAAGTCAAAAAGTCTTTCTCCACTGATTTAATAGTGAGCTATCAAAGGCTCAATTTTAAAAATAAAACGTCTCTACATGTTTCGAAGGTAGTAACCTTCATCTTCAGGAGACAAAAACAGTGCTGCAGTTATTATAAGCAGTAGAGAGAAAACTGTTGGTGGAAAGTGACGCTGATGGAGCTGTTACATAGGTCAAACAGGGCGTAAATTTTCAGTTAGAATAGAGGACCACTGTAAAGAAATAAAGAAAGCCAAAAATCAAAATCTTCCCCTTCAAGAATCAAGTCCAGTTTTTCGAGACCCGTTCATATTAACAAACACCATTTTGATCCTGAATCTAATGTAGAATATCTACACATCTGTAATAAGGGAAACAGGCTTGACCTTTTGGAGATTCTTGAAATTAACAAAGCGTTACACAATAATAACTTCGGCTGTCTTAATGATCAAATTCAACATACTTCCACACATTTTTTTAATGCTCTTAATTTTAGAAATTAAATAAACAATTTTACCATGTTTTTTCTCTGTTTCTGTGTTCTGGTTTCGAATATTTTTAATATTTATAGTTAAATCTCTAATAAACAGTGTAATTGATAGGTTATGTACGACCACCTCTGACAGTCATCTCTGGTTCAACCATCGTTTAACAACGTAAAATATTTTCGACAATAATTCTTTTGCTTTTTAATACTTTAAATCAAATTTCTTCCACACTTGATTCGTACACCTCGATCGTTGTTCCATAGATGACAGTATTGATCTTTAAGGCACCTATTCCCAAAAAGGAAAGAAATTTCAAACAACAATTTCTAATTTCTTGGGTTATTTATTTTACGTTCATTTTCTATACTTAACCTTTAAATTTCTGACTTATCACTTGTACATCTAGGTTCTGTATCTTAATCGTGCCTCTCCTAACTTAAATTTCGATGTTTCTTTTAACGATCACTGGAGCCCACCAAAAATTAAATAATATTATAGGACCCTTATCCCCAACCTTGTTTTTTAAATTTTTTTATTATAATACCTTATTTGTACCTATTTTATGTTGTATTCAGGATTTATGTACGTTTATCTAATTGACTATAAGAACGATGATTAAGCTTTTCAAACTTATTTCGTTACTGCAACTATGCTGAAATTCTCAACCATTTTGTTCTCCAACCGTCAACGGTCAACTATAAAATGACAGTGAACACGTTTTCCCGTTCTCATTTTAACTGTGTCCGTCTCCCTATTTAGTCTTTGAGGGTATATAAAATATAAGATCTGTGTGTTTTTTACTAATTTTAAATTTTAAATCTAATTCTTTTATTTTCCCGAACCTTACGCAAGTTGGCGGGACCTTAGGCTTCCAGTAAATAAATAAATTTTACAAATGAAATTTCAACATTATGCAAGTACAGACATTATTAATAATTTTGTTTCATTACTGATTACAAATTTCTTTCTTTTTACAGAATTTCTCATAAACACTAATAAAAATTTTTCTCTTCTTATCCACAAAATAAAAAAATTTTTATAACATGACCTAGAATGTCCAAATTCTTTTTATATATCCCAGCTTATGACTTTCAAATGAAGAACATCTTCCCTTTTGAATCCGACCACAACTTGACAAAGCTTTCACATAAATTTTGAATTAAATATAACATTTCATTTACAATTTCAGTATGCTGATTGCATTTACATTCAATTTTAATATCTTGTCAAAAAATTTTTTTAAAAAAGCTCCATCAGCGTCACTTTCCACCAACAGTTTTCTCTCTACTGCTAATAATAACTGCAGCACTGTTTTTGTCTCCTGAAGATGAAGGTTACTACCTTCGAAACATGTAGAGACGTTATATTTTTAAAATTGAGCCTTTGATAGCTCACTATTAAATCAGTGGAGAAATACTTTTTGACTTTCTTTTCCCTTTCCCCTATTATTGAGAAGAAAAAGTACGCAACTGCCTTTTTTCTAGATTTTTTATTTGTAGTTGCTTAATCTGAAAAAATAAAAAAAACTAAAAAAAACGTACTAGGGTATCTCAGAAACGAAGCAACTCCGGACATATGTTCATAGGAACTTTTTTCAAAAAACTACCTTACGTGTCACCCTCTGAAATTTCGTACCGTAGTTAGGAAATACCCTGTATTATAATACATAGAACTATAAAATTTTCCTGACCCGGAAATAAAAATATTTGTTGGTTTCAAGGCTACTATGATAAATAATTTGATTATATTACCAACATAAAATTTAGGCCTAAAAATTTTGAAAATGTGTATGTTTTATTTTTTTTTTAAATATTATTATGAATTTATTGATTGAAAAACTGCAAAAACAGAAAAAATAGTATAAAGCACACGTTTTATAAAGCTATTAGCGCACTTATCCGTTATAAAACATGGGCGCGTGCGCTAAAATAAGCTTTGTAAAACTTGTACTTTAATGTACTATTATCGACTTTGATCGTTGACACAAAAAAATAAAATATCCAACAGAATCAAACTGCTAAATTGAAAATTTTAACTTTCTTGATAATGACAAGTTAAGTTAATTTTAATCCAGAAATGTATATTACGAATGCAGACTGCATACCTAACTTAATAATATAAGACAGAAAAATAATGCTAAATATAAAATGCAGAAAACAAGATTTACCATTATGAAAATACACTTTTTGATTTACTGGCAACCGACTTTCCTGTTTCGAAGAAGGAATTAAATTTCCCAACGACCTTATTACAATATTTACTGCTTTCATTTTACAAAGAACTGAAATTGAAAAAGAAATAACAGTTAATATTCGAGTTATGCTTGAGCAATTTACTTTTGAATATATTCTTGTTTTGAGTATGAAGAAAAACAGTTCTCGGAATGAGACACATGTCTCTTTACGTGACAGTCCAAAGTTTAAAATTGGGGATATAATGTGATATTTCTTACTCTTTAATAGTTAAGGTTCAATTGCACCAATGAAAATAAAGCGCGACTTTTTAAACTGCGAAACTTAAAATTAATAAAGGGGCATCGTTAATTAAACCTGGCTTATACCTTCAAAAGCGTGGCTTCTGTTAAGCCATTAAGCTGGACCGCTTAGATCTTAAAGCCGAGATATCTAGCCTGATTTTGTTGTACTTATGTAACCAAAACTTAACTATACCTTGTCTATGAATATTCTCTTTGTATGTCATAAACTTTTTTAAATGTAAATGAAAACATAAACGGGAATATTTTAAGAAATAAAGATTTAAGATGAACAGTGAAAATGAATTTGATATAAATATGACGATCTAGAGAGTCTGAAAATCATAAATTGTAAAATCGTCATTCTATAGAAGAAAAGAGAGCTTAGCCACACACTTACTGTTTCGAGAAAATTGATAATTAAGTGTTTACTTTCTATGTTAAAACAATGTTTTATTAACAGTGACATTGTTTATATACTGAATATAATCAAATTTGACACAGACGTAAAAATATCCTATATTTCGATGTTGATTTTAAAAAAACAAAAAGAAAACATTGGTGATAAATATCGCTGCCTGATGATTACAAGGTTGTATGTTACAAAATTGGATAATAACATATTAAAATATAATAAGGTTCTATGTATCGCAAGCTGTTCATAGAACCGTGTAAAATTCAAATATCCGTTCAAAATACTTCACAAATCCCAAAAAATCAAAGATGCATGTTTTATAAAAGGAAGTGTAAGAAGCATAGTTCTATGTTCAACATAATACTATCTTATTCAAATATTCCTGTCATAATAATATTACAAAGTTGTATGTAAAACATAGGACCGGGGTTCTTTATTTTAAATTATTATTTTAGAATAACCAGGGTGTAAGGTGTAACATACGCCTTTGTGTTTCCAATTTTATATGGTTTTTTTGTGTATTATTTTTGTTTTAAAATGGACCAAAATAGTGATAATGAGCTGTACTGGGATGGGTATGATTCCGATAAAGATGAGGAGTATGTGCCAGAAGAAATATCTCCTAAAAAATGTATAAAGTAAGTAATTCCATAATTTGCGGTTCAATTTGAGGTTACATTGTTGTAAAAATTTCTAAAAAGTAATTACTTTAGTACATAATTTAGTAAGTAATACGTTCACGAAATCCGTTATTCAAAGCACGTAATTGAGTTGTTGGGATTCGGGATTTTAACCATATTTATTGCAAATCGCTTTTTATTTTAGTATAAAAATTAGGGGAAAACTAATAAGAATACCATCATGTGAGTCAAACAAGCAGAGTGCTCAATCTAAACAAACCAGGTTAGTAAGTGTTGTTATTAAGATAGTTAGTTACTTTGTACCCGGCAAAGGCCTAGCGACACTCAAAGCACCGGTTTGAAATGGAATGGTTCCCGTCAGATCACCGATGTTAAGCGGTGTCGAGCGCGGTTAGTACTTGGATGGGTGACCGCCTGGGAAACACCGCGTACTCTTGTCTTAGGGAAGAGTGTCAAATGAATCGATATCAAAACCATCCTATTCACGCCGGACAGGCCGGATGAGATCGGATATCTCGTGGGATGAAGTTGCCGTTTCACACTCCCCAGTCGGTAGACCGCACGATTAAAAACCGTACGGTCGATGACCGGTTCAAGATGGCCTCTAATATGCAGGGTGTGCTACTTAAAATGGAAACAAGCTCATATTTTCGTTATTAATGTATTTATTTGGTGTGTTTGCGTATGACCCAAGCCGAACTTTTTCCACGGCTAAAATTTTACTAAAATTATAGGCGGACATTTTTACAGCGGTATTTAGTGAAAGATTTAAAGAGTAAAGTATACCTTTAGCGATAATTAAAAACATTAACTTATGACATCAATCGATTTGGCATCTCTCAAAATCCCGCGCTCTGGAGCCATATGTAAACACACCAATTAAAAAAAAATCAATACAGTTATAACGAAAATATAAACTTCTTTTCATTTCAAATGAGACACCCTGTATAATAAATAGTTTCATATTGTTTGACCTGAGGTTGGCCGTAATTAAAGCTGTGAAGTCTGCAAAAGAGAACGACAAAGATTATGCATTACCTAAAAAAAGAACAAGACAGTACTCGTGCCTCCAATTACTTAAATGAGAGTAATGCATTAACGCTTGCTAATCCTACAAGGTTTGTCAATAATAATTTATTCGTACGTGGGTAGTTGATGCTAATTAATAGGTTGTGTTTTTTTTCAGTTCACTAAAAGATCATGTAGACTTGAACTTGGGAAATATAAACGAGAATGAAAACATGGAAACTTTAGAAAACCAAAAACAAACTCTTCTAACTGAAGGTAAAGAAGTTCAGGAAAAAAAGTTTTACGGAAAAGATCCAGAAACCCAAAGGAATTGGCATGCAATATACGTAACGAGAAGTTTGATAAAGGCCTAGAATATGTAAGCTCGAGGAAGAAAATAAAACCAGCTAGAAAGATTAAAAAAAAAGACTGCTATGAAAAATGCATTTATAAATGCTCCAGAAAGTTAAGTGAAGAGGATAAAAATAAAACATTTTCTCACTTTAATGAATTAAATGCAAGAGAAAAATAAATTTATATTTTGAACACAACAAAATCAATTAATCTTGAGCGGAGAAGGAAAGGAAAGACTTCTGATAATTCGAAAAAATCTAAGATTTATAGATATTTTTTTACTTTAAATAACAACAATATCCAGGTATGCAAAACTTTCTATTGTGGAACCCTAGCAATAAATCAAAAACCGATATATCTGCACATAAACGTTCAACAATATCGAATACCCTCCAAAAAAGTACTCAAGGAAAATATAGAAAGAAATATACCTTAGATGGTGCTGCAAATCTAGTAAAGGAACACATAAGTATGTTCCCTTAAGTTGAAAGCCAATATTGTCGGGCAGATTCTAAAAGAGATTACCTTGAAGGCAATCTTTCCATTATGAAGATAAGATGAATGACATGCATAAAGATTTTGCGAGAAAAAATTTTGCGAATCCCGTAAAAATACTTGTGTATCGTAAAATTTAAACATAAAAATAGTAAATCTTTCAGTTTTTTTTAACAATTGGGATACGGGATTGATATAATTGTTTAATAATGTGCATATTATTTTTCTTGGTAGGTCTCCTAATGCAAAATTGTTTGAATTCATTTTCGCTCAACTGGTTTTTATAATAGATTAACAATGGTGAATCGTTTAAATGCTGCGACCGCTTGTCATCTAATTAACTCATAACATTTCCATCTACATTTTTATTTATATTTGTTATTAATTTTAGGCTACACATTTCAAATTTTTGAAACTGACTGTAGTTTATTTTTCTTACTACATATAAGAATGATGAATGAACCCAGCTGGAAGGTACTTTCTATTTGAAGAATTCCTACAACAGCGTGATTCAACAACCAAGATTGACTTTATATTACCGTACACCGTCACTTTACAGTCTTCTGGAATTTTATTGGGAACAGGATTTAAACCTCTATTATCTTCTTCTATACCTTCAGTATCCATTCCAGTTGTCTTAATCGCATTTTCGACTTTTTTTCCGAAGTGCCTTCACCAAATCCATTTATTTGTTACCTTTATTGATAGAATTTTGTAAAAGAGAGAATGATGCATCTTGGGGCATCCGCCATATTGGATTTAAAACAATATTTTACCATATTGCATTGTCATCAGACTTATGAGTGTGAAATATCTAAAAACTGTAGCTTAATTAGAACTTCCCTAAATTTTGAGTACAATATTATTACTTGATCTTAACTAACAAACTGACAAGTGAGGTTAAATAAAAATTTGTAATTAGTATCATAATAGATAAGAAGCCTCTGAATTGAATAGGATACTATAACTATACGTTTTACACACAGTTCAAATAGCAATTTACGCCCTTGTTTTGTTTAGGCTGAACTTTGCCAAAAAAAAGTAGTATTCTGAATATTAAACACAAGATTTTGTTATTAAAACAACAAAGTATTAAACACTTAAAAAATAATTTTTATTATAAAAACAACTAACAACATTTAACTAAGGTTTAGGTACTTTTAACAATGTTTTATTAAGAAAGAATTTCTTTAATTTTGTACTTAGTGCAAGTTTATTGAATAAAATCCGTAGAGCGCTTTCGGCAGTTACGCCATCATCAGTACTACCTACAAAGCAAGAAAGGAAAAAAGAAATCAACAATTGTGAAATTTTACGAATCTTTGATAGTTAAAGTTAATTGAAAATCTTAGATAAAAGTCAATGTAAAATTCTCACCAATTTTTCGTTACTTACTTTGTCAAAATATAACCAACCACAAAACACAACATACAAGTATATGTATAAAACTTAACACATTAAAAATTTGGGGCCTAAAGGCCGATGTAAATTACATGATGATTTTAAAACTTTTAAAAACGTCCATTTTACTAAAGGGAACTAACCTTGATGATGCAAAAAACATGTACCACGCATGCTATTGTGTGCAGGGAGTACCATTGACGTATTGTTGGTATTATTTCCTGGCGGTAAAATTTGAAATTTAAATTTGAACATTTTGTATGATATATTGAAGAAAACAATATAGGCATCATCGTTACAAGTGATGCGAAGATGGTGGTACACTGACAAAAATGGATTTACCGATGTCGTGGGTTGCAGAATTAGAGCTACTTTAACGCCCCTTACTATGTTGTTCAAACTCAGCCTACGAATTATCACAAATCATTTAAAAACGCTACAATAACTCAGCTTCACACACAAATATCAACATTTTAAACACATTTGGGATTACCACAATCCTTCATTTTGTAACCATTTTATGAGTTACCTGAACTCAGTTTTTGGATTGGGAAAACCTACTGATTTTAAGGTGCCGTTTTGACCCAGACGTGCATTATTGTAACTCATTACCGTGTGCTAAATTATTTTGAGTTGGAATAAGTCGTAAATAGTGCTCTAAAAACTCATGTCAAGGGTAAATCATCGATCGAAAAGTCACGGAAAGTTCCGAATTCACGCTCGTGCCGATTTGGCGCGGTAACTTCATCCCATATCCCATTGTTAGTAATATCTCGTGCACGTCGCGTCATGGACCACATAACTGGACTTGCTATCCGCGCAATCGTTGATCGGAGGGATGTTTTTTTTTATTTTTGTTCAGAGTTGGTTCTCATACAGGTGCGTGAAAATGAGAATAATCCAATTTTAGTGGTGGAATATATTTAAAGTGCTAAACCTTATTGTGCCTAGCTTCGTTCATAGAGTAGTTCCTTTGCACTTGACGTTTATCATATGTTGTTAGATATGTCAGTAATGTCAGTTAACCTAGCATGTGTTTTCGTAACAAGTGTTTGTTAATTAGAGTACATATTATTAAATATTCCTTGTGTTTCTTGGCTCTATTGAGATTCCCTGTCAACATTTAGGATAGATTAAATATATAGTCGTTAAGTAAGCTAGAACAACTGAAAGGTCCAGTTTTGATAGCTCGAACCATGAGTTAATCTAGCCCTAGTAGTGATGCATCACAACTCCCATATTGGTCTCTGGCAGCTTAAACAATGAATTGCTGCAGCCCACGTCGCATGTGTTCCTCAAACACAGTTACGATTAGCTAAGGTAGCTAGCTAAAACAACCCATCTTCGGGGCTATTATAACTCATTAACAGTGATTTGATGCAATCTCTTCGATTGAGTTGCCGTAACTCAGAGGTCTGAGCTGTCCCCTATTAGCAACACGAGTCGGTCTAGGATAACTCATATTTGAGTTATGTCAACCCGATATTTCGCTCAGTGTATAACTTACAGGCGTTAAATTTTAATTTTAATAATATGTATGATTTTTTTTTTTTGTATGTGAGGTTGAATTAATCAAAACGTCAGATGTTAAGGAAAAGAGACAAAGATAGAAAATTCAAAGAACTCGCAAATATTATATAAGGATGAGGTTCTAAGACAAAACAAAAGGTTTTGTGTTAGTAATACAGTTACAGAGAGAGATAGAAGTCAAAATAGACGACAGAATGGTGGGGGCATAACAAAACAATTAAACTTTAAAAAATTTGTTATTCTGCTCTGCGATGACTTCGGTCATATCAGTAGCTTTCCCTAATGAGTAATTAAGGAATAATAAACATGATGTGGTGGAGAGTTAGTTGGATTAATGTAATTATTGTGTGGAAATGAAGTGTGCAAAGAATATTGGTCAGTCGGAAAAATGAAAGCAAAGTATGAATATTAAAGTTAATCAGGAAGATTATTTCAGGAGTAGTAAAAAGGGGGGGGAGGGGTTGCAACTGATATGGATGTGAAAAAAATTGTTAGATGCCACCGTCAAACTAATCGTCTATGTAGAGGTATAAAGTTTCTGTTTAAATTAACCTGTGTGTTGAGGCAAAGGTCGTTACTCTTAAGTTCTTGTGAAATGGCTATGTCCTCGAGAAAATCTAGTCTATTGAAGTTTTTTGATGAAACATTGTAAATAATTTTAGAATTGGAATGAGGACTGAAATTATGTTGGCAAGTTTTGAGGTGTTCCCCAAATATTAGGGTCATAACTATTGTTAAAATTGTTTTATTAAGCAGAATACAATAATCTATAATTGACAGAGATGAAGTGGTTTATATAAAATTAAATAACTGGAGAGCACAGAAACTGTTACTTTGCGGCTTAGCTCTATTCACAATCGAAATAAGTAATATTATACTAGTGGCTGAAGGTATTACCGAAAATATGTATACCGCTTAAATATATTTAAATACTGAAAAAAAATATATACATATGATCATTCTGCTTCTTTCACAATTTTAGCAAAAGTTAAGGTTATAATAAAATAATCACTTAGCTTATTTCCCCACAGCATTTATTACATTTTTTCGATTAATATGACGCATTAAACTCATTTTACCCAAAATGTGGCTTAGCCCTTTTCAACCAAGACGACGAAATTCCCAAACAAATCCATATTAGAAAAAATAATCTGAGTAGTTGGTACCGCCCACTTTAGTTTTAGTTTTCTCGGACAGAATTGTTGAGTACATGTTCATTTGAGAGCGTGATATTTTTTTTTCTTTTAAACGTTTGTCAAATATCTTGTCATAATTGTTTGAACAATTTGTGTTTAAACAAAATATCATAAGACGCGGTTTTTCAAAAAGGGATCCCAAAGATTTCAAGCAATGGATTAAAAGGATTGAACCTAAAATCGTCATAAACTATCGAGTGGACAAATATATTCCAGTTATTATGTGTGCGATGAACATTCTTTAACTTCGGCGCAATCTACTCTTTAAAATATCAATTACAGGCCATTCATTTTTGCAACGTAAAATGATAATTTTACTGTATTAAAATGCAGAGATCAGAAGGTTTGCCTACAAACATGAAGTCCGACTTCACTTGCAAATTAACGCTAAGCCACTAGCTGCTGGACAACCAACACCGTGTCCGAATATTGAAAAGAGACACACAATTAAATTTGGTCTCGTGTAGTTTGTAAATTGTTTAGAGCATATCACAGAACATGGGTAAATTTTTAGCCTGAACGATCTGAAAGACAGTAGTGGATATATTTTAAGGTGGTTTAGGGAAATGTGTCCCTTTTCCTTCCGTCAGACCCAATCCCTGGACGCGTCTCGCAGTATTCTGGATCATCGGCAAGGCTATAGATTCTCACGAAAAGGAAAGAGTGCATTTCAGCAGAAATCTCCACGTGGCGACATCTCGCGACAATCGAGCAATCCACCCAACCAGACGCCACGTGGCATCTCTTTTCTTTTCGTCAGACTCTATAGCCTTGCCGATGAGCCGTAATATGGCGAAACGCGTCCAGGGATTGGGTCTGACGGAAAGAAAAGGGATAAACTTCTTTCCACCCCTTTAAAATCGCGTTTTCGGTTCGCAGAAACCGATAAGTTGGCTTTCATTTATGACAGAAAAACTAATTGTTGGTCTTACAAACTAGTTTTAATGAATAAAACAGCACAACATGATATTTTATTGGAAGTATTTCCAGAATTCATAATGTCTTATTTGAAGAGTATTAATCAATATTTTAATAGGCCAAAGCTCACTACCCTTATTTCAATTAAATGCTCAATTGGGCGTAGCAGTTAATTTAGAAACTATTAATGACGTTACACCTAAATTAATTCATCAAATTTAACCATAATATGTTTAAACCCGATATATTAGTTTGGATAGTTTAGTTTATACATATTTCCTAATGAAATATTAATGCCTTTGGGTAAATATTACTATAGGAAGGATGACGCCCAAGTATAATAGAACATGGAACAGCTAAAAAGAGTAGTATGTATGAATGTAAGTTAAATAATTTAAATATTCGTAGGATGACTTTCTCAACCCATCAGAAGTAACGTGCTACAAAATCACATGTTTACTAATATCTGTCCATAACTCCAAACACATATATTTTGAACACCGGTGGCAACAGTATTGAGTTTTCCTGTTTTTTTTTGCTAGGGCAGTAATCACACCTTCCATAAGCATTTCTTGAATGTTCTTGTTCTACAGCCTATGCCATATATTTCAAAAAGTCTGAGGCGAATATTTCTGGGAATATTTCCTTGTGCGATTCGTCGCTTGATATGGTCCTGTAGTAGATCAGAACCAAGGCTATCGAGAAAAACCTTCTGTATATTTTCTTTTCGTTTGTAATATTGTCATGAATATGCTATTTAATATTAATAAGTCTACTAAATATTTCTCGCCCTGTATGATGGTTGATCGTACAGTTAGCATTTGCTGACTAATCATAAATGATATACGGTGAGAGTTTGGTTTTGCTACGATCGGGGAGTCAAGTCCGGGCCGCGACGGTGTGAGTGTGATACTGGGTGGTCGCCCAAAAGAGCTGAGCCCCACGTAGATCTAAAAATGTAAGTATCACTTAATTCCTTTAATTGTAAGCAAGGTCTTCTAGCAATTCAATTAACTTCTGTAATTCATGTTCAACTTATCAACTATCAATAAATATGTATTTGTTTTGTACTTGTGCCTTTAATTTAAACTCATCTGTTCTATCCCTTAAATAACGGCAATACAACTTAACTAACTCTTACTAGTAACAAACGCTAAGTCGAAACATGGTGGAGGCGATAAACGCTAAGCTGTGACAATATTACAGTTATTAATTATTATAATCGAATTTATGCCCGCTACATTTATTGCACCATTAAATAAAGGACAAAGAATTACGATATTACATTCAGGTTCAGAAAATGGATTTAATCTAAGTTCGGCAGCAGTGATACTACTTGTTTGAATACTGTAACGCTTCACATTCCACCACGAGCACAAGTCTAGCGATGCCTATATGTAATATGAACCGGTTACTTGCTTGTCCTATATGTTAATAGTTTAGTTTAAACATATAATTGCAAATGAAAAAATGTGATGTGTTGTGCTTCATTGTTGTGTAATATTATACAGCATACAATTTTTGGTATAAATGGAATATTGGGCATGCTTTTAAGCTGATTCGACTCAATAACCATAAAATTAAATGCTGCGTTAGCTTTAAATAGACACAATGTTTAGATATAAATAAATTTAAGTTGCGTAAAATGCAATTGAATATTTTAAATATTTTGTTTGGTTGTTATATTTTATTTTAAAGTGGTAAAAATATATGAGAATGAATTGTTTGTATTACGTTTATAAATGCCAGTTTTAATTTTATTATTTTGTATATTGTATAAACATGTCAGCGTTAATGGACAAAATGTAATTTATATGTAATATAATTTCATTTATAATAAAGTGGAATTAAACACTTAAAAACATATATAGATTTTAATCTCTGGTCATATTTAATAGCTAGGGTTATAAATTATCTTGTATATTTTGATATATTTATTATTAATCTAGTATATTATTTTCAAGTTACTGATGTATGTTCCAAAAATTATTTTTTATGAACAAAACATTCTGTTATTACCACCAGCACGCTTATGTCATAATAGCCGATTTTTTGTTTTTTATTTCCGATAAACAGACTTAACTACAACAACGGCGAGCATGCTGCAAACAAACAACCAACCAATGGGATGCTAAAATTTTAACAGAATTATTTATAAATATTTTATTTTGCTCATAGCCAATTTGTTAAATGTGAGTTTCTACTTTTAACTTTAAACATACAAATTGTTATTAGTTTTATGAAACCAAACTTGGAAAGTTTTTAGGACGCCGTCATTTTAAAACGACTTGGCAGAATATTACCAAAATAAAGAATTAAAGTGAGGATGGCTTGAGACCTCTATGTATTTTTAAGTTAGGAATGTTCCTGCGACTTCATTAAAATCTTCGCAAACTGTTTAGGTTTTATCATTTGTAGAAATTTTAAAACTGACTTTTGCCTTGATTATTCTTGTTTGCGCTTGTTTGATTTCAAAAGTTTTAGTGCTGCAAAATTTTGGCGCCTGTTGTATTGATTCTGATATTGATAGTGCCACAGGGAACCAGACTTTTGGTAGTTTGTACTTACTGATTGGTCTAGATCTCGTGTGTGAGTTCGCGATTAATGGGTTTGTCATCTCTAATAGTCTCTAATAATTTTTGGGAACAATTCATTTATTGTCTGCATGCGAAACTATTGATAAAGTACGCAACTCATCGTGTAACTAGGTACATTCACAATAATTTTTTACGCCCTGTTTTGTGTCACCTAGAACTTATTAAGCTCCTTTCTGCTTATGTTGCACTACGAAGGTACATCATAAGTGATAACACCTTGTAGAGGTTCACCTTAGCCCTATTACCAAGTCTACTCCGTCTGTATATAGCACTTACTATATTAATTGAATTGCGCCTCCAGTTCAGTGGTTGATCAAATATAAGTCGCAGATAATTTATCTCCTGGCATCAGTTTACCTGGATTAAAATTGCTATTCGAAAAATAATTAACCTTCATCTTGGAGGAACTCAAACGACTCTTTCAAGCTGAAAGTAATTTCTCCTGCTTGAATATGTAGCGCTGCCACCGATTGACCACAAGTCGCGGCTGTTTGGCAGTTGAAGATATTGCGGTAGCATCAGAGCTGAGAAATCTATCGCGCAGAATGTCATGAGTATAAATGTTATACAGCATTGGAGAGAGAGGTGAACCTTGCGGCATTCCCGCCCTGATATGTGTATTCAAAGAAATTGCGCTCTCCGACGAGACTGCAAAACTTCTATTCTGCAAAAAGGAGCTATCACCTTAATTAAGTAGTTCGGAGCTCCGAGTTTTATGCATTTCAACAAGAGATCATTATGCTATTCCTTGGCAAATGCCTTGGTTACGTCAAACAAAACCGGTCCCGTGTACTCTGTAATGTTTTCAAAAATCCGCCGGTGCTATAGTATCACCATAATTGTTGGGTTAGTTACTCTGGCAACCCTACGCTCTGGAGGATGTACCTCAGACAACAGTCCCTAAAAATTACCTATATCGTGCTGCCTGAAACTCACCCCTTAGCTAGCTCAACTCAGGGTAGGTTCGCTATTTTGTTTCTAGATTGAGAAGTTTAGCACTCTTATACCTTAGTTTAATTTTACTTAAAAGCCTTTAAATGTTTTAGTGTTTGGCCTTAGAGAAAAACAAACTAGAAAAAAAAAACAGTTATGTCACAATCCGTTTACAATAGCTTCTTACCAGCTCTCATTCACTCAAGTCCCTCAAAGTCACTGTCTTTTAAATAAAAGTAAAATTTTAGCAGAAGCCAATACAAATATTTATTTCTTATGTCGTGTCAGGCTCTTGGCTACTTGGATTTATAAATGCAAGCTCCTCATACTTTGGTGGACAAGAGGTACTTAAAGTTAAAAGATAAATAAGTGAAACGTATCAACAAAGTGGTAGTATTAGGTTTGACACAAAAGTCTTGCAGGTTTAGATTTGAAAGTTAACATAAAAAAAATAAGTGAAAGTTAAACTGTGTTTGACAGGGTCTTGCACAAGACGGCAACTGTCAGACCTACACCGTAAAAACGACTGTTTAGTCTGATCTGGCAGCGACATAGACCTACATCCAAGACATTGCCCCAGACTTGGAATTTCTACAAGGTCTGTGCAAGAACCTCTCACAACTAACTAAATTTACCGTAAGAACAATACAAGATCTTACGAGTACCTGTGGTTACTCGATAAGTATACTAGCCAGAGTGGGGTTCGTTACCCTAATCGCACCACAGTACTCAGGTGATCACAGAAAATGCTTATCTTAATAATAGCATACACGCCACGGGAATTAATATATCGAATGTTGATTTCACGCTTTCCTATCACCTGCTGGGTACTCCCAAGGTTCCGTTCTACTCTACTCAAGAAATATGTTACTTAGCTGCAACTTTATGTGCTACCCAAGGTTCATGAAGACTCGAGCTTCAGTAAAACACACACATATGGTTTCTTAAATAGCCAACCGTGGATACTGCTACACTATTAGTCTGCAAAAATTCAACTAGTACATGGCAACTGGCACGTTTTGCGTCCAGACAACTAAATCAGAAACCTAGTACTCTACTTTGAGCTTTTAGCCTCAACCAAAAAAACCCTAAAATCGAATTTTAGATTTACAACATGAAAGAGAAAACTTTCATTTTATAAGACCCATCGAGGGTAATTAGATGCTAAAGTTTAAACCTACCTCAAATACCTAACGAGGGTTCCATTCCAAAAAATGGCGTCTAGGACCGCTTGTTGAAGTTAATGGAAAAGCCTTTTAAATCGGCATTCCGCCCAAAAGATAGGCAAACTACTATGCCATATTCTTTTAAATAAATTTGTGAAAGTTTTATCGACACCACATGGCCTCTCTGCCTAAGAAAACTAAAATTCGGGAGCTACTTCCACAAACGTGTTTTCACTTTAAGCGTCCATAGTCGAAAGGGCCGATAACATTCCCTCTCCAACTCTCCAACATACATAGTTACAGGTAGCTTTCGCAATGCCGCATTCTTTAAACCCGGAGCTTTTCTAATATTCAATACGCTTAATAAGGACTTTACCTCGTCTAAGATGACTCGCAGAAACGCCTGAAACGGGAAATTGATTAATTTATAAATTTGTATCGTCCCTGAGACCCTCTCATCTTTAGATGCGTCATTGGTCGGATTTTAAGCAACAACAACCTCTGTTTCCTGATTTATTAGGTGGGAGATTGGGACATGGGTGCTCGCGGTGCGCTCCTAGTTAAAGTCTTCGTCATTCTATTAGTGGAATTATCTTTTTTATATAGACTTTTGACCTTATCATCTTACAGGTTTGACTACCGTTCTATCAACAATTCCCTGACTACCCCTGCGACCTAATTGCCCTCTGCCTTAATGCGAGGATCACCATTGTACTACGCCCTATTTTTTAACCGGTTAAAGTCACGTAGTTTAAATGCCTGGACGTCTTTATGACAGGACTTTGGACCAACGCTGCGTTGATGTTATCTGTGATCTGTGTTACCGCATTGTCAATTACCAAGTTTACACGAGAGCTTAATACGTTTTAACTAACAATGCGATTTAGTGAAAATACGGCTTAAATTGTGTTTATACGACGGGTTCGTACAGGGGTTTTTACGATGCCATTAAACAGCTGTTTGCCGTTGCCAACATGAAAATATTGGATTAGACCAGCTATACTCTAAGTGTGTTCCGCGGAACCCTAGGGTTCCGCGATACCTCTGTAGGGGTTCTTCAAGAATTTAGAAAAAAAATCAAAGCACCCCTCTCTGGTCGAACGTTTTGACTCCGCGGCCGCGCGTAGGTATATTTATTTATTTATTTGTATTTGTATAAACATGTGTTACAATAGCTGTTACAATATCTCATAAGTTTGGTATCAACATGTATACTTGTGAGAGCGCAGTCCCTTTGATAATTAGATTTTTGGATTATTTGCGTTGGTAAGAAAGAAATAGAAAGCTTTACGTCACTCAGTGAGTTTGTTAGCGATAACGACTCAGAAATGTTTCAAGATGATGTGTTTGAAGAATTGGTCCAATATCTCAGTTCGATGCGCGCATCTTTTGAAAAGTATTTTCCCGAAGAACAGAATACAAAAATGAAACTGAATTCATGGATTCATAATCCTTTTTTACCCAACTTGGAAAAGCCCGAAAGTATGTCAAACGAGATAAATGAATCTCTTTTAGAAATGTCATCAGACACAAGTATGGAGTCACTGTTTAAAACGACGCCTCTCAACGATTTTTGGTGCAGAATCCGTGATGAATATCCAATGCTTGGCAAAATGGCTCTGAATATTCTTCTCCCGTTCCCAACAACATATTTGTGCGAAACAGGATTCTCAACCTATGCAGCCACGAAAACAAAATATCGCAATAGACTGGACGCCGAACCTGGTATGAGACTTCAACTGTCTTCTATCAAACCTGATATCAACCAATTGCTGAAAAATAAAAAACAGTTTCATACCTCCCATTAGTTAGATTTTTTCTTTTTTAATATCTTCTATTATTGTACTTGCCATGTGGTAAAGTAAGTAATAATTAGTAACTGTTACATTGTACTTTTATTATGCTTATTAATAAAGAATACACTTTTAAAAACTATTGTTTTATTGTAGGGTTCCATCAAGTATTTTGCTTCCCAAAAGGGTTCCGTCACCAAAAAAGTTTGAGAACCGCTGGATTAGACGTTTAACTTCAAAAGCAAACACTTGACACTCGGTTGGTAGCATTGAGAGATAATACGTATTCGCATTGACACGACGGTTAAAACCGGATTTAAATAGGATAATCTACATATTTCGTGCGTATTAATTAAATTAATCCGAATTATGTTTTTTAAATTGATTTAAGAGTGCCTATATATGCGTTTGAATAAAATTCTTGTTCCGTTAAAGCGCATTGGAGCATTCGTATAAACTTGGTCAATGTTTAATGTGCTCTTCAAAGGTTGTAAGTCCTCTACATTATTTATTATGTAACTGTACCTGTACCAATTTGTTGAGGTGTGGGTAACAAAACCTCTACCGTAGTAAGTAGAGTAGGGTAGAGTGGGGTTAACTGAATAGGCAGGTTAGGTGGTCCACTCTAACTTTTAAATCTTCCCCGGTAATTTTGCATACTCTTAGCACTACTCGAAGTCCATATCTGTACCCCAGAGCCAGAGTGTGTTAAGTCCAAAAACTTAGTTTTTCAGAAGAGCAGTTTTAATAATATTCATTTTAGACTTTTCCAAATTATAAAACACTGTTTTTACTAAATCTAGTCACAATTTCATAATTAAATTAGTTATAGGAATACGAATAAAGAGCATAATGCCAAAGTTTTTAATTTAGTTTTTGTTTTTGATTTTAGTGACTTAACATAGTTTGGCATATGCAAAAAAACTCATTTTTGGATTTATCATATATGTTAAGTCCAAAGTGATGCACTTGACATATTTGCAGTGGACTTAACATTTTTAACATTTAGGTAAATCGGAGGGGGGATAATACTACCTACGTGTTCATTACATAATTTACTGCTTAATTATTAAAAAATATAACACAATTTGGTCTCTTATAATAAACAAATATATTTTAAGTCGTCATCTTCGTTTTTTCCCGTATTCCAAATTCTTGTAATAGTCATGGAATCTTTTTGGTTCCCATTTAAGAAGTTTTTGTAAATGGCTATACTTTTTAGCTGAAATTGGTTTAATCGGTGGAATCGGTAAAGGAAAGTAGTCATTTGGTTTATTTCTTCTGTGAAAGTCGACATCTAAAAAATCTGTACTAAAATCGGTTTTATAATAGAGAATTCCAGGGTTACTTCTTCTAACTTGCAAGTGGACTGCTAGGGATATCAGAAAATCGTTGCCTGCGCTATTTTTTTTCTTGTTGATATATGGTGTTGTTGATCCCTCAAAAAGATGTTTAAATTCTTTAAAATCGGAATATTCCATGTTGACTACAGTGGAGTGTTTTTTTTGTTCCACACAATCTGATCATCTGCTGCCAATCCCAAGGGGTAACTATTTGAAACTGGGGAATCTTCTTTCTTTCACGCTCTATCGTCGAGTGAACGGCATCCGCCTCCAAGTGTGTACGTCTTTATTAACTAGCTCAAACTTGTTAGAACGTAATAGTTGATTATTAAATAAACATGAAAAGTTAACTTACTTGATTTTTTTCTGGTCCTGGCTTCTGCGGCCTGAACATTTTGAATATTTTCGGCCTTTTCCAAGCTTTTTATTATTTTACTAGTTCTAGAAGACCACGGAACACGTCTCGTAATAGGCATTGTAAATAATAGAAATTGCACAGCACAAAAAACTCGCAAGGTATGTTGACTGGTTGTGGAGTTAACATTTTAAACTGAACGCAAATCCAGAGGCAAATAAGGTTAGCGCTACTTAACATTGTTTGCCTCAAGGAGAGCTGTGGACTTAACGTAGTTTAAAATGAGCTATTTTCGTTATTTTAAAGGATACGCCAAAATGGAAAATATCAAACGATGCGCCGCAAAATTTTAGGTCACTTAACATATTTAGCTAAAATTTGGCCAATTTGGACTTAACATAGTCTGGCTCTGGGGTACAGATATGTAATTGCTACGTGTCCGTTAGTCATTGGAAGTTTTTTGAGGTGAACAGCTATTTCTCTCTCGTTAGTAAAAAATATTTTTCACACAACTTATTGCTTCTAGGGATTATTTTATTGAATAAGTAAGCACAAATTAGTGTAGTTTGTAGGTGTGTGTGCTTGCATTGTATCCAAATTGTAAAGTTACGAGAAGTGGTAGAAAATAAGATGGCAGTTCGTAAAGCAGCGAAAACATTTCATAATATACCAAGAACAACCCTTATACGATTTAAAGCTAAAGTGGAAAATTTCGGATTTGATCAAGTAAATTTTAGTCCAAAAAATGAACACTTAAGCCGCAAACACACTGAGCTCACGTCACGTCACATTACGTAAGCTCACGTGCTATTACGTTACAGACAAAAAGTATGAAGCGCTGTTTTACATAGTATGTTAATACATCAGAACCACACTGAAGTCATCTCGTGCGTATTACGTTACATCCCCAACGGCACGCGTGCTAGCATGTGCTTATTTTCTGCAAATCCACACTTTTCGTCTCACGTGAGCACTCGTTTAGGTGGTTTTGTAGAGAGCTGGTGTGTTGTTGGTGAATTTTAATTCCTGAACCAAACGATGAAATTCGCCCAATTCTTTTCTTTTCATGTTTATGTCATGGACCCATGGTTTTCTCGTTTTCTTATTTTCCTCCTTGAGAACGATAAAGGCAGCAACAGTTTCTATTTCCTCTTCCCAGTCCGAAGAACTGATTGAGCTGGCGCTTTACATAATTTACGGAAAATAAACAAACAACACAAACACAGTGAAATCAAAGAAAGACTGCCCGAATTCATATATCAATTTGTATACCACATCATAAAACGTGATGGTAGTGTGTTTCTAGTATGCTCTCACGGTTAAATCATGACAACATGATAGCACGTGACCTCACATGACGTGAGCTCAGTGTGTTTGCGGCTTTAAAAGTATTTTCAACCGCTCAGGAGACAGCGCTCGCTCAATATCTAAAACAAGCTGCTATGATGAATTACGGTTTAACTATTAAGGAAGCGCGTAAGCTTGCTTACGATTCCGCTATGGCTAACAAAACTGTTTTAAGAAAAGGTTTAGAAAATTGAAACAATAACATGATGGCTGGAAAATAATGGATAATCTATTTTTTAAAAAGGCACAAGCTTTCCCTAAGAACACCAGATCAGACTGGTTTAAGTCGGCAACTAGTTTCAACCGCTACAATGTCGCAAAATTCTACGAAAATCTGAAAGAAGTTTTAGATGCTAATAAGTTTGAGCCACAAGATATTTACAATTTGGATAAAACAGGTTGTTATAATCAATATTATTTTTCTACTTGTATCAACAAAAAATAAAATTGTTTTAGGTTGCCTTACTGTTCACAAACCACCAAAAATTATTACAGCAAGAGGAGCCAGGCAAGTAGGACAAGCTACTTCCGCACAAAGGGGAACCCTAGTTACCCTATGTGCTATAGTTGGTTGTACAGGTAGAGCTCTTCCCCCTTACTTGATTTTCCCTAGAAAACATTATAAAGAACACATGCACCAGTAAGAAGTAAAGAGAATGCAACACCATCAGGCTGGATGCAAGGCGAATTATTCGAAGATGTTTTAAAACATTTCGTAAGGTGCGAACGACCAAATCCAGAAGACCCTAAATTAATTCTACTGGACAATCATGAAAGTCACTTGAATCTAAGGGCTTTAAATTATGCAAAACAAAATGGCATAATTTTATTAACATTCCCTCCGCACTGTAGCCACCGGCTACAGCCACTAGATATATCAATCTTTGGCCCTTTTAAAATATATTATAATGGTTCTTGCAATAGGTGGATGACCAACCATCCTGGTAGTGTGATAAGCATTTACGACATTCCTGAATTGGTGGGCGACGCATTTCCCAAAGCGTTTACAGTAAAAAATATAAATAGTGGTTTTGCAAAAGCTGGTGTATACCCCTTTAATGACGATATATTTACAGACGCTGTCTTCTTACCATCCTACGTCACAGACCGATCCTTAAATAATGAGACCCTTGTTGTTTCCCCGATAAACGTAAATATACAAACCACCCTTGCAAATGAATCTATTGATGAACCAGAAATGCCTGCAGACCAATTGTCAATTCTAAATATCGAAGTTAAACCTGGATGTTCCAGAGATTCTAGGAACTAAATCTACTTTGCATGTAGGAAGTAACAGTAATATTTTAGAAACACAGATTATACTTCCCGAAACTATAAGACCATTTCTAAAAGCACCGCCCAGGAAAGTGAAGGTTTCAGGTAGAAAGAAGGGTAAATCTGTGATCCTAACTAGCACTCCTGTAAAAGAGGAACTTGAGGAGCGCGCAAGGGAAAGAAAAAATAAAGCAAAGAAGAAAACTGTTGTGCGTAAGGTTCTAGAATCGTCCTAATCTGAATCTGGAGAAGAGCCTTGTTTCGTAAGATTCTTCTGAATGGGAACAAGAGCTAGCCGAAGATGCGACGTTATCCAGAAAACCTGAAAACTACAAAAAAGGCGATTTCTTAATAGTGAAGGTACATGGAAAAAAATCATTTAGAAATTAAGCTGCAGAAATAATAAATAGCCTTACCAACGGATACAACGTGGCATTTTTAAAAAGGCAGCATCCATCTAATCGGTTCATATACTCGGAGGAGGAGCCTTATTCTGTTTCCTTTGAAGATATAGTATGTGGTTTACCAATACCTACTAAATACTCTAAAGGTCGATATGAGAATTTACTTTATTTTCACTTTGATATGTCTGAATTTAGTGTCCAGTATATTTTCTATTAAAAGTGATTTATTTATTACCTCCTAAACAGTTACCCATAAAGCTTTGATGTTTTTACTTTCAGAGATAGTTTATATAAAGGTCTGAATATTTTCTTATAATTATTTGAAGTAAATGCTCTTTATTAAATCTGTGTTTTCTTTATTATTATTAGTGAGGTTAACTGGACATTGGGTGTGTCCAGTTAACCCGACTAGTCAGGTTACCTGGTCCATTACTTCCGTTTATAAAAACTTATTTTAACTAAAAAATGTTACAAGTTTTTAATTCCTATGCACATAATTATGGTAAAATAAAGCTTAACGAATGCTCTGAAGAATCTCGTATTTGAGTATGTGATTTAGATTCGAATTTATAATGATTTCAAGGAAAGCGGACCAGATAACCCCACTCTACCCTACCCACTTCGATAATAACCGGTATGTAATCAGAACTCACATTACAGATAACCGATGACTCTGAAAATTAAATGGCGTTCTTTACCACAAAGATGTCCAGGATATCCGGAAGGATTACGTATGGGTTTTCAGTACTACTTAGATCGAAAATAGCCTTTCATATTAATGAGGTCATAGTTTTAAGTCGTATCATTGAGATATCCAATGTGCATAACAAATCTGACTGATTAAAAAAGTAACTTGATACTCCGAAGGCATTTTTAAAAATAGACATCAGTACAAATAATATTTTTGTGCATATGTGTATACTTCTTCCGAAACTGTATCTTAACTATCTTTGTATAAACTTTGCATTGGTAAATAAAACAACTTTAAAAAGCGCATGAAAAGAAAAACTTCAAAAAGTCGTCAAGAAGGAAGCCTTTGGGGAGAGAATAATCGATGAACTATTCATATGAAAATACATATCGCTGCCGCAATTTAGAAAAGGCGATTGTGCGTGGCGAGACAGTATAAAGTACTTTGGAAATGCATGTTTTATGTTATTCTGCTGCCTTCTGGTAGTAATACATTAATTTTATTACGCAGGATTTACAGCAGCAATAAGTATCAACTGTTCAAACGTAAAATTTATGTCGCTTAAACTAATGGCATGTTTAAGATATATTTAATCCTGGAGGGTCACTTACTTACTTAATACTTAAGTCAAAATGGCATGAAAAATATTCCAGGACTGCATCTATAACAGATTGGACTGAGGGAAACTTGAATACATTAACACAGAAGTTAATTGTCTTCTCATCTAGCCATTTTCTTGGACTTATCTTTGATATGGTTGATTATCACATATTACTAAACAAACTGCAATTAATGAGAATAAGTGGTAAAGTTCGTCAAGTGTTTAAGTCACATTTAAGTAATAGAGCACAAATAGTTAAACTGAATACAGTTTATAGCTCTTCTAAAGTCGTCCAGTTTGGTGTTCCTCAGGGTACAGTGCTCGATTCTAACCTCTATTTATATTAACAGTCTGGCGAATGCATTACCTAGTGTAAGAACTGTGTGTTTCGCTAACGACATGGTTCTTCTGATTAAAGGGTTAACATGACATAATGTTTTTGAGAAAACAGAGAAAGCTGGTTTCTATGTAAAAATTTGGATGGATTATACTTAATTAACTCTTAATGTGAACAAAACAAATTTTATGTGCTTTGAATGAACAAGTTTGGGTTGCCTAATAAAAAGGAAATCATATTTCACTCAAATAATTGTGACTTCTCTAACGGCCTGTTTACATAAGGTGCAAGAAATGTGAGGCAAGGTATTGCTTCTGCAAAGAATTGCATTGCGTAATCGTTCACATACCATGCAAGTAAAGGATGCAAGCATTTTAATAATCAGACGTACCAATAGCACTAAATAATTTTGTATTTATTTATTTCTTCCGTATTTATACTCTACTGATATCATATTTTTAAACTGAAAAGTAACCACTGCTAATTACTGAGCACATTTGCAAATAACGAAATGTTTTAAATTACCTTGGCTTGGCTTTGCTCCGCATAAATCATTGGAAGAATTGATTTTTTTATGTTGGTACCTGTTATTTAACACCAAAGATTGCATGGCATGTGACATAAGAATAGCGTGTGTTCTAATTTGATGCAATGCAAAGAAAATTGCAACAGCTGATTCCAAAGTCGCAAGTGCGCATGCTTAGAGGCAATTTTTTGTTGCATTGCACGTGCAATTTCATAATGTAAACAGGCCTTAATAAATACTCAGGTAATGGTACCTATAGTTAGATCAGTAGAATGCACGAATTATATATGTATTTATTTTGATCAGTTTTTAAAATGGTCTGGTCAAGAGGAATATGTAAAGAATAAAACAGAGAATGAAACCAGATGGCTTCATCTCTTGGTGCTGGTAAAGAACACCAATTTCTAACCTGCGCCCTCTGACATGGACTTATAAAGCCACAAATAGCAGAGGAAAACCTGCAAAGCCAGAACGTCACAATAGCACGAGTCCTCGCTCTCTCTCTGTTTCATCCCGATTTTTCTGTTTTAAAACAGACGCCGATGCTTTTTCTTTTGTTAGAACCTATAGCCTCACAGACGAGCTGTTATACTAGTGGCGGCTCGTGACATTTATCTGAGGGTGTGCGTCGGAGGTAAAAATGCGCCGCAGACGAACAATTTTCGAGGTGACACGCCCCTTTTTACCATTGTATCTATTTTCTTTGTGCTTTTTATCCCAGAAGAACATTAAAATAAAATCGCGGTTTTTAAATGGGATTTTTATTTCAATTTTCCTTTGGAAATCGATTGTCGAAAAGTTGTTTAGAATGTTCTCAACAGAATTTTGGTCAATAACTACTATAACATTTCGTGTGACACAATCCGAACTACTAGCCATTATTAAATTAAAACAACAAAAAACACCCACAAAGTAAAGTTTTGTATAATGTCATCCAGGCGAGACCCACAGTTTATCGTGGATTCCGAGCCACAATATAACCGACAGATGTTATCCTCTGCCCAGTATTTTTACGGTCTTTGTCAATATTAACGTGTCTTTGCTCACCACAAACCCCAACGAGTCAACCCTTAAACATCCTTGTGTGCAGCTAAGAGGGTTATGTATGTCGCGAGGACACACGAACCATCCGGAACAGCATCAGACCCGTGCACTTGAGACTCCATCGCCAAGTCTCTAGTCAAGGTTTTTACCCCAATCAATATCGGTTAGATACTGTTCAAAAAGCTAATTCTTTGCGGCGCGGCGTTCTGTAAAGATGCACTAAATTGAATTAGTTAGTATATTTTCGACATTTAGCCTGTTGCCCGATTTGGTGTCTATTCCAGAAACTGCTGGTTGGATAAACATTCAATCACAATAAATAAATAAATACAATTTTTATTTCTTTTGAGTTGCTGATACAATATATTATTAGAGAATTGGTTAACTTGAACAAAAAGATATATTATAGATAAGTACTTTACTGGCACAAATATTATAAACATCCACTTAGGTCTTGCCAAACAAACAAATTAAGTAATGTAGACCAGAACGAAAGGAAAATAATCCTGGATTGTTAAATATTTGCGTCTTTTGGCCTTAAATGTTTTCTTAAAAGTCACAAAAGATTCGAGCTCCAAAATCTAAGTCAAAATTTGGATATCTACAACTTAAATAATTTGTTATAGGAAAATCTACTCTTAGTTTAATTTATCTAGTTAAAAATTACAAATAAATTACCTCTTTAAGATATTAATAGTATGTAATCCAAATAAGGAATATGATTAAGTCATAATTTACTTAATTGTTACTTAATATCCGTATTCATAACTAAGGAATTTTTTGGCTATTAGGTTAGGTTCTCAGGTTGTGTCTGTATTTTCTTTCTAACCTTAAAGGGCGTAGCGGGGTAACATTTGCAATGCCAAAACAAAATTCGAATAATAAGAAAATAAAAGCATACAAACACACTACATAATATTACAGGATCATCAAGAAAGATCACATTAACGCGAGTTGCAGCAATGATTTTCAACCTGAGATTACATCAATAAGTTCCTTAGACACGGCTATCCCTAAGGAGTATGAAATGGGGTCGAAAGTAGAAGACAACCAAGACGAATTTATTTTTTTAGATCCATAAGAATCATCGGTTATGAAATGTGTCAGTTTTCAAAATCCGCGGTGCCAATTGTAATGTTAAAACGGAATCAAATCGTATAACGATCAAAATATTATTAGAAAGACACAGTGAAAACGAATCAGGTTCATATTGTCAACTAAACCACTGTATAGCTAGAATTTTTAACCACGCGCTGAGGTTCTGTTCCACTGTACACCGAATCTAGGTCAAGTGTATGCAAACCTCAGCACGTTTTAGAGTATAAATACGCGGATCTCAAGATAATCAGGCATCGGTGTTCATAGCCTGATCAAATCCTAACCTAGCCTATCCCAGGTACTCGCAATTGACCCTTGAGGTGCTGCGTGCCGCCTGATTCCCCAGTACAAAACCTCCCTCTTATCCCAGGTACTCGCAATTGACCCTTGAGGTGCTGCGTGCCGCCTGATCCCTAAATACCCTGGTACTCACCTAAGGCCCTAGTTGGAAGGGTAGTGTGTGCCATCCCTCCCGAGGTCCTTATAGCCGATCCGTCGAAGACGCCCCAAAAGCATGCTGGTCCACTTTATAGGGTAAAGTGTACAATTTTGAAGCGCCAAATAAATCCAGTGAAAATCACCCAGTCTTTCCTTTTGAGCTATCGACCCCTACAACCCCAACTTGTGACAATATCAGACAAAGGCTGCAATGGTCCAGACTACTCCGGAGTACTCCAGACGGTACTACACTACTCGAAATTTAAAACGAATAGATCGGTTCCGGTATTGCGTAGCGCGGATCCTACAAATTGCCCTAAATTCAACTTTAACTGATAACTGGAAATGTCTTATTTAGGGACGATTTAACTTTAAATTCGATAAAGGATTGCCAATTTAACCTCGGACCAGGAAAACATGTTCTCAAAGTTAATAATAAAGGGGAAATAACTTTAAGGTTAAAAATATAAAAACGGCCATATTTAATAATTATTAGTTTTCCTGTTTATTGACAACTATAATAAAACAATAATTAAAATTTTAAGAAATACATAAGGTGAGTGGAAAATCTATTAGACTACGATATCTTTCGTCAACGAAGGTTTTTTTAAAACTTTAGGTACATGTAATGTTTATAATGAAGACACTCTGTTTTTAGGTTAATGGTTAAAATATTTAAAATTATCGTAATAATACATAGAAAAACACATATTTTAAGGGCGCGTTTTGTTTTTCGGAGTATCATCACCATAATTCACAAACACATTTCTTTCGCATCCAGATTTCGGTCCAGAAAAATAATAACACCTAATTATATCACTTTATTGTTGAAGTAATAATAAGGGGCCATTCCAAATATTTACTTTAGTCGAACCCATTTTATAATTTATTTTGTCCTGTTGGAAGTGTTGGCATAAGTTGTTGTCTTTTCTTTCTAACGCCAGATATAATATGTTTTCTCTGTATTTTTAATTACGTCTTGTTGCTCCTATTTAGGTTATATTTAGGTCAAAAGGTTTATCTCACTTTCCACATTTAGATGTAAAATAATTCTATATTTATTTCACTTCGTTCTAACTTATTGGACAGAAAAACCCTATCAACCTATTTTCGACTTTCAAATTACTTTAGTTTCTTTCCCCACATTGGGCAATAGGAAAACAAATGTAGGTAAATTATCCCTATATAATATAATTGGTCATACAAAATATTTGACCCGTTTAGAGGTCGAATAAAGGTACATTATACCTAAAATGTTGGTTATGTATAGTCTAAAAAAAAAAACATTAATAATAAAACAATAATTATTAAGTGTTTGTTAGATATTCTTCAATGGTTTTTAATTTAGGATTAATAAGGAATGATCTTACTTAGTTTTTAAGCGTAGTTATTATGTCTCGTAATTGATTATCTTGTATGTATCGAATTTATTGAGACTGTTTGCCGTTTTGTTGTTTGACGTGTATTTTCTGTCTTTAATAGGTCAACTTTTGTTTGTGAAATTCTCTGTCATGAATCGCTATACGAATGCCGAGATGACTGGCATGCATTTAATTTACGGACTTGCTGATGGCAATCGTTATAAGCTAGGCGACTAGGTACATTAAACGATTTCCTGACCGTAATGTTCCCGATAAAAAACCCTTCCGAAATATTCATCAACGTCTTTGACACATTGAAATGAAGTAGGAGACCAGGAAGGCCAATGACAGTAAGGACGGTAGAAGTGGAAGAGAATGTGCTGGACTTGATTGAGGAAGATCCAAGTACTTCTATCCGAAGAATTGCAAATACTTTAAATGTAAGTATTGAGACTGTTTGGAAAATCGTTAGCGACTATTTGTTGTACCCGTACCACATATAATGCGTTGAGGCACTTCTTCCTGCTGATTTTCCGCCACGAATTGCATTCCGTCAATGACATTTGCACACGTTGGTTCAGATCGATCCCTCAACTACTAATGCTTATTCTTTTTACCGATGAATCAAATTTCTCAAGAAATGCAATAAGGAATTTTCACAACAACCAAGAAGAAAATCTCCATGACGTACTTGAAGATCGTTTTCAACATCAGTTCTCATTGAACGTGGGATATTGGCTAATTGAATCTGTGTTTCTACCAGGTAGCCTTATTGGCAAGGTATATCGCAACTTTTTGGAACAAGCGCTACCTCAGTTCCTGAAGGATGTACCATTGGCAACAAGAAATGCAATGTGGTTTATGCACGATGGTGCACCACAGCATTTTAGTGAGGTTGCTCATGAACTTTTAACGGTAATATACGGAGATCGCTGGATTGGTCGAGATGGACCTCATTTATCGCCTGCTTGATACCCGGACTTAAACCCCTCGGATTATTTCCTATGGGGCAATCTAAAGTCATTAGTTTATTCTACTCTAGTGGAGAATGTGAAAGATTTAAGAAAGAGTTCAGCAGTCAATGAGGAGCAGATTAGATTCTTGCATCCTAGCTGGAGGAAGAAATTTTCAACAGTTCTTATAGATTGAGAAACTTCGAAACAAAGCGGGTCTTAAAAAATCATCAAAGAACAAAATATTCCAGGAAATAAGACCTTCAACTTTTGCCGTATGTTTAATTAACACATTGTATATAGTTGGACTTTCTGCTGTTAATACTTCAATTTAAGGTAGATTTCATCATTTCAAATAATTATATTTCATGATACAATTGCAGTGAAGGCAAAATTTTGCCCTGACCCGCCAGCACTGTCAGACTGGCTGCTGCAAAGGTGATATGAGGACGGCGTGGGGCCATAATGATGATTTTAAAGCTGATTTTAGGATTTAATGTGTTATCTTATCTAGTAATATCCACTATTCCAATAATACTGTGGACGCCAGGGTAAGTACAGAGTGGCCAACTAAGAATGCGAGGTACTGTATCTAGGAAACTATCCATCGTAGAGGCTTGCGGCAAAAAAAATTATTACTAAAACGGTCAAGTGAAAAACCTGGAAAATATTTTCAAGTTTCTGAAATGGCCGCTAGGGGGCGTAACTGCAATCTTGAATCTAAAAAAGTGATGTGTCTGTAAATTCCGTTAAATTAACCTAATAAAAAAATCCTGATCTTTAAAGTCGAGGATAATCTGAACCTTTTTTGTTTGACACTTTTTGCAGTATCTCTAAAAATAAACTGGTGGGGGGTATTCAAACGTTTCCGTAAATAACAACTTGTATCTTAAAAACGGCTAAGCCGATTTGAACAAACTTGGGCTCGTTAAAAGGAGCTGTTCTTGGGCTACAAACACCATTATATTTGAAGTTTTGTAAGTTTCACATGTCGCCGTTAGAGGGCTTTTTTCGACATTCCAACAGAAATAGTTAATTTTCTCAACAAAATAAAATGCATTGGTATGATTTTTTTTTCACGAAAAAGTAGCTAAATGATGCCTAAACCAGCTCGCTAAAACCGCATCTAGATATCTTGTTCCTAACCCAAAATATCGGCAATAGAAAATTTTATACGAAAATCCCTTAAATTTTCATTTTATTCTAACTATATTTTTCTGGAATTTTTTCTATTATGTAAGTTGTGGCCCTAAAAAGGACCGATTTATAAAAGGAAGATTTTTAATGCCCCCGCAAATGCTCAAAATGCTGACCATCACGTTCTATGCACAAAAAAACAATTAATAGAAGCCATGGAAACAAAACAAATACCTAATCAAAACATAAATAATCCAAATTGTGAATAGTTGTCAAAGTTTTGCGTTACTTTGAGTAATTTTTGTGTTTACTAAATGCATTTTACGAATGATGAAGCTGTTGATATGCTTGCGGTTTATTTTGAATGGCTTCAGAATGCCGCAGTAGCTAAAAGAGTTTACTCCGCTCGATATCCAAATCGGCGTCCTTGCATGTGAGAGTTTTTCCCCGATTAGTGGCGAGTTTACGAGCCAATGGTTGTTTTCGGCCTAAGTTTCAACGGCAAAGAATTGGAAGAACACAAGAAAATACTAACTACGTACTGGGGTATATTGAAGGAAATTCTCATGTTGGCACAAGAGCATTATCCCTTGAGTTGGACATATCACAAACAACGGTTCAAAATATTTTGAAGGACCATAGGTAAGTTCTAATGGCCATCAAAGTTAGGTATTAGTTTAAACTTTTTTTAATTACTTTTAGAATGCACTCATATCATGTCGTTTTGCATCAGGCCTTGAAAGGGGAAGATTTTGATCGGAGGTTGGACTATTGCCATTGGATGTTAGGTATGATATGCCAAAATAGAGAATTTTTATTTGAAATTCTTTGGACCGATGAAGCCACCTTTACTAGTGACGGGAGAGTCAATCTACATAATATGCACTATTGGTCTGCATAAAATTCGCATTGGTTGCGTGAAGTTTAACACCAAGGACGTTGTGTGTGGTGTGCCATACTGGAAGGCAGAATTATTGGGCCATATTATTTTGAGCAATCCCTAAATGGCAATGTCTTTCTTGACCTATTGGCCAATCAATTACCGTTGTTGTTGGAAGATGTGCCTTTGGAAACAAGGCAAAACTTGTTTTTGCAGTTGGATGGTTGCCCAGCACATTTTGCCGTTAATGTGCGAGAGCATATTAATGCAGTATTTCAACAGCGGTGGATTGGAAGAGGAAGTCTGTTTCCATGGCCTCCGCGATCACCAGACCTAACTTGTCTGGATTTTTATTTATGGGGGCGGTTAAAGGGCATCGTGTTTTAGACTCAACTTGCGACCAGAAAAGGTTTGAAAAACCGGATTCGTAATGCAATACGTAACATACCGAGGGCCGAAATAGAAAGTGCATTTTTGTCTACCCATGAGAGGTTTCAGCAATGCATAACGTGATGGTCCGCATTTCGAGCATTTGCGGGGGCATTGAAAATTTTCGTTTTATAAATCGGTCCTTTTTAGGGTCACAACTAATTGAAAGAATTCCAGAAAAATATATAATAGTTACAATAAAATGAAATTTTAAGGGATTTTGTTATAAAATTTTCTATTGCCGATATTTTGGGGTAGGAACAAGATATCGAGATGCGGTTTTGGCGAGCTAGTTTAGGCATCATTTAGCTACTTTTTCATGAAAAAAAAAATCATACCAACGCATTTTATTTTGTTAAGAAAATTAACCATTTCTGTTGGAATGTCGAAAAAAACCGCTCTAGCGGCGATATGTTAAACTTACAAAACTTCACATATAATGATGTTTGTAGCCCAAGAATAGCTCCTTTTAACAAGCCCAAGTTTGTTCAAATCGGCTCAGCCGTTTCGAAGATACAAGATGTTATTTACGGAAAAGTTTGAATACCCCCACCACTTTATTTTTAGAGATACTGAAAAAAGTGTCAAACAAAAAAGGTTCAGATTATCCTCGACTTTACAGATCAGGATTTTTTTTATCAGGTAAATATAGCGGATTTTACAGAAACATCACTTTTTTAGATTCAAGATTGCAGTTACGCCCCCTAGCGGCCATTTCAGAAACTTGAAAATATTTTCCAGATTTTCTCTTGGCCGTTTTAGTAATAATTTTTTTTGTCGCAAGCCTCTACGATGGATAGTTTCCCAGATACAGTACCTCGCATTCTTAGTTGGCCACCCTGTACTAGTGTTAACTGGGATATGGAGTAGGTAGGTATGTAATCCATTTATCAATTATTGACGTAAAATAAACCCTAGGAGTGCTTGTCTTGCCACAAATATTTTTATACTAGTCAGTCTGCAACTTCACAGAAACCTTTTAAATGCAGTGAATAGCGAATATCTATATCAATGCAAAAAGTAGGAAATCAATTTAACCGTGGAAACAGTTTTGAATAATAAATTCGATACGCGGGAAATTAATTTTCGGGATTACCTACAGAGCATTTATGGTTTTAACACAACCTCACTTGTTATTTTAGGAATTATTTAAAGTGATTCTATTCGAAAAATTGTATTGCTTTAATAGCTGCTTCTGTTAAATTACTTTATAAAATTAAATAAAAATTGAAATATAAAAAGTATTGTATGTTTTGTTTTTATTGAGGGTAGATGTGTGATAATATTGATCCTAACTATTTATGGGTGGTTATTATTTCTCGCATTTATATATATTAAAACTTCTTCTTTTACTACTAAAAACTTATATTGAATTATTTGTTTAATTACGTTACATTTACATTTTGTTCTTGTTCTTGACACTTTTTGTCACTCATTACCGTAGCTGAAAATAGTAATGACCAAGAATGCAACCGGGTGGAAATATTCCTGTTTGGTGGTTAACAGGAGGACGGGGACACTGCCTTTCAGGACCCAAGACGACTAGATCATCAGTCGGTGAGTGGTGTGGGTAAAAACAAATAAACAAAAGCGCCACCTGTTTTGTGCCCTAAAAGTAACTAAAATAAAAACAGAGAACATCCTATCGACAAGAAAACACCAAATTTAAACAAATCCACATTAACTTATATATTTACGTGGGTATTAACACAAAATAGTAAACAAACCCCCGGTATCGATCTATGCTTAATATCGTCCGCAGGTTGATGCCTATTGAAAGACCTCCCTACCAGACAGCTGACTTCAAAGTTAGGTTAGATTATGGTATATTTGTATTTGATATTATTATAATTAAATATGTGTTGTTTTTGTTTCGGTTATCTAAGCAAGTTTACTAGCAAAGTTTGTGTTCTTAATAGTCTAGATACCAAGCGTAAACAGGCCTGTGCACTTTCACTTTGCAGTGTTGACTGTACAGGGCGTCCAGTTTTTGACGGTTTTACGGGGTATCTTTGTTATCAGTAAAGATAGAAGGATACGGTTTTCACAGCACTGTGCTACTTCTTTGTGAAACAAAAGATGCCGCAATCAAATTTTTCTATTCCTCCTTGTTTTTGATATACGGGATGTTTGAAATGTTACATTGTGAGACACCCCCAACCCTGTAGCTTATCAAAGAGAAAACAAATGTTCTCCTTGTAGATCTTTACGTAGAATCTAATGACGTAACTATATCTTTTCTACGTTCAATAGTTTCCGAGGAAAAAAACAAACTCGCTTTTTTTTTTAAATGGATCACCCTACATATTTTTTAATAATATAATTTAGTTTATAACAAGCTTCTCGAAAATCAATAATACCTTATTTTTATTTCTAATATTAAGCAGCGAATTTACGTTTTATTAAAAAAATATACATGTTTTGTTAGTAGGCCATGACGGGTGTTTAAAAAAAGAAAAGAGCACGGTCATTTATGTCATGTTAAAAACTTCTTTCATTTCTGTCAGAGTATTAGGGTTTTCTAGGTTGCTTTAAAATATATAATTAATAGTAAAAAATCAGTTTGTCCAAATTATTGTAAAATATGTAAACTTTGAAAATAATGAAAAATACGACATGCTCGTTTGTTATCTCCATTGATTAATGAAAATGCAGATGAAGCATTAGAAGTGTATTTCAATAGGTAGAAAGACGACAGCCACATAAAGGAATTTTTCTAAGAATGAAATCAAATTTAATTGAACACGGCTAATTTTTTAAACCTCGGCCTAAAATCTACAAGGAAAACCGCGACACTGATGAAATAAATGTTTTAGATTCAATTAAAACATATCCAACTAGTTCTTGCAGAACGGTTGAAGGTTCGGTCGGAGTAGTTAAATGAAGAGTTCAAACAATCCTAAAAGAACACAATTTTAAGCCACATAAATACCACATGGTACAAAGCTTACATCTTGGTGATGCACAGCGCCGTATAGAGTTCTGTAATTGGTATCTAGAAAATATCAACAGGGAAAATAATTTTGAAAGAACCGTTATATGGTCCGATGAGACTTATTTTACTAGTAATGGTATATTTAATCGGCACAATACCAGGTTTTGGTCTCAGGAGAATCAGCATGTAATATTTCCAATCAAACGGCAAGGCAGGTTTGGCTTTATCGTTTCATGTTTTATACTAGGAAGCAAGATAATTTATAAATATTTGAAGGCAGCCTTAATGCAAATAAATATTTGGAAATTCTGAAAAACGTTGCATCTGCAACAAGATGGAGCACCCGCTCACAATGCGCTAATTATCAGGACCTACTTAAACAATAATTTCCCAGGCCACTTGACTGGAACTAATGGACCTGTGAGATGACCACCAAGGTCACCCGACTTCGTCAGTTTTGAATTTCTTCTTGTGGGGACACCTTGAAAATAAAATTTATTTTGTTTAATACCAAATAATTGCAGAATTAAAAAAATGCCACTGAAAGAGCATTTAGGGAGTTACAAATACGGCCTTTTATTATTTTAAATTCGCTAAGGCGAATAAAAACTATGTATGAAACATATCTAAGGTATAACGGAGAACAATTTGAGCAATATTTATAAAAAAATTTCAGTTTTTGTTACTAATGTTTTACGTAGTAAAACACAACTTGATTTATGCATTGATATTATTTTTACTGAAATATAACTGCTAATTAGATTAAGGAGTCTAAAATATATTTCTTCTGCAGTAATTATTATCATACCAGAAATAGTTTTTTTAAACACCCGTCATAGCCAAACAAGAAATGTATATTTTTAATAAAATGTAAATTAAGTACTTAAAATTAAAAACAAAAACTGGGTAGTTTATATTTCTGACAAGCTTATTATAAACTAAGTTATAGAATTAAAAAATATAGAGGGTGTTACAAATTCGACATACGAGCATTGGAATCTCGGCAACCATAGTAGTTAGAAAAACGGTTAAATGGGGGTAAATTTGTGCAATTCGGTGCTGATTAAAATGCCGCTTTAAAAGTTTTAAAATTCCGAATACTTCCGATATTATTCGAAAAAAACCGAAATTTTGCAAAATAGTTTTTATTTTTTCCTGAGCTCATTTGAGTAGCTACTTAAAAATAAATGACACTTTGTCGTTGCAACTTTTTCTCCTCTACAAAACGACGTTATTAAACTAAAGATCGGACGTTTCGTCTCCGAGCGGCCAACATCAACTTTATTTTTTTAAATACGGACCTAGAATTTTTTTTACCTGCTTTTAAACCCCCCTACCCTTAAAATGTAATGGCGGTATTACTTTCTAATAATAAATTGTTTTTGCTTATTTCCTTTTAAATTCGGATTTTACATTTGTCAGTCCGGTCCTGGCAACGAATCACAATATTAATTAAACACTCTATTTTATTTAAAACATTCATACATACGCAACATAATTTATTTTATAACTGTATCTCCACAAGTCGACTGGTTCAAATTTGTTTTAAAAACTGGAAAATAAAATCCTTTTTGAATTTTACTGCATTATTCCTTTATTAAACGATTAATAACACTCCTCCTCTGTTCACCCTAGCATGGGCTACAACAGATAACAACTTTCAATGTGATGACTTTGTCCACTCACTTAGCGGCGACTTAACTTTCTAGACTTTCCACCTGACACTTTGTAAACAATAACAACTTTTACGTGAAGGCTTTCTCCCTTCACGGAGCGGCGACTTCTATCTTTCGATCTCTGCCAGACACACTGACTTGTTTACAAACAATATGATATAATATAACCCTACTCAAACACTCCGGCCAATCAGATCCTAACACGTCGAAACCAAGATGGCAACGTCTTACATCAGGCCACTGTCGATCGGCCAATCAGAATAGCGTCTCCTTGTTACTACGCACGTGGCTTATGTCGTACTTAGAATTGCGTTTTAGAGAATATTATAAAATAGCAGACAGTTTTTTACATTAGGATTTATAAATAAATGAAACGCAAAGTCTGCTCCACTAATTTCAAAATTCAACATTAGGATTTAACTTGAACGTATATTTTTATGGGTTTGTACAACGTTGCCACCACTTTAATATGCGGTGTTGCCATTTATATTGCATGTGAATTTAATGTATTTTTCTCTATTTTTTAGCATTTAGTTGTTGAACAAAAACAAACAGTACTTTAGCACGAATGCGACGTTGCCGCTTGGTTTAGTATTACATTGCATTATATCCCCTAAGATTGAATTCAACGTTTTTACTTTGTTTTCCTACTGGTTCACGACCGAAATATGAAGTGTGTCCCAAACAATTATGTTTTGAAATGTTGCATGATTTTGGCAGGTCAATGACTAATTTTGAGCGATTTTTTTCGAATCTTTCGATATAATAGTGATATTTGAGAAATCTTAACCAATAAAGGGTTGAAATGACTTACCTGCGACAAAAAGGGCCCACCTTCTGCAGCAAATTGGAAACAAATTAATAAAGTCACAAAAAGGAAACGTCAGCCTCGGTCACCATTTTACACAAGAATCGGACGGTGTTGTGTGTTGTAAAATTCGGATCATCCGTTGATTTCCTTCTTTAGTACGCTTTAAAAAGAGATAAATATAAGTCAACTTGTTTATGAAAATCTTTATTTGCGGTTAAGCGTATGTCCGAACTTTTAAGAGTGATGGTGATAGGAACTTCCAATAACACATTGTAAAAAAGGATACCACGATAAAAGTCAAAAGGAGTATGGCGATTCTTTCTGCGGTTTTTGCAGTGTAACTCTAAACCAGCTGTCGCTTTCTTCTATTTGGGTCTCACGCCGCTGATACACTAGGACTGTACAGGGTGTCTAGTTTTCGATGGTTTTACGGGGTATCTCCGTTATTAGTATAGTAAAGATAGAATGATACTGTTGTTACAGCACTCTGCTACTTCTTTGTGAAACAAAAAACGCCGTAATCAGAATTTTTCTAGTCCTTCTTGTTTTTGATATACGGGATGTTTTTGAAAATTTTAAAATTAATTTTGGGACCCTACCCCCCATATTTAGTTTACCTTGTAGTTTATCAAAGAGAAAACCAGGTCACTCTATATATTTTTTAATAATATAATTTTATTTATAACAAGCTTCTTAGAAATATATAATACCTTAATTTGTTTTTAATGGTAAGCACTAGATTTACGTTCTATTAAAACATATACATTTTTTGTTAGTAGAGCATGACGGGTATTTAAAAAAACTATTACTGGTATGATAATTACTGCAGAAAAAATATATTTTGAACTCCTTATTCTAATTAGCAGTTAAATTTCAGTAAAAATAACAACAATGCGTAAATCGACTAGTGTTTTACTATACAAAACATTATAAACAAGAGCTGGAAATCTATAGAAGTTTCTCAAAAATATTGCTTAAATTGTTTCCATTATGCCTTAGAGATGTTTCACACATAACTCCCTATATGCTCTTTTAGTGGCATTTTTTAAATCTGCAATTGTTTGGTATTGAATGGAATAATTTTTATTTTCAAGGTATCCCCACAAGAAGAAATCCAAAACCGACAAGTCGGGTGACCTTGGTGGCCATCTTACAGGTCCATTAGTTCCAATCCAGTGGCCTGGGAAATTATTGTTTAAGTAGGCCCTTATAATTAGCGCATTATGAGCGGGTGCTCCATCTTGTTGCAGATGCAACGTTTTTCAGAATTTCCAAATATTTATTTGAATTAAGGCTGCCTTCAAATATATAATAAATTATCCTATGCTTCCTAGAATAAAAAATGAAACGTTGAAGCCAAACCTGCCTTTCCGTTCGAGTGGAAATATTACATGTTAATTTTCCTGAGACCAAAACCTCGTGTTGTGCCGATTAAATTCACTAGCACTGGTAAAATGAGCCTCATCGGACCATATAACGGTTCTTTTAAAATTATTTTCCCTGTTGATATTTTGTAAATACCAATTACAGAACTCTTTACGGCGCTGTGCATCACCAGGATGTAAGTTTTGTACTAGGTGGAATTTATATGACTTAAAATTGTATTTTTTAGGATTGTTTGAATTCTTGATTTAACTGCTCCGACCGAACCTTTAACCGTTCTGCAAGAACTAGTTGGATTTGTTTCAACTGATGCTAAAACATTTATTTAATCAGTCTCGCGGATTTCCTTGTTGTAGATTTTAGGCCGAGGTTAAGAAAGTGAACCGTGTTCAATTAAATTTGATTTCATTATTAGAAAAATTCTTTTATACGGCTGTGGTCGTTAAGAATATCTACAAGTAATTTTAGGAATTTAATAAATCTTTATTGATATACTACAAAAAGGCGTATTGAAATAATGCATTTTCATTACAATGCACATAACAAACAAGCATGTCGTATTATTCATTATTTTCAAAGTTTACATTTTCTGCCATGATTAGAAGAAACTGATTTTTTACTATTAATTAGATATTTTAAAACAACTTAGAGAACCTGAATACTCTGACGAAAACTAAAGAAGTTTTTAATATGAAAATATGAATTAAATAACAGTGTTCTTTTCTTTTTTTAAATATCCATCATGTTTTTTTTTTTTATGATAAGGCACAGCACTACAGGATAAATCCTTTATGGCGCTCTAGGAGCGGTGCGTGTGCGCAGGAAACGATTCACGTTGGTCTTGAATCTTTGGAGATTATACTCGTTGGGGAACACGATCTCAGGGAGGCCGTTCCAGAGTGATGACGTTCTCCAGATGAAAGAATTTTGAAACAGTGTCGTTCGAGGGACACTAAGCTAAACCACGTACTGGTGGGCTGCAGTGGCTCGTCGCGTATTTCTACCATGCACCGCTCTGGGTGGTATTAAGCGGGCAACCTCGATTGAACACTTGCCATGAAAATATTTGTAAAATAGACTCAAGTCGCCAACCTGCCTTCGATGTTCAAGGCTTTCCAGGTTGTGCTGCGAAAACCGTATTCTTCTATGTTCACTAATAACGGAGATACCGCGTAAAGCCATCGAAAACTGGACACCCTGTACTATCCAAGAAGCACCAACACCGAACGGTCGCGGGATCATGCCTCTCTTTTCCTCCGAATGCATTTTTTTTTTCGTTTGTACGTAACCGGCAAAATTTTCATATATTACGCTAGCTTGGACAAGTTGTACAATATACTAAAATAATTATCTACTTTAGAGTTATTGCCGGAGTTACGTAGCTGTGTTGCATTGTGCTAAGATCGATTTTAGCTTTGGTTTGACATAGTTGGTTCAAAACCGATTTTGTGTTGCCTTCAGGTATCGAATGATGGACAATTGCAGCCACCCGTATGTGATTCAGCTGAATGTTCATCAAAACATGCTCTTAAAAAACGTCTGAAACGAGCTTCCTGAGATCGTGTTTCCCAACAAATATAATCTTTAAACATCCAAGACCAACGGCGGCGGAGCACGCCTTAAACGATTTTTTATATAGTGCTTGTGTCTGAATATATGTAAAAAAATATATAGTCAAATGTAAAGGGTATCTCACCCCACTTAACCCGACAAAAATTTGCTAGTAAATCTCTAAAATGTGAGAAAACGTCTGGAAAAATAAAATTTTTCACCCTGTCCAAATATTTGCCTACGCTTACGTGAAAATAACGTTACTTCTCATAGCGGTTTATATATATCTTGATACGAACCACCACAAAATATAGCCTTCGATAAAATGGGCGTATTTCGGAACTCGTCGCTACGATGACGTTATTAAGTTGCGCCGCGGCGCCATCAAAAAGGAGGCAGCGAGACGCCACTTTAGGCATTTATATTCTTTTCATTCGCAAAACCCACAGAAACTTTGTATCTAATTCAGCTTTGTTTAGCATTTTTGTTGGCCTGTTACCCTTTTTCATATAAACGTAAATTTAAAATGATATAATCTAAATTTTTAAAACCACAAAATAACCGGAGATGGTGCTTGAAAAAGGGACCATTTACTTGTAATTTATGAAAAATGTCAGCAGGACCATTTCTTATTTTATACACGAACAGTTCAAAAATAAATTGTAAAAAGAAAAGGTAAAAAATATTAGTACTAATACGAACCTATCTAGTATTTAACACTTACTGATGGCAAATATTTATCCTGACGCAATGAATCTAGTGCTAGTTTCTGAAATAGTTAGAGCTAACCATAGACATCGATGCCTATGGAGCCAACGGATAAAATATTATGTAGTACAGTAAATCCCAGAAGTAATGTCTAAATTCATTTAAAATTCAGCGGTGCGTTTTTTAAAAAAGCGCTCAGACCCCTCGATTTTTACTTCTTAAAATTATTTTTCTTCTCGTAAATTCATGTATACAGGGTAGCCCAAAAATAAGTAACGATCCTTAACTTCATTTTTTCAAATGAAAATATTTATTTTTTATTTAATTTTTGAATTTTGCATGAAATTTTAAGTATACTTCATGCACCATATCCTATCCCTAAAAGCAACAGTTATCGAAAAAATTACGATTGAACATATGAATAGGTAAGACCCGTTTATTTCAAAAAAATAGAAAACAAATGGAATTAAATGTTAAAATTGTGCACTATTTACGACTTGACAATATCCAAGGCGATCAGTAAGCTTTCTTTGCAAGTTTTCAACCAATTCCGGAATTATGACACGCAATTCTCCTCGGATCCTCTCTTTCAACTCCTGTAGATTGTTTGGCCTGTCAGCAAATACTTTCGATTTGAAGTAATCCCACAAAAAGAAGTTTAGCGGAGTTACGTCTGGCGACTTAGCTGGCCATTCGATAGGTCCTCTCCTTCCTATCCACCGATTGGGAAAGGTTTCATCCAAAAATTTTCGCACAATGGCAGCATAGTGCGGAGGAGCACCATCTTGCTGGAATATCAGTTCCTCGTCTACTTGTCCAGTTTAAGACTGTTCAAAGAAAAATGAACCGAGTACTCTTCCGCGCACTATTCCACACCACACATTTGTTTTTTGAGGGTACTGGCTGTGAACCTCCATCATCCAATGCCGATTTTCTGTTGCCCAATAACGACAATTTTGTCTGTTTACATTCACATTCAAACAGGACGTAGCTTCATCGGAATAAATAATATTTTTTACCAAATTATTATCTAGATTGCATATATTTTGCATGCGATTACAAAACTCATTTGGGCTATCAAAATCATCTTCAAATAACTCATGCACTGGAATAACTTTGTATGAATGATACTTGTGCTTTTTAACTATTCGATGAACAACAGATTTCCGCATGTGTAAATTGGCCAGAATGTGCGATCGAGGAGTACATGGATTTTCTTCCAAGGAAAGCAAAACGTCAAGTTGTCATTTTCATCTTAAGCAGGACGACCAGATTTAGACAAATCTCTAACATGACCGAATTCTCTAAATTTAGCCTCTATTATTTTGACCCCTTTTGACATATCGGAGGATGATCGGGATAGGTTTCATTGAATAATTGAGTTTCTAGTACACTCAGTTCCAAAAAAAGTGACGCACCTCATTTTTGTTGCAACTTTGAAGCTTTGTCATTTCTGAACAAATGGATCGATTTTTATTATCTTTCCATTTGTTGGTAGGTAATTCCATTACCTTTAAGAAAAAAATAAACTTGTATACATTTGGATGATAGTGGAAAAACTCAAGCCATGTTATTTTCTTAATTATTGACTCACCTTGTGCGTTAATCAAGTAAATGTATAGAAAGCGCTTACACTCTATAAAAGTCGCTTCTTTTACGAGCATTTTGATTTTTTGTTCATTAATTTATCTCTAAAATTGTCCGAATTACAGCTTTTTTGCTGAAACCTTACGTTTATCCCACAAATGTAATTTATTGTAGGGTCACATTGCCTTTAAAAAAACAATTGCCCTTGCCATAGCAATTACTCCATATTTGCCCCTTTGTCGTTGTGTCATTAAAAAAGTCAATGTCATTATAAAAGTTTTAGTAACCAAAAAATAAAATGCCTCAAATAAGTTCAGAACAAGTAGTAGCATTAGTTACATTAGTTAACGATGGGCGTAGTAAACGTTACGCTGCTCGTGTAGTGGGTGTCCATGAAGCAACTGCTCGTAGAGCAATCCACAAGTACGAACAAACAAGAAGCACTGCTCGAAGAGTTGGTTCTAGTCGCCCTCGAAAACTTCTTTAAAAAAGATAATCGCTTCTTGAGATTGAGGATATTACGTGATCGATCCAATACTGCGGTAAATCTTCAGCAAGATCTTCGCCAAATTCGGGGTGTTACGATAAGTAAGCAAACGGTATGTCGTCTCTAACCCCCTTCTCACCAGTTACGTCTCCTCGTGTTAACTTTCTTCACATCTTTTCGAGCAAATGCAGCATTTTGTTGTCTTCACATATTTTTATAGCATGGGTTCCATCGTTTTCTCGTAACTCTCTTTTGCCCTTCAATATCTTTTAGAAGATGTTTTTGCCTCGAGGTTGAAGGCCTATCTGTTACCGTTCTATTTGAAAGGACAAGGGACTGAACAATAGCTTCCTTGAACTTTGTGATGCTCATTTTTTTGTTATTCACTATATTATATAAATGTAGAGCATTAACTATTGTCGTTGCAGTAATCAAATGAAATGCCAATCGTTTGTACTATTTTACTGTGCGTCTTACATATGGGGCATACGCGGCCATTCCATCTGAGAGATCAATAAATGCTTTTCCTTGGTTGTATTCTACCACCATCGCCGGTTTACTCACTTCTTGTCCTCTTTGGGCAAAACTAACCGAACAATTATCATGTTTGGTGCTCAATATTAAAACATCACGTTTATCTCGCCACTTTAGCACTACGGTTTTATCTTCGCTTTGTTGAGCCAAAACCTCTCCTCTTTTCAGTTTTGCTTTTATCACATCGGAAGGATTATTTGTTCTGTTACTTCTTAGAGTGCTAACTAAATGTGTGTCTCTTCCTGCTGCAACAGAACAGTACAGATGGAACGGCAACAAGTAAACGAGACGACTGTGAACCGCGATCGCAGTTAACTGTTTCATCGAAACAGGAAAAGCTATGGATTCATACCTGTTTCAACCTGTTCCATATTAAAACCTGTTTAAAAAAAAACAGATCCTGTTCCAAAGCGTCATCCCTATTAGGCATCACGGAGGATGATAATCTTGGGTGCGGCCGAATAGAATGTGAATGTTTCAATTAGAGATAAAATAAACGTTTTAAATACAATATTAGGCAAGGGCCTTGCGACACCTAAAGCACTAGTTCCCGTCAGATCACCGAAGTTAAGCGGTGTCGAGCGCGGCTAGTACTTGGATGGGTGACCGCTTGGGAAATACCGCGTGCTCTTGTCTTAGGGAAGAGTGTAAAATGAATCGACATCAAAACCATCCTATTCACGCCGGACAGGCCGGATGAGATCGGATATCTCGTAGGATGAAGGTGCCGTTTCACACTCCCCAGTCGGTAGACCGCACGATTAAAAACCGTACGGTCGATGACCGGTTCTAGAAGTAAAATAAAAAAAAAAAAAAAAATACAATATTAAACTCTGGAATTTGGAACCCAGATGATGCTCTTCCATCCACTTCAACCTGCGGTAAGCAGTTCAGGAATAAATATTGGATTCTGTAGTAGTGCCACAGTTAACACTAACATTGTAAGTAATAAATATTGTGGCGACATCTCGTGGAAATCAGACCTATAAATTACCTTTTGGCTCTAAGTTTGTTTGTATTATATAACTATTTATTATTGCTCATTTTATACCATATGATTAGGTGTGTACCCTGTTTTTCTATTTTTTCGTTTCATGTCTCTTAATACCAGTTTTAGTATTTACGTGCTTTGTCAACGATATTACTTGATTTTCATGACAACAAAGCTGTTTTTATTTGATTTTATTTAATTTCATCTGTACGACCAACCAATTTTGTTCCACGTGTTTGGACCTCCATAGGTCCTCCTTGGTTTGGTTTGGTACATTTAACAATATTCATTTGTATTTTGTGTTGAAGTAGCACTGATGCTCCTTCCTTGTAGTCAGACCCTATAGCCTTGCTGATGACCTGTTATACGGTCCAAGGATGGGGTCTGACGGAAAGGGTAAGAATAAAGCAGTAAGGGTAAGGAATTAAAGTTAGGATAAGTAGTTTTTAATAAATACAAACATCAACCAAAAATATGATAATTCGCACTCCCAAGTTACTTTCTTAATTTTTTCCACTTTAAACACACTACATAAAAAAAAATAAACGTTTTTTAACTAAATATAATTTGTTAAACAATACAATATCTTACCGACCCCAAGCATTTTGCTTCTCTGGAAAGTTACTGTTATGGCGAGTTTTTCCCATTTTGCTTTTAACCCGAAATCCGCAGTAAAGTAAACCTTTTGTTACAATACTTTTGAAGTTATTTAGTGAAAAGTTCTGTTTATTACCATTATTTTTCTTCCTGAATTTTTTCGTGGCCTGTGTTATGTCAGCCCAGTCAACTTATGATATTACTTAAACTTAGGTTATTATTTTAATAACAATGCATTACTTTTCCTTTTCTTAGAAAGTTACTATAGCAAAGTTGTTTATGTTCATATAAATAGAATCAGTTAAAATATACGGCCTATATAAAAAAGTCTTAGACATAATGTACAAATAATTATTGTCCTTATTTTTCTTATTTTACGTAGAAAATATATACTTCACTAATAGTATATTATTAACCAAGGTTTAGACAGCCATCATTATTGCCCGAGCGGCGAGGGATTTAAGACGCGAGGGCTATAAGCTGTCTAAACCGTGGTTAATATAATATTTTTTTCACTACTACAAACTTTTATAAGACATTTATCTTTATAGTATTAATATACAGGGTGTCCGGTAACTTATGGGCCATAGAGCAACTGGAGATAGTAGATATAAAAATATGTCTTTTGAGCCAAATTTGCCCAAGTAAAATGTTAGAGGTTAAAGAGATACAGGGTGTTGAAAGTGAAAATTAATTTTCGAAAAATGATGATAATTTTGAAACGGTTTAAGATATCAAATTCAAAATCGGTATAACTAGGTTTTCGAGAGTGTGAAATTCGAATTTGGTGTTAATTTCAAGATACTCCCTAGAGGGCGCTTGCTACGTGCTTCATGTTGAACTAATTCATCCATATTTTTTTTAACCGTGCAGTTACTAGTATTTATACTTTAAACTATAAAAGAACCTACCTTTTTACGTAAAAAAGCTACTCTTGGTCGATCTCGATATCTCAAGCCGTTACCCAGATTCTAGCGTCTGAATGTTCCATTGCACATTCTGTTGATTGCTGAGAAATATTTAATTCACAAAGTGTGCCTTGCATTTTGACAAAATTTGTTGCGGTGAAAACTGTCATTATTTTCTACTTTTTCCCGTCAAAGGTACGTAAATAAAAAGTTTTTGCAATATCCAAGTACTGTAATCTTTTCAAATAAAAATGCCCAGGCTTAATAAGTTTTCTAACCGTGATTTACGTGATATGGTCTGCGTTTATGCACTTAGAAGGTATGTAGAACTCTACCCAACCAGAATCATTCCATACCGAAAAATATTTCAAAGAATATTCAATCAGTTAGGTGAAACAGGTTCGTTTTATGTCAAAAATCCTGGTGGACGACCGAAAACTATAACGGTCGAACAAGAAGAAGAGAACTTGGTTCGTATCGCGGAAAATCCTGAATTAAGAACTAGACGTTTGGAAGCTTCTACAGGAATAGGTAAATCGACCGTCTCAGAAGTCATCAATGCAGAAAATTTATTTCCTTACCATTTCACGCCCGTTCAAAATTTACTGCCAGGAGATTTGCCAGTCAGATCAGAATTCTGTCAAATTCTACTAAATAAGAATAACGAAGATCCCATGTTCCTGAGAAAAATATTATTTACTGACGAGGCAACTTTTACAAGACGCGAAATTTTTAACTGGACAAATAGTCATCACTATGCTTTGGAAAATCCACGACTAGCCAAAGAAAGACATTTTCAGCACGAGTTTTCGATAAATATTTGGTGCGGCATTATCGACAATTTCTTGATCGGCCCATATCAGCTTCCGAAGAGACTTAATGGAGAACAATTTTTGCAGTTTTTAGAAAACGATTTACCTTACCTTCTGGATGATATACCTCTGAACATAAGACACAATATGTGGTACATGCAAGATGGTGCCCCAGCACACTTTGCAGTTCCTGTTCGAAATCATTTAAATCAGCGTTTTCCACATCGGTGGATTGGTCGCGGTAGCGAATTTCCTTGGCCACCGCGTAGCCCAGATATTAAACCGTTAGATTTTTATCTGTGGGGTCACATGAAGGATTTGGTATATGGTGATGAATCCAATACACGGGAAGAACTTGAACAAAAAATTCAAGAAGCCGCCATTGTTATAGGAGATAATCAAAATATCTTCCTGAATGTGAGACGTCATTTGTTAAAAAGCTTAAGAAAATGTATTGAAGTAAACGGTGGACACTTTCAACATTTACTAAAGTGAATTAAAACAAATTTTTAATAGTTTCCAATATTTTCATTTTGTTTTTTTTTCTGCCTTTTTATCATCAAGTCCTAGAATCTGGGTAACGGCTTGAGATATCGAGATCGACCAAGAGTACCTTTTTTACGTAAAAAGGTAGGTTCTTTTATAGTTTAAAGTATAAATACTAGTAACTGCACGGTTAAAAAAAATATGGATGAATTAGTTCAACATGAAGCACGTAGCAAGCGCCATCTAGGGAGTATCTTGAAATTAACACCAAATTCGAATTTCTCACTCTCAAAAACCTAGTTATACCGATTTTAAATTCGATATCTTAAACCGTTTCAAAATTATCATCATTTTTCGAAAATTAATTTTCACTTTCAACACCCTGTATCTCTTTAACCTCTAACATTTTACTTGGGCAAATTTGGCTCAAAAGACATATTTTTATATCTACTATCTCCAGTTGCTCTATGGCCCATAAGTTACCGGACACCCAAAAAAATTATTGGTAGGTATAAGTATATTTTTTAATCAAGTTACCTGCGCTTTGGAATTGGCAAAATATTTTGCTGTTTTGTCAGGTAGCTTTGGTAATGTCAATTTTTGTTCATTTATGTCATCAGATTTCAAGAGTTTTCCGTTTTTGTAAAAAATGAGTGAAGAAAATGTTAGTGATATTATTATGTGTACCCCTCCAGAATTAAGGATGAAAGCAGAAAAATTGTTGATTGTATCGATATTTTACAATATCAAGCATCTCTGATAATATAATATGTATTGATAATTATCTGGTTGCCTAACCACAAGAAATCACCTTTAAGGTTATTTATGTTTATGAATTCATGTTGTAGAATCAAAAAATTAAGTTACCTGCGTTCAAATAGATTCTTGAAGATCGGCCAATAGTGGATTTCAATGCCTTATTATTGACCCTGGTCAATAATAACTTTTTTCCTACTAACCTATAACATCGTCAATATTGACCGATTATTAACGTTAGAAATCGTTTTTCTCTACCTTATAAGTTATTATTGACCATGGTCAATAATAAGACATTGAAATCCATTATTGACCGATTTTCAAGAATTTATTTGAACGCAGGTATTTTGATTTTAAAAAAAAAAAACGGAAAACTCGTGAAATCTGATGATATAAATGCACAAAAATTGACATTGACATTGACAAAATATTTTGCCAATTCCAAAGCGCAGAGGTAACTTGATTAAAAAATATTCTTACACCTACCTATAATTTTTTATAATTATTAATACTATAAAGATAAATGTCTTATAAAAGTTTGTAGTAGTGGAAAAAATATTATATTAACCAGGGTTTAGACAGCTTATAGCACTCGCGTCTTAAATCCCTCGTCGCTGCGCTCCTCGTGATTTAACCTTGCCGCTCGGGCAATAATGATGGCTGTCTCAACCTTGGTTAATAATATACTATTAAGGTAGAGAATAGTAGATTCTGTAACGCTACGCTCGCGTTCGGAATCTTCCACTCGGATCGAATTTTCATTCTAACCGAGTAGCAGACTATATTTTCTCCACGACCAAAAGTACGAATAAAAACAAATAAAATCTGTACGAAGCAATTAAGTTATTTATTCGCAATATTCGTAATTTCAGGTGGAGTATTATCCAGTTGCATATCTGATTCATCCGATTTTTCATTAATTTTTTGACTTGCACTAAAATTGGTCTGAAAATAATTATTACAACGCGGTCATTTTTATCTGACACTGACAGTTTTGAAATTCATGGCAACCTATGTCGTTTAGATCAATTACAGAATATTCATTCCGTATCTTGTTATGGAATGAAAATACACGCAAAACGCATAAGAAGCAAGTGTTTCGGAATAAATATTCCAACTCAAGAGTGAGAATTTTTACATTCTATTATCAAAAATGATTTTGGAATTATTGCATTCAGTAATGGTCGTGGAGAAAAACGATTCATAACGTTAATAATCGGTCAATAATGGCGATGTTATAGGTTAGTAGTGGAAAAAGTTTTTATTCATAAGGCAAAACTTTACAGGTCCTTTTAGATGATTATCTGGTTCAAAACTTCCCTTTTTGCACAACCTATTATGATTGTTTGAAAATGTTCGTGCATCCGGAATATTTTTATTGAAAACCGGTTTTCGTATAGCCGCCTAGCTTTCAGTGCGTTACCATCAGCAAGCCCATACATGTAGTTCATATCTGCAAACTCAGAATTCGTGAAACGGACCATGTTTTTTAACATTGAAAATGTTTATATTATCGCACGGGCACGTTAGTATGGGTACGGAATTCAAAGAAATTCTTGTGTTGCATTTGTCCCTGACGTCACGCCGAATTAAAATGATCGGGATCAGACCAAGTCGAGAGTAAACGTATGGTTTCGCTGGAGCAGTCAGCGGGTGCGGCTGGCGTTCGCGATCGAGCGTAGCAAGCGGCCGTCGGCGTCGCCACAGGGTGGTTTGGCTGGCGCGGCTGGAGCAGCGCGCTTCAGGTTATATTCGTATTTCGTAGTGAAAGCGCTTATCTATGATTTATAATGAACGCCGATAACAATAGTTGCATGCTGTTGTATGCTGCTGTTGGAGTAAGAAGACGGAGAGGAGATGTTAGCCCAAATTCCTCTATTTCGACAAACGTCATATTAACACTTGAATTTATACTATACCATATTTAAATCAAAGCTGCAGCACATCAAGTAAACAAATCAATTTGATTAAGACTTCAAAGAATGAAAACATTTTAAAATTGTATCATTAGTTGGTATATCCGAAAAAAATATCAAAATTAGAAAAAAGTCAGTGGCGTACATTTTTTTTGTCAATAATATCCGTTGAAGTGTTCCCCGGGATGCCACTGGACTTAATAAATTTAATCTAGTTAGGGCTAATTAAGAGCCTCTTATCATTATGAATGACGGTACCAAATTTCAATAAAATCGGGAAAAGGATATTGACAAAAATAATAAAAAAACGATTTTTTTAAAAAAACTTTAACACCCTGTACATCAAAAACGGGGCAACTCCGGACACATATTCAGGTTAGTTCAAGTTAGTACTTCTGAAACACCCTGTATACATTCAAATACAACGGTCAAAAACACAAATATTTATATCAAAATATCGATAACAAACAATAACACCAAACGACACAATGCAATAATGCGAAAATCACCAGTAAACTGAATACAACCCTGTCGCCCAGGGCCTTTTAGTTTTATTGCCGATTGACCAATCGAAATAGAGTTACGGTTGTCATTAAGTACTGATCAATGTTTCCTTCGTATGCATCTTGGATTTGAATATAATATAATTATAAGCTTTGTAATGTAATGCTCAAAAATAAACAGAATGGTTTTGTACACTTTACCGTTCTTCCCTACACTTGCTGCCACTTTTTTCCATGCATTTTCTTTCATTACAACATCTTTGTAATTTTCGTTCTCATAGTTGTATAAAGGGGAGCACTTTTGCACCTTCTCTATCAAACACTCGTCAGGAATTGCCGAAAACGGTAGCATTCTGCTGAGCGATCGCGGCTGGACTGGTCTCTCTAGCAGTTCGAACGCAGCTGCTGCAATCGACGGCGAACGCTGTGTCGCCGAGCTGCGGCAGTGAAACCGTGTAGGTACAATGGTGTACATACAAATCGCATTAAACCAGTACCGAGCTACCAATCGCGGATGCCAGCCGCGGCCGCTGACTGCTCCAGCGAAACCATACCTTAGAGGCATGTTAGAGTTAATATATAACCTTTATTTTACTATTTTTTATATTATGAATCAATAAAACTTATATCAACTACCTAAATATTACATTCAAATCTATGAGTTTTCGCAGATCTCAAATATCACAATAGTCACAAGCGTTGCACTCTGCTTCGGAATTTTCAATGTCCTCCCCGGTTACATCTCTGTAAAGGACTGTAAATTTTTTAATAGTATTATTAATTTTAATGACTTAAATACGTAACAACTAGACTAGGTAGACAACAGAACTGTCAAGACTGTTTATGTGTACAAAACAAAATCTGCTTCATACCTTTTAGATACGATTCAATTCTTGATACTACCCAATAATACAACAACGTGCAATTGAATGAATTCTATTTTTTTTATGCGAAAACCATACGTCAACCGAAACAAAATGAAAAGACCAGATTTGCTCAGGAAGAAATGAAGATTTCAAAAATAATTTTTACTTTAAGAAAAGGAAGTGGCATATCAATTTTCTCCTTAAATTGATTCGGTGCAAATCCCGCACGAACGTTACTGGCAAGAATAAGAAATCATGTTGTACAGCAGAAAATGCCTTTTGATGCATAGAAGATGTGTACTACGTTTTACAAATATATTTTTGTGAAACGTGGCACACACAGGGTCATACCAATTATGGAGTTAATTTTTCAAAATGGACCCAAGAATAAATTTCTTAAATATTAGCATGTTTTTAAGAAACACCCAGTATACTATATTATGTTATAAAAAAAAAACCCTCAAATAATTAAGTGTTATAAAAAAAAAAAAGTACGCCCTAAACAATAATCGGGTGCCAGTATTCACCTTAGGATAACCTAAAATAAACTGCGACAAGGCAACCTATCCACCCTTACTCTGGCAACCCTACGCCCTGGACGATGTTCTTCAGACACCCCTTAGCTAGCTCAACTCAGGGTAGGTTCGCTATTTTGTCTCTAGATTGAGAGGTTTAGCACTCTTATATAAGTAAGTTAAAGTCAAATCCTGAAGGCGCCACCTTAGTTTTATTTTACTTAAAAGCCTTTAAAGGTTCTAGTGTTTGGCCTCAACAAGCTAGGAAAAAAAACACTTATGTCACCATCGGTATACACTAGCTTCTTATAAGCTCTCATTCACTCAAGCCCTCAAAGTCACTATATTTAAAATAAAAGCCAAATTTTCGCAGAGGCCAATACAAATGTTTATTCTTAAAGTGGTGTTAAGCCCTTGGTTACTTGGTTTTATAAATGCAAGCTCCTCTTACTTTGGTGGACAATAATAGATACTAAAAGTTAAAATATAAATAAGTAAAATAAAATATTAAAGTGATAGTACTAGGTTTGACAATAAAATTTCTGAAGGTTTAAATTTATAAAGTTATCGATAAAAGAAAGCAAAAAGTCAAACCCTGTCTACGGAAACTAACCTCTTTTAATTACATAGAAAACTAACGGCGACAGAAGTCAACCAACGCGACAAAGCAAAAATTAACCAGACGTGGCTGTGAAAATGCACAGAAACTGTCAGTCTGACACTGACCTATTATCGATTTTCTTAAAAACAGCTAATTTACAACAGTCGAGACATTTAACCAAGATATCAAATACAAGAAGTTATTTTTATTGATAACGTGAAAAGTTTATCAATTACCAATCAATTAAAACAAAGATTTGAAATCAAACCTGTCTGCAAGTAGTATTAAACAAGGAACAGAGAAACCGATCCACTTGGCTATGTCTTGCAAGATACAAAATATTCCTGGAATATAAACATCAACAAAGGTTTAAAACTAAACATAATAAAAATTTTGGCTATTACAGGTAACTTAATTAGTAACTAATGTTTAAGGTGAGAGTCTACATATGTATTTTAACAATTTAAAAGCGAAAACTTAACATGGATAATCAAACTTATGAAATGCGATTTTCGAACTGTAACAATTATTACGCAACAGTCGACAAATTCAATAGGTACAAATGGTGAAATAGGTTCAAAGACAAACATGTGTTAAAAATGCGCCATCTTTATCCCAAGATTGAGATTTAACTCATACTCAATCCACGGGTTGAGGGTTAATACTAGTGCTATTCCATGCATTTTATTGCTAAGTTCTGGATTAACCTCTACTTTTGAGTTAATCCCAATCTATACAATTGGGCCTTATACTGCGACACGCACGTTCGAAGTACCAAAGGTTACCTGATGCGATCCTTACACCCTACCGACTGTTCATGACATTTGAGATAGCGCTAGTATGTCATTTTGTCCATATCTCCGTTAATGTTTTCCCTTAAAGATCATAAGGAATGTCACCCTAACATTACAAAACAGCAGACCTACAAACATAAAATAACCTATCAGTAAATAATTTCGAAATAATAATCAGTGTAATAAAAACACCGCTTTAAATAACAGGAAATTATATGTTTAATTTCGTATATTCTCTTAGTTTTTCAAGAACACTCGTAACATTGTGCTGATGATATCAATTAAATTCTTGTGCTTTTTTCTTTGGCAGGTTATACTCCGTGAAGGGGAGATAGATGCTCTCTTATCTCTGCTCTGTCATTGTACTTTTTTAATTTACTTCCTTTGACAGGAGATCTATTTAAATGTCTTAACGGGATTTCAAGTCCTAATAAAAGCACATCTCATCATTAATCGCTTTTTAAGGATAACTTGAAGACGGATAAGAAGGATATCTCTTTACATAATCTTTAAAACTTTTACGGTGTATAATTTGTGGTAATAAATGTACAGTCGAAGCAAAAATAAATCCTGCGGGATGCAACTTACCGTAGAGGGTATGGGAACATGTATTTTTGTATATGACAAATACACAGGGTGTCTGGAAAATAAGTGTGCAACGTACGCTTAGCCGGTAGATGGCGTCAAAGATTAAAAAATATGGTTTGAAATCTTCAAAACTAAACGAATGTTCCTTAGCTATCTAGTCTCGATCTCAATCCGATAGAAAAAGTTTGTGTAGAAATCAACTAAAAAATATTAGAATTATAGTTCCTAACGCCCAAACGTCTATTCTCGAGTTGGAAGAATGATCATTTAAAGATATGTGATACTCAAACCGAACCTAAACCGTGTTCTTGAAAGTGTAAATAATTATTTGCTGCTAAAGTCTGCGTTTTAAGAAGTCCGATATCGGATTAAATCACCAAGGGATGTTATCGCTTTTAAAACAGTAAGTCGGTTAAGTTACAATATCTTCGCATCTTGATCACACCGAACATCCCACTGGTTTACTGTATTCTATTACTGGGCGAAATCAGAGGTTTCAAAACAAAATTATCTTAGAATTACGCGTTGAGCATAAATAATAATTAAATAGATAATTAAATTATTTTGCTATTATTATAGTTAAATCTATATAATAATCGCTATTTTCCAAGAACCAATTAAAATTTGCCCAAGTGCGGGATGGTTAAATATGTTAAAGATTTTGTCAGGTATATACTTTTCCGATAATGACATTATTTTGGGATTATTATAATTAAATCTTCATAATAATTACTATTTTCCAAGAAATAATTAAAATTTGCTGAAGTGCGGGATGGTATGTTCTACTTTATTTTAAATAAGTAGTTGTGCTTTTCACTTTTAGTTTGTTTCTCATTGTGTGTGAATTAAAATCAGTTATTAAGCAAAGTTATGGGAAATGTTCAGCAAGGTGGCACATCGCCTAGAAGGCATTTATCTCCAGGTGAACGCCGTTTGGTATTACAAGTGGAACGTTATTTTACTTTAGAAAAAGATAACTCGGGCCCGTTAGAGTCTGTTTTGGCAGTGCAAAAACGAACGTCTGATGCTTGCGGCATTTCAGAGAAGACCTTAAGAAGACTTCGAAAAAAGAGTGAAGAGGATTTGGATAGACCATATAAAAGGGTTCGACTCCATTCAAAAACCTTGGATTTATCCCAAGGGATAAAACTCTCTATTAGGAATATTGTTTATGATATGTATAAAGCCAAGGAATATGTTACCCTCAAAGCTATTCTTGAAAAGATAAAGAAGAAAAAACTTTGCGATATTGGAACTAACAGTTTGTCCATCATCTTAAAACATATGGGTTTCCTATATGGGCCGCCCTACCATTGTCATTACAACGCAATTGAATTGGTATGGGGTATTAACAAGAACTATTATGACAAACATGCCTGTAAAAATATCGGTAAGCCTAGCGTTATAAAGTTATGGGAGGAGGCGCTTAGCCAAGCGGGCAAAGAAGAATGGCGGAAATGCATTGAACACACAGAAAAAATTATTTTTGAATCTTATGAGACAGAACAGGTTATAGACGAAGTAAGACCGTTAATTATTACCAATAATGATGATGATGACGATGATGTTCATTCTGATGAGTCTGAAAGCATGGGTGAAATTTCAAATGCAGAGGAAGAGTACTTTTAGTAGTACCTATCTACAAGTAGGTACGTTCTGTCGCAAGACTACAAAATCGGTTCTTTTTAGAACCAAAACTTTATAAAAAAGAATTCGTAAAACTAATTTGTCTGAATACTACAAAAGCTAAAAAATTATTATTTTTCTTTACCTAAACTAATTTTTTATTTACTTTAAATTATTTTATTTAGAAAATGTAATTCATCAACATCCAAAATTACCTTCAATTTAATTTATTGTTTGAGAGCCACCGACATAATGCTCAAAATGCTCAAGAGGTTTTATGGCTTAGCGGACTTCTTAAAACGCACAGACTTTATCAGACCTTCTGTCCAGTGTCTGGCGGCGTACCTTGTTGCTATGTGGCGACGATGCTCCTCTGGGCTGTACATCCATCTATGAAAGAGATGTTGCTAAGTTGTTGTTTAAAAGTTGCCGGCGATATTTTTAGGTCTATTCACCGCTTAAGACTACTATTCCTGAAAAATAAATCGAAAGTGTTATCTTTCCTCTAATTTAAAAATTACCCATTTAATTTTCAAGAGAAAATTGACACAATAATAGAAATATTCCGAAAATATAAATTTCCGCGAAGAGGATAACAGGTTTTGATGTATTTTGTTTATACAAGTGCACAAGGTATAGAATATAGACACAATTTTCTGGTCCCAGTTTTTCGCAATGGTACAGGGTGTCATTTTTTAAATGGACCCCTCTTTAACTTTTTATGCGATGATATAAATTAAAATGGTAAATACAAAAGTTGTAGCGTACAATGCAAAGATTTTTATGAAATAGTTTTAATATACAGTGCCTCCCAGAAGTACTGTCTAAATTCATTTAAATGTGTTTTATGTTTTAGCGGTGCGTTCTTTGGAAAATCGCTCGGACTCGTCGGTTTCTATTTCGTAATGTGGCTTTTTTTATGGTAAATTCATATATACAGGGTAGCCCAAAAACAACTTACGACCATCAACTTAACTTTATCAAATTGCTGAGGAACTCACTGGGCATCGTTATGAATTACTGCTATTGGCTCGAGATAAAATTGGCAAAGACAAAGTATGGACCGTTGAAGGGAAGCTGTTTACTAAGATTAATGGAAAGAAGATTTATTTGAAAACCGAAGATGATATTGCTAAATATAGTTAAAAGAACCGGTTGCCGGCAATATTGTCATTACCTAAAGGGAATAGATAAACATTCGTTATTTTCATTTATTTCATATTTGTAACTTTTTCTTTTGTTTTGTTTTTGTTTTATTTTCAGTGGGAAGGAGATGAAATTATTAAATATTGCATACTTTAACGTTCGTTCTTTGACCAATAGTTTTTTAGATATCAAGACTCTTCTACTACAGGAAAATTATGACGTTTTTGGGATCTCAGAGACATGGTTAACACAAAATATACCAGATAATGCGATACAAGTAGCTGGTTACAGCTTTGTTAGATTAGACAGAGGTTGTAGGGGTGGTGGTATTGGTATGTATATTCGGTCCAATTTTAAATATGACATATTAAACTCGGTTCAAAGTAATGATTTAGAACAATTATGGATACAAACTAAAATCAACGGATTATCCTTTGTCTTTGGATCAGTGTACAGGCCACCCAAAGGAGGTTTCTCGGAATTTTTGAGTTTATTTGAAGACTCGTTGTCACTTTTTTCGATGTCATCTGATAAATTAATCTGTGGAGGCGACTTTAATTTAAATATTATAGATTTAAACAATAAAAGTGTTCAGGATTTTTTGGGTTGCATTGAGACTTTTAATTTACAACAAATTGTTGATACACCAACGCGAATTACTAATACATCAAGCAGCTTAATAGATTTGATACTAACTCCAAAGGAAAATCAGCATATATTTGGTTCCAAACACATGCCACAAATTTCTGACCATAGTTTAGTAGAGGTTAAAATAAATATCAAAATGGATCTAGACATAAAGCAACAGGTAACAATAAGAAATTTAAAACGTATTGATAAAGAACTTCTAACAGACATTCTAGCAAATGCACCTTTTGAAGACATATTTTACATTCCAAGCATCAATGATAAAGTTTCATACTTCAATACCATATTAACAAACATTTTTGACGTTCTAGCTCCTTTAAAAAATATAACAATAAAAAACCCTAAGCCGCCGTGGTTGACGGACACTATACAGACAATGATTAAATTGAGGGATAAAGCTTTCAACAAGTTTAAAAAGAGTCACGATCAAGGGCATTGGGATGCGTATAAACAGATCCGTAATCAAACTTATATAGCCGTAAAAAATGAAAAGAAGAAATATTTAGAGTTTTGCATTAATGAAAAAAATAATAAGATTTTATGGAAAAGGCTAAATAATCTAAATATTGTTACCAAAAATACAAAAGCACCACTTCCGGATCTGTTAAATAAACCTTCAGAAATTAATAAATACTTTTTGAATGCTTCTCAGGGTGTGGGGATGGTGGACAACAATCCTGTCACGTATTACAAACAAAACATAAAACTAAACAATACTGAAAAATTTGAATTTGTTACGGTACATTTAGATGATATAACTCAACATTTGAATACTATTAAATCACTGTCTGCGGGATCAGATTTGATGAATATTGAAATGGTTTTGTTGTGCTGTCCTAGAATTTTGCCTATTCTTACTAATATTATAAATTCTTGTTTGTTGGAAGGAAAGTTTCCAGATGAGTGGAAAGTAGCTCGAGTAATCCCGCTACCTAAAAAGCAAGATATTAGTTCTTTTAATGAATTGCGGCCAATTAGCATACTACCCTGTTTGTCAAAATTATTGGAAAAAATTATGGATAAGCAAATTCGTAGCTATTTAGATAAATATTCTGTGTTGCCCGTCAACCAATCGGGATTTAGAGCGGGTCATAGTTGCACAACTGCAATTTTGAACATCACCGACGATATTTTTCGTGCGTCTGATGTTGGTAAAACGACCATATTAGTTCTGTTAGACTATTCAAAGGCATTTGATACTATTAGTCACGCATTATTACTAGCCATCTTAAATTTTGTCGGATTTTCTGAGAGCGCAATAGGTTTTATCGGCGATTACCTTAAGGATCGCGTGCAGTACGTTGAGACGTCAGTGGGTCAGTCGTCGAGAGATGGAGTGAGATGCGGTATTCCTCAAGGTTCAATACTGGGGCCATTGTTGTTTACTATATATACAAATAACTTTGCTTCCTGTTTGGCACATATGACAGCTCACTTTTATGCGGATGATACGCAGCTCTACTACTCGTTTTTTCCTGACGACTGTCTTGCGGCGGAACGGCGTATTGCGAGTGATTTGCACAATTTAACTGTATTCTCGACGCGACACGGATTGCAGATAAACCCGGAGAAGTCATCAGTTATGGCATTTGGAAGGCATAAGGACAGAGTTCAAGGAATGGTAAGGGTGCAAATCGCCGGACGGGTATTGGAGTTTTTAGCGAGTGCAAAAAATTTAGGAATCATTTTGGATACTGATCTTAGATTCAGAAAACACACTAATTACTGCATACGAAAAGCTTACTTATCTTTGAAAATGCTATATCTACATCGTCATATACTGTCTGAAAATCTTAAAACAAAACTGTGCGACTCTCTGGTACTTTGCCACTTTAATTTTTGTGATGCTGTATATGGGCCATGTCTGGACAGGGCTGGCATAGCTAAGATTGAAAAAGTCCAGAAAAGTTGCTTAAGGTTTATATACGGCATTAGAAGGTTTGATGCAGTTTCCTATAAGCTGAGGGATGCAGGGTGGCTTAGTATGCAGGAAAGGCGTAAGGTTCACTCTTTGGTTCTTTTCCATACTATTATATACAATAAATGTCCGGAATACCTGACAAATAAGATAGGTTATCGCACAGATGTCCACAGGCTAAACTTAAGATTTAAGGGGCTTATATCGCCACCTGTCCATAGGTCTACTTCATTTAAAAGAAGTTTTTCATACACTATTTTTAAGCTATACAACAATGTACATACCTCTCTGAGATCTCTAAAACCATCAATTTTTAAAAGGAGGCTGAAGCGCGAATTTCCTTATTAACTTTTCTAACTAATGCAATTATGTTTTCTTTTTGGTCAGTTGGTTTCTTTTTGAGCCTTTGTCTCATTCCTACTATGATAAGTTTTGATTCTTTATTTATTATTTATATAAATTATGGGTATTTATAGGAAACAAATTTATTCTCATTGTGAACAATCTAATTTTGTTGTTTTGTGGTTTCTAGGGACTGAACTAGATCTTTCATAAATTGCTTTCAGTTCCTATTTGCATTTCATATTTTTTTTTATATATATTATGTAATGTATATTTTTGTGAACTTTTGAACTGCAAATAAATGGTATTATTATTATTAAATGAAAACATCTATTTTTTATTTCATTTTTGAATTTTGCTTCGAACTCTGTGTTATGTAGGTACCTAAATTCAACAGTTGTCCAAAAATTACGGTTGAGCATAGTGTAAGACAAAAAACTCACTTCGTCTATAGAAATCATCTTCAAATAACTCATGCACGGGAATAACTTTGTATGGGTGATATTTGTGCTTTTGAACTATTCGGTGAACAACAGATTTCCGCATGTGTAAATTGGCCCCAACGTGCGACAGAGGAGTACATGAATTTTCTTCCAAGGGAAGTAAAACGTCAAGTTGTTCATTCTCATCTTGAGCAGGACGAGCATATTTAGGCAAATCTCTAACATGACCGAATTCTCTAAATCTAGCCTTTATTCAACTCACCACCTTTTCACATATGGGAAGACGATCAGGATGGATTTCATTAAATAATCGAGCTGTTTTTATTTGAGTAAGTGCTCTATCATGAAACCCAACCATGCATAGAATTTCAATTTTCTCTCGTTCCGCTAACTTCACAATTGTGAAAACCTCACCTTTGGAACTACGCTTGACAATTACTTATTTGAAGTAAAATTGTGATATAGCTTCTATGGGACTAAGCGGTGACAAGTCAACATCCAGAAATACCAGAATTTAGAAATAAAACACAATATACCCACAATGGAACGTTTTGCTCGATTTACAAATAAATCGTCAGGAATACGGTCCCACTGTTGAATTTAGGTATAAGATATGGAACATGAAACATTCATAGAATTTTTTTGAACTGGTAAAGAAATAGTGAAAAGATTATCAGAAAACGGTGATATTTCTAAGGATCTGAATTTCGCCTGTCAGTTTAACCTTTAAAGAGTTCTAGGCTTGTGGTGGAACGCATAAAACGACAGCTTCCATTTTCATGTAACCCTTGACCCAATTCTTTCAAATACAGAGTGCAAATCCATCAAGAGACAAGTTCTAAGCCCTGTTATGTCATTATTAGACCCACAATTCGGTGACGAATTTTATTAACAAATTTAAAAACGAAACAAAAAATAGATGTTTTCATTTGAAAAAATGAAGTTAATGCTCGTAACTTATTCTTGGGCCGGGTCCGAGCGTTTTTCCGAAAAACACACCGTTAGAGTTTAAGTGAATTTAGGCATTAGCACAAAATTGGAAAACACAGAGACGTGAAAAAATTGCCCGAATTTTCCCACAAGGGCTAAGGGTCTGACCAGTCGTTAGAATTTACTTTGACCGAATGACACTGGTGACAGTTTTTCGTCAAACCCAAGAAAAAACCAAAACGTCACAGAGAATAAACCATATATGTATTAGTACTATATGGCTATTACCCTAAATATATTGAAGCAACAACAGAGATAGAAGATCCAAGGTCATTTCGGCTTGTGCGCATGCGCCGTAATATATATACTTTTATTTCTTTAGAACAGGACAAAAGAGTGAAAATAGAATTAGAGCAATGATAGAATTAGCAAAAATCTTGCTAGAAAATAACAAAATAAGCATTAAGTCCGTACTAACAAGTGTTTTCAAATTATTTCTTTTCATTTATATACTAAAGCGCGTCAATTAAAGATTTCATATAACTGCAAGCTGACAACATGACAGCGTCTCATTTTTACTCGACATAACCTCGAAATCTCTAGCAAACGTTGATTTGCTTGACAGTTCGTTTCTTCAAGTTGCGTTAACGGCTTTTGTGTACTGTTTATCTTTACTTTTCTGTAAATTTTGATTGTGTCTGTATAAAGTGTGATAATTTTGTGCAGAATCTGAGGCAAAACATAACAGGCATAAAAACGTGAACAAAGATTTATCGTTACGCAGGTATGTACCCAGACGGGATGTTTCTTTCTTTGGTTTAACTTACTTACGTAAATTTTATAAAGAAACAATAATTGGGTGGTTCATTTCCTAAAAATTATAATTGCCTTTGCTGCTGTTAATAACGAGTGATTATTAATTATTTTGCTCAAGGGCGGCTGTGACCCAGTATACATAGTGTAGCAGTAGCGCGTAGATTAAATCATAGGGCGAATTTGCAAGAAAGCAGCGTTGTCACGTTGAAAACCTAAAATAATGTTTTTTGACGGTATGTAATATAAAATCCTGAGCTATCTTACTTTGAAAGCCTACTTTATATGGCCGCCTCCTACTTCTAGACACCTTCTGATGTTTCTTCTTACCCTCAGAGACACATTAACCAATACGTTTGGAGAATTATTAATTTCGGCAATTTTTTCTGAAATCCTTCGTTTAAGATCATTTATATCCTCAATTGGTGTTCGATAAATGGAGTTTTTTATAAAAGGCCACAAGAAGAAATCGCAGGAACGAGGTGGCCATATTTGTTGCGTATTTCGGCTTATAACTCTGTTTTCAAAAAAATTCACTTAAAAAATTTAAATTTTCTCTGGTTACATGAGGTGTAGCGCCATCTTGTTGGAAATAACCTTCCCGCAATTCATCATCGTGAAGCTCATTAATAAATATTGTCAGAATTTCGATCCGATATCTCTCAGCTGTAATTGTGCCATCAAAGTAAATTGGGCCTACTATTCTTCTAGAACTAATTGCTGCCCACACACCAACTTTTTGAGGATGAAGAGGTCTTTCTACAAAAACATGCGGATTTTGCGTATTCCACATTCGCATATTTTGTGAATTAGCCTGATAAATAAAAATAAGCCTCGTCGGTAAAAAATGTTTTTTCAAAAGCACCACTATTTTCTTCTTGAAAATTGTTTAAAAACCATTCACAAAAATTAAGTCTTTGGGGAACGTCATTGGGAAGGAGTTCATGAATAGCCGTAACACGATAAGGGTATAGATGCAGATCCTTTTTCAAAAGTGTTTGACATGTACTGTAGCATAAATCCGTTTGCTGAATTTGTTGAGATAAATGCCTAATAGAAGTTGAAAGATTATTTTCCATAATTTGTCGCGCTTCTTCAATAACCTCATTCGATCGTTTCGTTGGTCTTCCAGCCCCTTTTTTATGTTGAACAGAACCAGTCTGATGAAATTTATCAATTAGGTATTGTGACCCAGTACGAAAATTATGAAAGGTCACCGCAACATCAGGAAACTTGGTTCGAAATTCATCAAAGCAGTCATGCATAGAGTAATTCCACACACCGCCTATTTTGTTTCCATTTCTAAAAAAACTTTCAACAATAAAAATTTTTTGTGCTTCACTAAACCTTTTTACTGTAAAACTTTCAATCCGGCAACAAAGCTTCACCAAAACTTGATACGCTGAAAAATAAAAAAAGAAAATAAAAAATTAAATCATATCCTGCAAATAGCACTTTATAATAGTCAAAAGACGACTCCCCGGAGAAATATTAGTTAAAGCAATAGTAACCTACCTTCAAATAACTGCAAAAATTACAAAATTTCTCCAATTTTCAAACTTTACAAATACACAAATTCAAATAAGACGTAAATGTCATAAAACAATAATGTCATCTTATTTACGCAGTACGGCCATGATGCTTTTAAAATGCATGGCCTTCCTTGAGCAAAATAATTAAAAATCACTCGTTATAATTAGGTACCTACCTATGTTTACCGAAAATTGCATGTAATCCAAAGAGACCTATAAAAAACCTATATTTTACCTGTTGAACTCTAAAAATGATTGGTAAATATCTAATAAAAGTTTTATTAATATATTTACATGCGTTCTTTTTCTTTTCATAACAAAATCTTAAACAAACCAAGAACTTTAACGTTTATTTACAATTCCTGTCATTTTGTAAGCGTCAAATGTGACGGAAAAAGCAGCATAACCTCATTTTATTTCGATAAAAACAAGCGTCTATTTATTTTTGCTCGCGCATGCGCACTGTGCACAATGACCCTGACGAAACAAGGAACCTCGGCTTCACCACGTTTACATTGGTTAAATGGGCCAGGTACCATATAGTACTAATACATATATGGAATAAACCATATTTGAGAGAACATAACCTTAAAGTGAAATGCCGTTGTGCGCACGGAGGTAGATCTACAGACATGCGGTTCTAGGACACAAGATAAAATATAACCAGAACAACCTAAAAGTAACAACGTTACAACTTTAGACTTATAATGCACTTAAGAATCAAAAAATATGTAAAATCCAAGAATACTAAAATATGTGGTTTCCTATAGAAAAAAATTTATTTTGGTTTGCTACGGTTTTCTGCAAGGCTCTATTTATATTAAATATATTATTATGTAGGTCCATTCAAAGTGGAACACGCAGTGTACGTCTAAAAAAAAAAAACATTTCATAAATTCTGTTGTTAGACCAACCTAACCAACTTAAATGAACACAAAATGCAGTTTTATATGAAAACCCTATTTTCTCTAAATAAAACTCTTACAACAGTCAAAGTTATTGTAACAGGAATATAGGGCAAAATGCATCCGATACGTAAATAATTTCAAGGATAAAATATATTAAGAATGGTAACAGTAACTAAATACTTTTGGTATATGTTTAATAAGAAGTTTTAAGTGTGTATAAATAATCCACTTGTGAAACATTTTTCATCACAAAACGATTCGCATGGAACTAAATGCATCAACATAGAGGTACAATAATATGTAACAACGGTCTTTTATAAAATCTATTTAGTTACTCTAGCAGCAGTCAAATAGATTCTTTAGATCGGAATAGTTATCTGCGAAAAGGTTTTAACACCTATGCATACCAAACATAAACAAAATTAGTGGCGGCAGAACGCACGATAGAACAACGCGTTAAAATTATTCAAGCCTTTTATGAAAATAGGCGATCAAGTAACAATAATGCATTCCGTGTTTTACGTGAATATTCTGATGCTTAAAATCAAAATATAAGCGCAGTTTTAGAAATTCGAACAAACTGGATGATCAGTATCTAACGTCAAACCACCTCAATGTACAAGGTGTACAGTTTTCATGTGTTGTCATATACCAGCTACCTTATTATAAAAGATACAAAGATGAGGCTGGCGGCGAACTTTTCTATCATTTTATAAAACTTTCATTGCCGCAAACAAAATTTTCATAGCCCCCTCAGTTTCTGACATACAGGGGCATTTTGAAAATTTATCATTTTTGACGCTCCCCTGTATCTCGAATATTTAACAACTTATCAACAAGGTAAAAATTGGCTATTATAGAGTTTTTTATGCAGAATTGAGCAGCGTAACCAACTTTTTTTCTACAAAGTTTTGTTTTTGAGTTATGACCCAAACTTGTGTTTTTTTTAAATGGGACACCCAATATATTATTTCTTTGTCTTATCCCTCTTTTTACGAGTTTTTCCAAAATATATAATACTCATCTTTCGAATTGAAGGCTATGCTAGCAAATAAAAAATAAAATTAACAACATTATTTTTATAACACAACTTTATATTATTACACAACTTCAAACCAACAATAAAACGAATATATTATTTTATTAAATTACAAAAATTGCTCGAATTGGGCTCCGTTCTGTCCTCAACACTTTCGACACACCGTTTCGATTCTTCGCAATGCATTTAAATAAAATAATTGTCCTTTCCTGCAAAAGCAGGAAAGCAGAAGAAATAAATGTTTTGGCCTATTTCACGGTACGACCATCCATACAATACAGAAAACGTATAATAAAGTTGGGATTAAAAAAAATCAAGAACGCAGTTAATACTAAAAAAATATAAATTTAAACCATACAGAAACCATCTCGTCCAACATTTACATCCCGGTGACGCAGAACTGGTACCTACAAATGTTACAGGAAAACGCAAATTTTGAAAGAAGGGTGGTATGGACCGAAGAGCTTATTTTACGAGTTCTGCTATCTTAAACCGAAACAATTCAAGGTACTGGTCTCAAGAAAACCAACACGTAATATTTTCAGGTGAACGTCAATGTCGGTTTGGGTTTAGCGTGTCGTGCTTTATTTTTGGCATTTTAGTATTTTATCTATGAAAGAATTTTAACCGGAAATAGACACCCAGATATAATGCGAGATGTACTTATAGAAATATTAGAGGATGTTCCTGTGACCGATTAAAATAATATTGATTACCAGCAAAATGGCGCTTCGAGTCACAATTCTCATACAGTGAGAGAATATTTAGAAACCACGTTTTCCGATAAATGGATTGGAACCAATGGACTTGTCAGGTGGCCTCCAAGATCACCTGATCTTTCTGTGTTGGATTTTTTATTATATGGATATATAGAAAATTAGTTGTATAAGAGGCAATACCAAAATATTAATCAACTTCGAAAAGCTACCCATCAAACCTTTACGCTCTTGCAGGGACGGCCAACTATGTTATTAAATACATTGCGAAGAATCGAAACTGTGTTTAGAACACAACATAGACCAATTCGAGCAATTTTTGCAGTTTAATAAAATAACATATTTGTTTTATTGTTGATTTAAAGATATGTAGTAATATAAAGTGTTATAATAAAAATAAAGTTGTTAATTTTGTTTCTTATTTGTAAGCATAGTCTTCTATTCGAAGAATGATTAATTTCACAAACAAATTTTGAAATTATCCCTTTTTAAAATAAATGAATATGGACTATTATTGTATATTTTAGAAAAGCTCTGAAAAGGAGAGATAAGACAAAGAAATAATATACAGGGTGTTAATTAATGTCATGCAGATATTTCAGGGGGTGATAGTACTCATAAAAATAAGAAAATAATGCAAATATATGCATGGTCTAAAACGCGTTGTTTTCGTTATACAGGGTGGCAAAGTTCCAATTTTTTTTCTAGTATTTTGCGTTCTCTCTCTTATATTCTGTGATAATTGTTTCAAATATGGAACATCAACCATTTTTTAGAATCTGTACAATTAAGTATCAAAATTGTCGGTCGCAGTATACAGCGTGTTACATTTTCTTGAATCGGCTACAATTTTATCTCTCACAACTTTTTTTTGGAGCTCCTTGTATGAATTCTTGTGTAACATTTCAACTCTCTGTTCCTTTGTTTAGCGTTCTGGTCTCCTGCACTATTCTCGTATCTGTGACCGTTTTCGATTAATTTGCAAAAATAGCCATCGATGGAAATTAGGTGTAGGCGAAATAGCGCAATAATAAATATGAGGAAAAAATACTAGGCTGGGATAGGCAATTGCTAATTCTGTTTATTGTCCTTCTGACATTTTCAAACAAATATTTTTTTTGTTTCACGTTTCCGGAATTGTTTTGAACTGGTTAATGATGGTTGAATTAACAAATCAAGTATTTGCAGAGATTATCTATGGACTTGCCGATGGCAATTTTTCTGAAGCCAGACGACTGTATGCACGAAGGTATCCAAATCGAATACTGCCTGACCCACGGATATTCGCAAATCTACATAATCGACTATGTGAAAATGGATCGTTTAAGAAATCCACTCATTTAGCAGGTGCAAACAGAATGGTTAGGACTCCTGAAGCCGAGAAAGCAGTCCTAAATGCAGTCGAAAATGATCTTGCTACTAGTACGAGAAAAATTCCCGCAATACTTAACATTTAATTTGTGCTTGTCTGGAAAATTTTAATTCAGAGCTGCTAGAAGAGGTACCAATTCTTGTCAGAAACCAAATGTGGTTCATGCACGATGGTGCACACCACCGCACTTCAGCATAGAGGTGAGGAACTTTCTCAATCAAATTTTTAACAACCGTTGGATAGGTCGAGGGGGACCTCAGCCATGGCCCCCTAGATCCCCAGACCTGAATAGCATGGATTTCTTTTTCTGGGGACACCTGAAAGCATTAGTGTATCAGACCCCAGTCCAGACAGAAGAGGATTTAAGAAACAGAATAACAGCTTCATGCGACATCATTCGCAATACTCCTGGAATATTTGGCAGAGTCCGACGGTCTATGAGGCGAAGAATTGATTGGTGCATTTTAGCAAGGGGCGGACATTTTCAACAGTTTAAATAATTTTGTTTTATTTTTATTTGATTAACTATTTAATTATTTTGTTTTAATTTATTTTTAATTTGTTATGTTTTTATCTGATTGTTAATAACCCTGTTGGTTGACCTAAAGTAAAAATGAAAATAATTACTTAGAAGACATACAAATAAAAACAGCTTTTTACTCTGCTTTATTTCGCCTACACTTAATTTCCATCGATGGCTATTTTTGTAAATAAATCGAAAACGGTTGCAGATAGGAGAATAGTGCAAGAGACCAGAACGCTAAACAAAGGAACAGAGAGTTCAAATTTCATACCGGAATTCATAGAGGGAGCTCCAAAAAAAAGTTCTGAAGGATAAAATTGTAGCCGATTCAAGAAAATGTAACACCCTGTATACTGCGACCGACAATTTTGATACTTTATTGTAGAGATTCTAAAAAATGGTTGATGTTCCAAATTAGAATATAAGAGAGAAAACGCAAAATACGAAAAAAAAATTGAAACTTTGCCACCCTGTATAACGAAAATAACGCGATTTAGAACATGCATATATTTGCATTTTTCTCTTATTTTGACAAGTACTATCACCCCCTGAAATATCTGCATGACATTAAATTGCATAGTGTAAAAAAAGACAAGTTTTGGTAAATTAATAAATCCCATCCTCGTCGCCACTTTGTAACGTTTGCAGGGAAAGAAAACTTCGACTACTATTTATAACTATTTATTTCCCAAATATGCAACATTACTCTTGATGTCCGGTACTATACTCTCTACACCGATCATTCACCGCTTATCAGGTCAGCGCAGATAAGGATGGATATATACATAAATTAAGGTGGTAAAAATAGATCCTATATAAAATAGTACGGGACATTACACAAAAACAAAACTTTTTAGAAAGAAACTAACGGCGCTACTGAATTTGACATAAAAATACTGTGTAATAACGCATTTTTACCCAATCGATAAATTATCAAATGTTCGAGATACAGTGGAGCGTCAAAAACGACGAATTTTCAAAATTGCCCTGTATGTGAGAAACTAATAATAAAGGAGTTTCCCATTTGTCCCCCACTTATTCGACCACACTGTATATTAAGCTGTAAATTATTTGTAACTAAATATATTTTTTTAAATAATATACAGGGTGAGTCGGGAGGAATGGGCGTAACTCTAAGGGTGTAATCTATGCATCAAAATAATAAGAAAAAACTCAAATGTTGTTATCCAATATTCATTTGTTTTCAAGTTATAAGGCAAAAACAAAATATTGCATTAATTTAGCTTTCCTGTAATAAATGTTATTATTGTTTGCTTTTGATTGTTGTGCTGTCACTATCCTACTAGTGTCAGTATAAAATGTTAGATTCATTCACCATTAACTTTCGGATTTGTATCATTTTAATTTTATAAAATGCCACACATTTATTCACATCTCGAATACGCCAATATGGTTTTTATTCATGGTTTGTGTAATTGGAATGCTACAGGCAGCGGCTGCTGAAGAATATCGTGAACGATTTCCACATGAAAGAACACCAAACAGAAAGGCTTTTATCAGAGTTTTCAACAATCTCTGCGAGACCGGAAAGCTTCCAAGTGCTGATGTAACATCCGAACGAGCCATTTAACAGGATTTAGAAGAAGTAGAAAATGTTCTAGCTTTAGTAGAAGAAGATACGACGACAAGCTCACGAAGAATTGGAATTTAGTTGGGGATTCTCCAAAAAAGAGTGATCAATACGCTTCAGAGCAAGGTTTATATCCGTACCATGTACAGCGTGTGCAGAAACCTGGAGACTACGCCAAGCGTTATGCAATTATGTGACTGGATAATTAAAAATCGTCATCTTTTACCGCACATACTTTTTACTAACGAAGCTACATTCACCCGTGACGGCATCAATAATAATCGAAACTCCCATGTATGGTCGGACGAAAATCCTCACGAAATAGTCGAAAGTAATTTTCAACACAGGTTTTCAGTAAACGTGTGATGCGGCATGATAATAATTAAATTGGCCCTTTTCTTTTAGAAAATCGCCTTACAGGAGATCACTACTTAAGTTTTCTACAAAATGAATTGCAAGGACTACTGGAGGAGAGTCCTTTAAACATCAGAATTGAAATGTATTATCAACACGACGGAGCGCCTGCCAATTTCGATCGTCGGGTCAAGCAATATTTAGACCAAAGGTTTCCAGGGGTTTGGATTGGTCCGGTGGTCCGGTGGTCCTATTAGTTGGCCTCCTAGATCGCCAGACCTCACGCCATTGGATTACAATTTATGGGGTTGGTTAAAATCTGAAGTTTACAAAGTAAAAGTAGATACTAGGGATGCATTAATTAGACGCATTGGAAATGCTGTACTCAATATTAAAGAAAGGCACGAATCAATTAAAAGATCCACGCGCGCCCTTCGTAAACGAAGCAGGAAATGTTTGGAAGTCAATGGCGATATTTTTGAAAATTTACTAAACCAATGATTTATTTAAAACAATGTTAAAGTTGAATATTTTGTGCGTTAAAAGTAAATGTCGTCGGTAACAAAGTACGTCACGCTCGTGTTAAAAAATTGACTTTAGGATAGTTTCGTAGTACAGTTATGTTTTTATTTTTGTATAATAATATATGAGTAGTATGTTGTTGCTAGAGCGTCTAAATTTACCTAAAAATTGAGTATGCCAGTAGTTGTATAATGTTCATATTTCACGATCTAGGTATGTTATAAAGTAAGCTGGGATCAGATTTTTATTACTTTCTAAACCCCGACCTTTTTCATCCTTTGCCGCACTAGAACGATTTAGCGCAACGCTATAAATTAAATGTGACAGTTTAACGTACAAAGCAAATATAGGCTTAACCTAAAGCGCTTTTATCGCCATCAGATTTAGGTTCCTCTCTTTTTCAGTTTCAAATCAACCGTGCCTTAATTAGGGACAGGCTTGTTTCAAAGAAATGGTCAGTAGATATTTCTTCAATCACATTTGCTATAGTGTATTTATACAGGGTGTTATTTAATAAGTGTCCGATATTTTACAGGACGATTCCTCACTTTTTTATTAGGTGAAAAGTTGTAAGCATGGGTCCGCAAGCCCTTAATTTTTGAGATACAGGCTGTTAAAAATTTATTTTTGTTTTTGTTTTTCGTAAATAAATTTTGAAATAATGTCTATATTTGGCCGAAATTTGATATTTGTGGATTTTTTAATATGGGAAATTTAAATTTCATTTTAGCTTAGCCCTTAATTGTAGGAGGCGCCACCTACAGGTCTTTCTTTCTCTTTTGGAGAGTCACAACTTTTTCGTGCATGTATGTATCATATTTGCTAAGAGAAAAATCGATTCCTCTATCATTTTTAGGTGAAAAGGGTGAGCAGGAATCTTTGGAGGTTATTTATTAGGCCCATTCTTTATTCCAGGAATATTAAACTGCGAGAGATATCGTTATTTTCTAGAAGAAGATTTGCCTATTTTACTGGAAGACGTGCCGCTTAGACTACAAAATGAAATGTGGTTTATGCATGACGGTGCCCTGGCACATTTTACCATCCTAGCGCGAGAATTTTTAGATCGTACTTTCGGTAACCGTTGGATAGGTCGGGGAGGGCCTCAACCAGACCTTAACGGATTGAATTTTTTTCTTTGGGGGCATCTAAAGTCCTAAGCCTACCAGACATCCATCTAAAATGAAGACGAATTAAGAAATCAAATAATTAACTCTTGTAGAACGATTCATAATACTCCAGGAATTTTGCAAAGAGTGCTCGAGTCAATGAGAAGAAGATTGGATGCGTGCATACAGCAAGGAGGCAGACAGTGGACACTTCCAATATTTATTGTTATTTTGATTTAGTTTTATATCTAATGTTTTATTGTTTATTGTTGTTTAATAATTACCGTTTCAAATGTTTCTATGTTGATAAAAAAAAAGTTCTTAAAATTGTTTCAGTTTCTGATAAACACATGCATCGATTAATCCTAATTGATAATCCTATTCATAAGGCAGGAAATAAGCAGGATATAAATAATTTTAGACCCATAAGTGTAATGAATAATTTTGGAAAAATTTTTGAAAAATGCCTTAAAGACCGTCTTTTTAAGTTTTTTGATGAAAATAATATACTGTCAGGTAATCAGTTTGGATTTGTGGGTGGACTGAGTACGTGTGATGCGATGTACGAGCTGGTCGGGCGAATAACTGCAGACCTGAACGTTGGAAAAAAGAGTGTTGCTGTGTTTCTCGATTTGGCTAAGGCATTCGACACTGTGCCTCATGACAAGCTCCTTGGAACCCTTGAAAACTATGGTGTCAGGGGCACTGTGTTGGATCTTTTCCGGTCATACTTAACAGGCAGAAAGCAAGTTGTTAAAATCAGGGATGCATGTAGTGATGCTTTGGACATCAAAATGGGGGTTCCGCAAGGAACGGTTCTTGGTCCAATTCTATTCATCACCTACATAAATTCACTAACTTCTCTTGACATAAATGGTTTAATAATTTCGTATGCGGATGACACGGTCTTGCTTTTTTCTGGGAGTGATTGAAATGAAGTGAGGAGGCTGGTAGAATTGGGTTTGGTTAAAGTAAAGAATTGGTTGGATAATCACAAATTAACACTAAATTTAAATAAAACTAATTACATTGCCTTTTCTGCAACATTGGCTAACAGACCTCATTTTGTCAGTATCTCTATAGAAAGTTTTGAGCATAGTATTAAGGAAGTGGCTAGCATGAAGTATTTGGGAATAACAATTGATAAACACTTGAAATGGGATGATCACGTTCTTAGATTGAAAAATAATATTAGGAAGTTAATCCATAAATTTTACCTCTTACGAGAAATATTAAACAAGCATATGTTAACAATAATATACAGATCACTAGTAGAATCTTTGATTCGATATGGTATTGTAGTGTGGGGTGGTCTGTACAATAATGCATTAAAACAGTTAAATGTCATACAAAATTTTATTTTGAAAGTTATTAATAAAAAGAAAAAGCGTTATCCTACACATTTATTGTACAATATGGAAATATTTAATGTAAGGTCTTTGTATGTTCTCACGGCATGTTCGTATGTACATAGGGAAAATAAGTTGAAGGTCTATATTAATCACAACCATGATACTAGAATCAAACTTAATAAAAATCTTCAAGTTCCAGTGAGTTATAGGGGTGTAAATCAGAGATTTTTAAATTATCTCGGTCCTAAGTTGTATAATTTATTGCCGATCAATATTAGGAAAACAGAAAATCATAAGACATTTAACAAAAAATGTAGAGCTTTTATTTTTGAAAGATATAGAGACTTTATGGACATTTTTTAGAAATAACATGACTTATTTTTCTGGGATTGTTGGAGAGCTATATCTCTTCTCTGTTTCTTTCTTTTTTAATCTTTAATTTATCATTTGTTTGTTTTGATCGTACTTTACTGTAAATTGTTATTTTTGTTTTTGTTACTTTATGGGCACATACAGCTGTTAAATCAGCTAGGTGCTAAATAGGAAAGCTATTAACGTATAACTAGTTTGGTATGTTATATTATATGCAATTGTAAATTGTAAATATTATTATTAATAAAGTATAATAATAATAATAATAATTTAAATCAAAATATCTTAAGAACGACTGCTTGTAGCGACTTTTGACAAGCATACCATTTTTACGTAAAAATGGTAGAGGAGGCGATTTTTCTCCTAGAAAATGTGATACATACATGCACGAAAAAGTTGTGACTCCCCAAAAGAGAAGTATATCTGTAGATGGCGCCCCCTACAATTAAGGGCCAAATTAAGATCAAGTTTGAATTTCGTATATTAAAAAATCCACAAAATACCAGTTTTCGTCTAAAGATAGACATTATTTTGAAAAATATTTACGAAAAACAAAAACAAAAATAAATTTTTAACACCCTGTATCCCAAAATGAAGGGCTTGCGGACCCATGCATGAAAATTATATGAACTTTTCACCTTTTAAATAACTGAGAAATTGTCCTGTAAAATATTGGACACTCAACGCACAGTGGTCTAGAAGTGTGAAAATTAAAATTAAAATGTGGAGCCCACCATTTTGTTGACGAAATAAAATTATGCTCATCAAATATTAATTTGGGGGAAATATGCATTTTATTATAAAATTGACAAAATATGCAAAAAATGCATATACAGGGTGTCCCACGACGATTTTCCCAGCATATTGCTCGGAAACGGAACCAGATAGAAAAAAAAGGTTCAGGAACAAAAATAGAGGGCTTGTAAGGGAGCATCTAGGAAGTGTAATTTTTAGATATACAGAATGTTTTAAAAATAGTAATATTGTTGCCAAGTCAATTTTTTTTAATGGAACACCCTGTATATTGTTAGTTTTTCGAAAAGCTTGTTTCAAGAGAAATCCAACCATACCATTATCAGTCATTTTAAATTAGAAACGTAACAAGTATGATATGGTTGAATTTCTCTTGAAACAAGCTTTTCGAAAAACCCTGTATAATTGAATCATAGATATCTCCGGGGTGAATATTATTCATATTAAAGAGGACAGAAAAATCCAAAATTCTTTAGAAATATTTAATATCTCGCTCTACGCGTTTCGTTTTCTTACACCATTTTGAAGAGCTGTCTAAAAAAGTTCATTTATATAATAATCTGTAATGGTCTGGTAATGTATTGAAGTCCTCAAACAACAATTTTAAAATAGCTTACAAATCGGTAAACAATTTACGTAGCTTATTCTCGAGAGTAAAGGATTCAATTAACGTGCTTGACAAGAGTGGGGTGTATTTGTTGTCCTGTAACTCTTGCACAGCAAAATTTGCTGGTCAGACAGGACGTAGTTCTAATATTAAAATAAAAGAACATTTAAACTCTCAGAAATCGCCTAATGACGGGAGATCAGCTTTTGGCCTACATTTAAGAGAGAATTTACATAGTTTTAATACTAAAGACAATTTTAAAATGCTACATAATGCGAATAAAGGCCATAAGCTGAATTTTTTTAGAAAACATAGAAATAGCCAAATTAGAGATAAATAATCAAATTGAGTGCTTGGACGATCCTGTCAACGCCCACTGTAGAGAGGCGAGAGGGCGCGGGCATGTCCGCCGATCTAGCAGAGAATACCGTGGCTAGACCACTGGGATCGGTCAAAGAGGAAATATATCGTACAGCCAAACAACTTGCAATAAGTCGCCGAGGCTTTGCAGGAGTTTGCTTCTCCGTTTCTGACTGATTTTTGTTAGACGAGCCAGGTGATGCATTTGATTGCCACGAGATGTCGCTTGAAGGCTACATCTGCCATTGTTGATCTATCTTTCAGGGTCAAGTAGACTCTAGGGTGTTGCTTTCTTTCGTCGTGTTCTATAGCCTCACTGACGAGCTGTTATACAGCAAAACGCGTTTGGGGATAAATCCGGCGAAAGAAAGCAACTAACCTTTAGATTTCTAATGTATTTCATGCACGATGGGACACCACCTCATTTCGGCGTTGGTATGCGAGATTACCTGAATAACGTCTACACAAACCGTTGGATAGGTAGAAAAGGACCTATTGCCTGGCCCCCTCGATCTGCCGACCTATCGCCGTTTGATTTTCACCTGCACGATACCTAAAAACTTGGTGTATTTCACTCCGGTCGGCACTAGGGAGGAACTTCTACTGTGAAGAACGTTTCATTGTGATGTGATAAGGACCAAGGCTGGGTTATTGTGGCGGGTACAGCAGTCCTCAATTCGTCGTGCGCGCGAGTGTATCAGACGTCACGGAGCCCATGTCGAACCCTCTTCTGAAGTTTTTCAATAATTTCGTCAAGTTGCCTCTTATTACGTCACTGCTTTTTTTTTAATTTTTGTATTTTTTTGGATTAAACAACTTAAAATGAAACATTCTTATTGTTTGAATGACTTTTGTATCACACTTTGTTGTCGAGAAACGAAATAGAAATCATGGTCCTTTTTAATAACAATAAACCATGAATTCGTTTATTATTCTTTTTCTCAAAAACGCTCCATTTCATCGACAGTTAATAAGAGAAACTTTTTGTAGTCTAAGGTGCAAAGTGCCCACATTTATTTTTTTCTTCTTTATCATGCAGGGTATCAAAAATGTAAGCATTAAGTTGTAAGACTTAGACCGCCCCTGGAAATCTAAAAAAGCAAAACATGTTTGATGGACACTATTTTAAGAGGTCCTTACTAGTGGCCATCACATTAAGTTTTCATTAAATTATATTAGGTATTTTGAAAGTTAAGAAATTTGGGAAAAATCGATTTTCAGCGGCGTCCTTCAGGGGCACATATCTCCGTAGGAAAAGCCAGTAAAAAAAATTATAGATAGATCTTATTTTTTCATGTTCTATCTGAATCCGAGAAATTTCCCACATTTTCTCGGACACTCTGTATAATAAAATAAAAGCTTAGACTTTAGTAACATAATTATTCAAGTATAATTAAATACAAATAATAGGGTTAAGTTAAATTTTAGTCAAAAAGATTCCCAAAATAAATATTCTATTAACAAAGAAGACTTACCTCGACAAACCATGAAACAGACATAATTCATTCCCCAAAACCAAATAACTAATAATTAATTATCTAACAACCAAGATTCCTTGTTGCAACACCTTATTTAAGCCTGAGCTATATTACTTATTCATGGAGTTCCTTACTCCAAAGGGATAAACAACATCTTAGTGTCATTAAGTTAAAGACAATTTGTCAGGCTTGGATTTTTCACTGTCTCCAACAACTTTCATTATACTTTTATATCCTATAACCTTTCGCAGACTTATGGGTTAAATGAGACATTTTGACGTGCAAAATAAACACGGGCCTAACGCAAAGCCTTTTTATTGCCATAGGATTTGGGTGCTTCTTTTGTACTTTCGGAAAACGACGTTGCCTCAATCAAACCTTCCTAACAACTTCTCTTCATAAAAGGGGGATGGTCAAAGTACAGAGAGTTTTAATGGTTAAAATTTTTTTACAGATAATATGTTATTCTATAAAATACCCTGAGTCATCAATTTATTTTGTGAAAATTTAAAAGCTCAAACACTTGTTGAAAAATGAGGCACAAATAATATTTGTGTACTACTCATTAATGTACTCCCATTTAAATTATAACCTCTCACTATTTATATTTACTGCGACAATGAAATCCTTTGACAGAATCTCACTTAATTTCAATATTGGAATTTGTAATTTTAGTGGTAAATATGGTTCAGGGAGATGCAAATTTTCCATCAAGAATATTTTGAAAATCACTTCCGGTTTGACCGGAAGTGAGGGTAGGTCGCTTATTTTAAATTACATCCCGTTTTTTTTAGATCTTCGAATAGAGCTCTAAATTCCCTTTTCAATGACATATCACAAGTTGTCATTTGTTTTTAAAATGGCGGCGTAGGATACGATTTCCTCAAATCCAAATGGCGGAGTATTAGCCGCGTGACATAAGTTTTTATCCTATGACGTTTTAAAATGGTAACATTAGGTTATTTTCCTTCAACTTTTAATAAAATTTAAGTGAAATGTGTATTTACAATCTCATAACATAGTTTTAATTTTTATTTGACATTAGCAATAGCAATTTTTCTCCATTATTTTTCTCCATCATAATGGAAAGTACCAAATGTCAAAATACCTTGAAATATTACCGTAAGTTAGTTATTTAAAAATGTATAATGCTTTATCGTATTGTAAAGAATTTTAAGAGAAAATTTTTAATGATCGTATTATGTACACATATTTTATTTTACTTTATATTATCGGCCGTACTTGAACCCCCTTTTTATTACTATGTTACTAATTCTTTTTTACACCCTGATACATATCAATATTTTGGTAAGTTAGCTAATAATTAGTCTTAGTGGAACATTAAACCAATTCCGTGCTGTTGATATTCTGTGACCGTGCAGTCCATCTTATTTCACCAAAGAAATTAGTTTTTCAGCAGGCTATGGAAACAAAACATGAAAGTAATTTTGACATTACCAAATTAATAAGTAGATATAAATTGGCGTATCTGGTTTATCGGTATTTTGACTAGATTTATACGCATCCAATAATAATGGTTTATACGAGAGAAAGATCAAATTAATATGTTCCTAATTTATGGCGAATGTAAGAAAAACTCAAGGCTTGCTGCAAGATTATATGCCGAACGGTATCCAGATCGGGATATTCCATAAAAGGGCTATTTCCCTTGGCTTGAAAAACACTTAAAGAATGGAGGTAATACCCACAATAATGACAATAACCAACGTTTTATAGTAAGTGAAGAGAGCGAAATAACCGTTTTGGCTTATGTAGAATATGACCATACCGCTTCAGTTCGCGAATTAGAAGTGGAGTGTGCTGTGAACCGAGAAATCGCAAGACAAATTTTGAAGAAACATGGGTTCAAATCATTTAAATGCAAAGTTCATCACCATCTTTATGATAATGACTTTCCACGAAGACTAGATTATTGTAATTGTATTTTGGCGAGTCTTAATAATAAATGCAACTTTCCACCACAAAATATTATTTACGGACGAGTTAAGATTTACTAATCTGGGTATGTTTAATCGAAACGACACTCGATACTGGGTAAAGGAAAACCAGCACTTCGTAAGGGATGGTGCTTTTCAAGAGCATTTTGGTGTCAATATGTGGTTGGATATGGGCTTTTAAATGGGAATATGTATTTAGGCTTCCTGCAAAATTAGATTGAACATAGTTTACATAATGTCCCTGGAAATGACAACATAATATTTCAACAAGATGGTGCCCCAGCACATAACTCACGCATTGCAACTAACTATTTGAGGGCCACTCTTCACGAATAAAATTGTTCAAGAGTGGTTTCAAGAAAATAACGTTCGGGTTTTGCAGTGGCCGTCACAATCACCAGACCTTAACCCCATTGAAAATCTATGGGAAAAAGTTGAACGTGGAATTTGTACAAACCTTCCCAAAAATACTGTTTAAAAATTGATTGCCTCAATGCCGCGACGTTCTCGGCAAGTAATAAAAAATAATGGATATTCTATTAACTATTAACATAATACTTCTAGCTATTGTAATTAGTAAATGCACTCAATGGTTATTTATCGTAATATGTAAAATAAAATACTGTTGACACAACCTGTTGCTTTACTTTTGGCGCACTTCATTTTGTCGATTTTTATAATTATAAATATTTCTCTACCTTCATTTTGTTTAAAGTGTACCAAAATATTGTGGGGATAATATTTCATTAAAATTAGCTGGGGATCACAATCATATAATTAATTTTTTAAACTCAAAGAAATAAAAGCACTTTGTTGCTCTACTTTTGTCCAATAGTGTAGGTAAGTTTCCATAGATCGCCTTATTTTTGGTTAAGGGATTTGTGGTTAAGCGTTGTACAGCCCCTTCAAGGACACCCTGTATACAGGGTGTTATTTAGTAAGTGTTCGGTATTTTACAGGATGATTTCTCAGTTGTTTATAAGGTTAAACTTCATATGAGCATGGGTCCGCAAGCCCTTCATTTTTGAGATGCAGGGTGTTAAAAATTTATTTTTATTTTTGTTTTTCGTAAATTATTTTTGAAATAATGTCTAGATTTGGCCGAAAATTAGTACTTGGAGATTTTTTTATATGAGAAATTCAAATTTGATCTTAGTTTCGCCCTTAATTGTAGGGGGCGCCACCTACAGGTCTTTTTCTTTTTGGGTTAGTTCAGGTTAGTTCAGGTTAGTTCAGGTTAGTAAGCTAGTACGCATTGCAACTAACTATTTGAGGGCCACTCTTCACGAATAAAATTGTTCAAGAGTGGTTTCAAGAAAATAACGTTCGGGTTTTGCAGTGGCCGTCACAATCACCAGACCTTAACCCCATTGAAAATCTATGGGAAAAAGTTGAACGTGGAATTTGTACAAACCTTCCCAAAAATACTGTTTAAAAATTGATTGCCTCAATGCCGCGACGTTCTCGGCAAGTAATAAAAAATAATGGATATTCTATTAACTATTAACATAATACTTCTAGCTATTGTAATTAGTAAATGCACTCAATGGTTATTTATCGTAATATGTAAAATAAAATAATGTTGACACAACCTGTTGCTTTACTTTTGGCGCACTTCATTTTGTCGATTTTTATAATTATAAATATTTCTCTACCTTCATTTTGTTTAAAGTGTACCAAAATATTGTGGGGATAATATTTCATTAAAATTAGCTGGGGATCACAATCATATAATTAATTTTTTAAACTCAAAGAAATAAAAGCACTTTGTTGCTCTACTTTTGTCCAATAGTGTAGGTAAGTTTCCCTAGATCGCCTTATTTTTGGTTAAGGAATTTGTGGTTAAGCGTTGTACAGCCCCTTCAAGGACACCCTGTATACAGGGTGTTATTTAGTGAGTGTTCGGTATTTTACAGGATGATTTCTCAGTTGTTTATAAGGTTAAACTTCATATGAGCATGGGTCCGCAAGCCCTTCATTTTTGAGATGCAGGGTGTTAAAAATTTATTTTTATTTTTGTTTTTCGTAAATTATTTTTGAAATAATGTCTAGATTTGGCCGAAAATTAGTACTTGGAGATTTTTTTATATGAGAAATTCAAATTTGATCTTAGTTTCGCCCTTAATTGTAGGGGGCGCCACTTACAGGTCTTTTTCTTTTTGGGGAGTCACAATTTTGTTCTACGTGCTTGTATTATATTTTTGAGCAAAACTATAGATTTCGCTTTCATTTTTACGTAAAAAGGGCATACTTGGTATAAGTCGTTACGAGCAACCGTTCTCCATAAAAAGAATAATAAATACATAAATGACATTTATTCGCATATTGCTATGTCTATATATCAGAGTTTGATAAAATTGCATTTATCTCCTAAACACAACCGAAATCAAAAAATTATCAAAAGGTACTTCGCATTAGCCATTAAACTGCTTACATAAGAGTGCTATCAAAAAAGAAAACGGCAGTGGCGCTTATATTTTTTGTATTGCTTAAAAGTTGCAACACCCTGTATCTCAAAAATAAAGCGGTTGCGGACCTATGCTTATAACTTCTTACCTTATAAATAACTGAACAATCATCCCGTAAAATATCGGACACTTATTGCATAACACCCTGTATATATGTTTGTGTTTTTATTTTGACTTACATTTCAGACTTTATTTATACTCGCTTTGTTAATAGGAATCCAGCCTTCTTGAACAACAAAATCGATTTGGTGATTGAGTAATTGATTGATCCTACTAATCACGAAAATTCAGTCACGGTCTTAAGATAGTTTTTTTTTTGTTTATCGTTAAGTCTAGCTTTATTTTTAGGGTGTTTTATTTGACCTGATAATGCCACAAGTTGCGAAACATGTAGCCTTAGTTTTTTGGCTGAACAAGTAAAATTATATTAATTATATTATTATGACTTTAAGCTGTGTTTTCCTGATTAATGAATATAAATCTCTTCAGGATTATGGACAGTTTCTTTAAATGTCTTACTATTCTCTCATACACTTAAATGAAATTTTAAGTAACCTCAAAGCAAAAGTCGCCATATTGTAGAGTGCACAACAGCTAGAGAAAAACACATATTGACCGACGGTTGTTTAACTGTTATGTACACTTTAGAAGTTATTAGATACTTTATGATAGAAGAAGGAGTAAAATATTGCCTAATGCTGACTTAGCTCTAGTTGACGGAATACTGCTTTCTTTAATAAATATGTATTTTTTCTATATAATATTTTAAACAGCTCGAACTACATTTTATGCAAAATATTTTTATTGCATTCCATTTTGGCAGCTGAACTGTTGTCGTGAATAGAGTTTCTTTATTTCTTAGGAAGAGTTTTACGGCAGCATAAAATAAATATACAGCATTATTCACATTCACATGAGAAGCCCGGGATCTGGCAAAAAGTTAAGTTGAAAAATTAAACGACATTCCTTACAGGATGCTGTAAATAAAGTTTTTCGACGAAGCGGCTCCATAGAAAGGAAGTCGTTTATTTCCAGATTCGGGATAATTTAAAATAGAGACGACAATTTTAAACAAAAATGCATCTTTGACAATGACAAAACACTTCTAATGTATTCCAGTTTTGATTAATGTCAAAGCAACTTCCACCATGTGATGCTTTTGCAAGATAGTCAGAATCCGGTTATTTGGCTTCGATAAACCCACATGATAAAGAAATACGATGACCGTTTTTTGATATTAAATCCATAGGAGACATTGCGAAATGTTTCCAATTTAAACAAGTAATGTCTCAAAGAGCTCAAGAGATATTGAATGGTACAAAGTTTTTGGCGCAGTTGAACAGGACAATGAATTCTTAGTAATGTAAGTTTATTTTAAAGATTCCTAGCCTATTTTCTCAAAAGTACTAAATTTGGATATTATAGAAGAGAACTGACAGATTAATGGAATTTAACTTGTGGAATTGCGTCACAGGTTAAAGTTAAGTTGACAATCTTAATGTTAACGTTATTTGGTGCAGCAAGTATACAGAAATGACAGATTTTAGTCGGTTCCAGGACGTATATTTTTATTTTTCTTCAAACGTCAATAAACCTGACATTTTTTCACTAATTTTTTGACGTTAAAACTTTGCTTTTTTGTCCGTAGGCGGTTACAGTTGACTGCGGAAGTAAAAGTACTTTTTTTGCCGCTGAGAGCGGAGGTACAAGTATGATTTATTTAAATAAAAATTCGACAGGTGACTTACTTAACTATTTAAAAATTAAATTAAAAGTATAATAATTATTAACTGCGACTCCAGAAATATTAAGACTACTTGTTTCGATAGTAGCATCCTGATTTGTTTTGGTATTTTTTAATTAGAAGCGGCCAATACAATACCAACATAAGAGATTTTATTCGAGAAATATTGTCCTTAAGCGCAGCGGTTGTAGACGATATACAGCAGAAAGTTAATTGTGACTCTATTGATAGTTCGATGAATTTAAAATTTGGAATAGTATATAGGCAAATACAAATGTACGATGATGCGTTGTCACTTTTTGTTAATGACCTAGAGCCGACTAACTGATTTTCTTTACACAAACTATTACAAAAATTGAAAAAACGTTCCGTAGAAACCCAGCGATTTTCTTTCGAACCAAACTAAGCAAATAGGTAAAAAAAAATTATTTTGTCTAATAAAATTAGTTTTGCAGATTTTGAAGCGAAATTTAATACAATCGCACGTTTCACGTTGAAAGATGGAGCCAACTGTGTGGGGAAGGACTCGGGGATTTCGAAGCGTTTATTAATTATTTTATGCTGAAACTTAAATGTAATTTTTCATTGTTAGTGGTTTCATAAGTTTTAAATTCTTGCAGCATGAAAACGAGTTAAACAATAATTTGAATGATGTTTCCGGAATAAGCAGAATCATAGGATTTGTAAGTGCTGGCATCTTGCAATTTTGGTTCAGTTCTCTGTAAGAAAAATATATAAACATTGCAAGAAAATGATGCACTTTAGTAGGTATTCCCTTACTTGAGACCGTATCTCCTAAAACACATGTATTTTCTTATGGAGAAATTTCCATTATTCAGCCATGCGCATTCCGTTATGATGGCATCCATTTCAACACAAACATTATAATGTACTTTTTTCCTTTTTGTGACATGCGTAATTAATATAGTAATTGTAGATATGCTTTAAAGTTCCTGTACAAACCTGTTTAGGACTCTGTTGACTGATGCAGTGTGGATTAAAAATATTATTATTTTAAAATTATTTATTAAATTTAAGGCACAAAACTTTGTTTATAAGTAATTGGTATAATTAATCGGTGTTATAATCATAAGCCTCTTGATTAAGAACGACCATTTTAATTTAATTGTATATTATGTTGTTAATGTTACATGGTATATTTTACGTAGAATAATAGTTTTAGATTTAGGATTAGACAATCTCCTTGTATTTACATTAAATCATTAAACAAGTTACATAAAAAGGGGGGGGGGGGTTTTACGTTTTAATATTTAAGTTAAACATACGTGTATGTCAAGGATAAAGCTAGATCAAAAGGATGGAACGAAATCGAGAAAAGTATTCAAGTAGTTGGGATAATTTTAGGGTTTTTCACAGGGAACCGACCTAGATGTCTAGGTAGATTAAATAGCAGTTGCTTGTACCTGATCGCAAAATGTGTTTACCAATCAAGTTGTAGTTAGTTAAAAAAAGGCATTGGTTTTATCTGGATTAAACCGTTCTGATTTAAAAATAATTATTATATCAATGAAATATTCTTATGAAATATATAGTGTAACATACACAAACCTTTATATTATATTCATCGAATTGAATGATTTTCACACTTACCTAGAGTGGACCTTCTATTGGATGGCCGAAGGCAACATAGATTTTTTTCTCTTCAATAAATAAAAAAAAGAACCACATGCGGACGCTGAACTCTAATCAGCATATTTTACTAGTAAATGGACCTATTATTGTTGTGTACAATGATTCGATGATTTATCATAGTTTTGTATGCGATCTACGAGGGTTCCACCCATATGCTATTAACGACTCACTTTTTTCAAATATCACTCGATGTCAGTGTTGTAGTTCTGGTTGCGATAACACAGAGTAATTGGCTGTTGACAGTGTTTATAAAATAAAAATAGACTAACCTTTTCTGCAAACGTTCTTAGGGACCGTTGTCTTCTTTTTTTTTTTATAACGGATATTGACACAAAAACGGCAGTATAGTGGTCTTTTGTTAATTTCGGATTTATTTGATGTGTTGATTGACGAGGCAAATATCATTGATGATCAGTGGTGATGATTGATATTTACGTTTTACCTGTTAGCCTGACTTTGTAATCGTTTTCAAAATTTCTTCACATTACGACCCTGATGATGAGCTCGCAAACGCATAGACAAAAAGTTTTTTAAATATAAAAGGTTTAAGGAGAACGTTTGCCCTTAAACATTATACGCTTATTTAAGACAATATTAATTTAAACTACAAAAAAGTATATTGTTTTTATTAAAATTGTACTATTTATACTTTAAGTATGTATAGATATTTTTATTATTTTGTAACTATGGTGAGTTCTTTGTATTCCAAAAAAGTGGATTTTCTGAATTATTTTATTTTACTATTATTATACAGTATTAGTATTTGTCTATCATTAGTTTGCTATAGCGTTAAATAAGGCCACTGCATTTTATGCATTTTTAATTATGAATTCAAGACATATTTCAATTCAACTAACAATTTGCATGTTTAAACATGTGACTGTTTAAAATAACCACCTGAAAAGTAATAACATGTAAGAACTAGGTCCAGTAAAAAATACTACAAAAACTAAGATTAGGGTAAAAATCACCTTCTAACCAAGTATGGCTGATTCCAAGAAGATATCACTTCAATGACCCTACACTCCCAGTATAATTTACTTTTAGTTCATTACCTCATTAATTCAATCTCGCGAATTAATTATCCCCTCCCGCTTCATTTTTGAGTAACCCAATAAGTTCTTTTCCCCCACCCCTACAATTCACTACCCCCACTCCAATCTCGACAGATCCTACATTATAACTAGGCGTCTGCAGAAAGACCTTGTCATATCTACTTTAGACAGGCAACCGGACAGACACATCTTGTAGAAATTTACAGAAAGATGGAGCAGTTTATTATTGTTAAAGACGTTGTTAAAAAGTTACGAGAATTTAACCTTACAGGACGCACTCTAGAGTTTAAGTTAAAACCTGTTCCACAGGGAGTTGAACCAGTTGGTTGGGTGGAAAAAGGAATTAATCAAATTATTCAAAACGCTACAGTAGGCCTACAACCCTTAGATCGTGTGGGTTTTAGTTTTTGCTCTAAAGACTTCAACCGAGGAGAAGGTTGGATTCGCTTCAAAGCAGCTAAAGACATAACCTTTCAAGATGTTTGGAGTGTTATAAGTGGCATTTATCAGTCAAACTCAGCAGGTCTTAATACAGAATCATTTTGTCTTAGTGTGACAACTGTTAGATTACCTGTTGGTGGGGGCAGAGGAAAAAATTATAACAGCTTTCACGAGGAATGTGACAAGCGACGAGGTATTATAAGTATTAAAAATACCGATAACCTGTGTTTACCACGTGCTTTGGTAGTCGCCATTGCCCATAATAAAAGAGATCCCGAATTCAGTAAGGTTAGAAGAGATATTAGTAAAATTCAAACCGAAAGAACAAGATCATTGTTGGAGAGAGCTAAAATTAGCATTCCTGAGGCAGGAGGTGGAATTCCCGAGTTAATACAATTTCAAAATCATCTAAAAGAATATAAATTAGTTGTTTATAGCTATGGATCAAAAGAACGAAATATTATATTTGAAGGTTCAACTGAAAGCAATAAACGGCTGAACTTATTACATTACAAAAGCCATTTTAATGTAATTACATCGCTGACAGCAGCTTTTTGTTCTAACTATTTTTGTGAAAAGTGTTACGTCCCATATGATCACAAAAATGAGCACAGATGTGGTGGAACCTGTCAGGCATGTCAGCAAGCCCCTGCTTGTGAAATAGCAATAAAAATTAAATGCCAGGACTGTCTACGATTTTTTAGAAGTCAAAACTGTTACGAAAATCATAAAAAGGATTATTCGTCAGGCAAATTTACAGTATGCGAACAAATTAAACTATGTTCTATTTGTTTAAAAACCATTAAAGCCAAAAGAGCACATGTATGTGGTGAAATTTATTGTAAAATTTGTAATAAACATGCACCCGAGGATCATCTATGTTATATTCGGCCTGATAAGGGAAAACCTAAGATTAAAGATGTTCTTTTTGTATTCTACGATTTAGAGACGAGCCAAGACAAACTATTGGAAAATTCAACGTTTTTACATGAAGTCAATCTCTGTGTTTTCAATCAATACTGCGATGAGTGCATGGATTCTGAAGCAGATACTTGTAAAAAATGCGGTCTAAAGTTACAAAAAGTCAGAGGTATAGACCCAGCGGGGACATTTACTAACCATTTGTTACAAATGAGGAAAAACTTTAAAGAAATTATTGTAATAGCCCATAATGGTCAGGCTTTTGATCACCAGTTTATATTAAACTACATTATGACAAAGACAGATTTTACACCTGAGTTAATCATGAGAGGTACCAAAATAATTACGATGCAACTTGAAAATGTAAAATTTATCGACTCACTTAACTATTTCCCTATGCCTTTAGCCAAACTACCAAAGGCATTTGGACTTGATGATATTTTTAAAAAAGGCTACTTCCCGCACCTATTTAATACAAAGGCAAATGAAAACTATATAGGACCTCTACCATCAATTGAATATTACTCCCCAGATAGTATGAAAGAAGAAGACAGAGCCAAATTTCTTAAATGGTTTGTAGAGCATGAAAATGATGGTTTCGATATGCAAAGAGATCTGGTAGACTACTGCGTATCGGATGTCGAAATTCTTGCGCAATCATGTTTAAAGTTTAGAGAACAACTTATACAAACTACCAATGTATGTCCATTTACTGAAGCCACAACTATTGCTTCAGCATGCAATAAAATTTTTAGAAGAAATTTTTTGAAGCCTAATACTATAGGAATCATACCAAAAAATGGATACCGATGGAGAAACAGGCAGAGCAAAATTGCCATAGATTGGTTACTTTGGACCGAGAATCACAGAAAAATCAACATCTTACATGCTGCTAATGGTAAAGAAGCTGTTTTAAATGGTGTAAAAGTCGATGGTTACTGCTCCGAAACAAATGAGGTATTTGAATTTCAAGAATGTTATTTCCATGGATGTACTGTGTGCTACAAGTTCGGCAGGAACGATCCTCTTTCCGAGGACCCCTCAGAAACGCTAAATTTAAGATATGAAACCACAAAGGCAAAAATTATTAGACTAAAAGATTTCGGTTTTTTAGTTAATGAAATGTGGGAGTGTGATTTTAGAAATGTATTAAAAAATAATCCAGAGATAAAATCCTATACTAATACCCATTACAATAAAATTTTGACAAAACTAAATCCAAGAGATGCTTTTTATGGAGGACGAACAGGAAATACATGCGAATACTATGAAATAAAAGATACGGAAAAAATTAAATACGCCGATGTTTGTTCGCTCTATCCGTACATCTGTAAGAGTTCTAAATTTCCACTATCTCATCCAGAAGTGTATGTAGGAGATGCGTGTAACAAATTAAACCTAAATAATATAGATGGTTTAATTAAATGCACAATTCTCCCACCAGAAGAGTTGTACCATCCAGTACTCCCTCAAAAAATAAACAATAAATTGATGTTTATTCTTTGTCGAACATGTGGTCAAGACATGAATTACAACGAATGTAAGCATACCAGCGAAGAAAGGGTACTTGAAGGAACATGGGTTCTGGACGAGGTACTTAAAGCCCTAGAAAAAGGATATAAAATACAAAAAATACATGAAATCTGGAAATATAACGTACGAAAGTTTAATAAAGAAAACGGTGAGGAAGGATTATTCACATCCATGATGAATAAATTCATTAAAATCAAACAGGAAGCATCAGGCTGGCCTAAAGATTGTGAAATAGAGGAAGACAAAGTTAAATACATTGATCAGTTCTTTGAAAAGGAAGATGTTAAACTAGAGTATACCAAAATTATTGAAAATCCAGGGCTAAGATCACTGGCGAAATTAATACTTAACTCGTTTTGGGGAAAATTCGGTCAAAGAGAGAATCAACCAAAGACGAAAATTGTAAATAAACCAGCAGATTTATTTGCAATGTTTATTAACCCTGCAATTTATATCAATGGGGTTATACCCGTCAACGATAAAACATTACTTGTCAATTATGAATATATAGAAGAAGCCAGCGATCCGTTGCCGACTGTTAATGTTGTTATAGCGGCTTACGTAACAGCGCAAGCACGCCTTAAATTATACTCCTATCTTGAAGCTCTTGATAAAAGAGTCTTATACTATGATACAGATTCCGTGATTTATGTTTCAAAAAATAATGACCCCGATATATCAACGGGGCAATTTATTGGAGACATGACAGACGAGTTGGAGAGTTATGGCTCTAACTCATACATAACTAAGTTTGTTTCTGGAGGCCCCAAGAATTATGCATTTAAGGTTCACTCGACGAAAAGTAATTTAGAAGAAACGGTCTGTAAAGTTAAAGGTATAACTCTCAACTATGCCGCATCACAAGTAATAAATTTTGATGCAATCAAACACATGATTCTTCAAAAATCCGAACCGATCCCCATCATATCCAGAAGCATACGGCGTAGCAAGGAGCACATTGTGACAACTTGTACTGAAGTCAAACTCTATAGACCTATTTCAACAAAGAGAAAATTTCTATCGGATGGAAGCTCCGAACCATATGGATATAGAAAAAGAAAAACCCATTGAAAATAAAATATATTGTATATTTTGTATGTATTGTATATAAAATATATTATAAATATTGTATATCTAGAACCGCTATGGAGTTTAAAAATGTAAATTAAGTAATAAACAATTTAAAATATCCATTTTGGTTTTATTTTTTTTTCTTTAACAGTAAGAGTTTTCAAAAAGTATTTAAATAAGTAATTATGTACATATTAAAAAAATATGTTTTTATTTTTACAAAGACATTTATAATTTAAATAGTTTGAAAATATTATCCAGTCATTTAAGTACTACACTTAAACTTAAAGAAAAGTTCTCCGAAGCCACAAAAAACACTAAGAGAATTGGTTCTTTTCAGCTATTTTTCTGTTATTCTTATAGTAATCCATAATCGTTTCAAATTTGAACGACCCACATGATAGTCTTTTTTTTTGTAATTTATGCATATTTACTTACAAGGTTTCATACAACTTTAACAAATAAAAGTTGTTTTTTTCTTTTATTTTTTTCTTTTCTGTTTTCTTTTTCGGTTCTTAAGAAATGCTAAAGAATCTGTACAAAACAAGTCACGAATTAACTAAATAGCCACCATTTCACTAAATACTTAACACTCAGTATACAATTTTCAGAAATGTCATGATTAAGAACGGTTCTAGTCATTTTATACAAGATTTCACATGATTTAACAAATTTAAAACATTTTTTTTAATTTTTACTAAATTCTAAACACTCAGTATACACTTTTAAGAAAATAGGACGATTTGCGACTGTTTTAGTCATTTTTTACAAAGTTTCACAGGGCTTAATAACGTTAAAACATTTTTTTTAATTTTTTACTAAATTCTAAACACTCAGTATACAATTTTCAGAAATGCCATGATTAAGAACGGTTCTGGTCATTTTATACAAGATTTCACATGATTTAACAAATTTAAAACATTTTTTTTAATTTTTACTAAATTCTAAACACTCAGTATACACTTTTAAGAAAATAGGACGATTTGCGACTGTTTTAGTCATTTTTTACAAAGTTTCACAGGGCTTAATAACGTTAAAACATTTTTTTTAATTTTTTACTAAATTCTAAACACTCAGTATACAATTTTCAGAAATGACATGATTAAGAACGGTTCTAGTCATTTTATACAAGATTTCACATGATTTAACAAATTTAAAACATTTTTTTTAATTTTTACTAAATTCTAAACACTCAGTATATCATTTTCAGAAAATAATACAATTCAGTACAGTTTTACAAATTTTCACAGGTCTTAATAACATTAAAACATTTTTTTAATTTTTACTAAATTCTAAACACTCAGTATACAATTTTCAGAAATGACATGATTAAGAACGGTTCTAGTCATTTTATACAAGATTTCACATGATTTAACAAATTTAAAACATTTTTTTTTAATTTTTTACTAAATTCTAAACACTCAGTATATCATTTTCAGAAAATAATACAATTCTGTACAGTTTTACAAATTTTCACAGGTCTTAATAACATTAAAACATTTTTTTAATTTTTTACTAAATTCTAAACACTCAGTATACAAGTTTCAGAAATGACAGGATTTAGAACAGTTTTTACAGATATTTACAAAGTCTTAATAACATTAAAATATTTTTTTCTAATTATAATTGCTATTTTCATCTTTTTTATTCCTTAATTATCTAACATAATGCATACAATTTCAAGAAATAGTAGATTTTTAATCCATGTACAAAATTCAAGAATCTAAAATACAATTAAATGTAGGCTTTTTTAATTGGCACCTCAGGCAAATTATTTCCCCCAAAATTATCTAAAAAAGATATACCAAAAAACATTCTAAAGCGGTTTTTACCTCTATAAGCATGCAGGCCGATCCGACCCTTGTCGGTTTTATTACCCGCATAAATTAACACAGTAGAGGAATATGGACAGAGCGAGACCAGTGGTGCTGGTGGTGCAATTTACGATCTAACCCAGGTGGTGCAGGTGGTGCGTTTTATGACCTAACCCGGGTGGTTCGGTGGTGCTGTTTATGAGCTAACCCGGGTGGTTCGGTGGTGCTGTTTATGAGCTAACCCGGGTGCTTTCGTGAGGCGGCTCTGTCAATATTCCTCTACTGTGTTAATTTATGCGGGTAATAAAACCGACAAGGGTCGGATCGGCCTGCATGCTTATAGAGGTAAAAACCGCTTTAGAATGTTTTTTGGTATATCTTTTTTAGATAATTTTGGGGGAAATAATTTGCCTGAGGTGCCAATTAAAAAAGCCTACATTTAATTGTATTTTAGATTCTTGAATTTTGTACATGGATTAAAAATCTACTATTTCTTGAAATTGTATGCATTATGTTAGATAATTAAGGAATAAAAAAGATGAAAATAGCAATTATAATTAGAAAAAAATATTTTAATGTTATTAAGACTTTGTAAATATCTGTAAAAACTGTTCTAAATCCTGTCATTTCTGAAACTTGTATACTGAGTGTTTAGAATTTAGTAAAAAATTAAAAAAATGTTTTAATGTTATTAAGACCTGTGAAAATTTGTAAAACTGTACAGAATTGTATTATTTTCTGAAAATGATATACTGAGTGTTTAGAATTTAGTAAAAAATTAAAAAAAAATGTTTTAAATTTGTTAAATCATGTGAAATCTTGTATAAAATGACTAGAACCGTTCTTAATCATGTCATTTCTGAAAATTGTATACTGAGTGTTTAGAATTTAGTAAAAATTAAAAAAATGTTTTAATGTTATTAAGGCCATGTGAAAATTTGTAAAACTGTACTGAATTGTATTATTTTCTGAAAATGATATACTGAGTGTTTAGAATTTAGTAAAAATTAAAAAAAATGTTTTAAATTTGTTAAATCATGTGAAATCTTGTATAAAATGACTAGAACCGTTCTTAATCATGTCATTTCTGAAAATTGTATACTGAGTGTTTAGAATTTAGTAAAAAATTAAAAAAAATGTTTTAACGTTATTAAGCCCTGTGAAACTTTGTAAAAAATGACTAAAACAGTCGCAAATCGTCCTATTTTCTTAAAAGTGTATACTGAGTGTTTAGAATTTAGTAAAAATTAAAAAAAATGTTTTAAATTTGTTAAATCATGTGAAATCTTGTATAAAATGACCAGAACCGTTCTTAATCATGGCATTTCTGAAAATTGTATACTGAGTGTTTAGAATTTAGTAAAAAATTAAAAAAAATGTTTTAACGTTATTAAGCCCTGTGAAACTTTGTAAAAAATGACTAAAACAGTCGCAAATCGTCCTATTTTCTTAAAAGTGTATACTGAGTGTTTAGAATTTAGTAAAAATTAAAAAAAATGTTTTAAATTTGTTAAATCATGTGAAATCTTGTATAAAATGACTAGAACCGTTCTTAATCATGACATTTCTGAAAATTGTATACTGAGTGTTAAGTATTTAGTGAAATGGTGGCTATTTAGTTAATTCGTGACTTGTTTTGTACAGATTCTTTAGCATTTCTTAAGAACCGAAAAAGAAAACAGAAAAGAAAAAAATAAAAGAAAAAAACAACTTTTATTTGTTAAAGTTGTATGAAACCTTGTAAGTAAATATGCATAAATTACAAAAAAAAAAGACTATCATGTGGGTCGTTCAAATTTGAAACGATTATGGATTACTATAAGAATAACAGAAAAATAGCTGAAAAGAACCAATTCTCTTAGTGTTTTTTGTGGCTTCGGAGAACTTTTCTTTAAGTTTAAGTGTAGTACTTAAATGACTGGATAATATTTTCAAACTATTTAAATTATAAATGTCTTTGTAAAAATAAAAACATATTTTTTTAATATGTACATAATTACTTATTTAAATACTTTTTGAAAACTCTTACTGTTAAAGAAAAAAAAATAAAACCAAAATGGATATTTTAAATTGTTTATTACTTAATTTACATTTTTAAACTCCATAGCGGTTCTAGATATACAATATTTATAATATATTTTATATACAATACATACAAAATATACAATATATTTTATTTTCAATGGGTTTTTCTTTTTCTATATCCATATGGTTCGGAGCTTCCATCCGATAGAAATTTTCTCTTTGTTGAAATAGGTCTATAGAGTTTGACTTCAGTACAAGTTGTCACAATGTGCTCCTTGCTACGCCGTATGCTTCTGGATATGATGGGGATCGGTTCGGATTTTTGAAGAATCATGTGTTTGATTGCATCAAAATTTATTACTTGTGATGCGGCATAGTTGAGAGTTATACCTTTAACTTTACAGACCGTTTCTTCTAAATTACTTTTCGTCGAGTGAACCTTAAATGCATAATTCTTGGGGCCTCCAGAAACAAACTTAGTTATGTATGAGTTAGAGCCATAACTCTCCAACTCGTCTGTCATGTCTCCAATAAATTGCCCCGTTGATATATCGGGGTCATTATTTTTTGAAACATAAATCACGGAATCTGTATCATAGTATAAGACTCTTTTATCAAGAGCTTCAAGATAGGAGTATAATTTAAGGCGCGCTTGCGCTGTTACGTAAGCCGCTATAACAACATTAACAGTCGGCAACGGATCGCTGGCTTCTTCTATATATTCATAATTGACAAGTAATGTTTTATCGTTGACGGGTATAACCCCATTGATATAAATTGCAGGGTTAATAAACATTGCAAATAAATCTGCTGGTTTATTTACAATTTTCGTCTTTGGTTGATTCTCTCTTTGACCGAATTTTCCCCAAAACGAGTTAAGTATTAATTTCGCCAGTGATCTTAGCCCTGGATTTTCAATAATTTTGGTATACTCTAGTTTAACATCTTCCTTTTCAAAGAACTGATCAATGTATTTAACTTTGTCTTCCTCTATTTCACAATCTTTAGGCCAGCCTGATGCTTCCAGTTTGATTTTAATGAATTTATTCATCATGGATGTGAATAATCCTTCCTCACCGTTTTCTTTATTAAACTTTCGTACGTTATATTTCCAGATTTCATGTATTTTTTGTATTTTATATCCTTTTTCTAGGGCTTTAAGTACCTCGTCCAGAACCCATGTTCCTTCAAGTACCCTTTCTTCGCTGGTATGCTTACATTCGTTGTAATTCATGTCTTGACCACATGTTCGACAAAGAATAAACATCAATTTATTGTTTATTTTTTGAGGGAGTACTGGATGGTACAACTCTTCTGGTGGGAGAATTGTGCATTTAATTAAACCATCTATATTATTTAGGTTTAATTTGTTACACGCATCTCCTACATACACTTCTGGATGAGATAGTGGAAATTTAGAACTCTTACAGATGTACGGATAGAGGGAACAAACATCGGCGTATTTAATTTTTTCCGTATCTTTTATTTCATAGTATTCGCATGTATTTCCTGTTCGTCCTCCATAAAAAGCATCTCTTGGATTTAGTTTTGTCAAAATTTTATTGTAATGGGTATTAGTATAGGATTTTATCTCTGGATTATTTTTTAATACATTTCTAAAATCACACTCCCACATTTCATTAACTAAAAAACCGAAATCTTTTAGTCTAATAATTTTTGCCTTTGTGGTTTCATATCTTAAATTTAGCGTTTCTGAGGGGTCCTCGGAAAGAGGATCGTTCCTGCCGAACTTGTAGCACACAGTACATCCATGGAAATAACATTCTTGAAATTCAAATACCTCATTTGTTTCGGAGCAGTAACCATCGACTTTTACACCATTTAAAACAGCTTCTTTACCATTAGCAGCATGTAAGATGTTGATTTTTCTGTGATTCTCGGTCCAAAGTAACCAATCTATGGCAATTTTGCTCTGCCTGTTTCTCCATCGGTATCCATTTTTTGGTATGATTCCTATAGTATTAGGCTTCAAAAAATTTCTTCTAAAAATTTTATTGCATGCTGAAGCAATAGTTGTGGCTTCAGTAAATGGACATACATTGGTAGTTTGTATAAGTTGTTCTCTAAACTTTAAACATGATTGCGCAAGAATTTCGACATCCGATACGCAGTAGTCTACCAGATCTCTTTGCATATCGAAACCATCATTTTCATGCTCTACAAACCATTTAAGAAATTTGGCTCTGTCTTCTTCTTTCATACTATCTGGGGAGTAATATTCAATTGATGGTAGAGGTCCTATATAGTTTTCATTTGCCTTTGTATTAAATAGGTGCGGGAAGTAGCCTTTTTTAAAAATATCATCAAGTCCAAATGCCTTTGGTAGTTTGGCTAAAGGCATAGGGAAATAGTTAAGTGAGTCGATAAATTTTACATTTTCAAGTTGCATCGTAATTATTTTGGTACCTCTCATGATTAACTCAGGTGTAAAATCTGTCTTTGTCATAATGTAGTTTAATATAAACTGGTGATCAAAAGCCTGACCATTATGGGCTATTACAATAATTTCTTTAAAGTTTTTCCTCATTTGTAACAAATGGTTAGTAAATGTCCCCGCTGGGTCTATACCTCTGACTTTTTGTAACTTTAGACCGCATTTTTTACAAGTATCTGCTTCAGAATCCATGCACTCATCGCAGTATTGTTTGAAAACACAGAGATTGACTTCATGTAAAAACGTTGAATTTTCCAATAGTTTGTCTTGGCTCGTCTCTAAATCGTAGAATACAAAAAGAACATCTTTAATCTTAGGTTTTCCCTTATCAGGCCGAATATAACATAGATGATCCTCGGGTGCATGTTTATTACAAATTTTACAATAAATTTCACCACATACATGTGCTCTTTTGGCTTTAATGGTTTTTAAACAAATAGAACATAGTTTAATTTGTTCGCATACTGTAAATTTGCCTGACGAATAATCCTTTTTATGATTTTCGTAACAGTTTTGACTTCTAAAAAATCGTAGACAGTCCTGGCATTTAATTTTTATTGCTATTTCACAAGCAGGGGCTTGCTGACATGCCTGACAGGTTCCACCACATCTGTGCTCATTTTTGTGATCATATGGGACGTAACACTTTTCACAAAAATAGTTAGAACAAAAAGCTGCTGTCAGCGATGTAATTACATTAAAATGGCTTTTGTAATGTAATAAGTTCAGCCGTTTATTGCTTTCAGTTGAACCTTCAAATATAATATTTCGTCCTTTTGATCCATAGCTATAAACAACTAATTTATATTCTTTTAGATGATTTTGAAATTGTATTAACTCGGGAATTCCACCTCCTGCCTCAGGAATGCTAATTTTAGCTCTCTCCAACAATGATCTTGTTCTTTCGGTTTGAATTTTACTAATATCTCTTCTAACCTTACTGAATTCGGGATCTCTTTTATTATGGGCAATGGCGACTACCAAAGCACGTGGTAAACACAGGTTATCGGTATTTTTAATACTTATAATACCTCGTCGCTTGTCACATTCCTCGTGAAAGCTGTTATAATTTTTTCCTCTGCCCCCACCAACAGGTAATCTAACAGTTGTCACACTAAGACAAAATGATTCTGTATTAAGACCTGCTGAGTTTGACTGATAAATGCCACTTATAACACTCCAAACATCTTGAAAGGTTATGTCTTTAGCTGCTTTGAAGCGAATCCAACCTTCTCCTCGGTTGAAGTCTTTAGAGCAAAAACTAAAACCCACACGATCTAAGGGTTGTAGGCCTACTGTAGCGTTTTGAATAATTTGATTAATTCCTTTTTCCACCCAACCAACTGGTTCAACTCCCTGTGGAACAGGTTTTAACTTAAACTCTAGAGTGCGTCCTGTAAGGTTAAATTCTCGTAACTTTTTAACAACGTCTTTAACAATAATAAACTGCTCCATCTTTCTGTAAATTTCTACAAGATGTGTCTGTCCGGTTGCCTGTCTAAAGTAGATATGACAAGGTCTTTCTGCAGACGCCTAGTTATAATGTAGGATCTGTCGAGATTGGAGTGGGGGTAGTGAATTGTAGGGGTGGGGGAAAAGAACTTATTGGGTTACTCAAAAATGAAGCGGGAGGGGATAATTAATTCGCGAGATTGAATTAATGAGGTAATGAACTAAAAGTAAATTATACTGGGAGTGTAGGGTCATTGAAGTGATATCTTCTTGGAATCAGCCATACTTGGTTAGAAGGTGATTTTTACCCTAATCTTAGTTTTTGTAGTATTTTTTACTGGACCTAGTTCTTACATGTTATTACTTTTCAGGTGGTTATTTTAAACAGTCACATGTTTAAACATGCAAATTGTTAGTTGAATTGAAATATGTCTTGAATTCATAATTAAAAATGCATAAAATGCAGTGGCCTTATTTAACGCTATAGCAAACTAATGATAGACAAATACTAATACTGTATAATAATAGTAAAATAAAATAATTCAGAAAATCCACTTTTTTGGAATACAAAGAACTCACCATAGTTACAAAATAATAAAAATATCTATACATACTTAAAGTATAAATAGTACAATTTTAATAAAAACAATATACTTTTTTGTAGTTTAAATTAATATTGTCTTAAATAAGCGTATAATGTTTAAGGGCAAACGTTCTCCTTAAACCTTTTATATTTAAAAAACTTTTTGTCTATGCGTTTGCGAGCTCATCATCAGGGTCGTAATGTGAAGAAATTTTGAAAACGATTACAAAGTCAGGCTAACAGGTAAAACGTAAATATCAATCATCACCACTGATCATCAATGATATTTGCCTCGTCAATCAACACATCAAATAAATCCGAAATTAACAAAAGACCACTATACTGCCGTTTTTGTGTCAATATCCGTTATAAAAAAAAAAAGAAGACAACGGTCCCTAAGAACGTTTGCAGAAAAGGTTAGTCTATTTTTATTTTATAAACACTGTCAACAGCCAATTACTCTGTGTTATCGCAACCAGAACTACAACACTGACATCGAGTGATATTTGAAAAAAGTGAGTCGTTAATAGCATATGGGTGGAACCCTCGTAGATCGCATACAAAACTATGATAAATCATCGAATCATTGTACACAACAATAATAGGTCCATTTACTAGTAAAATATGCTGATTAGAGTTCAGCGTCCGCATGTGGTTCTTTTTTTTATTTATTGAAGAGAAAAAAATCTATGTTGCCTTCGGCCATCCAATAGAAGGTCCACTCTAGGTAAGTGTGAAAATCATTCAATTCGATGAATATAATATAAAGGTTTGTGTATGTTACACTATATATTTCATAAGAATATTTCATTGATATAATAATTATTTTTAAATCAGAACGGTTTAATCCAGATAAAACCAATGCCTTTTTTTAACTAACTACAACTTGATTGGTAAACACATTTTGCGATCAGGTACAAGCAACTGCTATTTAATCTACCTAGACATCTAGGTCGGTTCCCTGTGAAAAACCCTAAAATTATCCCAACTACTTGAATACTTTTCTCGATTTCGTTCCATCCTTTTGATCTAGCTTTATCCTTGACATACACGTATGTTTAACTTAAATATTAAAACGTAAAACCCCCCCCCCCCCCTTTTTATGTAACTTGTTTAATGATTTAATGTAAATACAAGGAGATTGTCTAATCCTAAATCTAAAACTATTATTCTACGTAAAATATACCATGTAACATTAACAACATAATATACAATTAAATTAAAATGGTCGTTCTTAATCAAGAGGCTTATGATTATAACACCGATTAATTATACCAATTACTTATAAACAAAGTTTTGTGCCTTAAATTTAATAAATAATTTTAAAATAATAATATTTTTAATCCACACTGCATCAGTCAACAGAGTCCTAAACAGGTTTGTACAGGAACTTTAAAGCATATCTACAATTACTATATTAATTACGCATGTCACAAAAAGGAAAAAAGTACATTATAATGTTTGTGTTGAAATGGATGCCATCATAACGGAATGCGCATGGCTGAATAATGGAAATTTCTCCATAAGAAAATACATGTGTTTTAGGAGATACGGTCTCAAGTAAGGGAATACCTACTCACTTTCATTGCCTCTTTTATGTAAAAATCCCTGAAAAGTTGCAATTTCCGAAAACCGCCCTAGAAAACTCTTCGTTAATGTTTAACGTGCACACAAACAGTGTGTGTATAAAGTCTGGAAACGGCTTAATAACATCACAATCTATTGACCGATTTAAACCAAATTTGGTACAGTTGTGTAAGAGGATTGAATGACGATATTGGCGTTGTTGCCAGCTTTTTAGTTTGTCTGGAAGTCGAACAAATTTTATATTTTTAAATGTAACACCCTGTATATTTTTTCATGTATAGTTTTTGCTTTAAATTTGTTACACTTTTGGTATAACATACTTTGTTCATAATATCAGCAGTTTTCGAAATAACGACGTATTTTAAAAATATCAACAAATTGTGTTTTATTTATTAATAAATGAAACACCAGTTCAGTTTTGATGTAAAGTCATAAAAGCTGTCATTTTACATGCAAACATGGTCTTACGAAGAGGTTAAAAATCTATTTAGTGACGCATTTCCAAGCCAAAATCCAATTTCAAAAGCAACTGTTCTAAAAACTGTCCGACAATTCGAAGAAACTGGAAATCGTAGAGATAGGCGACGATCAGGACGACCAGAAGTAGTAGATGAAGAGAAAAGTTTGGAAATTTTACAACATGTTGTTGAAACCCCTGTTTCTTTATTAAGAAAAATTTCTCAAGTAAGTGACGTCTGCTTCAAATCCATCCATAATGTTTTAATAGAACATATATATCACGCTATTAAAATACATGTAGTTCAAGAGTTACCAGAAGATGATTATGAGCGAAGAATTGAATTTTGTGATATTATGATGTCAAGGTTTGACCAAAATAACCAGTTATTCAAATTTATAGTATTTTCTGACGAAGCAACATTTATGTTAAATGGTAAAATAGACACAACTGCAGGTTTTGGGCAAATGAAAATCCCCACTGGATGAGAAAAGGTCATACACAACGCCTTGAAAAATTGAATGTGTGGGCTGAGCATCTGAGTAACCACAAGATCGGTCCATTTTTTATTGATGGAAATTTGACATCACAACTTTACCTTGAGCTCTTGGAAATGCAAATAGTGCCTACTATACGAAATGTGATAGGTTGAAATTATGCAAGTACATTTTTCCATCAGGACGGCGTTCCTCCCCATTTTGGTCGAAACGTGCGCGAATTTTAGAACAACACTTTACCGAATAGGTGGATCGGTACAGGGGGTACAATCGAGTGGCCACCTAGGATTTGTCGCCTAACGACTACTTTTTATGGGGACACTTGAAGAACAGAGTTTATACCACAAAACCTCAAGATTTGGCCACTCGTAGCGTCGAATTTCGGACGAATTTGAATTAATAACGACAGAAATGATTTACAACACAATTGGAAAATTTTATTTTCAATTAGCACACTGTCAAGCTGTACCGGGAAAACAGTTTGAAGATTTAACATAAAAAATATATTTTTTCTAAATTGTGCTCGTTACTTTGAAAACTACTGATATTAGGAACAAAGTATGTTATACCAAAAGTGTAACAAATTTAAAGCAAAAACTATACTTAAATGAAAACATATATAGGGTGTTACATTTAAAAATATAAAATTCGTTCGAATTCCAGACAAACTAAAAAGCTGGCAACAACTCCAATATCGTCCTTCGGTGCGTCAGATCCTTTTACACAACTGCATCAAGTTGGGTTTAAATCGGCCAATAAATTGTGAAGTTATTAAGCCCTTTCCATACTTTATACGCACATTGTATAATCAGTAAGCAGTAGAGAGTATATAATCAATATTTACCTTTTATCTTCTCTTATTTGCGAAACCCAATTTTCCTTTATAGGGCAAATTTTCCATATTAAAAATCGTACCTGCTGACAATTTTTTGTTATCGATGCATCTGCGTTCGTAGCAATAAGATAATTAATTAGCACTAAATGCGAGTCGCAACGTGTGTTATTATGTTAGTAATGTCACCGCCCACGCCCCGATGAGTAGCTTAGTACCTCACTGCGACCGTCCAAGCAAACCTACTGAGAGTTATTGCCCTTAAATACTGCTCGTGCTTTCAACAACCAAATTATATTAAAGCATTCGGTGCGTTACTACCGAAAAATTAAGGAACAATATTTATTGAAATACTAGTCACTAAAAACTCGCCATCGAGTTGGGAGATTTCGAATGAGAATATAAATTCTTTAGAGCCTACGATGCAACCACAACAAAATAAACGCCTTCGTTTTTTGAAATGAGAAATCTGTTCCTCTGTTTGTTTGGGGAGGGGGGGGGGGATGACCCTCCCCCTGAATCCGCGCTTGGTATAATGTATTGGTAAATTTTATCTTAAAAAAACATAATTTTAAGCTGCCCCGTGATTCTTTTTCCGCTCGATTTTTGCCTGTGTGGTATGTTTAGGGAGAAAATTTACAAATTACCAATAAACTCAAGAGGAGAGTGAATACATTGAGTTTTAAGATCGAGATTAAAATAGTTACATTTGCCACGAAAAGTGCAATCATTTCGCATTTCGTTGTGTTTGCTAAACTTTAAGAGCGTCAAGAAACAATCATAATTAAAACTCTTAAATTAATTAAACACAATATTAAACTAGATGCATAAAATGCAAAAAAAATTTGAATAATTAAACATGGAAAATATTTTAATTATTTATTTATACGAATTTTGTTAGATTTATGTGCCTGCAATACTGATATGAATTTGTGATGAGACCGGGTGGATGTTCTAGCCTTTTTAAAAATAATAATTGAGCAATTTTTAACATAATGCTAATTAAATTGTGCCCGATTTGCTAGTGTTTGGTAGTTTTTTACTACATTTTATTAATATATTTATGTAAATTTTGTTAGGTTTATTTTGTTAATTTTACTAACCCGAACAACATTTAATTTATGTACCATGAATAAATAAGTTATACGTCCGAATCTTTACATTTTTTTGTAAAACAACTTTTTCGGTATCCTGCATAGAATTCGACATATCGTCCATGGAAGCACTAAATGACCACAGTGTGCAAAATTAAAGTTCTGCCAAAAAGTTTAGCCATAAATATCCAGGGTGATTCAGGAGGAAATGTCAATGTTTCAGGTACGCATTCGGGGACCCAAAATAAACATAAAATCAACTATAAACATGGGTTTTATTTTCGGTCGTTACCGAAATACAAAGGTAAAAAATATTCAAATTAAATTTTTTAATAAATTATTTATAACAAGTAGGCTTGGTTTTATATTTGTTGTATATAATTCAAAAAGTGTGTTCTGTTACTTTTACATGTCACTGTCAAATCGTGTTCAGCATTTGTATTTTGTGACAATTTAAACATTATATTCATTTCATTATGCCAACGACATTCTTTCCTCGTAAATATGCTGATATGATATTCGTTTATGGCTTCTGCAACGGGAGCTTAAATCTTGCAGTCGCCAAGTACCAGCGTCGATTGCCGAATCGGAGAGTACCAGATAACAGCGTTTTACAACAAGTTTTACTACTGCTGGAGAATGTGGTATGTTTCCAAGTGCGAGCATTGTATCTGAACGAGAATTAGGACTTGATGCTCAACTAGATGATGCTATCTTTAACGCCGTGGATTGGTCAAGGTGGTCCGCATAATTGGCCAGCTAGATCGCCAGACCTTAATCCCCTGGATTATTGTCTTTGGCAGTGGTTAAAATCATTGGTATATTCAAGTTAAGTAAACACTAGAGATGCATTACTCGATCTGATAATAAATGCAGCAGCAACTATAAGAAACATACCCGCATCCATTCACTTAACCTACTTGTTATAAATAATTTAATAAAAATTTTAGTATGAATACTGTTTACCCTTGTATTTCGGTAACGGCCGGGAATAGAACCCATGTTTATATGAACTTTTATGTTAATTTTGGGTCCCGCATACGTACCTAAAATGTTGGCATTTGCTCCTGAATCGCTCTGTATATTTTACCAATTTAGTGTCATGTTTATTAGGATTAGGGACCAATATTACATCATTGACGATAGGCCAGGGTGGCAAAGTCTGTCTAGGCAAATCCTGATAAGGTGTCCTGACTTAGTAAGTATATAAGTTAGAAACAAGAACCTGTAATGTGTGAAGATGTAGTTTGGCTATTTTATTAACTTTATCGAGACGTGGACTATACGTTTAAAGGAAGGTATTATATGGAAAGAACGGTGTACGATAGTTTGCTAATTAATGCTCGCGCAGCCCAGCATGAAAATAGTATTAAGGGGTAGGACAATAAACCAAAATGCATATGAACTATTTGCAAAGAAACAAATTGGTCAAGTCATAGGTTCCAAATTTAGAGTAAAGGGAAACCCTAAGTATACAGGGTGATTCAAAAGTACTTCGACAAAGTTCGGGAGGTAATTGCCTGCAATATTTCAAGATGAAAAGTTCTTATAAATAGTGGTCCCTGGCGACTTTGTTACGGAGATACAGGGTGTTGAAATGTTAGAAGGAATGGTAATAATTTTTAAATAACTCCTTAACGAGTAATTTTTTTTTTATGAAATTTGGTGAATTAAATAAGCATCTCAGGACACTTATTCTCAAAGTAAAACACATTCGTAAATTTAACCAGTGGCGTCGGTACAAAATGTGGCTATCATATTTTTTGTGGAAACTATGCCTAACCTAACCACACCACTGACTTATTTGATTTTAACTTTTTCTTTATGAATCCCCCATTCAATTACAACAAAAAAGTTCACGTGTGTTATTTTGCTACGAGGGCCAGTTTAATGTCAAATGATTATTTTATTTGACTATACACAAATATTAAAAAATATGTTTTAAATTCAAAGATTTATTATGTAAGGGGTAAGGTATAACATTTAATTTAATTATAATTAAATAAGTGCGTTGCAAAAATTAAATGATTTTTAAATAAATTGTTCAAAATGTCCACCTTCAGCCAAGATGCAGGCATCTAATCTCCTTTGCATGGAATCTCGTACGCGTGCTAAGATATCTGGTCTGTTTCTTATTGCCTCAAAACCATCGATTATTCGGTTTCTTAGCACTTCTGCATTTTCGACTGGCGTCTTGTAAACGATTGACTTCAAATGTCCCCACAAATAAAAATCAAGAGGATTTAAATCTGGGGACCTTGGTGGCCACGGTTGATTTCCTTCCTCAACTCCCCTACCTATCCATCGATTTGGATAAATTTGATTAAGATGGGTCCTGGCCACTATGCTGAAATGGGCGGGAGCTCCGTCATGCATAAACCATATACGTCTTCGAGTTTCTAAGGGCACATCATCCAGTAAGGGAGGAAGTTCATTTTCCAAAAAATGTCGGTACGTCTCGCCATTAAGCCGAAGTGGAAGAAAAAAAGGTCCTATTAAGTAATCGCCAACTATTCCCCCCCCACACGTTTAATGAAAATTGGTATTGAAAATTTCGTTCACTAACGGCGTGGGGATTTTCCAAAGACCAGATATGGTTATTGTGAAAGTTTGTAATCGCACTCTGAGAAAAATTTGCCTCGTCCGTAAAAAGTACATAATTTAAAAATTGGGGATTTTCAGCAAATTTTTCCAAAAACCACTGACACAAATTAATGCGCTGAGGAAAGTCCCTGGGTAAAAGAGCTTGTACCCTTTGAATATGGTACGGATACAACTGCTCATCGTACAGAATTCTCCAAACTGTGGCTTGGGTGGAATTGAGAGCATCAGCAATTATTCGAGTGCTTGTATCTGGATTTTCCACTACAGCATTTAAAACAGCTTCTTCTAATTCTGGAGTTCGGGCTGTTCGCGGTCTTCCAGGAATGTCACGTGACCTCGCAAAACAGCTAAAAGTCGGTGAATATTTGAAAATGTTTCAGCAGCAGGCAGTACTCTGTTAGGATATCGCTCTTGATAGATTCGTCTAGCTGCTCGTGCATTTCCATCGGCAAGGCCATATACAAAATGCATGTCAGCTAAATGCGCATTATTTCTTAAGTAATCCATACCTTTTAAACAATACTATTAATATTCAATGAAAATGACAAAACTGAGAAATAAACCACATAAGCAACTAACTGTCAAATATGTTTTAATTCACGACAAATGCATTTCCAAAGCCGCCTTATCAAAATACAAAATATCAAAAAAGTATTTCCAAAGCCGCCTTGTCAAAATAGAAAATATTAGAAAATAACATACTATTCATACTAATAAATAAATATGCATGTCACTGAGAACATGTTATACTTAAATAGGCATCCTCAGATGCCTTCCTTTGGCATATACCTACATATTTGTTTATTGTAAGTATGTATAGATCTTAGTTAATATACTTAAATTAATATTTGAGTGTTTGATCAATTATTTAAAACATATTTTTTAATATTTGTGTATAGTCAAATAAAATAATCATTTGACATTAAACTGGCCCTCGTAGCAAAATAACACACGTGAACTTTTTTGTTGTAATTGAATGGGGGATTCATAAAAAAAAAGTTAAAATCAAATAAGTCAGTGGTGTGGTTAGGTTAGGCATAGTTTCCACAAAAAATATGATAGCCACATTTTGTACCGACGCCACTGGTTAAATTTACGAATGTGTTTTACTTTGAAAATAAGTGTCCTGAGATGCTTATTTAATTCACTAAATTTCATAAAAAAAAATTACTCGTTAAGGAGTTATTTAAAAATTATTACCATTCCTTCTAACATTTCAACACCCTGTATCTCCGTAACGAAGTCGCCAGGGACCACTGTTTATAAGAACTTTTCATCTTGAAATATTGCCGGCAATTACCTCCGAGAGTTTGTCGAAGTACTTTTGAATCACCCTGTATAGCGAACAGGTACAAACACTTTTACATTCAATCGTTCCTTATTTATTTAGTAAGGTATTTTAAATTCCCTCTAATTGTAGAATTAATGAAAATTAAAGTTCTATGTTTCTGAAACCTGCAATACCGGAAAAAGTCTGTTAAATAGCAAAAACGCAAGTAATAAAAAATATAAAAAAGACGATTTTGCGTGAAACTGGAATAAATCTAGAGAAAAAAATATATGTTTCTCAAGGCCTAGTAACACAAATAACTATTTTTACGCCATTTCATGTTGTGATTGCATGATTAGAAACAAAAATTAATTCTTTTTTGTTAGGTGGAAAAATCTTCAAAAAGCGCTTGGCGGGATAGTTATTGGATACCAAGCAGTGTGGGAATTCTACCTCACTAAAAACACACCTATGATATTCATACATTCTAATATATTATTATTATTATTATCCCGATTTTCTGACAGGTCGCGAGACCTGTCATGCACTCCCTATACGGGGATCATTTACTCATCCCAGATATCACCGATATCAAAAGATTGAGCTCTGTGGGGGCCTTTTCCCTGTTATTGGGCCCGTGAGGTTCTTCTTTATTTACCCATATACTTCTTGACTGTTCGGCTTGTTGCAAGTAGCATTGCTTTCTGCATATCCATTGTGGAGATCTTAAGGTGCGTCTGGTATTTTAAGGTTTTCCTAAAACTTGTTTGGGATTACGCCTGTCGTTGAAACAATGATCGGCATGATTTCGATGTCCGTGTCTATGTTCTACTGTCTTCTTATTTGCTCGTGGAGGTCCCGATACGTCGCTATTTTCTCAGCATGCTTTACTAGAAGGTTGTTATTATTTAGTATAGCTACATCTTTCAAAGTCATTTTCCAGGCCTTCTTGTGTACCACAGCAATATCCGGTCTATTATGGGCCACCGTCTGATCAGAATAGTCCGATCCCAGTACATCTTGTAGTGGTTGTTTTCTAAGATCGTCTGTGGTGTATATCTATAATATGGGATCTTCTCGTTTTAGACAAGCTATAGCTTTACCGCTAACTTCTGGTGTACGATCTTGGCCTCTGCGTCATGTCTCTCCTTGCCTTCTGTTGCAGAAAACATCTAGCGTCTTCCCGTGATGTGTTGGGTCGTTTCTTCTGTTTGACATCCGTATCTGCATTTGTCTGTCTGTAGTGAGTCGTGTCTAATTTTGTATTTCAGGTAGCTTCTAGTTGGTATGACCTGATCTTGGATTTCCAGCAGGAATCCCTCCATTTCAGGAAACATCCGTCCAGAGATGAGCCAGTAGTTCGACCCAAGATGCAGTTCATTAGGATTATTATTATTATTAAGATTATTTTTAATATTATTATTAGGATCATTATTATTGTACATATTCCGCTAAAATGTATTCAGGATTATGGAAATATATTATTAGTTTAAAATGTGAGGTGCCCGTCGGACCACATTGAAACAATCAGATCATGCAAGTATGGCCAAATAATTTTAAACAAGTGACTAGTTCTGCTTTATTATCGTTACTTACTCTCATACGTAACATTAACTGAGATATCAAGACCGAGAGTTGTCGTTATTCTGTTGTGATTTCTGCGGTATCCTGTGGTCATAGGACATCCGACATCTCTTGCTAAATTATTTATAGCCGTGAGAACTATGCCAACGGCCTCTATAACCCCAATCAAGTTTCAGCGAACCTAAACTGATTTGATGGAGTTTTGTGATAGGGCGAGTACAGAAGCAAGCTTTTGGCATATCTCTCGAAGTTTTTAGGGATTCAAATCTGTAATGAGAATTAAGCAACTTTAAAACAATATTTTAAAACATAGAAAACTTTTTTCAGTACGTCGCTAATAGTATATCATAACAATTAAATGCCCTTTGCAGATTATACGTAAATAATTATTTAACTCCAGCTTCAGACATTAAAGTTATAATTCATTTGAGAAAACTCTAATGTAAAGTCTCCAAAGTTTAATTACGATTATAAAATTCTAAGCAGGGACCAAAACAAACTTTTTACAAATCTGTTGTCTTATGCAAAATATTTATACGTGCTTGGATACTTAATAAATTTAGTTAAGTAAATACAGCCTCTTAAAGTCACTTAGTGTTTTTAATTTATAACAAAAAGGAAGCTTGCAAGTAAATTAAAGTATACAATTGTTTTGATGTGGCGTTAAAATGTAACACAATGTTTTATTATTTGTTGTAATGTGTATCTAACAAGAGCAAACTAAACAAACGTAAATCGTGTTTTGCCGAATTATGCTTATCGTAAAATACAGTATAGTGCAGATCGTGTCATCCCGAGTTATGGAATTTTTATATTTTCAAAATCAACATGTATGATAATGATTTTTAGATTAACATTGGAATTGTGTTTCTGTTTTACATGAATTTGCATAGGTTCAATGTGAGTTTTTAAATAAAGTTTATAAAACAGGACCAGTAAGAAATAAGTAATACACGGTCACCCGGTAAGTCCTTCAAAAGGTGTTATCCTTTTTCCAAAGTCAGTTCGATGACATCAAAAAGCTTCGACCGGGCTTCAAGGGGACCAGCATCATAATCGGGGTTATTAGATCTTTTCATAAGAATTCTTTAACTTTTCATAATTAAAAGTGTTCTTTTATGCCAGTATTTAATTGATAGTCAGTAACTCTCTTTGAAAGCTAGTTTGCAAATCTACTTTGACTCAAGAAATTTTCAGTGTCAAAGAGGGAAGGAACAAGCCATTCATGAATATTATAATAATTTTTAGCATTTCAAGAATATTATTTATACAAAAATAATTTAAATCAAAATAAAAAGGTTCTTTATTGTTGTTAAAAAAAAACAATTAACAAACCCTTATGTACCTCCTATACTTACGAATACTTTGTAGAACTGACAATACCCTGAAGACAGAACGTCGATGTCCGCTAGCAATTTTAAAGAGCTAACTATTTTTTCGAGTGGGAAAATTAATAGAGCAGCATTTATATGCTGTAGATAAGAACAGCAAATAGTTTAAGATACTGCCAATTGAGTAATCCCTTATCAGCTTTAAAATCGGTTGATGTTTGAGGTATGCAATATTGGGAATCGGACAGCGGCGTGACTGGTTGAAACGATTTACTGTTATTTGCATATTTCATTTTCTGCTATAACTGTGTGGTTTTGGACAAGTAAAGTAAATTTTTACTTGGAACCTATATCTTATTATATCAGTATGACTTTTTGGCGACAATTTGAAACAGGAGGTCAAGGTGAAGCAAAACAAGTCCGGAATTAGTAAAATAATTTATTTAAACCAAACTTGGTTTGATACTCATGATGTTGTTAAGTATGGTAGGGCAGACAGTAATAATTATACTTTTGGTACACCGTGTTAGAGAGGAAAACGCGTTATTATTCTTCATGCTGAAAGCAATTAATCAATCACCAACTTTAAGCGCAGTTGCCCTTGATAATATTCGGCAACGAATAACGAAATGAGTAGCGGTGTATGGAAAAATTGCGTTGCTCATCTTATAAAAACAGAAAATGGATATTCTGTTTCACTACCTATAGCGCCAGTAGTAATACAACCTGGAAACGATTCTACTTGTGAAAGTTCTGACGATTCCAGCCATTAAATTGTTTATTAATTTTAAATCAATTATGTTCGTTTAACACGTACCTTAAAAACTTGTTGTATTACAGAACGCTTTTTGTTTGTAAACTTCATTGATTTTATTTACCAATGATTGTTTATTTGGTAATAATTGTGTACGAATTCTACGTTTAACTTCTTCCCATAGATTTTTAATGGGGTTAAGGTCTGGGGATTGTGCCGGCCACTGCAAAACCCGAACGTTATTTTCTTGAAACCACTCTTGAACAATTCGTGAAGAGTGTTTTGGATCATTATCCTGTTGGAAAATAAAACGCAACGGCATTTCCCACTCTGCATAAGGAAACATTACATTTTGCATTATGTCTCTATAGACAAATCGATTCATGGTGTCATTAATGAAGTTTAAAGGACCCACCCCATTTTTATTCATTGTTTTATTTGATTTATTGTTTTATTTCATCATATAGAAATAGCCCCATAGAAAAACACTGCCTTTGCCATGTTTAACTGTGGGTGTAACGTATCTGAGATTAAACCTTGTGTTGATTGGCCGTCTTACACGCTTCATTCCACCAGAATTGAAATTTTTATAACGCGTTTCATCGCTAAACAAAACTTTTTTCCACTCGTCTACTACCCAATTTAAATGTCGACGTGCAAATTTAAGCCAAGCTACTCTATTTCTTGCCGAAATAAGGGGCTTTTTAGCCGGGCGTCTACTAAATAACTTTGCGTCTATCAACCTTCTTTGAACTGTCCGCGGACTAACCATAATTTCGGGAATTTCAGCAAAAATTTAGGTGCAGACATCCAAGGATCGTTTTGAGAAATCCTTTTAATGCGTCCATCTGTCCAAATTGTTTTTTTTTTCGGCCTTCCCGATTTCGGTAGATTCCCTAAATGTCCCCTTTCAATGTAACTTGAAATTATTTTGGATACGCTGTTTCTTGGTAAAACAAGCCGTCTTGAAATTGTGGCTTGTATTGTACCTTCCAAGTGTGCATTCACTACTCTCTGCTTTAATTCTTTCGAAATTGGAATACCTCTTGGCATGATTATTACAGTACAGACATATTAATTAAACATAAAATAAACTCTGCAAAAATACTTTAACCTTTACTTTTACTAAAACCTTTCTTTTTTAGGAAAATATTAAAATGTTGCTTTACTTTTGACGTATTATAACACAGTATTTGAAAGTTAACGTCAATTTTAGTTCATTTGTTTTGATTGTTGGAAAAAGCTGTTGTCGCTGATAACAGAAGCCTACTTTGATATTTAAGACACGATGTATTTAAATACGATATCTTGCATTTAATATTATAAAATCGAGATTTCTTTCATTTTGCGAAAGTGTTGCTCTACTTTTGTCCGATAGTGTATATAGTGGATTCTTACTACTAACTGTATATTCCAACTAACGTAGCACCTGCCCCTATCCTTTTTTTGGTAATAAAAACTCATACCTCCTTGCGGTCCTTGTTGGACAAAGACAATTTTTGTAAATTGTTTTCGTTAAAATAAGCATTTTTTTACCGAGAGACCATTTTGCAAATATTCTCTGCAGGCAAAGTCACGGGTACAAACTTTTTATCGATATAAACTATAATGAACAAGCTGCAATATATACTACTTAATCATCATATTAAAAATTTACAGCAATCCGTATTTGAATTATTTGGTAGAAGCGACTCCTATGGTTTATATTATAGCTTATAGTATAGACGGAAAAATAAACAGGATGATGTCAATTAACTACATTTAAAATGACATCCAACAGAGGATGAGAGTTGAAAACGGGCTTCTCTGATTGTTTTGGTTTGATTGCACTTATTACTAGTTTAATCAGATTGATAGAGACCCGTCGCTAAGCCTGACCTCCTAAGGAAAAGCATCCTATATGCAAATCTCATGGTTTTGGGTTTTTGCTTTCTTTAGCCTATCTACAGGTGCTTAAAACTTGTTTTACCAAAAAAGTCCTATCGGCAGCAGGATAAAGTAGAAAAACACCTATTTTGCTTGTCCTAAATGCACTTTTCCATCAATTTCTGTCCCAAGTACATGATACTCTCTGGACTTGTCTCAAGTACATTTGAGTTAGTAGATAGGACTTATCGGTAATATTTCCACTTGTTATATTCTTACTTCTTCTATAAGTGTGAAACGGACAATATCAATAAGTAAACAGCAGCCGGTTCTGCTTGTTAGATTGATAGAGTAGGGATATGTAAACTTTTTTGAATTAAGAGAGAAACTAGTACATTTTTTGTATTAAGTGTATACTTTTCTATTTATTGCAGAGCGCTTTCGGCCTTAGGCCATCACTAGTACGTTCTAAAAACAGTGAAAATTTTCATTGTAGATAATTGTAAATTAGGTGTGCAAATTAGAAAATCTGATATGTACAGGGTATTCAGAGATATATTCGGCCATATCTCCAAAGTTGCCTGTATGAAATACAAGAAAACTTTAAATGTAGGAGTTGTGGGGATTTTCTGAGCCGCCAAAAGTATGGTTTTTCTGATAGAACACCCTGTATATTTTCTCTTTTAATAAAAGAACTTTCTTTCCTGATTCCAAAAATATACATATATACATGAATAGTTTGTCTATATTTTATTTACAGTAACTCTCATTAAATTATTTTCGATTAATTATTGTCAACGGCACCGTACATTAATAATTATTAGTTTAGTTTTCAATAGAGAACTGTCAATGTAAAATTCGAAAATATACGGGGTAAAACATTTGATTGTTTTTAAAGTGGGTTATTTGACTAGAGAAAAATCGGAAATGATCCGTTATTTGTATAAGCATGCTAGCAATAATAAGATACGTAGTGCGGCAATTTGAGTTAAGACACAGTCTCGAACGGAGGAAAAGGACACTTGCATGAAATGTCGAAGAAGATTTAGTTATCTTCCTTTTTTTTAAAGGTACATTTTCTCCTCTATTTTCAAATTTAGGTTAAATAATTTTATTATTATTTTCTTATAGAAATGTCTGATGCTGCAATTTACATTAACAAATCATTGGGGAAAATTCATTCTCAGATAGCATTACTAGTAAACTGAGGGAAAATATTCAGAAATGGAGGTGGTTATTTTAAAAACCAGTAAAATACATACGGGTATTATCACCTGTTAATTTAGTTTATGGTTATTTATTTATTTATTTGTTAGTATTTTTTTGCTGAGAGACAACAAGAGTATACTCATATTTGTAATACAGAACGTTGTTTTTATAACCTCTTTAATTTTATTTTTGAATTGACAGTTTCATATCATTGAAAACTAAACTCTGTCAGGCAATTGTTTCTGAAGGCACTCTACTCATAATTATTATTGTATGACGGTTCCTGCAAATAAAATATAGACGAAGTATAATTATGCTTTTGGAATCAGAAAAGAAAGTTCGTTTAAAAAAATAAAAAATACACAGGGTATTCCATTGAAAAATAACTTATTTGTTAATTTCGTCAAAACGTCAGTTCGTCTTTTGTTTTTTCTTTTTTAATTTTCTGGCGGTTCAGGTAAAACCCCATAACTGCTATGTTTAAAGTTTTCTTATATCTCTTATAGAGATCGCTGTAGATATGACTGAAAATATCTCTGAAAACCATGTAGAAATTAATAAAATTTATTTTATTTTTGTTAAAGGTTATTTTCATATTTGGATTTTTTCTTTTTGGTTTTTACTCACTTTGTCAGGATATCAGGAAGCAGGAACAAGTCATTAATGAAATTCAAGTGAAACAGGAACACCACAATATAAAACCTTTTTACATAGAGTATTAAATTTGTATAAAACGAATATTAGGGACAAACAATTTTGTGAAATTACCATTTTTTATTAATTTTGGGTTTCTCTGGAAAGCGAGCTTGTAAGTCAAAACATTTTCTTCCTCTGACTTTTTTTTAAATACAGGGTGACGCGGATCTAAATGAACATACTTCAACACAAGACAAAGAATACCTTGGGGGTTCTTAATCACCCATCTTTGATAGTTCAATTGTCGATAGTTAATAAGATACAGGGTCTTTTATGAACTTCAGCAATTTTTTGTTCTTGTCATATTTTTTAATGCACTCCGTATAAAATTTTCATATTGGGTCAACATCTGTAACCTATCTGTCGCTTAAAATTGCAGTATCAGAAAATTTTAAATTCCAGGCCCGTATTAAAAAAGTTGACATTTTCAATTTTTACATTTTTAACACCCTGTAGATCAATTTTTTCAAAATATTATTTTTTTATTGGAAAGAGCATAAAGAATTGACCCTAATGGCATAATTTTCAAAGTTCCCGCACCCATCACTTGATTAGAATAAATGGTTGTTTTGTAAAAAATTTCAAAATGGTGCATATTTGGAAATTAGAAATTAAGAAAATAACAATAAAAAAGCAAAAACTGCTTCCGAAGTAAAAAAATAAATGTACTAAACGTTTAATAGTTTTAACGAGACTAAATTTTAGGGAACAACACAACAACAAATAACAAAGTAATAATAATAATAACAAAACTGCAAGTTAAAATCGACTGCTTAAAATCTAATACATAGAAAAAGTTTTAGCAAGAATTAATTTTAAGAGCACTTTAGCAGAACACTGTTATTTAAGAAGCTGTTCAAAATGCCCTCCATTGGCTTGTTCACATCTTCGTCTTCTGATGTTTAAATTTGACACTGCTTTTCTAATTGCGTCTGGGTTATTTTTTATTTCCTGAAAAGCATTAATAATTCGTTGCAAAAGCTGCTCCCGCGTGTTGATTTCTTCTGAATAAACCAAATTTTTCATATTCCCCCAGAAAAAAAAATCCAAAGGATTAAAGTCCGGCGACCTGGCTGGCCATAAATGGGGCCCTCCACGGCCTATCCATCTGTTAGGAAACGTAATATTTAAAAATTCAGATACAACCCTTGCAAAATGTGGTGGGGCCCCATCATGTTGAAAAAAGAGCCCTCTCACGTTAGCATTTTCATTCTGCATAAGTCCTGGCAAAATGTTTTGTAAAAAATTTAAATATTGATTTCCATCTAATCTTTCAGCAAAAAAGTGCGGCCCAATTAATTTATTATTTATTATACCTGCCCAAACGTTTATGGAAAATTTGTGCTGCGAATGCGATTGTCTGATGGCATGTGGATTTTCTAACGACCATACATGGGAATTCCTTGAATTATTTACACCATCTCTGGTAAATTGTGCTTCATCGGTCCAGAGGATTCGATAAAGACTCCTTTGGTCTCTACTGAGCCACTGGCAAAAGAGTAACCGGTTTGCATAATCGCCAGGTTCCAATCTTTGAACTTCTTGAACATGAAACGGATGCAAGCCTTCCTTTTGCAGTGTTACATTAACTCTTTTTTGCGGGATTCCTAGACGTGTCGCAATTTTTCGAGTAGATGTTTTGGGATTATCTTCATCAAGATTTAAGATATCTTCTTCCTCCTGAACTGGATGTCGTATTGGTTGATCAATATTATTGTCGGTGGGAAAATGTCCATGTTCTCCAGCAAATAAAAATACATTTGCAAATGTTTTGTGATATGGACATCTTCTACCCGGAAATCGCCTACGATATTCCCGAACAGCAGCTCTTCCATTACCGTTACAAAAACCGTATACAAAAATAATGTCGGCATATTCGGCATTTGAAAATTGGTAAAGCATCTTCAACAGAAAATTGCAATAATTGTTAACCGAATACTAACAAAGGTCAGACAACTGTCACATATCTGATAGTGACTTGAATTGTTGCTATGGAACAGTAACTCGATAGTCTTTGGTTTGTTTTTAAATGAGGCAAAGCCTACTTTACAAAGTTTGAAATTTCTGACTGTAATTTACGATTTTTTGTCGATGTCTAAAAAGCAATCATTATCTTGCAGTTTTGTTATTATTATTATTACTTTGTTATTTGTTGTTGTGTTGTTCCCTAAAATTTAGTCTCGTTAAAACTATTAAACGTTTAGTACATTTATTTTTTTACTTCGGAAGCAGTTTTTGCTTTTTTATTGTTATTTTCTTAATTTCTAATTTCCAAATATGCACCATTTTGAAATTTTTTACAAAACAACCATTTATTCTAATCAAGTGATGGGTGCGGGAACTTTAAAAATTATGCCGTTAGGGTCAATTCTTTATGCTCTTTCCAATAAAAAAATAATATTTTGAAAAAATTGATCTACAGGGTGTTAAAAATGTAAAAATTGAAAATGTCAACTTTTTTTAATACGGGCCTGGAATTTAAAATTTTCTGATACTGCAATTTTAAGCGACAGATAGGTTACAGATGTTGACCCAATATGAAAATTTTATACGGAGTGCATTAAAAAATATGACAAGAACAAAAAATTGCTGAAGTTCATAAAAGACCCTGTATCTTATTAACTATCGACAATTGAACTATCAAAGATGGGTGATTAAGAACCCCCAAGGTATTCTTTGTCTTGTGTTGAAGTATGTTCATTTAGATCCGCGTCACCCTGTATAGTATTGACAATAACATTGTTGACGTTGTTGAGGATAGAAGAGCGGGCAGTTTGGTTAAGGTTGGAGGTTAAATTTTACATTCTAGTTTAAAAGACGTCTATGTAAAGGAATCCTATGTAACTCCTGTTTAAGATTACTTATGTATTTTGCGTGTGTTATTTACCTTATACATTTAGGACGTATGTCTTTTTTAGTTAAGTTAAACATAACCTTTAAATTGCGTATCGTTTTGATGTTTTGCCATATTTTCGTATTAGTTTTTTACTATGGGTAAGTTAATATAACAATGTTTAATTCACATTATATGTATTCCAGTACCCTAGTAAGTGTGTAACACTGCCGATGTTGTTTTAATTTTTAATTTTAAAAAGTAAGTGCTTAAAACAAAAAACTTTTTTTTTAAATTTTGTTATTTAAAAATGTCACTTCTCAATTCTAAACTTAATTAATACTCCTACTCCTGGTGAGTAAGTACTTCGGGTCGCCCGAGCTTTCATGCGTGTGACAGATGGAATGTCCATTAGAGCTCACTTTGCACCCTAGGTAAATAAGTTTCAAAATATTTTAAACACACATTTAAATTAATGTAATTACTTTGTCTTGTAGCATTGAGAAAGAAAATAAGCATCTCCAAAAGCTCGGCGTATTAGAAAACCAAAGATATGGGGAAAACTGGGCAAAACTGGTCGAAATCCATGAATGTGTGTTAAAAATCTGTCCATCAACCCTTATGTCAGTTCTAAAGTAACTTTGGGCATTCACCATATTTAATATTCTTAAAAATAAGAACTTCCAAAATTTGGAGATTCTATTTTTCATTGACCTTTACCTTTTACCTAGGTTATATACATGTCAAGATAATAAAGTTTAACTCCTTAGCTTTTTAATTGTTCCGACGCGACGGCTGTCATTTAGGCGTGATTTGACTTGTCTATGGGGACTATAGTCAATGTGTATCAGGAACTCTTGCCCTTGCAAGCCAAGATACTAGCTTCTTTTCACTAAGAATAGAAGTTTTGCAGTCTCGTCAGAGAATGTGCTTTCCTTGACAAAAAGCATCAGGGCGGGAATGTATTAAACATGATATTCCGCGATAGACAGACGCAGCTCTATCTGTTCGCTGACCACACTGCAATTACGACTAACTCTAAGTAACCGTGGTTTATCGTCACCCGGTTGAAACGCCAGGTAACTCAGCTAAAAAGATGAAGATTCGCTGGAATCCCGCCAAGACGAAGGTCATCTTTTTCTCCGTAAGTCGCGTACGTAGACCTGAAATAAGGCTCAGAGTCAATGTAGTTCAAGTGAACTGGTGCCAGGACGTCAAATACCTTTGATCCCAGACTAAACTCGAGGTTGAATTCAATCAATAGAATCAAGCTTGCATTACGCCAATTGGGCTTTATCTACCCTCTGTTACACATGCTGAATAGACAAGGTACTGCTCAGGCTGGTCCACGTAAGATGACCCAATACCTAATCTCGGAAACTGTAAGAGTTATGAAAAGAAGTTCAAAAGAAAAATTAATTGGTTGTAAAGAAATTTTCATTTTTTCATATTTTTATGTATACAGGGTACGTCGTTTGACTGGAGCTGATGCCAACCTTCATTTTTCTAAATTAAATATCCTATATCTTACAATACTTTTGGATTCTACATAAAATATCTATTATTTTTTAATAAGTGCACTTATAAGTATAAATTTAATAGTTTTCAAGATATCGACTTTCGAAAAATGACATTTTCTGAATTTGACAACTTCTAGCTCTCTACCGGTACGCCTTAGAGCAAAACGGCTTACATCTCCCTATCTTACTTTTTATATTATCTGTCTAAAACTCTGAAAATATTCCTATTTCTGGTGTTAAAGGTTTATCATGCATCAAAAATTAAAATAGGTAAAACTGCTAAATTTTTATATCAAAGAGAACAGTTTACTTGCACCCGCAAGACAGCGCGCGATCCTCTTTTGACGAATAAAAATATTAGGCTGATGAGGCTGTGCCCCAGAAACAAATACCGTACTGTAAGCAATAGTCAACTTGGGCATAACACAGTAATGAAAGTTGACTGATGAAGAAGCTTAGAGCAGATATCATCAGTTTAAACTATTATTAATTTTTATACCCAAGAATTCAGTATTGTCTAATGTCTACCCTCTCAATACTTTGATCATTAATTTATATATGTAAATTTACGGCAATCACGTTTTGTCCAGTATGGAAGCGTAACTAATTTGTCTATGGTACATGTCAAAAGAGAAAATGCATCATCCGCATATAATGCACAGTCCTTATCCAAAACTGTTCTTATGTCATTTGTATACAGTATATAATGAGCTGGTCTCAATATGGAGCCCTATAAGATGCATATGTATAAACATTTAGTGTATTTGCATTTGTAACTGCTCTTTGAGAGTTGCTCACCTGATCAATAGATTCGTACTGACTCCTATCTTTTAGAAAAGCTCATATCCAATCGAGTGCAGGTCCCCTATTACCCAAAATTTCAAGCTTCTCTAAAAGTTGTTGGTGATTAACGCAATCGAATGCCTTGCTAAAGCCACAGAGAGCCTAAACCCTAACCCCTTCGCTTGCAGTCGGTCAATCACCTCTACAAAAGAGTGTTGAACTGTGTTGGCCGCTTCCTTTATTTGCGTTGGCCAAACATAAATTGTTTACTGTATTTCCCATAAGTTGCATGGTTTAAAATATGTCACTTGAAATAAAAGGCTTTTTCTCACACAAAATATATTTATGTACTTCTATTATATCGGTTACTCACCGTCATATTTAGTCTACGTAGCAGCAAATACGGTTTTACTGTTGCAACTTAACATGGTAACTACATAATTTATTAAATCAGTTACACATTTTTACATCACTCTTTACAAACTATAATATCGGGATACAATACTGCTTTTTTACACCTTCGAGAATTTATCGCATAAATTACACGAACTTGAGACTGCTTTTTACAATAGATAAACAGGAATCGTGTCGTGATATAACAATTACATTATTATATCTACGGGATGTACTTGTTTTAGTATAATAAATTATGCAACTCGATAACTGAACCTTTCCCCAACACACTGCATCAGACTTAGACATTCCTGTACGGTTAGCAACAATTATACTTCCCTGCTCAAGAATGAATTTAACTTTTCAACAAAACAGTACTCAAAAATCTTCGAAAAGCTAGAAGAAACTGCTGCAGAGCGATATTTTTCCACCAGCTGCGCATCACCCCTTTTGTGAATTGAGACTACTTTATCAGTTTTCAGTATTTCCGGGAAAATCCCTTCATTAAAAGATCTGTTTATTAAATATAATAGCGGATCTGCGCTTTAAGACGAAGGTCGGTACCTCGTCCGAATGATTTCTTATTCTTGATTTTAGACATTAATATACGCAATAATTCCTCTTTTTCATGTTCGAACAAATAAGTATTATTATTACACTTTATTATATAGGGAATTGAATTATATTTCTTTTGATTATTTTTTATCTGATCTATTACCCGAATGGGGATATCTTGAAAGAAATTATTAAAACTTACAGCTATGTATTTCGCTTTATCTATAGCATTATTCCCGTCCTTAATTATATTATATTGATGAGTGATTTAACAACAATCCAAGCCGATTTGATTGGATTTTTAGAATTTGCAATCTGATTGTGAAAATAAGGTCTCCTGGTCTCACTCACCAGAGCACCGTAACGCCTCCTCGCTTCCCTATACATGACTTCTAAAAACGGATATTATTTTTCATTTGAAATAAATCTTTAAGATTTTGACTTGATGTTCTAATCTCTTGAGAAACCCAATTATTTTCATTTAGCCTAGAAACAATACATTTCAAGGGAAAATTAATATTAAAACGATGCAAGAAAATATTATAGAAGCACTTAAAACAGTCATTCAAACTTTGCTCTCTATAAATCGTACTGCAATCCTTTTGTGCCAGGTCGTTAGTAAAGCTCATAATATTGACATCAATAAATATACGTTTTTTTTTTCTTTTAGAAAATTTTTTGCTTTTTAATGTGCAATACCAGTGTTTACAAGAACCGTTGTATGATCTGAAAATGTATTTTCAATAACAATACCTTGTGACAGTTCAATTTTGTCACTACTAAGTCATAACAACTGGCCTAATCATAGCAACTTATATCACATATCTGATTTGAATTTTAGCTTTAAAACTGGTAAAAAGTGTAATGTTTTGTTTTCTGTATAAAAGTATATACCGACTTTATTTTGGTTTCCTACTCAAGGTTAATGGCTTTCCTTTCGGTGTCTTGGGCCAAGCGAGAATACATTTTGCCCATGACTTCAATCACTTTATTTCTCTTGCATCAACTACCCCATCTTTCCATATACAACAGTATTTTTCTGAAAATTTCTTATGTCAAGCAACGGAATTCGAACGTGATCGTTTCTCGAATGTTAAAGATATTGGGCTATTGTTCACTTGAGGAAAATTTATAGTGATGTTACATGGATTATACAACAATAACTAAATTTAGGTACATCTGTTTAATTTCAATTAGCTTAAATACCGGCAACCGAGTAGTCAAGACCCACTAGATTTATTTCAATATCAACCGCTAGTATGTGAACCGGTCTATTTCGGTTTAGGCAGTAGTTCTGTCCGAGAACCCATGGGAGTGGTTCGCTGAAATTCGCCTTATTTTCTATTTGACGTCCCCACCTTCTTGTGACATTATTAACGGGTGACTCTGGCCTTACCTGCTCACTTGACTTTTGGTAGCGAGATAGGATATAGGATTTGAAAACCATATTTTCCGTCGCCTCTACGGTAATTCTCCAGGACGTGGTATATTTTTGGCGTAGGTTTACCGTGGGCAACAAAGGAACCACTTACGTGGGATTTAAGTTGTGTTTTCGCTGTTGAAGGTAAGTTCTTGCAAACCATGCTGGTTTTCTGTGTCAACCCGTCAATTTTGTCCTAAAGTGCCTCCTGGGGCTTTATTTTAGTCAAGTCCGGTCACGAAGACCTAGACGGGCCGAATATTTAGGAGCTACCCAACATCAGTGTTGAACCCCTAAATCTAGAAGGTCCTGCTAGGGTCTATCACGGTCTGTCTTTCTTGCGTCTTTCTTTCTTTCGTCAAGATCTTCTTTCTTTCATCACGATCCGCCTTCACTGTTGTTCTTCAGAAGGAAGAATTGTACCATCGACAGTTAAGTTTAAATTTAAGTACTAACACCCCATCTTTTTTTTTAAATAAAACCAGCAATATTTTTTTTAATACATTGTTTTATTTATGCAGCTCCACCCATAGTTTTCTTTGTTCTTTTTTTTAACTTCAGTTTGCGTGGTGTCAGGTTGCACGGTCAAAGCTAGCTCTTCGACTATCTTATATTTGTTATATTTAATCATTTACTTTTCTTAAATTTAATCAATCTGATTCTCTTTCCCATATCAGTACTTCTTTTTTGCTTATTTAGCGGTGCTCATCACAGCATCGCTGAAGAGTACCATCCTTTTTTTTTAAATAAATAAAATAAATATTTTTTTTTTATTATTGATATTATTTCTCTCAGTCCACAACATAAAAAGAAAAACAAATGAAGTGCGCGTTGCAACCTGTTGAATATTTGAAGTTAGTAAACGCATGGTCCAACACATAATCACCTCTACTTTTCTGTTCGACAATATTATGATCTAAATTACTTCTCAACAATTCGATCAGCAAACTACAGTACATTTTATCCCTATTTGGATCTACATACACTCTCTTTTTAATAGGAGAGGTACGCTTCTTTTTTTTCTATTTGCTTTAGGAACGTTATGTTATTGGTTATCTTTTAAGGAACAAAATTTTATAAAACAATATCAACTCAAGAATCACTAATTATTTTATAATTTAAATATAGTTTTCTTAATATTTTTAACGTTCACATTGAAGACAACATTATTTTGCACTTTTACATGTCCCTATAAACTTGTTTTTCTAGAGGAAGCTCAGGCATTACCATCAAAAATTGTTTACTATGGATTCGAATCATCTTTATATTGCCAAAATATTCAAAAAGACAAAAAGAAAACATCTATGGAGATGAGCGGCATTTATCGATTAACAATGCCCGATATAACGCTTCCAAAGGGCTATTATCAAACAGTGTTTTTCTCCTTTTGTGTTTTCAAGTATTCTGAAAAGGGAATGAATGATAAGTTGGCTTGTCAAATAAAGATTTGTGAATAGTAGTGGATCTTCATAAATGTCAATGGATATGATTTATGGAAAAGATGACTAGGATAAACGAGAAGATGATTATTTTTATTATAGTAAAATATCCATTATGAAGTCAAGACCGACTCATCAATCATATTGCGGATTTGTAATACAACTTAAGAACCTAATTTTAAACTGTTAGCTATAATATATGGGATGTTTACTGAGTTTGTTGGTGGCTGCATAAAAATACGTTAAAATCTGTTTCATTGATACTAACTTGAGGGGCAATTATTAGGAGATGTGTATATTTTATTTATCTTAGTATGAAAATTATGACTAATGGAGCAATAATGTAGTAATAAAAGTAATATTAGTATAAATTACGTGTGTAATAATATGATCCCCGTTGTTCAAATTCATTCAAATTCGAATATATTATTATTAAGGACAAAGTACCATTGTGGTCAAAAAATAATGTGACAAAGAAATTTGCTTTAATCACCTGGACTAATATAGGTAACATGTTAAGTTGCAGGTACATATTATGTTTTGATAGGTTGTCGTCAACTTGTCAACTATTATATTATATTGTCATCAATATTTGCTAGATTTGCTATATAATAAATCGATAATGCCAGCATAACGTGCCTCAAAGGGACCGGCATCATTGTCAGGGTTGTCAGATCTTTTTTTAAAAATTCTTTAAGTTGTTATTTTTAAGTCTTAAATTGATAGTCAGTAAGTCTCTTTGGAAGCTAATTTGCAAATGTACTTTGAACCAAAATATTTTGAATGACAAATAACAAAATAACAGGCCATTAATGAATATAATAATAACTTTTTTCTAATTTTGTTTCATAAGAAATCTATTACGATACCGTTTTCAGTATCGAAACAGATCTATTACGATACCGTTTTTTTATTTTTTAAAAGTTGGCATTGGTAATATTTAAATGTTTTATTCTGTTGACGTCTGACGTTTCCTGTTATTGTGATCCATGAGAAAAGAAAGTTTTCGGGATTTCTCTGGTAAAAGTTGATTTATCGTTTTATTAGCAATATCCCTTAACTCAGGGGTAGTTGAACTTAGATTATCATGCTCCATATTCTTTTAATTATAATTATGAACAACTCTATGAAATATTAAAACACAAATTTCGTGACAATGACACAAAGAAAATATTATTTATTGTCAAGGCTACTATGATAAAAGTAAATTTATTGTATTACCAACATAGAATTTAGACATACAAATTTACAAAATTTGAAGGGTTGATTTTCTTTTTAAATATGTATTTTCTTTTTGAAAAAAATACAAAATAGAAAAAATAGTATAAAGTGCGTGTTTTATAAAGCAGTTAGAGCACTTGTCCCGTTAAAAACCTCGCCGCAAGCGGCTCGTTTTTTAACATGGACGCGTGCTATAAGATGATGCTTTATAAAACATGTACTTTAATATACTATTTTAGTACTTAAGAAGTCTTATTTATACAAAAATAATTGAAATCAAAATAAAAGGGATTTTTACTGTTGTTAAACAAAAAAAAATGAAAATTTATAAACCCTTACATTCCTCCTACCATTATGAATACTTTATAGAAATGGCGAAACCCTGGAGATGGAACATCGAGGCCCACTCGCAATTTAAAGAGCGAATTATTTTGTTTGAATCGGATAATTTATCTAGCAGCATATAAATACAAATTTATATGCTGTAGACAAGAAAAGCAAACAGTTTAAGTTCTGTTAATTGAGTTATCCCTTATCAGCTTTAAAATCACTTAATGTTTGAGATGTGCGATATTGTGAATCGAGCACATCTTGTGCTATTGTGTTTTTGGACAAGTAAGTTTTTACTTGGTACCTATGTTTTATTATATCAGTATGACTTTTTAGCAACCATTTGTAACAGAAGCTAAAGGTAAATTATCGCAGGAATATAATGAGTCAGTGCCAGAGTCGGCCATCGAAGGCGAATATACAAAATTAAGAAACAAAGATTTACATGTTCAATGTCAACGCAATATTTTAAACATGTACGCGTATTAAAAAAAAGAAAATCCGGGAAAACTAAAAATGCGCTTTGTACAAGAATTAATGAATTAACATTGGGGACTGTAACCGGTCATTCCATAAAGCGCAAACAAATAAATCAAAAATTAAAAACAGCTGACAATACTACAAGGGATTTTATTCTGCGAACTATTTACAACTTTTACAAGAAAATATAGTGTTAACTTTAGAACTGATTCGTGATAAATGGCGAGGTTACCCTGATTATAATTATCAATTACGGCTACGACTGTATATCCAGTCATGATTTGATCGTCTTACTGTGGAGTTCAAAGAGTCCAGACCGCAATCCTATTGAGGTCGTTTGGGGAGAGATGAAAAATATGTAGAGGCATGATTTTAGACTGAGAAGTCAAGGAGAACTGCGACAGAAGATTTTTGAAGCAGAGGATGAAGTACCTCCAAAATTTACAAGAAATTTGGTGTTAAGCATGCCACGTCATCTACATGCCGTAATCGATAGCAACAATGCAATGATCAAAAATTAATTATTTTTATTTATTTAATTTCTCCATTTTTACTAATGATTTACAATAAAAATAAATGTAGTAAAAAAAACAGGAAAGCTTCTCAAAAAATTGATGCCGCAGATCATTTTAAAAATTTTCCTCTTTTCCTCGCATACTCGTGTACCAAGGTGTACCTTTTTGGAAGGTTTTCATAATAGTCCAGGAGCAACTTATTTTCATTTCTTTCTTGTACCAGTATGTTTTGGTCGCAATGGTACATAAAATGAAACTAAAACCTTACTATATTTTTTTAGGCTACATTAATGGTATCGAATAATATACAGGGTGTCCGAGAAAATGTGGGCAATCTCTCGGATTCAGATAGAATATAGAAAAATAAGATAAAAAGTTCCTATAAAATTTTTTCTTACAGGCCCCTGAAGGACGCCGCTGGAGATCGGTTTTTCCTGAATAACTTTCAAAGTTTTTAATATTTTTTAATGAAAAATTAATGACCTAGACACCCGTAAGGACTTCTTAAAATGGTGTCCTTTAAACATATTCAGCTTTTTTAGTTTACTTGGGGTAGACTGAGCTTTACAACTTAATGCTTGAATTTTTAAAACCCTGTATGATAAAGACTTAGAAAAATAAATCTGCGTAACCTGCACCTTATACTAAGAAAAAGTACTACTGTCTATTGTCGATAAAATGAACCGTTTTCGAGAAATGAATAATCAACGAATTCATAGTTTATTTTATACGAAAGCCATTAACACAACAGGAAAGTTTTATTTTAAGTTGAATAATCCGAAAAAATACAAAAATTAAAAAAAAAACGCAGTGATGTAATAGGAGACACCTTAACGGAATTATTGAAAAACTTCAGAAGAGGGTTCAACATGGGCTCCGTAAAGTCTGATACACTTGCGGGCATGACGAACTGAGGACTGCTGTACCCAATACATGACTGTTGTACCCGCCTTAATCACACAGCCTTGGTTCTTATCACATCACAATGAAACGTAATTCTCTATAGAGGTTCCTCCCTAGTGCCGACCGGAGTGGAATACACCAGGTGTTTCAGGTGTCCCCCACATGTAAAAATCTAACGGCGTTAGGTCGGGAGATCGAGAAGGCCAGGCAGTAGGTTTTCCTCTACCTATCCAACGGTTTGGATAGACGTTACTCAGGTGCTTCCGCACATCAACACTAAAATGAGGTAGTGCCTCATTGTGCACAAACTAAATGTTTCGGCGGGGTTCAAGTGGTAAGTTCTTTATTAAATTCTGAAAAGCGTTCTGGAGGAACTCTAAATAAAGTTGTCCATTCAAGCGTTCCGGCAAGTCCAATAAAAAAATTGCCAATAATTCCTGCCCACATATTAATTCAGGGGCACATATCTCCGTCGAGAAAGCCTGTAAGAAAAAAAATTTCAGGAACTTGTCATCTTTTTTTTTTATGTTCTGAATCCGGGAGATTTCCCACATTTTCCCGAACACTCTGTATAGGTATAATTTGACCAATCAAATTAACTATACAAAAAAAAGAATGTATAGGTATTATAAGTGTTTTGTGATTAAAAAGTGTTGATTAAAATTTCCGTCTTTACTTTAGTTTTCATTTTTAATTTACATGCTTTCGGTAGGCTGAACCACAGTATAACGGAACTATACAGTAGCGACACGAGCTGTCGGTCCCTTTGATCTCCAGGGGTCAGTTTCAGTGACAGAAGGATCACGCGGATGACGGTATTGTCCTCTATTACACTGAGAAAACATATAAAATTTTATGTTGAATTCGCTTTTACACTGAAAGAAAGTCAATTTAAAGCACGTCTGCTCCTTATTTTTTCTTGGGAATCCATCGAAAATCAGCAAAAGTTCGGCACAAATACTTCAAAGCACCTTCAAACACTTAAACGCACGATAAAAACCAATAAATTTACAAAAACTAAACAAACTACAATCCACACAAGCTTTGTTTACCTTTCTGACTGACTTATTTGTCACTAAAAGGATGGCCGCTACGCGCATTGCGCAGAGAAATTTGGGTCTGTCTAAATCGCCTCGTGTCGCTACTGTATAGTTCCGTTATACTGTGGGCTGAACCGATACACTGGCTTCTTATGGAACCAATTAGTGAATATTTTGACAGTGTTTCCGAAGAAGACCATGACGAGGTTATTTTAGAAAATGAACAAGAAGATTGGTTTGATGACAAAGAGAATGAGAGACCTATATTAACAGAAGTAGGCTTGGAAGTTCCTTTAACTCGTCAGCCAAACAGTTTGTTCTGTTTTAATATTTGGCTTTCGGTTGCTAAACCGACACTTTGGCTTCCAGCGCTACCCAACGTAGTTTGCCCGCAATGGGCCGCCCTGCCAGCGTTTGAACCTATATGGATTCTCGCTGTCCTGGTTGGGTTGATACGTGTGGTTGCCACGAGATGTAGCCACATGCTGCAATTCTCGTTTAGTTTTCATTGCTACAAGGAGACACCTCGAAGCACTATCAGTATCCTCTTTTTAGTCTTTCTAAACTTGCTGTAATAATGCGAGTTATTTGATTCATAATGTGATTTATGCATTAAAAATATTCTAAGATATTTTGGCTACTTTGTTGATAGTGCATGTTCTTCAGATGACTCCAAAAATACATATCTAAAAGTGAGAGGTCAGCTCTACCCTAAAAATGGTTCCAATACGTTCAATCTATTTATTATGGCGTTGGTTTAAAAATGCGACGACGCCACGGAGGGGCTCCATTTTACTGCTGCTAAATTAAATTTCGATATTCTTGTACTACTGGATAATTCATCTAAAAAGCCTTTAATTTAGTTTTGACGGAACTCATGATATCGTCGTCCATTTAGTGACTGTTATAAAATATTAGGCCCAAAATTCTATTATTTATGATACCACGCTAAAGATAAATTGAACTCCTTCCTTGATATTTAATGGTTTGTAATTCGGTTTTTTACAGCTCAGTGATGGGTGTTCTGTCGATTAAATATGACTGAAGTGGCCTTGTCTGTCCATAAATATTTTCAAAATAAAATAGGGTCGGTATCTTGTTGACGAGTTACAATTTGGAAAACAAGCTGAAATTCTTTCTGTGCAACTTCTAAATGATTAAGTGGAAGAGTTTGAAAATATTAAAATTTATAATTTCTAAAGTTCTGTGGACCGTTCTCCGGGTAAATTATTTTTTTAAAATATACACGGTGTTCCTTAATGCCGTGCTAATATTTCAAGGCGACTTCTCATGTACTTTTATGAGGAAAAGTTTATATGAACATATGTCTGCAAACGGCCTTGTTCAAACACATAGGCTGACCGCCGATTACGCACTTTTCACCGTGGTTTGTGTGAGAAATGCAGGTTTCAAAGTGTTCTGCGTGACCACCAATGTCCTTCTTTAGCACAAGAATGCAATAGTACCAATTGAAGGGTTTAGGAAATTACTCAATTTAAATACGGTACTACACGCAAAATAATAAAAGGCATTTAAAGTTGGCCACACTGCTGATGAACTACGATAGCTACGAACAAGAAACTTTACATTGTTGCCGTACTTCTTTCTTTAAATTTCTACAAAATATTAATTTGTATGTAATTCAAAATATATTACTTTAAACAATTAGACGTATGCATATCCCTGTATATTGTATATCCGGTAACATATATCCCGTTGATTTTTCCCCTTGAGATTGCAACTTATAAGTAATCGCTAAATATTAATATATTCTTAAAGCGGTGAGGATAATATGTTTTAAAAATTTTGCGAATCCACGCCGAAATAAATCATTTCTGTCCGTTACTAATGGTTTTGTCTTTTTTTATGGTATGTGAAATTGAATTAGTGGGAATACAAAGCACATCTTCACACCTTTAGAAATTTTGCAGGCATTGCCGGAGTTAAAAATTATTATATTTAATTTACAATTAATCATATTTAAACGTTGATGTTTGTAAAATGAATAATTATATAAAAGGCAAAGTAATTCATAGACAAGCTAGGTCAGTAATTGCCAATAGATCAGTTAGTATTTGTTTTTATATTTTACGCAATTTAAGATTATAGTACTTAAAAGAGAAAATTAATACGGCCTATATTTCCACACTATATAGCGACCCTTTTTATGCACTTTACCGCCCTGCCTCCTCAGGCGTTGAAGCTCTAGAACCGTGTGTCGGACTATAATAAAAATGTCAAGATATTATTCACTTTGTCCTTCACACAATTGTTTTCTATTTTATTTGCCTGTACTACAGCAGGGAAGCAGCAAAGCCTGGCCTGCTCTGTAATTCCCTGGTGGCTTTATTTTAGTTAGTAGCAATATGTGGCCCTTTCCAAAATGTATTTAACCTAACACGAAGAAACATGATAGGTACCGGGTGTCCCACTAAGAATGGCTGTCGGCCGTATATCAGAAAGTGTATGGCTTGCGGAAAAAAAATATGAGGTAAAGTGGTCATTAGAAATTGCTGGAAATTATTTTCAAGTTTCTCAGACTAGCGCTAGAGGGCGCAACAGTAACGGTACATATGAATCACGAAGTTTCCGTAAAAATCGCCTAGTTAAGGTATCCTGAAAATAGCATTTTTGAATATTTCGAAGATTTATTAATAAAATTCACCCATAGAACGTGTTCAAAACTTTTCAAATAAACTGGTGGGGGAAGGTTGAACATTATTTGTAATAAATGCTGATAACTCCGGTCTGGCTTAACATAATTTAGTAAACTTAGTTTTGTTAAAAAGGGCTTTTCTCACTCTATATATCGTCTTATGAACTACGGCAATATGTGTTTTCCACTAGGAGATAGGACGCGCTGCCTTCACAAACATTGCGCGTTTTTTCCATAATTGTAAATATAATAGTATATTCAATATTACCTAATTACAAGGATGATTAAAAGTCTAAGAAGTCAGCGAAAACCGCAAGTTAATATCTATTTTCAATCCGGAGATATCAACAACAATAATCATAGTTACGGAACATTATGATTTTATTTTCAAGTTGCAATTGTAAAGGTTTTATTAAGAGTCAAATAGGTCTTGAGAAAACAGAAGAATAATTCTCAGTGGCCCCCTAAATGTTCAAATTGTCGCCCATCGTTCTGTATACACGACTCCAATCTCTCCCTGGTTGATAATACTACAGTTTCCACCTCTGCCATAGGAATACGGCGGCTTTTGTCTATTATCCTATCTATCATGTTTTCCCTTGTGGTGGGTCTAGTAATGAAAACAAGATCCTTCAATCTCCTCCATAGATAAAAATCTAGGCCTGTTAACTCAGGTGATCTAAAATATAAATTACCACTTTCATTAACAGTATCACAATATATCCTATAATATTACCTGGCAGGCCACGGAAATATACTCCCTCTTCCTATCCACCTTGCAGGAAATGTGTCGTCAAAAAATTGACGAACGTTTGCCGCAAAATGTGCAGGACATCTATCGTGTTCGAGAACCATAGTTCTGCGAATATCCAAGGGCACTTCTTCGAGAAGAATTAGAGTTCGTAATTTAAAAAATGTAAATATCTTTGCTCAGTAAGCGACTCATTAAATACAAACGGTCCACTTATTCTGCCACCCAAAATGCCGCACCAGACATTGACACTCCATCTTCCTTGATGCTGCACCTCCCGCATTCAATGGGGATGATCCCGCGACCAATAATGCATATTGTGTCGGTTTACCCCTCCATTACTATGGAAAGTAGCTTCATCAGTCTGCACAGCATTCTGGAGAGGAGATTTCTATCTTCCAATATCATATTGAGCAACCAATAGCAAATCTTGTATTATATTCTTGCGGTGTCAAAGCCTGGTGGAGCAAAATATGTTAGGGATGTAGCCTAAAGAAAACCAAAATACTTATTGTATTGACTTGAAAACTGTTAAGAGAAGTATTGGCATTATTCTAAACTATTTAGGAGTTATAACATATAGATATAATTACTTGCCTTTCTTCTAATAAAATCCTATGCACAGTAGAGCGAGTAACGCCCAAGTCTGTAACAATTAATCTAATACTAATTTGTGGATTAAATTCCACATATGCTAAAACATTTACAATGTTTTCCTCGGTTCGACCTCGGCGCCGTCTGCGATATACAGGGCGACGAATACTTCCAGTAGGACGAAAACGGCTAGCTAAACGATCGAACATTCTACTGTCGTATCGGCGCCTGTAAGGGTATCGTACTGCGTAAACCCGTTCAGCAATTGTTGCATTTCGCAAACATTCAAAATACACCGCAATGATATCAACCGCTTCTTCAAGTAACAGAGGCATTTTGAAAATTAAATATGACACAACATTGTTGGCACGACAAAAATTTTGACGTAATAATGAAAGGTGACACCCGTGCACAGTTTTAATCATATTTTGTTTTTCCAAGGCCTGTTTGACTCTTAAAAAAACCTTTACAATGGCACAACTTGAAATAAAATCATAATGTTCCGTAATTATGATTATTGTTGTTTATCTCCGGATTGAAAATAGATATTAACTTGCGGTTTTGGATGACTTCTTGGACTTTTAATTATCCTTGTAATTAGGTGAAATTGAATATACTACTATATTTACAATTATGGAAAAAAAGCGCAATGTTTGTGAAGTTGTAAGACAGCGCCCCCTAGCGCCTAGTGTAAAACACATACTGCCGTAGTTCATAAGATGATATATAGAGTGAGAAAAGCCCTTTTTCACAAAACTAAGTTTACTGAATTATGTTAAGCCAGACCGGAGTTATCAGCATTTATTACAAATATTGTTCAACCTTCCCCCACCACTTTATTTGAAAAGTGACGAACTGGTTCGTTGCATAACAGGACATGCTCTATACAGCTAAAATATTTTGGGAAATGCGGTGTTGCCGCTTCTACTAGAAAGTAGTATCAACTTTGATATTTTAAATAAAATACACTGTATATCAACTTATTCTTACAGTCGCCGGTAGTTGCTTAACACATTTCCTTATTACTTCCCTATACCTATCTTTTGTCGATTTTGAGATATTAATTACTTCCCATTTTTTTCTCGAAAAACATAACCTGCAATACATGATGATATTTTTAAACTTTGAGACGCTAAGTCACTGAGATTCGGTTGGTAGTTAGGCAATACCCGGAGGCCCTTTATAATAATAATAATAATAAATCGACTTTTATTGGCAAATATATAACAAATAATACAATATATTTCAAAAAATCAGATGCCTATAGGGCGAAGTTTAGCTGTAGCCTGCAGGATACAGCTATTCTTACACTTAACCCTATGCTATGGCCAAAGCTTAGTTGCAATATACAGGGTGGTCTAAATCCAATTATTTTGGTGACTTGAAAAATTGTGTAAAAGTCAATTTTTTCAAATGAAATACCCTGTATATTATTACTAATTTGAGAAGCTAATAAAGTTTCATATTTATCTACACAGGGTGGGCAAAAAGAATGGAACACCCACAATATTTTCATAGCCATGTATATATTCGAAAAACGCTGGGATCCGTCGATTTTATTTATCATTTTTACAAATTTTGAGAATTTTTAGTATTATACAAGATTGCTCAAAAAGTCGGGGCACACGTCAACTTTAATGTTTTAAATAAAATACCCCAAATTTTATTCGATTTTTGAATTCTGCTTAAAATTCTGAATATTTTTCATGCAACATACTATTACCCTATTTCGATATTCAGCTGATTTCGATATATCACAATCTAAACAATGATGATGGAAATTTTCATGGAATTAATGAATAGAGAAGAAAATACGGAAACTTATTACCTCTATTGTAGTAACTCTTGTAACCAAGCACATTATTGTACTTTTTCGCCACTGTCATTTTATTTTAAGTGACAGTATTGCCAAGAAAGGTTACGTTATATTGTTAGAACGAAATGTTTTAAGTAAAATGCACTTAAGTGAAAGAGAGCGCATAGAAATCCTCATGATGGTTGGCTATGGCGATAGAAAGAGATCTACATTTGAAATATGTGAACCTTTTAATAATGTTTACCGAGAGCGAACGCCGATATCAAGGTCTACAGTAAGTAAGATAGTTTTCAAATTTACAAAAACTATATTTGTGTGCAATAAACTAAAAAGTGGACGTCCCAAAATTTGTGATAAAACTAGATAAAATGTTTTACTGTCGAATCAAGACAATCTTCATTCCACCACTCGTCAAGTGGGTCGGATTCATAACATTGGTTCTAAATCTGTACAAAATATTCTTCATAAGGAAAAATATCATCCTTACAAAATTTGTTCTGTCCACGAACAAAATGGGGATGATTTCGATCGACGCCTTTAGTTTTGCGAGAATATGCAAAACATCTGCAATAATGACGGAAATTTCGAGCAGAATATTTTATTTACTGATAAGGCTACATTCTGCCTTAATGGAACCGTCAACCGACATAATTGTTGGTATTGGTCGACTGAGAAACCTCACTGGATGTAAGAGGCCTGTTTGGGACACACGTCATATTTCTGTCGTGACCCAGCACAAAAGTTAAACTAAATGCGTGGAACTCAATTCTAGGAATTCATGTAACGTAATACTAATCTAAGCGGCAACGCCGCATTTCGTGGTAAATCATTATGTGTTTATTTAATACCTAATGGTAAAAAATAGAGAAAGGTACATTATATTTACATGCAATATAATTGGCAATACCGCATATTACAGTGATGGCAACGTTGTACAAATCCATGAAAATATAAGTTTAAATCAAAACCTTGTGCATAAAAATCTGTCTGATTTTGTATTATTCTCCAGCACGCAAATGTAAGTGCGATATAAGCCACGTGCATGGTAACAGCAGATCTGTATTCTCATTGGCTAGCAACAGTATTTTGACGTGAAACAAGCCATTTTGGATTGTGACGTATTACGACCTGATTGGTCAAGATGTCGGGATGGGGTACGAGACTGACAATGTTTTGTCAACAAAGCAGTGTGACACTGAAACACAAAGAGTTAAGTTGCGCTCCGTGGACCGGTACAAACTCCACGTAAAAATGGTCGAAAGTATGTGAGAATAATAGTCTACGATATTTAAAGTTAGTTAAGTGGTTGTTTGACGAGTCTAGTTAGAAATGTGTTAGTAGGTCATACCCATGCTAGAGGATAAAATGACAAAGTGATTAATCAGTTAATAAATAGTTATGCAGTAAAATTCAGAAGAAATTTTATTTTCCAAGTAAAGCAAAGTTTTGAACCAGTCGACTTGTGGATACACAGGTTAAAGTTTTAAGTGTCGTTCATGGTTACAAACGTGTTCGCACAAGGCCCATACACAGCACCCACAGAAGCTAAACGTATGGGCCGGAATTTTACGTAACAGAATATTGGGACCTTTCTTTTCGAAGAAACATTAAACGGAGAAAGGTATTTGGAGTTTTTACAGTTTGAATTAGTTCTTGCTTTAGCTGGCCTATATTCAGATCCCGATGAACAAGATAGTCGTGAAAAAATTATTTGGCTACAACAAGACGGTGCACCGCCCCATTACGCCGCACGGGTACGAGAATACCTAAGCGAGGTTTTCCAACATACATGGATAGGAAGAAGGGAAGAAATAAAATGGCCAGCTCGCTCACCCGATTTAACACCCCTAGATCTCTTTTTGTGGGCATATTTAAAAGAAAGAGTGTACAAGAGACATTAAAACTTTTTTTATTTTATTTTTTTTAAATTTGTTTTACGTTTAGGACACTGCCAAATTGTCAATGGCCATCAATTTGAACATTTAATTAAGAACTCTTCTTTTTATAATCAGATTTAAGAGCTGTTGTTTTTACCTAATAAACCTACCGCTTTAATTTTGTTAATTATTATTGTTTAGATTGTGATATATCGACAACAGCTAAATGTAGAAATAGGATAATATGTTACATGAAACGGATTCAGAATATTAAGTAAAATTCAAAAATCGAATAAAATTTGGGGTATTTTATTTAAAAAATTAAAGTTGACATGTGCCCCGACCTCTTGAGTCATCCTGTATAATAGTAAAGATTCTCAAAATTTGTAAAAATGATAAATAAAATCGACGGGTCCGAGCGTTTTTCGAAAATATACATGGTCATGAAAATATTGAGGGTGTTCCATTCTTCTTGCCCACGCTGTATATACCATACCTTTACCCAACTAGTCAAGTTTCTGAGTTATAAGCATTTTTATTTCAAAAGGTTCCTTGAAATAGTTATTCATATTATGAATTTTTTAGTGTGCCATGCATTCTCATATGTTTTGTGTCCTGTCATTGTTGTTATGGTTTTGATATTTTAGTTCCTCTAGCCCTTGTCAGCAGAACAATATTCAGTTAAGAACTATGGAAGAAAACTATTCACACGCGGTTCTAATAAATTTATTTATCCTGTTTGGAGAATGTGATAAAATTATAAGCAGAACATGTAGAAAGTTTAATGAGATTCATCCGAACCTACCGCCAATGAACAACAAAAAATGTGTAAATGAGTACGATTTGCCAGAAGGTCCAGTAGAAGAACATTTCCTGACTTGTCAGACAGCTACAGATTATTTTTTAACAATGCTTGGCTCATCTACAGTAAAAAATATAATATTTCAAAGCAATCTTTACGCGACACAAAAAGAAAAATCATTAAATTTGAAATAAAATGAACTGTAAGGCTTCATTGGTTTGAATTTTTTTATGGGATATCACAAGCTTCCGAGCTATAAACATTATTTGTCCTCGGCTGAAGACTTGGGTATACCATATGTACAAAGAACTATGCCGCGAAATAGGTTTCAACAAATACTGTCTTTTTTACATATTAACGACAATTGCAGTATTCCTAAAGATAATAAAGACCGAACATTCAAAATAAAACCTTTTATAGATTCTGTAAACCGTCAATTCGATATGTTATATCATGGTACAAGAGAGCTAGCAGTTGACGAAAGTATGATTCTATTTAAGGGCAGATCAAGCCTAAAACAATATTATCCCATGAAACCCATAAAGAGGGACTATAAATTGTGGGTAGTTGCTGATCAAAACGGGTATGTTAAACAGTTTCGAGTTTATTAAGGAAAGGGTGAAATCTTGGAGCAAAAGTTCGATTCATATTATGGACATGGGGAACGCGTCGTACTGGGACTTACTGAAAAATATTGCAATCAAAATAGGAATACCTACTCTAATAATTACTTTACCACAGTAAAGTTGACTTGCTAGAAAAACTAAAAGCTGAAAAATTTTAGGCTGTGGTACAATTAGAAGCAACAGGGTTGGACTTCCAAAGGACATGTTGGAAGATAAGAAATTGAAAAGGGGTGACATGGACTTTAGAGTATCAAGTATGGATATAACCCTTTTCAAATGGTCTGATAATAGAATGGTTTATTTATTATCCAAGTTCCATGGGACGTAGTCAACAACTGTACCCAGGCTTCAAAAAGATGGATCAATAAAATATATAACATGTCCAGAAAGAATCCCTAATTATAACCGCAATATGGGGGGAGTAGACATGGCAGACAGATTACGACAAGCCTACTGTATTGATAGGCGATCGAAGAAATGATGGCATAGGCTGTTTTTTGGAATTTTGGATATAGTTTTTGTAAACAGCTACATTGTTTTTAAGAAATTAAATCCTGAAGAGAAAATTTCACACTAAGAATTTAGAAGAAATGTCACCTCAGGCGTAATGAACAGAACAACTAATTTCAACAAAAGTGCAAAGAGGTCATTACCTACCACTCCTCGCAACAGTCCAAGGAGTAGTCCATATACCTCTACATATATACAGGTCAAGAGACGAAAATATAACTACAGCGTGTCAAATGATGTCAGATTAGAAAATAGAGGTGCACACTGGCCAGTTTTTACCAAGAAAAGAGGAAGGTGTGAACAATGTTCTTCGATGTGTGTCGAATCCAGACCTTATTTCAAATGCAGTTTGTGCGGAGTTTTTCTTTGTGTCAATGAAAAACAGATTGCTTCATTGATTATCATGACATTTCTGTTTAACCAATTAATCTGTTTACCAAATAATTTTTTTTTACTTTTGTTCTTATCGTTACTTTTAATAATATACTGTATAGTTCAACACTCTTGATATTTATCGAATATAATGGAAGACATATTTTCATTAGTCCCAACGGGACCTGTCGTTCTCACGCCCCCCCCCCCCCCAATCCCCCTAGTATTTACTAAAAACTAAAATAAAATTTTTGTGGGTATATTGACCACTAACCTAAAGGCAAAAGCAAAGAAATAAAAAAAAATAAAAAACAATACCTTGGGACACAAAGGGTTAATATACAGAATATTCCATTTAAAATATCAATTTTGCTACTACTTTCTAGTAGAAGTGGCAACACCACATTATCCAAAATATTTTAGCTATGTAGTGCATGTGCTTTTATGCAACAAACCAAATTCTTGGATCATTTCATTGACTGGTTCGCCAGAAACGTCTAATACTTCATCGTCGTGAATCACCCTGAATATGATTTACCCACAAGAAGTTGGTTTTGTTTATGTTATAAATTGGATTTATAATTTGTGGTGTTGAATTCTTTTTTTCTGCATTTATAGTCGATTGGAGTATATTGACATGACTTGCAGGTTTACTAGCTGAAAATAGTTTACCCTTCGACGTATTACACGGTCGTGTTAAATGTCTTGACCTGCAGCCCAAATTGATATAGTGGAATTCACTCTAAAATTATTTCAAGTGACTTGATCCTCTATCTGTTTTTCTGTCATTCAGATTTATTTTCTCAAACTATATTTTTGTCCTTAAACATATTTTCATAAAAATCGGAATATAATATCACCTGAAGACAACTGGAGATTTTCGCCAGTTGAAACGTTGCGAAAAAAATGAATGATGCCAATGGAAGTTTAAGACTATAAGGCTTTAGGTAGTTAAAATTAACGATACCTACATGTATTTATTTAACAGAGCTTTAACGAAAACAATGAAAAAAAACCTTAAATTCAACTGACCAACGACGCAAAATGAAAGTTTTTGCCGTCCCAAAATGTTTACTTCGGCATGTCAATAAACGGAGCTTAAACTTGAGCTGGGATTCTACTGGCGTTTCAAGTATTATCCAATATTCCCTTATTTACTATATTTCCCTAGTAAAATATGTATACCCAGCTTAAGTTAATTATTTAATTTTTTTATAAATTCCAAGTACTTTTAACGCCTGGAGTATTAGCTTATACCTACAAGTTTGATTTCTAATTTGAAACCATTCTTACTATTCCAGCAGGCATTACTGAGTGATTAAGCAAACACGCAAAATAGATAATTGATATATCAATTGCAGATAACTAAATTTTCTGCAAGAATATTTGAAATATTTCTGTGGTGCGTTATTCAAATGAAGTTTTAACTTGTTGAATTATTTTATAATGATAATTATATGTATTTTACTGATAAAAGTGGTTTAAGTGTAAACTTTAATGTTACTACACGATAAATTGATTTGATTTATCGTACGATACACTCTTTTACTAGATAATAATTAAAATACGTTTGCGATGACTAAGAACGACTAGACATACTTCCACAAAATAAGGTGAGAAAATATACTACGGCCAATTTTGTTCATTACATTTTTATTAAGCATTTCAATAAATAATTTTATCTGGCCATCTAGTGCTACAGAATGTTATTAACCAAATGGCATGACAGAGATATTAAGCAATATTTTCGAGTTAGCGCTCCAGCTTTCACTTGAAGTTGACGTACAAGCTGGGAATAAAATATTCACGTACACAATTACGTTTATTCATATTACTTTCTTTTCACCTCTTTGTTCGCGGCCACGCCCATTCCCGAGGGGGGCTACTGCTTAACGTGGGCTTTCAACCATGGTCCTCAGTCACGACAACCATCCTGGCCTGACCCTCTAAGAGCTATCAGCCTCTGGTAACGTGCCGCCTTAAGTTGTGATCCTATCGACTGGGGAGTACGTAACTTCACTTCCCTCCCACGATATAATATCCGATCTCATCAGGTCTCTGACCGGCGGGAATGGGGAGTTTTAAATACCGATATATTTATATATTTTTCTTTCTTCCCTGATTTTGAAAGATATTGAACCAAAGAGTCAACCAACTAATAAGATGCGAAAGCTTTGTCGGTTTCTTTGAACTTTACAGCCGCAATGCGTGGAAAATTGACGCAAAAAGTGCCTGAAAAAAGTATGCTCTAACATTAATAAAATCATAGTTTTCTACGACTTAAAATAGTTTGTTAATTTAAATAAAGCTTTAAACAGTTTTAATACACAGTTAAAAGCGGTAGGTAAAACTAACAAAGAGTATCCCTTCTTACAATTCCTAATTTAAAAACGTTATTCTCCTAAAATGTCGCAAAAACTACCTTAAGATTCAACAACATGTCCATTTATAGATTAACAGCTGTAATTGTATGCCTAAAAATACGTTTCTAGGATAACAACATGTATATTAGATTACTTTGAACAAACCCGAGTTGCGTTAACAAAAACTTTATATATCAAGGAAGAAGGTTGATTTCTTCCTACCGGTCTAAGATAAATTTCCCGATACTCTAATCACCTCCTGAGAAGTACAATAGGGTTCGTCAAACTCATATCACAACACAAAATAAGTTTTTCTCTAGTTAAATCATAATATTCGATCCTTCTACCTTTGACGTTTTGTTTACGTTTCGTGAGAAACTAACCTCTATTGTTCTGTTGTTTTGTGTTGTCTGTATATTTTTTAACAAGAACTGCAGATCTTTTTATAAATAGCATTAAAAATTGTTCTTTTAAAAACAACAAAAGTTCACATACATATCTCTGTCGATTACGTTGTTTACTATTTCAGAAAATTGCCGAAGCATTTAATTAGCCTGTGCAAAGAGCTAATAGCTTTCCTAATAAGCTATTTTCAGAAAGAACTTAATAAAAATGGCCCATGGTTACCCTTGACAGCACTTAAAGGAGTAACTTTAAAGAGTATGTTAAGGTCTATATATTTGATTTGTACTTTACTAATTTTTAGCGTATAGCAGTACCAACTGTAATCGCTGTTTCAATAAGAGTTAGGGAAAAATCAATTATTAGAATTACCTAAGAAGAAACGTTCTCATTCAAAGAGAGTTGTAAATGTGTCAAGGTTGGATATAACTTCTCTCCGTGATACTATTTATGGAATATGCGAAACATGTAAGCTGTATTATTCAAAACCTGTAATATTTTACATTGGTTATGCTTAAGCTGTTACCTTTTTTAGAACATTATACATTATACAACATAGAACAACATAACTTTGACAATTTTAAGTAAGAAATTGAAAGACAGACAAATGTTTGATAGTTGTCTTAACTCTTTAAGAAGCGTTTTACAGGAAATAGGTTTCGGATCGAAAATAGATGAACCGAGGCGAGGTCTCATGAATATTTCCCATGTAGCTTTCAAACGATTAGTATTTTTGAAAGAATATATGAAAGAAAAAGAAGCATCTTTATTCCAATTCATTTTCTTGGATAAAACATGAATTTCTCAGAATGGCGTTATTGGGCGATCTTGGCAAGATGAAAATAAAAGAAGTGCTAGATCCAATAAAGTTGCTGGTAAAAGGAATTATGCAGTAAACAGATATATAAACTATGGGAAATTTACCTGGGTAAAACATATTATTTTAGGTACATAATACTTCATGCTGGTAGTAAAGATTGTTTCATTGAGGGCGCAGAGGCAATTGTTTCTTCTAAAACTAAGCCGAGTGACGAGTGACCGATGGACATGGAGAAATGAATCATTAACATTTTTTTCAATGGTTCAAAAACCAATTATTGAAAAATTGAGAAAAGCTGTTGTAATAGATACCATAGCATGTTGTTAACAAAAATACCTGACACATCTTGGAATAAAGCTGCAATTTAAGAATGATTAACTACTAATAAAATTGAATTTGATTATACAATGTTTAAAGCTGAACTTTTACAAATCGTTAATAGGTCGGTAGAAGACATTTTGTATGCCCTTTTTTTTAACATATTCTTAAATTCGAATGATAGTTAAAGGAAAGTCTTCTCCACAAGAAAAATGCAATTTCATTTATTGAAATGTATGATGCATTTCGGTAATGTATATTACCATCAGTTTTTAAAAAAATGTTATTAACTTCTTGTATCTGATGATGGTAATATACATTACCGAAATGCATCATACATTTCAATAAATGAAATTGCATTTTTCTTGTGGAGAAGACTTTCCTTTAACTATCATTCGAATATATTTACACTCCACTTATGGACTTCTACCAAACAATATTCTTAAATATTAAACTTCAATTCTTCTCAGATATAAGCCACCAAAAAATATTTAGTTGATGGCCTGGCTGAGCAATATGAACATAAAGTTTTACGGCTTCCTCCATACCACTGTATGTTCAATCCGAATGAACATATTTGGGGGATTACCAAAAATTATTATAACAGACATATTGATCAAGATGGCAGTAGAGAAAGAGAAACTGACTGTATGAATATGTGGAAAGGTTCATTGCGTACTGTTACTCCTGATGTTTAGAAAAATGCAATTCGGCACACAGAAAGCATGTATTAGATAGACTGAACATTCAACCCATTATTGTTGAAGGAAATAAAACGAGTGATTGAAGTGATTTGGAGGATGATTAGTGATTCATCTTTGTATAATTATTTTTATTATTCTTAATATTGAAACCCAAAAACTAAAAGATTAGAGTATTTAAAAAAGGAATACCTAATTGTAATTTTAGGTGTATTTTTGCCTTGCCTACTTTTATAAAAATACCGAATAGTAAAATAGATTAATAGCCAAAGCATATATAAAAAAATTAACAATGAAACTATATTTTAGGTATACCGAGTGTAGCAGGAGCATGGTTCAACCCCCGTATCTCCGTTAGTTTTAAAGGTAATTGATTGAAATTTGAGATATCCCACCTACATAATAAGCGGCACTTTTTGACCTACAAATGATTTTTTTTCACTTCCGGTTTTGCCGGAAGTGACACCAACTTTCGATTTTTAAATGGAACACACCCTGTAAATTATTACATTTTTGAATTCTGCATAATTTTCTGAATCCAATAATACCACAAAAGTGACATTTCAAACGTAAAAATTTTTTATTATTTAATTTTTAATTTTCCATTTAAGTGTGCCAAGACGGTTCCGATTTATTCCAATTGACCCGTCTAATGCTAGAAAAATCGAAGTCCCGTCAAAAATACTAAATTGCGTTTTTTATAAGCAAATAAAGTTCATCGTAATCGTTTTTGGGGTAAAACTCAATTTTTTCAAATTGAACCATATTGGTACCGTGGTACCATTTTTTATTATATTAATAAGGAATTTATTAATACTAGGTAATAACATGTGCGATAAATACAATCAAAATTACAGCTGAAAGAAAATAAGAAAATACAATAATTTTGTACTAATTTAATGCTAAGAAGTTGAACCATTGAAAACAATGAAATTATTCCTTCAGATTGTCAAATAAGTATTTGGTGGTCTATGGGTGTTTTTATTGTGTATTGGAAAAGTCTTTACATTTGTTGTTATTTTTGTTCAAAATGCTGCACATTATGCAAGAGATGAAAAAGTGGATATGGTAATTATTTATGGGGAATGTAGAAAAAATGCCGTTGCGGCTAGAAACCTTTATGCCGACCGATATCCTGATAGACAATGTCCAGCAAGAAATTACTTTAATCGTCTTAAAAATCAATTTCGAAGAGAGCCTATCCACGATCCCGAAGAAAACTTCATCATTGACGAAGGAACGGAAATTAATGTTTTAGCTCGAGTAGAAGTTGATAAGAGTGTTTCTTTAAGGCAGATTGGGTTGGAGTTGGAAATTAGTCACTAAACGGTAAGCCGAATCTTGCACAAACATAATTATAAATCTTTCAAATATTATTTGCACCAGCACCTCTACAAAACTGGTTATGAACGTAGGATGGAATATTGCACCTTAGTAACTTCTTAGCATTAAATTAGAACAAAATAATTGAATTTTTTTATTTTCTTTTAGCTGTAAATTAAAAATTAAATAATAGAAAATTTTTACGTTTCAAATGTCACTTTTGTGGTATCATTGGATTCAGAAAATTATGCAGAATTCAGAAAGTAATAATATACAGGGTGTTCTATTTAAAAATCGAAAGTTGGTGTCACTTGCGGCAAAATCGGAAGCGAAAAAAATCATTTGTAGGTCAAAAAGTGCCGCTTATTATGTATATGGGATATCCCAGATTTCAATCAATTACCTTTAAAACTAACGGGGATAAGGGGGGTGTACCATGATCCTGTTACACCCGGTATATTTTCATCCTGGAAGATTTTAAAAACAAAGTGAATACATTTGTGTTGATTCTTATAAATTCATCTTGTTTTTATTAAAAAAAAAAACCGGTGTAATTCTCTTACTCGGTTATCTTGGTTACAAGCTGTCAACACTGCCGATAACTGACGTCACTCGAAGAGTATGGCGTGCAACGGAAATATAGTATATTTAGCAATGGTGGGCCATACCTATATAATATTTGTTTAAAAGTTTCTTTAACACAACGGGATGTCATATTTATTTAGAAGCTTACACTTAGAAGGTTAAGGATTTAAAGTTGTTTTAAACTTATTTTACAGAGCGTGCAATTTTAATGAAATATAAATGAAATACCTTACTAAAAAATAATGAAAATAAGAAGCTCTAATGAAAAATGGATTAACTTAAATAATTACCTCCTAAAGCAAATTAATTTGTTCTACAAAACGTACTAAAGCATAATGACACCGATCTGAATTTTCTTATAACAGTTTCACATTATTATTTTAGTTTATAAAATAGTTTATCGTGTATATTGTTGATAAATTTCCAATATGTATGTATACATCATTCGGTGTTTAAATATATCGGTTTTCGCTAAAACATGATATTTAGCACACATGCGAGTTTACGAGCTTAATCAAAAGCCCCATAGTGGGAACAAAACGTGCCGAGAATTTACTGAAGCCACAACTGTCAACGATCGTATTGCTTTAAACACGACACAAAACAATAGGGGATGATGTATTTTTATTGCAAGTCAGCAATGTAAACAGTCTTATGTTTTCTCACTTTATCTTTTTTTTAACCAAAATCTCTGATATAAAAGACTTTTATGTCAAGCGGTTTGTAAATGTGTGTATGTTTTAAATTATACGGTGGCTTAACTCAATATTCAACAATGGTTTCATAATCATGGAGGATATTGCTGACATTCTTGAAACAAATTAGAATTTTCTAGGGCCTCTAAAGACACTCAAAAAACCATCACTTTTAGTACCGATAATAATTTTAAGAAGCTTATTGATTATACTGGGTGAGTCGGGAGAAACGGACCAAAATCCAGGATCTTGGTGTTTTGCTTGTTTCCAAAATTTACTTGATAAAAGGCAACTCTACACGCTCAATGAATTCTTGTTTTGGTTTATCTAAAGCAGAGATATCAGCGTTTAAAAGAAAAAAAGTTTGACCTGACCCCACCACTTTATTATTGAAAATAGAAAAAACGATTCCTATCAAAAATTTGCAAAATTTTTTGAAAAATACAATACAATGCTTATATTTTTAACATTCATTTTTATTAAGAAAAATTAAAATAAAAAAAAATGATTGGAGACAGTTCGAGCATCTTGGACGTCATTAAACCAGAGATTTAATTGATTAATTAATGTTTTAAAAAATGGCCTATTTTTCCATAATAATTAATATTATCCCTAATTTCTCTAGTTTAACAAAAGATATCACGTTGCGGTTTTCAGTTCCTTATAGTAACTTTTCCTCCTCTACAAGCTGATGGGGTTAGCTTTTTAATCCGACGTTTCGGCTCGAGCGACCATCATCAACTTTTTTATTTTAAATACGGACCTGGATTTTTTATTCCACTATTTAATAGCCTTTATAACCCTAAAATAAAATATGATGAAAAGGTCACATTATTACATTTGATTTTTTTGAGAAAATCCTTATTCATTGAGGAATTACGGAAAAACGCCATCTAGTGGCCACTATCAGAATCAATATGGTATAGTTAATAGATCTGCGTGTAGAGGAAGAGAAGGGTTTTTTTTTCAAGACTAAGTTGAATAAAATCGGTTAATCCGAAGCAGAGATATCAGCGTTTGAAAGGAAAAAAGTTTGACCTTCTCCCACCACTTTATTATTAAAAATAGAAAAAAACGATTCCTAACTTAAAGTTGCATAATTTTATGAAGCATACAATGCTTCTATTTTTAACATAATTTTATTAAGAAAAATCAAGAGAAAATCGGCATTTCTATTTTGAAAGTTCTCTTATGCCATGCCCCCTAGCGGTCATTTTTCGAACTTGAAAGTAATTTCCAGCAATTTCTCTTGGCCGCTTTTAGCGATATAGATTTTTTCCCAAAGTCCTAGTGTTATTACTTTCTGAGATATGGCCGATTACCTCCTTAGGTGGAACACCCTGTACATAGTTGCGAAACAATGTGTAGAAATCCTATTTTCATTTGATTTGAAGTTATAGTGTAATAAGAAATGAGCAAAAAAAAATATTTTAGTAAATGTTTAAAAATACTGTTATTGATCTTTAAATATTTTTTACTTCGTCTACGAAGATCGCCTGTTGCTCTTCTTATTACTTCAAGTTTTTCTTCTTTAACATTGGCTGCCGTATTTCTAATACGTCGAATTGGTGCATCCCGAGTGTCCACACCTATACACTTTAAAATTAGCCCCATAAACAATAATCTAGTGCTGTGATGTCTGAGATCTAGGAGGCCAATTAATAGAATTACTGCGACCAATCCAACGCCTTAAAAATCTTTCGTCCAAATGTTGCTTGACTTAGCGAGCGAAATATGCAGGTGCTGATAGTACATTTACATTCTGTTGTTAACAGGAACATCCTCTAGTAGTCTTTCTTATTTCTTTCGTAGAAAGTTTACGTAGCAGTTTCCTGTGGGGTGATTCTCCAAAATGAAAGGGCCAATTAAATACCTATCGAGCATACCAAACCACACGTTTACCAAAAACTTATGTTGAAAATTACTTTACACTGTTGCGTGGGAATTTTCGATTGACCATACACGAGAGTAACTAGTATAATTAATCCCGTCACGGGTAAACGTTTAACCGTAAAAAGTAAACGCGATACAACACGATGAATATTATTTATCCACAGGCAAAGTTGCATACGTTTAGAATGATCATCTGGTTGGGGGTGCTGTACTGTCTGTACATAGTATGGATATAAGCACATCCGCGGTAAGTAAACGCGGCTGTGATACAAGCCTTGCTCGTTGAATCTGTTTATTGCCCTTTTTTGTGGATGCCCAATTGGGTACCAATTGGTCGGGAGCTGGTCGTTGCATTCTCTTCTACTAATTGATCTGGTAATTGAATTTGGGGTGTTCTTAAAACAAAAAAGACGAATTTACCTGGTGCTATGGAATGATAAAGATGGAGTGTGTTTTAAATTTCATTCTGAATAAATCAGAGCGGTGCAGGTTTCTATGCAGGGTATCCGAAAACAACGACAGATTTTGAGGTATGAGAAAAGTTCAAATTAACAGATTTTCGCAAGAAATGCTTTCATATAGAAGTCCAGTCCCTTCAAGATGGTTATTGCATCTAGTAACAATACATAAATGAACTTTCAAGTATAAGTTTCTGTTGAAGGAGGTTTTTTAAAATATCTGTTAACCCGTATTGTTACTGGCGTAAAGAGAGGTCGGATATTTAGAGTCATATTCTTTTTCGCCGAGGGTATTTTCGATATTCAGTATTTCTTATAAAACTTATGGATTTGAAAGGATTTACAAATTTAGGGACAGCGTTGTTCATTATTTTATTTATCCTTTGTTGGTATTTATTAATAAAATTGCTATTTAAGAAAGGCTCCTTAATATTATTTTATCTCAATGAGGGTCGCCGATACGACCATATTTTTTTCCGAGGATGCACTTTGGTCAGGTTTTGCCAATAATTGTGCTCATACGACCATATGTCCAGGGAATGATTTATACACTGAGAAAACCTCTAGCAAAAAAATCTTTGTTAAGGTTTTTCTGGCTGCGCCAATCAGATTTCTACCTATACTTGCAAGATCACTTTTCCTTCACAGTAAAGGTCACTTTGCTGAAACCACTTTATGGCTGTTGTAAAAAACTTTCCTACTGTAACAAGGCAAATATTTTAGCTCAGGCAAGTATTTCTTTAAAAAAATATATTTACTGCTATTAACATATAGTTCGCTGTAGTAGCAAAATACTTTGTTATGAGTAATATAAAAAGTTTATAAAGAAATTTGTTCAACGGCAGCTAAGTAATTTTGCTGTGCTGGCAACATTTTATGCTGAAATCGTCTCATCGGTTGTTCTCGACTCCTGTCGGTACATTTTTCGGAAGCCCAATTCTGTCGAAACCGGCAATATTTTCCAGTAATTGGCGCATTATTGTTCTGTGAGGTAGTGGGTTTGATGTGCGAGTTGGCGGCGCAATAAGAAATACGTGTGATTGGTTTAAGGGCCGCAGAATTTAAGTAGTGATTTTGTGTTGGTCTGTGAAAAAGTCAATAATGGTAATATTTAAACGCTAATATACCTACTTAATAAATATGTTAAAAAGAGGAGAGGATGGCAGGGTTTAAATTTTTAAAACACCCCCTGCATAATATGTTTTAAAAATGTATTATTTAAATGTTAAGATGTTACGTTTTTCGATAAGTGTTAAAAAAGTTTATATCTATTATGTATAGATCTGTATCTAAATGTTCTAAATATTTTTATAACATAGTTAGGTAATTTAACTATGTTTATCATTTCTTAATAAACAAATACTTACTAACAATTATATATTTTTTTTTATTTAAACACCATTAATTGGTCCTACTTTTTTATCGATCTTACCAATACAACTGATGAATGGTATTTCAGGTTAGGTTAAATTTAATGTTTTTTACAATGTGGCTATATAAAGCTATTTACTTCTAATATTCCATTCTTCCTCGGTGCATTCTAATATGAACACTCAGTATACCATGCACCCTTTTTAGGTAATTTTGTTGCAATTTAACAAATGCAGTGCATGTATCTTAAGGTGAAGTCCCAAGCCATTGAACATATTTCTTTATCTTGATCAATTTAAGCATTTTTGGCATAGAAAAGTTTGGATTTATTTAATTAGCAATAATTCGCAATGTAATGTAAAATTATCAGGTCCCTATATAATGTAAAATAAAACTTTCATGCCAAAAATACTAAAACTATCAAAATTCAGAAATATGCCAAGTGACTTAAGACTTTGCAAACATATTGTATTTGTTTTGCACAACATAAACTATTTGCTATTACAGCCAAAAATATACCTATGACTGGTCAAAACCTTTATGGCACAATTAGATTTTTTTGCTATCTGAGCAAAGACACATTACTGGTATAGCTTTTAGGCTTTACAATGATAAGCAAGTAAAGTAATAGTCATAACAAAATAAATTTGCTATCATAATAAAAATACTTACCTGTCGCAGTAAAGAAACTTAGTTGTCACTATACAAAATATTGGTGGCGTTATAATATATATTTCTGTCTCAGAAAAGTTTCTTTGCTAAGACAGGAAAGCAATCTTCAAGCATAAGAAGTTTCTTTGGCTCGCGCAGCAATGTTATATTACTGTGCCTGTCAAGTGATACTTTATAAAGTAAACTTAGTATAGCAGCAAATTCAATGTAGCAAAGTGGATTTTACTCTCGTAGCAAAGTTCTTTGCAAGCGCCTATGCAACAAGATTTTTTTGCTGCAGTAGCTAATTTTTTCATCGTCCCAGCAAAAATCTTCTCTCAGTGTACGTACAAATGTATAAGGACCAATATTTTATTTAAAAAATGGCAAAAATACACTGGGAGAAAGAAATATGACCTTACCTCACCTTTTTTTACCAATGGTTGCAATATAATTCATGATTTATTTATTTAGATTCAGCATAAATGTGTACAATTTAAGTAATAAATCGCTAAGAAAAGTCATTCCTGTTCACTTGTATATCTTGCTATGAACAAGTTGAATATAAATAAAAAAAAAATACGCCGCAAACACCTGAAGTTAGTTAGCGGCCACATCTTAATATTTAACTCGCATTCGTTCAAGAGATATTAAAAGCAATTAAATGATAGGATGGTGGAATGTCTAATAGAAAATCAAATAATTTAGTTATTGAGTTATGTCCTAATCAGAAACTATTATTACCAATAAGTAATCATTGAGAGTCCTATTTTAATTACGTAAAGTATTAGTATTTGAAAGCACTGTTGCAATCACCAAAAGTACTAACAGAATTTACGATATTATACAAAGGTTTGATATTCTACGTTTATACATATTAGAGAGAGAGAGAGGGAGAGAGAGAGAGAGAGAGAGGTTGGTTTGTAAGCAAACAGAGTATGTTAGTTGTCTTATATCTAGGCGCTTAGCCTTCCTAAACAGTCTGTCTGTTGGGTAAAGTCTACTCTTATCAAGAACCATTTTTAGGGATAGATTCTATATGCTTTCCAGGGGTTGATTAAACGTTTTGCCGCCCCACCCTGTACTAATATGCCATGATTTATTAGTGGCTCTACTAAAGCTCCATATAATGTAAACAATAATAATAATCTTTATTTTCTAATCATGTAAACACAAAATAAAATTACCCAATTAAAAAACAGATTTACAAATCTCTATTTGCAAATTTCTAATGTTACTTTTGAACTTTTTCTCTGACTTAAAACATTGTAAGTTATCTGGGAGCGTGTTAAACAATTTTATACACATACAGCTATTAGATTTTTTAGTCAGTGTAAGTATATGCGCTACGTGACTATCATCCTTAGTCCTAGTTGTATATTCATGTTTTGGTGTTACATTAAAAAAGTTCTTATTTCTAGGGAAAACATTAAGCACTCATAGATACAAACAGCATATACAGTGATTATATCTAAACTAAACCTTTAAACAAAGATTTATAAGCCATAACAAATTAAGTTTAACTCTTTGAGTAATTTATTGATGTGACATGATCAATCAAGATGTTCCTCTATCTGAATGCCTAAAAATTTTGCATTATTTATTATGCTAGTTTTCTTATTGCCAAGCTCTAAGTACAATAGCCTTACGATTTTTGACTGTTTTGTCCTAAATAAAAGTACATTTGCTCTGTCTTCATTTAAAATAAGTTTATTCTTCATTAACTTGAACTGAAAGAAGCCTTTGTGACCAAATCTTGCAAATATTTACTTCTAATATAATATTCCAAAATTTGCATCGTCTGCATACTTTATAATGTGTTGGTTTGGTGAATTCAATTACAGATCTAGGTCACCAACAAATAATATTAAAAGAATAGGGCCCAATATACTGCCCTGTGCTATTCCTACACTAATTGTTAACATTTTTGCTGATCTACTATTTTTTCCTTCTTTTGTTACACTTACAATTTACAAACTTTTTTTTATTTAAATATGATATTAGCCATAGTTTTACATTCCCCCTTATGCTATACTTCCGTTCCTCGTATCAGGGTAGGTAACATTTATATGAAGTGGTGGGCAAGTAGAATGTTTTAAAGAAATTTATGGTAAGTTCCTGTACTACGATGTTGTATAGATCAGTTACCACTTTATTTTTTAGATCTTTCCGAGTAGCATTTGAATAGAATATGGCCGTATCATCGGCTTATGAGAAGAGGGTTCCTGTGGAATTAGTAATAATAATTTCATAAACATAGATATTTAACAGTAGTGGTGCGAGTATAGTACCCTGTGGTACTCCGTAGGTTACTTTACATTTTGTACTAATATGTTTAGTGAGTTTGACGTATAGAGTTCCTTCATTAAAATAGCTTTTAAATATATTATATTATGTGGTGCCGTGATAATTTGGAAAAGTAAGTTCGAATAACGCTAAATTTTGCTTAAAAGTTTATTTGGTCTGTATTGTAACTAGACTCTAATAAGTTAAAAAAAAAACACTTTGATGACACCATTTTCAGGATCTTCTCTTAACTTTAAACCCTGACGTGTACGCTGTCACCGTGAAGTCTCCGTTAGGAACGTCTGACCACAACCTTATTTTGGCACTGAACAAACTACCAATTAGTGCCGAAGAACCCCCTAAACCATGCAAGATCTGGCATTATACATCAGCTAAGTGGAATGACTTAAAGGACCATTTTCGAAACTTTCCTTAAAACGTTTGTTTTACCTCTGATGATCCATCCATCTTTGCTAGCGAAGTACGGAAGGTTATCCGTTCTGGCGTGGAAACCTTCGTCTCTTTCTCAAAAAAGTGCCCTTTTAACGGCAAGCCTTGGTTTACCAAAAATTGCGAACGAGTTGTCAAATCAAAAAATTGTTTCTTCCGACAATCGCAAGACCCTACCGCCGAAAATCGTACCATCTTTGTTAACGCTCGAAACCATTGCACGCAAACGATAAACCAAGGCAAAGGAGCATACAACCAGAGGATCAAAGACAAAATTCTTGAATGTCCTTACGGTTCAAAATGATTTTGGTCGGTAGCTAGGTCCGTCAATCAGAACTTTACCAAGTCAACCATCCCACCTCTAACAGGTTCTGATGGCACAATTGCGACCAAAGCACAGGAAAAACAAACTTACTGGCGGAACTATTCTCTTTACATTCGACGGTCGGTCAACTTTCAGGGAAAACTCCACCCAACATTCTCCCTGTCGAATCGAGAATCCCCGAGATTGTTTTCCGGTACCGCCATGTTATACGAATCTTGAGGAGTTTTGACACCAGAAAAGCTTCTGGTTCTGACGATATTCCAGTCACCGTAATTGAGACATGCGCTGACGAACTAACACCGGTAATTTGTAGGCGTTTTAACTTATCTTACAAAAAAGGAAGATTTCCTTCTTGCTGGAAAACTGCGCGAGTCCAGTCCATACCCATAATAAGGCAACAAGACCACCTTGCTAAACAACTATCGTCCAGTCGCATTGCTTTCGGTTATATCAAAAGTTATGGAGAAGGCTATCAACGAAAAATTATTAAGGTGCCTGTAAGGCTTCAACATTATCAGTGACCACCACTATGGATTCCGTAAGTCTAGATCAACTGGAGACCTTCTCACCTATGTTACTTACGTTTGGAATAACGCAACAGAACATCATGGGGAGTCCCGGGCGGTAACACTTGATATTTTCAAGGCCCTTGACCGAGTATGGCATGAGGGGTTCTAACTAAAGTAAGAGCGTACGGAATGCCGGTCCAGTTTTGTTCATAGCTGTCGAGCTTTCTTAGGGACCGTTCTCTGTGAGTGGCTAAGGACGGATCTCGTTCAGACAAATTTAACATCAACGCCGAAGTCCTTCTAGGTTCTATGTTGTCGCCCAACCTATTTTTATTATACATTAACGATCTTTTGGAAAAAGCTAAAAATATGGAAACGGTCGATTATTTCTTAAAGTAAAACAGCTAGCAAAAAATAATTAAGACAAAAGTTTTAGGGTTTTTTAAAGTCTATCAAAATTTTAAAAGAATAAGTATACAGGATGAGTCAAAAAGTTGTAGAAAGACAAAGTTACCTTTTTTTTAATAGAATACCCTATATCTTAGAATATTTTCGGATTTAACATTAAATTGCAATTAAAGTAAAATTGTTTCCTGCTCAAACAAATTTCAAATAGACCAACACATTAAGACGCCGTCTCACATTGCTAAGATTAGCAAGATGATGTCTGGTCCCATACAGTCAACGCTGAAGCAGTCATTTGAGATTTATAAAAATGGAAACCATGACCAGTCAGAAATTAACGAAGACCTATGTAAAACGTTCTTGGCTGCTAATATTCCTTTAAACAAGTTAACCAGTTAACCAACCCGCAAGTTAAGGCCTTTCTGCAAAAATATACAAAATGGTATGCTCCAGATTAATCAACATTAAGAAAAAATGTCGTTTGATAGGTATTTGGTACCGTGCTAGATGAAATAAAGAAAAAAATTGGAGGTTACTATATGTATATTGTCGTCGACGAAACACCTGATTCAGGTGGATGTTATATTGTTAATTTAATGATCGGAAAACTCACAGAAGAAGAACCTGGAAAAGCTTACCTTATAGCCATAAAAGAAGTGGAAAAACAAACAACCTCACAGTTACACGTTTTATTCAAGAAACTTAAACACATTTCTTTTTGCCGAATTCAGTTTTTACAGATAAAATTGTTGTCCTGTTGTCCGATGCTGCACCGTTAATGATAAAGGCAGGACAGAATTCATTAATATTTGATGAAAATTTGATTCGTGTAACTTGCCTAGCTCACGGATTAAATAGGGTTGCGGAAACTACTAGAGTTTCCTTTCCGTTGGTCAATGACCTAATAGCAAGTGGTAAGGGGATATTCATAAAGGCCCCATTAAGAGTACAATTTTACAACGAGAATCTTCCCGGAGTACCATTATCACCTGAGCCCGTCGTGACCAGATGGGGCACCTCGATTCGTGCGACAATATTTTATGCAGATAATTTCCAAAAATTGAAAAACCTAATTTCATAAATGTCTGGTGATGATTCACAGTACATCCTAAAGTCTAAAGAAATATTTTAAAGTGCTAAAGTGAAACAACAGTTAATATATATTAAGTGTAACTATGCATTTATAGCAGACATTATTTTGCAACTAGAGGAATCGTGTACAAGTCTACTAGAGTCGATGGATATAATAGAAACATGTGTACAAAATGGCAAACAAATACGAGGTGAGGCAGGAAAAACAGTAGTGGCAAAATTAGAAAATTTAATAGAAAATAACACTGGTTTCAAGATTTTAAGGCAGATCGTAAACATAATGTCAGGGAAACTGTAAATGATTTAGCTATTGAACCTGCCTTAGTTCCGAAATTAAAATTTTGCCCTATAACTTCAGTAGATGTAGAAAGATCGTTTTCTTTTTACAAACATGTCCTTAGTGAAAGACGCCACAATTTTTTAGTTCAAAACCTTGAAGCCCACATAATAACGGGTGCGTTTTATAATTTTTCAAATTAATATCAGTATAAGTTTGATATAAAAAACCGTATTAGGTGTTAACTAATTTAATAAAGTATATTATAACTTGAATTTATCTCTATTCAATACTCAATCCCCTAATTAAATAAAAATTTGATTTAGAATATCAAAATTTAGTTGTTTTATTACCGCATATTCATTGCATATTTACGTCTTTTTTGCATATATCCTGCATAAATTTTAAAAAATATGTGCATATATATGCGAATATTCTTAAGGTTTTTGGCTGCATATAATCCGCTCTTTAGTAATAACGTAGAACTACAGTCAACTACTAGGTTTTTGGGGAATGGTCTAATACCATTGTCTTTTGTGTGATAAGTACATTGAATATACTTTAAACAAGTTGAATAAAATTGTAATACCTTTCGTGTACGGTTAAAATATGTAGAAACTAAACTAATAAAGATGATCTATCACTCAAATTTTGAATCGCACATTAGATATGGAATCTTTCTTTTTGGGCACAGTTGTGATGTGGATAGACTATTTATCTTTCTAAAGAGAGCATTAGAAGCACTAATATTGGCCCAACACAAACCTGCAAACTCTCACGCTCGCTGCTGTTTACATAGAAGAATGTATTTTATTTTTTTTGTTGAAAAAGAGTATTATTTGGGGGAAATGAGTCTCAGGTTGCTTATCTAACAAGGACCATGAATTAATCGGTTCCTAGACATAGGTCAGCATTATATAAGAACGGGGGTATACTACAATTGTAATCGTTTCTATAACATTTTACCCGCCGGAATAAATCTATTAAATAATATTTGGACAATTATTATAGGCCCGATCAACATTTTTTTTTTATTTTAGAAATCAAAAGTACAATACTTTTTAAGGTAATGTCCAAATTTTTAGATTTTTATTTGGACATTTAAGCCCTTAAATAAATTACCAAATTTGGACGGCGCAAAAACGGGGCGGAGATTCGCGTGACGTCACTTTGCAGATGCCAGTCGAGATTCACTAAGCGTGTGGCGCGTTGTTACTTCCTGAAACTTCAGAAATTTCTATTGACGTCGAGCAGAGAAACGTCTGGCCCTATTTTCGTTTAACCTAGTAGAATATTAATTAGGCGGCAGATGGCGTATTGGTTGTTGTTTTTCTTCCTCCTTGGTGTGGTTTTTAGTAAAGGCTTAGTTCAATAAGCATCCACAAACTGTAGAACGTGGTTTAGTTTCCCCTTTTTACCTTGGTACTTTTTCAGTAGTTTCTTGCCCTAATTTTAACAAGTCTAAAGATATGGGTCTCTTATTTGTTTTGTGATATGGGTGCTGAAGTGTTGATTAAGGCTGATGTTCAGTGTACAAATGAAGATTTGCCAATGTTAAAATAGGAAAAAAGAGACAATATCCTTTTAAGGAAAATGTTCCGAAGGAAATGCGGTGGGAAGGAAATAGTACCGATTCAGTTTGTAGTAGTAACGGCTCTACAACATTTATTTTATTAGAACTAAGCTTGTCAGATTCAGGCTCCGATAGTAGAAAACACATAGATATTCTAGAAGAAATACTGACGATTTTAGTTTAGAAGTTGCTAAAGTATGTAATATTATTCAAAAAACAGTACTTCTACTAGGAGGTTACCTTTGTCCATTTGTTCACTTTAAATCATTATCTGAGGTTCAGAAAAACTTACTATTCCGTATTTTGAAATCTCAAGACAAAAACCAAGTGAACCGATACTACCCTCCCTTTCAGGGTCAGAGTATGAAGGTTTTAACATAGGAAATACGTAATAGCAAGTACACATAATAATGGTTTTATTTTTTACATTTCTTCCGGTTTTGGTAGTAGAAGCACTGACAAAATAATAGTCGAGGAATCGACATTTTTAAATAAATTAAGTCCAGGAGAGCAAGTACTTGCCGACAGAGGCTTTAAGCATCTCGAAGACCAACTAGCAGCCAATAATAATCAACTTGTTAGACCACCATCTGTTCCATCCAGCGAAAAAAATTCAAGCTTGAGAATACATATGTAGAACGGATTTCTAGAATAAGGGAATTTTTTTCTATTCTTCAACCACATGCTACGTTTCATTGAAGTTTGGTTAAATATTTAGATCTAACAGTGCAAATAGTTTGTGACGTAATTATTTTGAATATTATGTAGTAAAATAAACAAATGGAATAACTCACATCCTATATTTAAAAAAAAATTTCAGCCAAAATTCATTGTTTGTCATTGTAGTTGTTTTATTACAGATTTAACAAGTTTTTCATCAAAATTGCAATATTTGATTTTAATTTTTTCTGATTTTTCGAAGTCCGGATTCGACATGACAAACATTCCATGCGTTCTTTTACTGCGATTCATTTGTATTTCAATTTGATATAAGCATATTTTCTTAATATTTTCAATCTGAATATATTTTATGTAATTTAAACATGATTTTTCGGTTGTTGGACTTTTAAAACTTTTAAACTACAAATTCTCTAAATAATAATAATATTCATGTACATTAGAAACAAACACTCAAACGGATTATAATAGATTACTGACTACTACTGTGTAGTAATAAGCAAACTCAAATTTGTTCGCGTTTGGCGACCAGCGCGCCGTTGTGTTTATGCAGAATGACGTCACGAGTCAACGCGCTTTTTACTGAAACCCTATCTTTAACTTTGAATATCTTATCTAAGGATTGTCTACACTTAGGAAGCTGAAATTTTAACAGCTTATCTACATTATTAAATATCTATTGAATACCATAAAAAAAAAATACGAAAAAAAAATATCAGTAAGAAGCCCATTGAGGAAACACTTTTTAAACCTCTTCTTGATGTTGTTTATCAATTATTTATAATTTTGCTTTTATCCTGACACTATTTCATTTTATGTACAAGTATATAATTGTAAAATAAAGATGATTATTATTATAATTATTCTTATTTTTATCCCGATTTTCTGACAGGTCGAGAGACCTGTGATGCACTCCCTCTACGAGGAACATTCACTCATCTCAGACATCACCGACATGAAAAGGATTGAGCTCTGGGGGGCCCTTTCCGTGTTATTGGGCCCGTGGGGTTACGACAACAAGGTCCGGTCTGTTGTGGGCCACCGTCTGATCAGTAAGAATAGTCCGATCCCAGTATATCTTATAGTACTTAGTTGTTTCCTAAGATTGTCTCTGGTGTATATTTATAATATTCCCGTTTTGGACAAGCTGTAGTTTCACCGCTAACTCCTGATATAGGATCTTGGTCACTGCGTCATGCCTTTCTTTGTATTCTGTGGCAGAAAACATCATGCATCCTCCCGTGATGTGTTGAATCGTTTCTGCCGTTTGACATTTTATTTTTATTATGATAATTATTATTATTATTATTTTTATTATTATTATTATTATTATTATTATTAATATTAATAATATGCATTAAAGGATTGCATCAAATAGTCAATATTTACTGCGTACGCTAAATTGATAGCAAGCCTATGTCCCATCCATTTATTTTTTAAAATATAGCTTTTCATAAGCAAATATTAATAATATTCATATTTTATATATAATTGTATATACAGGGTGTTATGGAAATGACTTATTATATTTTAAGGGGCCACTCCTGAGGTGGTCTAGAGTTACACTTGATAGTTTTTTTTTCTAAAATCGGAAGTATTTTGAATTTTGTAAAATACCTTAAAACCGGACTATGTGCGCCTTCCATGATAGTTCAATGCCCCTGAACACATGTGTTTTTGACAAGACAAACTGCTGGAATGGTAATTGTTTAGTTTAGTGCAATTAATGTTGAATTTTGTGCTAAAATTTCGTATATAGACTAATTGAGGGTAGCTGATAACAATTTTCCTTTTGCGTTTTTACGGCAAATGCACTGGTTTTGAGAAAAAAAAATGTTAAAGTTTTTCACTTACAGGTTAGGGTATTCTTTTGTAAGGATGTCTTCAATTTCCTAGATTTTATGGTTTTCCCTTCAAAATATGTGATAAAACTTTCACCAAACTATCTGTTCATAAAATAAGAACAACATTTTAGCAAAAAAACAATGGAAAAGGCACAAATTTAATTAAATTCGTTGTTAATACGCCGACAAAATCAGATTCATTGCACCACGTTGCCAGATTGTTCTTCTTTTTCTTGTAATTATTAATGGCTTCCATCCAGGAGAATGATATGCTAGCTCGAGCCAATAGGATTCATTCAATTAATAAAAATGAATTGAAAAGTATAGGCAATTTATAATACACTAACAATCTGACAACATGGGTGCAGTTTGCTTCTGCTTTTTTGGCCAGCTGTCAGTGAGCTGTCTCCCGTCTTTTTCCAGATAACGTAGAGTTTTCTGTTCGCTTACAAGTTATCCCGTTTTTCAGAGTTTCCTTGTGGCATATTTCGTTTATTTCAACTCAGAAGTGTATACTATGACTCCGACAAGTAATATTTTATTGGAAATATCAACATTTTAGGATTACATGCAAAATAACATACCGGTGAGTTAGAAAAACTTTAACATTTTTTTTCTCAAAACCAGTGCATTTGCCGCCTAAACGCAAAAGGAAAATTGTGATCAGCTACCCTTAATTAGCCTATATACGAAATTTTAGCGAAAAATTCAACATTTGCACTAAAGTAAACAATTACCCAAATCAGCTGTTTGGGTCATTGGCGCGTAGGTGTTTTGGACCTAAATTTTTGAAGGCATTTTTCTCGAATTTCTAGCTTCGAGCGCCATTTATAGCAATTTTTCCCCAATTCGTCTCGACCTATATATTTACGGGTTAAAAAATAATAAGTCATTTCCATAACACCCTGTATATTGTATATATTTTTACGTTTGAATTTTTAAAAGCTTGCAATCAATTAATTTATTCGGATTTTTATTACTGGTATCAAACAAGCAAATATGTTTTTCATCGACATAAAAAGCCGGTGATCTAAATAATATTCGACCAGTAACAAATCAAATTAATTGCCGTACCTATTTAATGTCAAAAATTGCAAAGTTCAAACAACTTTTTTTAATATTTCGAAATCGAGTGGTTTAGACAACCATATCAAAATTATTCTATTTGGCGTGGCTGAAATCAATATTGAATAGTTGCCTAAAATTGCAATCAATTTAGATACTATGAGGAAAATCTCCTATAAATATTTCTTCAAATTCTTCTTTAATATCGTATACAGAATTTTTACAAGTAACAATGTTGTAGTTTCTAGTACAAATATAACAAGCATTAAGACAAGGACGATGTGCTTACAGGGGGGATAGATAGGCAAGTTAACATACTAAATTGGTTCCCTAATTGCGCTATACGCGACCGGTTGAAGAACTAATTGTAGCAGTGGCGGGAGTTCGGCGCCCCGGACGCAAACTTAAATTTTAAAACTTTGAATTCGAATTTTCGCGCTTCTAACTCTGGCGGAAAAGATAGAAGCGCAGAAATTCTGAATTAAAGTTAATATACCGGGTCCGCCAACGAAGCGGTGACGGAAGATTACATCCTTATCGAAGAACTTATCAAAAATATTGAAACAGCATGAGGTCTGAAATTAAAATTTAAAATATTTTACATTATACAGGGTAGCACAAATAAGTGAGGGCAACTAAACTTATATTTTCTTAAATGGAACACTCTACATCTTACACTCTTTTTGGATTTTACATGAAATAATAATTATTTTTTATTAAGTGCATTATAAGTCTAAACTTAATAGTTTTTGAGATATCGACTTTTGAAACATGACATTTTTGAACTTTGACAGCTTCTAGCTCTTCAATGGTACGTCTTAGAGAAATATGACGTACAGGATAGGGACCTATCTTACGTTTTATTATCTGCCCAAAAACGTAAACTTTTGTTAAACCGGATATAACTCGAAGGCCGGAAATATTGTAATCAAATTTAAATAGTTCCGTCAAAGTAAAAAATAAACACAATTTACTTAGGTCGTATGTCGTTTAATTTTGTAAATTTTCCCATGAAAACTGTAGTAACTCACTAAAAAATGAGTTTGGCTACTTGAACACCAAAAAGTTTTTGTCAATTAGTTCTTTGACTACCTAAAACTTTTTTAGTAAAAAAATAAAAACTTACTGTAGTTTTCGTTGCACCCGTCTAATTATCAAGCGTAGTTGAAATGTTGCTGTTTTCACAAATGGTGAAGTTAACGGAACGAAAAAAAATTGAAATTCTATGCATGGTTGGGTTTGGTGATAGAAGACGTACTCAAATAGAGGCAGCTTAATTATTCAAGGAAATTCGTCCTGATTGTCCTCTCATAAGTCAAAAGATGGTGAGTAGAATAGAGGCTAAATTTAGAGAATTCGGTCATGTTAGAGATTTTCCTAAATTTGGTCGTCCTGCTCGAGATGAAGATGAACAACTTGACGTTTCGCTTTCCTTGAAAAAAAGTCTATGTACTGGGTGTCCCACTAAGAATGGCTGGTGAGTGTTAGTCGTATGGCTTGCGGAAAAAAAATATATATTGGGTAAAGTGGTCATGAGAAATTGCTCGAAATTATTTTCAAGTGTCTCAGACTGGCCCTAGAGGGCGCAACAGTAACGGTAAATATGAATCACGAAGTTTTCTCAAAAGTCGCCTAGTTAAGGTATCCCGAAAATAACATTTTTGTATATTTTGAAGATTTGTTAATAAAATTTACCTATAGAACGTGTTCGTCACTTTTTAAATAAAGTGGTGGGGGAAGGTTGAACATTATTTGTAATAAATGCTGATAACTCCGGTCTGGCTTAACATAATTTAGTAAACTTAGTCTTGTTAAAAAGGGATTTTCTCACTCTATATATCATCTTATGAATTATGGCAATACGTGTTTTATACTAGGGGCTAGGGGGCGCTGTCTTACAACTTCACAAACATTGCGCGTTTTTTCCATAATTGTAAATATAATAGTTTATTCAATTTTACCTGATTACAAGGACCATTAAAAGTCTAAGAAGTCAGCCAAAACCGCAACTCAATATCTATTTTCAATCCGGAGATATCAACAACAATAATCATACTTACGGAACATTATGATTTTATTTTTAAGTTGCCGTTGTAAAGGTTTTTTTAAGAGTCAAATACTTCTTGAAAACAAAATATGAAGGTCCGTATGTTTCAAGCAAATATATCGTTACGACAATAATTCTCAGTGGCGCCCTAAATGTTTAAATTGTCGCCCATCGTTCTGACTCCAATCTCTCCCTGGTTGATAATACTGCAGTTTCCACCTCTGCCGTAGAGATACGGCGGTTGCTGTCCATTATCCTTTCAATCATGTTTTCCCTTGTAGTGGGTCTGGTAACGAAAACAAGATCCTTCAATCTCCCCCATAGATAAAAATCTGGGCATGTTAAGTCAGGTGATCTAAAATAGAAATTACCACTTTCATTAACAGTATCACAATATATCCTATAATATTACCTGGTAGGCCACGGAAATATACTCCCTCTTCCTATCCACCTTGCAGGAAATGTGTCGTCAAGAGATTAACTAACGTTTGCCGCAAAATGTGCAGGACATCCATCGTGTTGGAAAACCATAGTTATGCGAATATCCAAGGGCACATCTTCGAGAAGAATTGGGAGTTCGCAATTTAAAAAATGTAAATATCTTTGCCCAGTAAGCGACTCATTAAATACAAACGGTCCAATTATTCTGCCACCCAAAATGCCGCACCAGACATTGACACTTTATCTTCCTTGATGCTGCACCTCCCGCATCCAATGGGTATTATCCCGCGACCAATAATGCAAATTGTGGCGGTTTCCTCCTCCATTACTATGGAAAGTAGCTTCATCAGTCCACAAAATTCTGACTTGAAAACTATTAAGAGAAGTATTGGCATTATTCTAAACTATTTAAGAGTTATAACATATAGATATAATTACTTACCTTTCTTCTAATAAAATCCTATGAACAGTAGAGCGAGTAACGCCCAAGTCTCTAACAATTAATCTAATACTAATTTGTGGATTAAATTCCACATATGCCAAAACATTTGCAATGTTTTTCTCGGTTCGACCTCGGCGGCGTCTGCGATATATAGAGCGACGAATTCTTCCAGTAGTACGAAAACGGCTAGCCAAACGATTAAATATTCTACTCTCGTATCGGCGCCTTTGAGGGCATCGTACTGCGTAAACCCTTTCAGCAATTGTTGCATTTCCCAAATATTCAAAATACACCGCAATGATGTCAACCGTTTTTTCAAGTAACGGAGGCATTTTGAAAATCAAATACGACACAACACTGTTGGCACGACAAAAATTTTGATGTAATAATGAAAGGTGACACGCGTGCACAGTTTCAATTCATATTTGGTTTTTCCAAGGCCTAGTGTAAAACATATATTGCCGTAGTTCATAAGATGATATATAGAGTGAGAAAAGTCCTTTTTAACAAAACTAAGTTTACTAAATTATGTTAAGCCAGACCGGAGTTATCAGCATTTATTACAAATAATGTTCAACCTTTCCCCACCACTTTATTTGAAAAGTGACGAACACGTTCTATAGGTGAATTTTATTAATAAATCTTCGAAATATACAAAAATGTTATTTTCGGGATACCTTAACTAGGCGAGTTTTGGGCAAACTTCGTGATTCATATTTACCGTTACTGTTGAACTTGAAAATAATTTCCAGCAATTTCTCATGGCCACTTTACCTAATATATTTTTATTCCGCAAACCATACGACTAATACTTTCTGAGATACGGCCGACAGCCATTCTTAGTGGGACATCCGGTACTCCTCTGTCGCATATTGGGGCCAATTTATACATGCGGAAATGTGTTGTTCACCGAATGGTTCCAAAGTACAAATATCACACAGACTAAGTTATTCCAGTGCATGACTTATTTGAAGATGATTTCGATAGGCGCATTGAGTATTTTGTGGACGCGTGCAAAATATGTGCAATCTAGATAATAATTTAGTAAAAAATATTATTTTTTCCGATAAAGCTACGTTCTGCTTAAATGGTAATGAGAACAGACAAAATTGTCGTAATTGGTCAACAGAAAATCCACATTGGATGATAAAGGTTCACAGCTAGTACCCTTAAAAATAAATGTGTGATGTGGAATAGTGCGCGGAAGAGTAATTGGTTAATTTTTCTTTAAACTCTTTAACTGGACAAGTATATCTCGAAACTTAAATTAATTTCAGGAGAAGTGGCTTTAGTTCCGAATCCATAAGACCCAGACTCCTCTGACGAAGAACTGATGTTTCAGCAAGATGGTGCTCCTCCGTACTGTGCTGCCACTGTGCGTATATTTTTGGAGAAAAGAAGGGAAGGAAAGAACCTATCGAATAGCCTGCTCCGCTGGATTTCCGTTCGTGGGGCTACCTCAAATCGAAAGTATTTGTTGACAGGCAAAACAATCTGTAGGAGTTAAAAGAGAGGATCCGAAGAGAATTGTGTGCCAAAACTCCGGAAATGGTTGAAAACGTGCAAAGAGAGTTTATTGATCGCCTTGTATATTGTCAAGCCGTAAAGGGCCCACATTTTCAACCTTCATTTGATATGTTGTTCTGTTCGTTTTATAAACAGGTCTTACTTATTGATATGTTCAATCTTAATTTTTTCGATATTTGTTGAGTTTAGGTGTAGGACATGGTATATTATGAGACTTAGAATTCAATGCAAATTTCAAAAATGAAATAAAAAATAGATGTCTTCATTTGGAGAATTAAGTTGTTGGTCGTAACTTATATTTGTGCTACCCTGTATGCATAAATTTATTATAAAAAAAAAACACATTAAGAAATTAAAGTCGGCGGGTCTGAACGTTTTTCCAAAAATAACATCGCTGAATTTTAAATGAATTTAGACTTCTGGGACTCAGTGTATATATACCGATATATGTCTTTTAGAATTGAACCTCAAATAAAACTTTTCAAACAGAAGTTCTAGAGTATCTATACACACATTGCGAAAGTTAGATATTCTTTCATATACAAAAATGTTTTCCAGATGGTAAAAGTTTTATAACAGTTTTCATCCGTTCCCTAGGAGTCCAATCAGTCATTACTGTTCTCTTCAGGCGAAGTAGTTTTGCAATTCCTGCTGTTGCAAAATGAATGCGATGATCAGTGGCTGTAAGTTATCTCTGTGAAAAGAGAGCTGATGAACTGTGAATGAATCGGTGAGTGGTCTCGGTTTTACTTGATTTTATATTTTACTTTTCGAGCACGTGCTTCCAACACATTACATAACCAACACTTGTAACAGAGAACTGGCTTTATTATGGCCATTTCTCATTTGGCTACTTTCGCAAAAGCTTTATATTTTTATTACTACATAATAAAGTTGGATGCATGGCAGTTATGGTTTTAATAGGCCTTTTTAGTTTTAATAGTTTAAATATCAATTGCATATAAATAATAGATATTCGACTAAAAAATATAAAACAAATTATCTAAAATGTTTCTTATTATTTGACCAAAAGGACCGGTTGATATTCGGTGAAAAAGACCAAATGTTTTAGATTTGTATAGGAGAGTGGAGTTTGTTTTGTTTCTGAATTTAGCTTCTAATGAATATTAAATATATACCGATCTTTGCCGACCTATTGCAGAAGCTCCAGGCGTCATTTAGTGTAAATCCTCGTAAGCTGGACGAGGCACACCTAGGAATGGTCACTGAGAGAGTTTTAAAGGAGATTGCACAACACTATCTAGATTCATATGTGGATTCTGGTATTTAGTATTAATAGCGGTTTTGTTCAGGTCAGTACGATAAGCGGACGGTCTCTTATCGCATTCTTTTTCTATCACCTTTTTGCTAAAGTGCGTTCAGTGAGTGAATACGCATTTGTCATTAACCGATTATGGTCAAAATTTGTCTAGAATAAAATAGACAGCGGTCCTCAAACAATTTCTACTAATTTTAGATATATGGGCCGTAATTAAAATTTCAATTACAATTATTTATTTAATTATTTTTTATTTCATAACTATCTAAATAATAATAATAATTAGAAATTTTATTACATAAAATGTACATTTAATCGTCAATATCACTATCAGCACTGTTGTCACTGTCACTATCAGAAGTTATAATAATTGGCCTTATTTCATCAATGACCTGTTCCGAGTCAAAAGTATCTTGAATCAATTTTTCCACGTGGTCAATACATTTTGACCAAGTCTTTGGTCCAATTTGTTTTAAAGCTTCATTCCATAAATTTAAAATGCTTTCTTCGTTCGTCGTTTGACATGCATGCTTGTCATAGTAGTTTTTGCAAATTTCCTACACTAATTCAATACCATTAAATTCACAATGGTATGGGGGCAGACGTAAGACCTCGTGACCGTATTTTACCGCGAGAGAGTCCACTATGTAAGACTTATCCTTACCAGCAGTGCGTACTTTAATTTCGGATAACAAATCTGCTTTCAAAAACATGTGGTCGTTTTTTATTTCTCTGGTGTTTAGCCAGTTCCTCATTTCATCTTCGTTGGAACTATTGTTTGCATCTGGCAAGGATCCTTCTCGACTTCCGGCGTGTATTACGACATATCTTTTTCCATTGTCGGATGAAATCCTTGAATAGCAGTATTTTGACCCATCCTGTCATGAATATTTTGTTTGGTTTCCCTTCGCAAAAATCCATGTCTCATCTAAGAATACCACAGGTTTTGAATTCTCAGACTTTAAATTAGCTAGCTATTTCCTCAAAAACGACCACCGATTAGAAACAATGTGTTGTTGCTCACAAATAATTTTTCGGTTGTTAGTTTTGTGTTACCTAAACCCCAACTAATGCAAGACTAGTACGTCAAATGTCACATATTTCTCTGGTTCTGATTTTCTCAAGGATCGAGTCAAGAGTTACCACCTCTTTCTGTTTGTACATATCATAAATAACTCCTCGGATTTGACATTTAACTCTTTCTGGCAAATCATTGGTTTTCAAACTTAAACGGCGTTTTTTATTTTTATTTTTCTTTTTCTAAATTGTGAATATTTATCAGAGTTCTTCGTGATATGTCACAGGAATCCGCTGTTCGTTGTTATACTGCCACCGTAGATAATAAAGGACCACCATTTTTCTTCTCTTTCTTGAAATATTCCTCAACTTTTAAAATAAGACGTCTTTCATTCGGTGTACGAACATGTTTATCAAAAGCCATTTTAATATATCTGCTTTCGAACGTTACGTTAGCAAGTGAGACAAAAATAAGACAAACTAACCCAAATATATATAGTTCCGATAAGAACTATAACAAAAATTCGAGTAGAAAAAGCAGCGTGTTCTTTTAAGAAAGTACAAATTGGAGTTAAAATGTGATTTTGCAGCAAATTTAACTAAAATAATGGTGTATTCTGCACTCAAACCTACAAATTATGTGACATAAAACTCACTTTGCACCCAAGGTAAATAATAGAAATAATATTTTATTATATAAGCATATTAAAGCCAGTACTTTGTTTGTAGCCTTGACAAAGAAAATAAACATTTTCGAAAGTTTGGCGTAGTAGAAAAAGAGTTTTTTCTTTCAAGCCCAAACGCGACTGAATCCCCAAGAAATTATACTTGTTTTTCACGTAGTCAGTCAAGACTACTCTCCTGTTATTTATATGTATAGACTAATAAACGCTCTTATACAGGCCCGTACAAGATATCTTTAGAACGTTGTGGAGCCCGAGGCAACGTTATGAAGCCCGGCTGCGGGCTCCACAACGACCCCCGTGTATATAACAACCATTCGATTCCCCTTGCTTCCAATACCCCCCTGTCCAATTTTCTAAGGGGGCTTCACAACGAGCTTCTTATGCATTTACTTATACAAAAAGTTTGGATAATCTCACTGTAGAGGGCACTTTTATGTATAAGATTTATACACTAAAAATTTTTTATTTAAACATATCGTTTTCTGACCCTACACTTGACAACGCTGCTAGGTTCGAAAACGCGCGTAAAATATATTTTCATAAATATACGGTCGGGCTTTACAACGGTCGTAAAATATATTTTCATGGTTATACAGTCGGGATTTATAACGCGCGTAATATATATTTTCATGGATATACGATTGGGATTTACAACGAACTAAGTAGGCATATTTGGATAAAAATAAGAAAAACAGATTAGCATGTGTAAGAAAACGTTTTTAAATGCGGTAATTTGTTTTTAGTTTTATATTTATTACTATAATAGGTATATCAGAGGTATTTAACCCGATTTAAGTGATAATTTCACACCTGCCGTTTTAACTCAATCAAATACTCTTATTTTTATTTTGCGTTTCGAGTACTTCCCGCGATTTTCCAATAAAATCGAAAAATTGACAAATAGATTTTCTGCAGTTGGCGCCCTTAAAATAGAATATTAAAACTAATAACAGAGCAACTTTTTACCCTCTTCTAGGACTCCTGATCAGCTTGGTCGTCGTACAACGTTTTATTATTCTGGAACCAACATCAGTTTTACGCTACTAAATACAGATCTGGATTTTTTCAATTAGTTACCTCTGTCAATTGCTCGGCCAATTACCTTGGGCAATTGCTGTCCCTCGGGCCAGGGGCCCTCAGGCCAGACACTTTGTCCTCAGTAATTAAAACCCTTATAATTCGCTTGATGCATAAGATATTGTATGTACCATGGGCATTACTTGATGTCTATACCCTCGGGCAACAACGGGTAAATGCTACCGTCTTCTATATTGAGATCCCTTCTCCTGCTTTCCCATAGAGAGGATTCACGTTCACCTAGTCGCTGTTTAATGATTTCATTTAGTCTGTTGGCTTCAGCTTTTATTCGCGGATCCCCAGTCCGGTACGCTATGTTTTTAGCTCTATTTTTTCTCTGATAGCAGCCTTCAAATCCTCAGGAATGGACCCGAACCTCGAAAATGCAGACACCCTCGTGTCAGAAGCGCTAGAAGCGCTAGTCGGAGCCGCGTTAATGTTGTCAGTCAGTTTTCCGCCTGCTTGGTCTATTTGCTGCGGCCCTCGCAAGGGGGAAGCGGTTCCATTTCTTGCATTAAAGTTTTGTAACGCAACCAGTTGGTGCTTGTTGTAGTGTGGAAGGCTCTCCCCCTCTCGCAAGGATCCCCAAGCTCAATTACGACCGGGATGTGATCCAAGGTGAGTTCGTTCAGCTGAGATATTTGCTCTGTATTCTTCATCGCAAAGATGTCCAGAATCTCCGGCAGCCCACGCACAAAGACGTGAGTGTGAGTCTCCGGTGGAATAATGTGGAAATTAAAAATGTTAGAGTGATTAAACAGGGTAAGACCTCTTGCCTTTGTCATTCTATAACCCCAGACTCTATTTTTGGTATTAAGATCCCTCCTATTAAAGTTATCTTGTTATCAAATATTTTCTGCAAACAGTTGCCATTAAAACCATGGGCTACCGCAGGGCTACAGTAAACTGAACCCAGGTACACGCGCTTAACATTTTTCATGTTTATTACTACATAGGTCCCTTCAATGTGGACACAATCGGGACCTGGCTCTGTTTGGGAAAAATGTGCTTTTTTACCAGGATCACAGTTCCACCACGAGGTCTATTCGACCTGTCATTTCTGTGCACATTGTAATTTGGAAATGTGAATCTTTGACCCTTAAGCCATGTTTCCTGGACCAAAAGCACATCAATGCCATGCTCCTCGACAAAATCAATAAGTTCAAGTTATTTACCAGTGATCTTGTGGATGTTAATCTTAGCGATTTTGATAAAGGCAACTTCGGACTGCAGAGTCATCAGTTGGAAAAAAGCGCAATTGTTGCTAACATGTTTTTGACCTGCGTTTGCATCACTCTGATAAACTCAATCAAGAAGCCCTGCATTGTGGCTTGCAATGCTGTCTCCAGCTCTTTAGCTGCTGATGTTCCATTTGTGGCATTACTGTCAGGATTCGTATTCGTGCTGACGTCGTTAAAATTCCTCAGTTTGCTATTGTTCTGAGAGTTAGAGAAAAGAAAGTTACCTCTAGGAGGTAAAGGCCGCGGCCGTGCCGTCTCTAGTTGCCTCTGCCTTAAACTATGAGGGTGCTTTGGACATCCTTGGTAGTTGGCGGGGTGCTCACCATCGCAATTAGCACATTTTGCCTTATCGTCCTTGCTCCATGGGAATTCATATGAAAAGTGCGCCTGCGCACACTTTAGATACTTGACAGGTGCAGTGCATCTAAATTGTAAATACCCAAAGCGCTGGCATCTATGACATTGGAAAGTGGTAGCTCCTGGCTTTTGAGCTTCGACTTTAATTGACATATGGTAAAGATAGGCAAGATCATAAACGTTCTTCTGAGACTGCGGTAGGGACACCAGCACCAAAGGCATTTTGTTACCGCTTTTATTATGCCATCTTATGACACGAGAAAGTGTGAACCCCAACTGCCGCAGATCTTCTTCAATTTTCGATTCCGAACATGCCTCCAGGACTCCACGAAGCTCTTTTTCTTCTGGAACATAAAGGAGTGGTACGGCAGGTTGTTCGAGTCCAGAAAACAGATAATTTTATGATAGTCTGCGGGTGTAAGGGGTGAGTTTTCACTCCCTCCGCTACAGTTATGGCTCTCCCGCAATCGATATTATTGGCACTCAAATATCTTGCCACACTGCTGTACTTATTCTTATTTCGTATAACAATAGGAAGTACGCGTAGTCTTTTTGGGAATTCATCCGCCCCATCGCCAACTGAAACCGGTTTTTTGATATTATTGGCAGCATTTGACGTTTCAATTGTTAATATTATTTTGTGAAATCATTTGAACATTGGGTTTTAACACAGCCTCTGAGTGGTCAATTTTCCTCTGCTTTTCCAAAGTAACTTTTTGTTTCAGATACGTATTGAAAGCATTTTTACTAGATTTTGGTAGGTTTGGCCAGTCAGCGTCGATAACGGCTTTCTCATTCTTGACCAAATTGCCACCTTGTTTGGCAGGTAGCTTGCGAGTTCTTCGTCTGGAGGACCTCAACTCGCCTTCATCGGTACCCTCCGAACCGGACTAGTCCATATCGAAGGTATCTTTAATTATCGTGATTGATACATTATTTAGTCGGCTAATTGAAGTACCCTTGGCGTTATTCTTATCAATGAGATCGTTAAGGTTGTTCTAAAAATCTTTGTCTACTTCAATATTAATGGAGCTGTTTAAGTAAGAGTTAACAGTCGTGTCTATGTCTTTGTCTAATTTTACGTTAGGTTTTGTTAGATAGTCTAGATTGTCCTTATTATATACTGTTTATTCTCCAACACAAAGTCCCTTTTGGCTGCCTTTAACTCTAAAACTTGAGTGAGCCCATCCTCTTTAGTCTTCATTAGTTAATTTCTCCAGTCTACTCCTTTTCGTTTAGGATCTTCCTCCATCTCTGTCCCAATCTCTGCTCTAGATCATCTAGTTTCACTTCCAATTCTTGAATCTTTCTTGCTGAAAGTTCTTCTTCCTCGACATCTGACTGTGGCAAAATCGACTTCTCAGGAAGGTCTCCACCATGACCGCTTACTGAGCGCTCTTTAAATATTACTTCTTTTAAACATTTAATTCGCTACTCGAAAAATACGTTTTGTCACTTTTAACGTCAAAGTGACTTAACAATTTTTATTTAAAAAAAAATTGATATTTACCGTTAAACGAATGCCAGAGGTAATTAATTGAAAAAATCCAGATCTGTATTTAGAAACGTAAAACTGATGTTGGTTCCAGAATTATAAAACATTGTACGACAACCAAGCTGATCAGGAGTTCTAGAAAAGGGTGAAAAGTTGCCCTGTCATTAGTTTTAATATTCTATTTTAAGGGCGCCAACTGAAAATAATCTATTTGGCAATCTTTCGATTTTATTGGAAAATCGCGGGCAGTACTCGAAACGCAACTGTTTTTCTTTTTCTGGATTGTTTCTAACCCTTAAATTATGCAATATTCCCTCCATTTAATCTTCGTTTCTCTAACGGTTCGAGATTCCTGTAGTAGTGATAAACACATTTGTTACACTCTATGGACACCGTGTCATGCTTGTCAACTTTGGAAAATGGTGGCAGACACTGTTTGTAGGTACCTACCATTATTAACTTTATTTTTTTGAAATACAGACTGGAATTTTTGATTTCATATTTGAGTAGTTTTTGACTTTCCAAAATTGATGTGTCGCACTTGGCAGTAATTTTTTTGCTATGAAAGTAATTTGAAGTATTTTAAAAAGTGAGTAGGCATTGACTTTGAAACATAACAAAGTGTGTCTTGATTTTTTTATACCATCATCAAAATTTAAAATAAAAAATTGAAATCCCACTCTGTTGTCAGTTGTCGATTATTTTTGGTATTTTATTTATTGCTCTTTGTACAGAACGTCTTGCTTTGATGGGAATAGCATTTCTAGTGCGAATTTTTAGTCCTTTTTGTTATTTATTTCGTAAAGAAAAGTTTTTAGTGCTCCCCACAAATAGACATATAATAGTAAGGTTAGGCGATCACGCTGGACAGGGATTGAAAACGCCATTTTATACCCATTTTTAGAGCAATTCTATGCCTACTCTTTTAATTTTAAAAAACTTGAAATAACCCCTGCAGCAAACAAATTAGGGACAAGTGCGACACATTATTAGTGTTAGAATGTCATAAAAATCAAAAATTCAAAAATGAAAAAAAAATTCAGATCCGTAGGAAAGAAAAATAAGTTGATGTGAGTTGATGGCTGTATCTCAAAAACGAAACGTCGTATCTGACAAATAAAATTATTCTCTTGAAGAGCACATCTTAATATCTTGGTTTTTCAAAACAATTAATAATAATGAAGGTCGTAAAAAATTAAAACAATAATAGATTTTTCGGATACTCCGGAAGTAGTCGCGACCTATAAAATTTCTTGTATTTTTGCTACGTTAAAATAAAAAGTTTTCAACATTTCGCCAACTTGAATAGACATTAAGTGTGTACAATAAGTGGGAAATTTTTTATTAGTCGCACAACCGAATTGGAAATACAGACAAAAGTTGCTGCATGTCCGATAACTAAATCAGGTGCACTTAAAATGTTATGACTTGCTTTGTATCTTTATTACCTAAAATGTATTAAAATAATAAGTGTTAGAACCATAATCCTTCAATTAGTGTTTGCACAAATTCCATTTTTTACAATAGTTAAAGATTCTGTTTGATCAAATATTTTTAATTTTGGAATCGCTAAAAAGCAATTTTGATAACCTGTCCAGAGAGGTATTATAAGTGGGGTAGTGGTGATATTCAAAGTAGATGAGGGTAGTGCTTAAGGGGCGGGGAGGGTGGTACCTAAAATGCCTCACTTTTATTTTCCCGCATTTTTATACAAACGGTATTGTTTGGCTTTTTGCTATTTTATTTTGTGTAGAAAATATTGTAAAATGGTCACTCAGTATGTTAATCGTTAATCTTAACTTAATTTAATTTAATTATTCGTAATTAATCTGCATAGATCCACCTCTATAACCGCTACCATAAACGTACTACTTTAATGTCAAAGTAAATATCTGAAACTGCAAAAATAAAATAAAATATAAACGATGCACAAACAGGACTATAAGAAGCCCGACAATAAATGAACCAAATTTAAAGAATATTAACATTATTTAGAGTTTAGTGCTTAACCTTGAATCTAAAAATAGATTACAGTCTTAACTGCTATGACTGGTAATGGCAACACCGCTGGGTTTCACTACGATTCAGCTATATATATATTTTTATACAAGTGGGCTCCTTAACATCCTAAAGATTTCGTCTTGGGCTTCACAAGGTCAAAAATGTTGCTGCCGACAAAACTGTTGGGAATTCTTTACCCCTCTACTTTCCCCTCTATAGGTTATCAATGATTTTAATGCGATAGAAAAAAAGTATACACGCCTAAACCCCTTACAAGTCCAGGGCTCGGAAGCGGCCCATTCGTCTCCGGGCTCCATTACATACCCTGTATAGGTATATATATGTATATATACACACACATACCTAATATGATCTGAAGCCCACTACATTTCTTGGGTGAATGGAAGCCCGGTAATAGGGGCAAGAGACGAAGGTGTATATAAAATTTATATTTCATGTATTTAGCAAAGCCCGGAAATACATCACATTTACTACGAGTCCCAACTGTATAAAGTGTATAGACCCCATTATATTATCCGAAATCCTGCGGCGTTGCCGATCCCAGACATTTTTGACTTGGTCACACACAGAGAATATATATTCTATATATATTGTTTTTCTTTAAATATCACCATGCACCCTATGTATTATTGACTAAAATAAAATATCCTAAAAGTGGGACAAACTAAAATAATAACCCTCTACAGGGTGAATCATTTTCTGTTTTTGATATGCGGTGATATACGGTTTTGTAAATATAAAAACACCACTTACATTACATTTTTTTTTTCTTTTTGGCTTGCTATACGTTAAGTTTGTGTTTCTTTGCTAATTTCTTTTAGGATAGTAGAAATTATAGTATCCATCGATCGAAAAGTGGGCAAACATTAACACCTGATTGGTAACAAAGACTTTTATAACTGCTTACAAGTTTCGTTAATTTTACTTGTTCCATGCACCAATTACAAATTTTTTACTGGATTTTTAAGTTTTTTAACCTTGTGGTTTACCTATATTCTATATTCCTGTTATAATCTAAATACAAACTTTTAATAAAACAATTCAATTTTTTTTGCATCATTTAGTTTAGAATATCAAAAATATGAATTAGGGTACAAATCGCTTTTATTTGGAAATAGTTTTAAATCTACCCATCTTTTCTATTTAAAAAAATCGCTTATACTCGAACACTATTCTTGCCTATAAGAAGCAGGTTTATATCTGTACCTAGTTAGGTAAACATGATAAGTGCCTACCTATACACTATACAGTCTCTAAAAGGTCTGTACAAAATCTGAGCACATATCCCTGAGATCAAAATAAGGCGATTTAAAGCAACTTACCTTAGTTCGAAATTGTTCCGTTACCGAGATACAGGGTGGTAAAGTTAAAAAATAAAAATCCTTTGTTCTTCATTTAATTCAAAAAAAAATCCATACTCAATTTCTTCCTGCAAAACTTGCTTTAACTAACCCAAGTGAAACATTTTTTGCCGAAAATTTACTAATAGCGGAATTTTTTATTCAAAATAATTCAAATATTCCGATCCGAAATTGCTCCGTTTTCGAGATACAGGGTGGTAAAGTTAAAAAATATGTGTTCATCAAACAAGTAAAAAATCCGACAATTTTTGAATGTGACACTCTCAAATAAGTATCTAAAAAAAATACATTTTGCACTGCTAATTCACTGACCACATTTCATCCTCAAAGATAACAGCAAACATTTTTTATTCAGAATAATTTAAATATTCCGGTGCGGCATCGAACATTAGAAACCGAAATATCTCAAAAACGGCTTACTTTAGCGGATTTTCACAAGAGTAGCTTTTTTTGTTTTAAAATGTTCAGAAAATTATTTTCTTACCAAAAAAAGGAAAAAACTACACTGATAAAAAAATTATGGCCAAAAAAAGGAAAAACTACAATGATAAAAAAATTATGGCCATTCTAAAAAATAAGAAATGCATTGTGAAGAGCCTTCTAATGGCCACAGTGAAAAGGTGTCCATATTCGGGTTTCTCATCCCAAGAAACCCCCGGGTACCAAGTTTTAAAGTAATACGTTAAAAAATGTTCATTAATTTTAAAAAATTCGATTTTTATTTTTTAACTTTTCTACCCTGTATCTCGGAAACGGAGAAATTTCGGACTAAGGTAAGTTGCTTTAAATCGCCTTATTTTGACCTCAGAAATATTTGCTTAGATTTTGTACACACCTTTTAGAGAGTATACTAAAATATAAAAAAAAAATATTTTATTCGTAGTTATTTTATTAACTCTAACTTAATCATAGTCTGTCCGAATACCAGCAGTTACATTGCCGATTATTTTCCAAGTAAATTGAATTTATAAAAAAGGGGGTTTTAAAACTAAAATTGCATTTATTTGAGGTCCTTGGCAAGCAATATACAGGGTGGCGCATCGAAAACGAAACAGAGACAGTTACTGGCAGCTCAGTTCTTTTTGGAGAAACGCTCAGACCCGTCGATTTTCAAAATTGGCAAAAAATCATGTTATTACGTGCAGTCCCCTGGGCGGGGGTGGCACCACCCCTAAAATCTTAAATAGAAATGGGGGTCGAGTGATACCTTATTTAAAAGGTCTTTCGATTCCCTTTATAATGATGGAAGATTCATGTACTTGAGTTCAGTAGTTTTGGAGATTTATTGATTTAAAGCTTAAAGTAGACTTTAATAGGTACATCAGATTAGTTTGTACTACTTTCAGAAGAAATTTGAGTAAAAGCATTTACTTAATAAGTAAATGCTTTTTTTTCTTCACTACGCCCATGGTTTGTTTATCATTTTGGTGTTAAAAATAGCGATTGGGGCGTTTTTTGTGGCAAGAAAAGTTGTTTCTTGAAGAAAGATAAGAAGGGAATGTCTCGTACTTATTTTAAATAGGAATTTAGTACATAGTTTGCGATTGATTCGACCAAACTTTGTTGTTAAAATACCTTTTAACGCTTTATACATAAATTAACCATGGCATATTCCACGGCAGAAAGGGTTGAAGTTATCGAAATATTTTTCGGAAATAATCAGTGCGCTAATAGAACAGCACAAATATTTAATGAGCGACATGAGAACAGTAACGTGCATCGAAAATATGTTCTAGAACTTGTAGCTAAATTTCGGGAAACTGGATCAGTCGCCAATAAAAAACGCAACATTGAAAATCCCATAAGAAACAAAGCAATAGAAGTGGGGGTTTTAGGGCAAGTTTATGTAGTTCCTACGTTAAGGACCCGCAAATTGGATACTGTGTGTGGTGTTAGTCGACGTAGTATCCAACGGATTTTAAAGGCCCATAGTTTTCATCCGTATAAAATTCACCTTGTACAAGAACTTAATGAAGACGATTTTGATCGGCGATTACAATTTTGTGAAGATATAATTGAACGAATTATAAACGATAAACATTTTCTATTCAACACTTGCTTTCCGACGAATGTTACTTTTTCTTAAATGGCGTAGTAAATCGTCATAACTGCCGATATTGGTCCAATTCTAATCCCAGAATTTATCGCGAGGTACACACACAGCAGCCACAAAAATTAAATGTTTGGTCTGGTATTTTTGGCGATCATTTAGTTCGTCCTTTTTTCTTACCTGAAAATTTGACCGGTGAAATGTATTTGGAATAACTGCAAGGCGCCATAGATCCTGCATTAACAGCCATAATTGAAAATCAGAATGATCGGCGGTACATTGCGAATAGGTTGATGTTCCAACAGGATGGTGCCCCACCACATTACGCATTACGTGTTCGACAATATTTAGATCAGACATTTCCAGGTCGATGGATTGGTAGAAGCACATTGAATGGCCCCCAAGATCGCCAGATTTATCACCTTTGGAATAGTATATCTCTCTCGGCGAAAAATATTAGTGAATCATGTGTTGACTATCATGAAGATACAACAGCGGAGTTATTTGAAAATTGGCTTAAAACTAAATTATTGTAGAACATTCCACGAAATAGTGTCATTGTTATAGATAACGCTAGTTATCATAGTAGACAATTAAACAAAGCCCCTTCTTTAAAAGACACTAAAGCCAAAATTCAAGAATATATGTTTGATAATGATACATATTTTTATGAAACTATAGAAAGAACGACTTACTAGAAGAGCTTAGAAGTATGTTTGTTCAAAGAGAATATTACTGCGATGAACTTGCGAAAAGCGTATTGCGGCTACCGCCTTACCACTATATATTTCACCCTATTCAACAAATATGGCACCAACTTAAAGCTGGAATTCGTCGCAATAATGTTTCATCCATACTTAATTCTAGTGTATTAACTCTAATTCATGATGAAACTAAAAAAATTTCTGAGGTGAACCGGAAAAACTGTAAATAAAGTTACATTTGCATTAGGAATGCAACAGAAAGGTTTATTATTACTTTAGATGATGATAGCGATAGTGAAGTAGATTTAGTTGGTAATTTATTAATTAATATAATAATTTAGCATTATAAGTATAAGTGTAAGACCATAATTCTATTTTTATATTTTAAATTTAATAGACTTAATAATAAATAAACATCAATTTCATATTTATTTGCTGCTAAATTAAATACTTCAATACTATGTATTTTCTAAGACGGTCCTAGCTCAGTCGGCATTGTGTCAATACCCCTATTTAGGTAGAAATAAATAGGAGTCATTTGGTCAGTTTCTTATATTTGTGAATCCACTTTACACAGTGGAATACGATTCACTGTGTACCCAAGTCGGTTAAACCACTGTTTACACATCCCCCATGTTGTTTTTCTAGGAATATATTTTTAGTGTTTTGTCAAATAATGCAGTAAAACTGTAAGAATTAAAAAAAAATATCCTAAAGTTAGCATAGTAAACAGTTAAACTTTTAACTATTGCTTCGCAGCACTAGTTTTTTGTAAAAAAATATGTACTTTAAATAAAACTTTTACACTGACAAATCGACCTTAACCTCAAATACGTCTTTTCGCTTAAACTTCGATGTTAAGACTAGAGTCCAAGTTAAAGGTGATAAACTGTCGTCACGTTAAATATAAAATTTTAGTGTTGTGCTATTGGAAGACTGTACACTACTGTACAGCGTCACTGGTTTACTGTGTACACCTGATTCACTGTTAGCACCATGACCCTATATTAGCGATGATCTCAAGAGCATGATTAATTTTTTCTACTGAAGTAGCGATTTTAGAAGGAGAAAATGGAAAATAAATGTGGGTGTCATCAGCGTATTATTAAGAATCATAATAAGCTAGAAAGTCGGAGAAGTCAGATGTATAAATGGAAAATAGAAGGGCTCCCAAAATACTTCCCTAAGTCACGCCTCGTTTGACATTAGAAAGTAGGGAAGGATTGTTATTCGGTATAACATGTTGTGATCTGCTAAGTAAAATATGATTTAAGAAAATTCAAAACAATATCTTTCCAGCTAGAAAACGTAAGTTTAACATTAAAAATATCAAGACTTATGGTATCAAAGGCCTTGCTATAGTCAAACAATACAAGGCAGCTATACAGATTGTTATCTTGAGCCCTCAAGAGGTCATCTGCTATATTTGACGGAGTATTAACTTTACTATAATTACTACTGACCAGCAATGACTCTTTCAAGGATTTTTAATAAAAAGGGTTCAATGCTTATGGGCCTAAAATTCGTGATCAAATGGGATTGGTAGACGAGGTACCATAGAGTAGCCAGCAAGATCTCCCGACTTGCTCTTCTTGTTTTTTTCCTTTGCTGCCAAGTTTACAAAAGCCAGCCTGAAAGTAGTTGAGACCTCAAAAATAGAACAACACTGAAATGCATAACCACACAAACCTTCCTAAATTTTCGGGAGCAACTTCAAAATATACTTTATTATTGTCTTGCCAATAACGGCGCACATTTTAAACACTTAATAAAATAATTTGTTTAAAGTAAAGAAATTAGTTGCCTTACTATTAGATTTTTACACCTAAATGGTAAATCGATTACCTGATTTCAACACTCGTACCACTGGGTGGGTATTTGATGATTCAAAATAAGATTGGCTGGAGGTGAATACTCAAGCAGCATTTTTCTGACTTCCAGCTATAGTTTTACTAATCGCGACGTTGCAACACTTACAAATAATGTAGTCGATATATGACTTAAACACAGTAAGATGTAAACCGACGACAAATCGACGTTGTCCCAACCTTGTAGACCCGACACCAAAAATTTAGATACTAACCGACACCGACGTTGTTAAAACGTCGGTTACTGGCCAGCTATAAACAAGTACACTGGGTGCATGGACAACGTTGATACAACGTTTAACAGACTAAAAGGTTCTTGGTAAGTATTCAGTCGCTGCTATTTGTTGGATCGACATCGGTACAGCAGTCTTAGTCCTACTTAAAAGTGAGGTTTTGGTTTTGTTCTGTTCATTTTATTATTGATAATAATATGGAAACAAAAAAGCTACTTACATCTACTCGTCGCTACTTTAAATATTCGGCCACCTATTATAGGAGGCTAAAATTAGAATGGAAGAAAAAAAAAAGTATACACCATCGCACGATATATTTCCTCCTTCGGTAATAGATACAGAAATTCCATCTACGAAAAAAGAAGTCTCTTCTAAATTTTCAGTTTCAGATAAATATGACTCTGATTCTGTAACCAGAAAATGACATGGACATCGATGAAGATATTTCACCTATAAACACATTACCACCTGAGCGAACTACTGATGAGATTTCGGTTGGGGGAAAAATAAAGGAGCCTTTAAGGTGTTGGGCTCTTAAAAATAAAATCCTGCACATAGCAGTCAACCAACTACAGAGAGTATCGTTAACAGGTGGTTTAACTGATCTGCTCAGGGATAGTAGAACTCTTCTGCAGACGTCGGATACAGTGGTAATTAAGCAGATAGTCACTGGATAATTTGGGTAATATGGAATAAAAGAATATTTATAGAATATGCTATTTGATATTGACCAGTCCATTGAAGTGCATCTAAATTTTCATGTTGATGGTTTACTTATCAATGCAAGCTCGAAACACCAGTTTTGGCCAATTTTAATGAAAATTGCCTCGTTGCTAAACATTCCAACACAAATTGTAGCAATTTACTATGGTACAAGTAAGCCTCCCAGTCTCATTTCACAAAACAGATAATAAGCCGGCAAATCAATGAAAAAAACAATAAAAATTTACTGTGAACCACGGCCCACGGCAACCGGCCACAGCTGTTAAAAGTCAAAAAGTAACAAATGACCGCGAGTCGGTCAAGAAGGTGATTTTTTTACCGACCAGTCGGTTAAGGTCAACTGTTAGTGTATTTTTTTGCACAACCGTTCGGCAGCTGTCTACTTTATGCTGTTTACGTTGCATATATGACCGAAGTCTGAAGTGAGTAGAATGCTATTACAAATATTTTAACTTGCCGCGACTCCTGGTCTAAAGTAGGAATGTTTTAGGAATTCTTCCAACTACGCTATTTTTCAAACTTTATAAGGAGATAATTCGGCAGCCATTTGTTAAAACTGCTGCTTCTTTTTATTATTCTGGTTTATTTTTTTTTTTAAGAAAACGCAAGATAATGCTTTAAATAGTTATTAATTATGTAAAATAAATGACTGATTTACTGTTTTAACGAAAAATATAATTTTAAAAAATTTAGCACATTCCGAATAAATACTAATATTTTATTAATTATTACTTGTTGAGAGGCCTTTCCCGTTTTTAAAGCGAGCACATTCATGTTCATCAATAAAATTACTCCCGTTTGGTTTTTTAATCCATAGATCACTATATTATTTTCTAATAATATAAAATACCTACAGACCTTTCTCCGCGGTTTGCTTTCTAGTCATCTATTTCTATTGAATGTAAGACAGAATTTAGTATTATCCAATCTTAGTTATTTTATTTTTACTAGAGAAATACCAACAAAACTTTAGTACAGATAAATGTAGCACGCCAGACTTGCGTCGACCAGATCTGTCGGAAATAGTGAATAATATGGCCAACGTCAACTCGACTCAAAATTTGATTACGATAAGTGAACTATCAAGTTGGATCCGACGTCGTACCAATCCATATTTGATTGACCACATTGGTGCAAAAGTGGGTCGTAGCGTCGACGGACTGACGTTGTATATTAACGTCGTGGTCGCTTACAACAACGTTGTAACAACGTCGGATTGTTGCTTGGGTAGTAAAATTCTATCAAATATGAAAATATTAAACTTCCCTTACGATATTAAAATTTACGTGTTTTTCAACAAATCTTATTTTCCTTAAAATCAAGAGATATTTAGGTTAGTTCGTTTTAAAAAGAGCCCTGTATAATAAGAATAAGCTGCAATTATTGCGTAAGCACCTTTTTCATATAAAACTAAACTTTACACCTAGGTATATGCGGAGAGTGTGAACAAGAAGATGAGACCATCAGACATGTCCTTTGTGACTTTCCTGTTCTCTCATCCAATTATAAAGTCCCTGCTTAAGGCGATTACTGGCCTACTTTGACAGAGATAAGGTAAAGTCAACTTTGCGACAACTAGTCGAGCTGAGAGAGAATTTATTATTTCTTAGAGACATTTCTTGGTAGCAGGAGCTTCATATATACAGTGTGTACATAAACTAAGGAACAAATTCATTATTTAATAATCTAAAAACATTTCGTAAAAATTCTCGGACACCTATATATATTTTTAATTGCGCATATTTTGACATATAAATTTATTATACAGAGTAACTCATGTAGTAGATATGACATTATCGACGACTTTTTTAAATGAAAACCCCTATATTTTAATTCAGATCTGTAATCTCCAAGAACAGCTGAATTCAAAAACATTTTTTTTTATGATAAGGCACAGCACTGCAGGATAAATCTTTTATGGCGCTCTGGGAGCGGTGCGTGTGCACAGGAAACGATTCACGTTGGTCTTGAATCTTTGAAGATTATAGTCGTTGGGAAACACGATCTCAGGGAGGTCGTTCCAGAGTGATGACGTTCTCCGGATGAAAGAATTTTGAAACAGTGTCGTTCGAGGGACACTAAGCTGAACCACGTACTGGTGGGCTGCAGTGGCTCGTCATGTATTTCTACCATGCACCGCTCTGGGTGGTATCAAGCGGGCAACCTCAGTTGAACACTTGCCATGAAAATATTTGCAAAATAGACTCAAGTCGCCAACCTGCCTTCGATGTTCAAGGCTTTCCAGGTTGTTTGTCAGACTATAGTCACCGATCAAGCGAATGGCTCTTCTTTGAATGGAATCTAGCAATCTCAGGGTATGTTTAGGAGCAGAGCCCCAAATATGCGAACAGTACTCCAGCGATGGTCGAATTTGGGCTTTATAGACCATCAAAAGTTGTTGGGGTGTATAGAGGTTCTTTGTTCGGAAAAGTACTTCAAGCATCTGCGAGGCTGCCCTAGCAATGGCCGCAACGTGGCTATGCCAAGACATATGACTATCCAAATTAATGCCCAATAAATGAATTGATGAAGCCAAGGTGATCGAGTGTCCCGCCATAACTATATCCTGTTCTGCAACATTAACTTTTTTAGAGAAAACTGCCGCCTGGGCCTTTTTAGCGTTAAATTCTACTTGGTTACTGTCACCCCAAGACAGAATTGCTTCCAGGTCTTTGTTGAGATGTGAGACCTCTTGCTGCCTATAGAGATGTGCATTAGCAGCCGATGTCCGAGCATCCAAAGTAAAAGATGAAACAAGTGTGCTGTCATCAGCAAAGCTATATATAGGATTTTTAGTTTTTTCCAAAATATCGTTAATGTAGAGTAAGAAAAGGGTGGGCGACAATATAAAACCTTGAGGGACTTCGGCGTTGATGTTAAATGTGTCTGAAAGAAATCCGTCTATCGCCACTAGCAGAGAACGGTCTTTAAGAAAGCTCGACAGCCATGAACAAAATTGAACCGGCATTCCGTATGCTCTCACTTTAGTTAGGAGCCCCTCATGCCATACTCGGTCAAAAGCCTTGGAAATGTCCAGTGCTTAGGGCCTGAAATTAATGGTTTCATAGCTACAGGGTAGAACAAATAATTTTATTTAAGATACATTTTTCCAAAAGTAGGCTTATTTGCTGTTATGTTCTTTTTTAAGTAGGCTTATTTGCTGTTTTGTAACTATGGTATTTAGATAATGACATGATGCTGTCATTATATTGAATTTTTCTAGTAAGTTTAGTAGGAGTAATAAAATTAATTTTAATATTTAGTTACTATGGGTTTATCACCCACACAAAGAATAGAAATTCTTATGATGATTGGATATGGTGATAGGATTTGTACCCACCAAGAAGTTTGCATTTTGTTCAACGCTAAGTACCCAGAAAAACCAATCACTGGATCAACTGTGAATAAACTTCAAACAAAATTTCGAGAAATGGGTTCTGTGGAAGATCTTCCCAGGAAAGACCGTCCAGCTATTCCGGATGATGAAAAATTAAATATTTTATTGGCTATAGAAGAAGATCCCCATAACAGCGTCCGCCAGATTGGCATAGATCATGAGGCGGCTGCTATGACCGTTCATAACCTATTAACGGTAGAAAGATGGCACTTGTTTAAAATCCGACTGGTTCATGAGTTGAACAAAGATGATCCAGATCGTAGGATGGAGTTTTGTCAAATATTAATGGAAAGATGTAACGCAGATCCTTTGTTTGTTGAAAATATCCTATTTTCGGATGAATCTACTTTTAAATTAAATGGTGAAGTAAACCGGCAAAACTGTAGATGTTGGGCACAAGAAAATCCCAGGTGGATGTGTGAGCATCATACTCAATATCCTCAAAAAATTAATATTTGGGCGGGTATAGTGAAAAACAAATTTATTGAGCCATATTTTTTTAACAACGACGTATACGGGCTAAATTACCTTAAGTTTCTTTAAGACTTTCTTATTCCTACGCTAGCTAACTTATATCCGAGTAGAGATAATCCTGCTATTCTAGATGAAAATTTGTGGTACCAACAAGACGGCGGACCTCCACATTATGAAGCAGTAGTGCGCCATTATGTCAATCAAGTTTTTCCGAACAGGTGGATTGGAAGACGTGGGCCTACTAAATGACCGCCTAGGTCTCCAGACCTTACACCACTGGACTTCTTCTTGTGGGGTCACCTGAAAAATGTTGTTTATGAAATAAGACCTGCCAATATTGACGATTTAAAAAATCGAATAACAACAGAATGCAGGAATATTTCAGAAGAAACCATAATAAAAGTTCAACAAGAGTTTACTGATCGCTTGGGGTACTGCCAGGCACAAGAAGGAGGACAATTTCAACACTTCATAAAATAGCTTATTTCATTTTTTTAAATTTTTAACTTTTAAAATATTTTTAAGAGAATATTTTTTTTACCCTGTAGCTACGAAACTATCAATTGTAGGACTTAAGTGTGTTATGTTTTTGAAATCAGCTGTTCTTGGAGATTACAGATCTGCACTAAAATAGAGGGGTTTTTATTTAAAAAAATCGTCGATATTGTCATATCTACTACATGAGTATAATAAATTTATAGGTCAAAATATGCGTAATTAATAGTATATTATTAACTAAGGTTTAGACAGCCATCATTATTGCCCGAGCGAGGGATTTAAGACGCGAGGGCTATAAGCTGTCTAAACCGTGGTTAATATAATATTTTTTCCAGTACTACAAACATTTATAAGACATTTATCTTTATAGTATTATTAATTATAAAAAATTATAGGTAGGTATAAGTATATTTTGTAATCAAGTTACCTGCGCTTTGGAATTGGCAAAATATTTTGTTGTTTTGTCAGGTGGCGTTGTCAATGTCAATTTTTGTTCATTTATGTCATCAGATTTCACGAGTTTTCCGTTTTTTTAAATGAGCGAAGAAAATGTTAGTGATATTATTATCTATACACCTCCAGAATTAAGGATGGAAGCAGAAAAAATGTTGATTGTATCTATCGATATTTTACAATATCAGGCGTCTCTAATAATCTAATATGTATTGATAATTATCTGGTTGCCTAACCACAAGAAATGATGTTTATGAATTCATGTTGTAGAATCAAAAAATGAAGTTACCTGCGTTCAAATAGATTCTTGAAGATCGGTCAATAATGGATTTCAATGCCTTATTATTGACCATGGTCAATAATAACTTATAAGGTAGAGAAAAACGATTTCTAACGTTAATAATCGGTCAATAACGGCAATGTTATAGGTTAGTAGTGGAAAAAAATTGTTATGCACGTGCCCAAGGATTTTTACAAAATTTTTTAGATTATTAAGTAATTAGTTTCTTCCTTACTTTATGTACAGGGTCTTCCAACGAGGACTAAACGAACAGGGGCTCATTTTTGAGCTTCCTTGTATTTAAAGAAAAATCCAAAATAGCCAATCGATGTACTATTTCCTGCAGAATTCAAAAATGAAACCAAAAATTTATTTGAACCAGAAACAAAAGAGTTACGCTATGGATAAGGTGTTTTTAAATGGAACATAGTTTTTTTTATACGATTTTTGGAACGAGTGATTTTTTTTTTGTCCCTTCTGATTAAAATATTTAATATTGTGACAGCTATTTTTATTAAATATTAGTGTTTTATCCAGTATAATTTAACTTTAACCTGTTTGAAACATACACTAGGTAATAAAGGTATAATCACCTTTGAATCCTTCAAAGTCAAAAAATTTGACAAATTTACTATAATATTGCCGAAATGAAATATTCATTAGATGAGAGATTGCAGATTGTTATCTTGTTCTACAAATGCCAAGAAAATGCAAGAGAAGCAAGGAGAAGATTTATTGCAAATTTTCACAGAAATATATCCGTCAATACTATTCTAAGGATAAAGAACCTATTTGAGGAAAATAAAACATTACATGACAGAAAAAGAAATCCAACTCTATACTATTTAAAAAAAAAAAAAACATTAATAATTTAATTGTTCAATGTGACCTCCGTTGTTCTTGAAACATGTGCGATAACCTCTTTGTAGCCTTTCCAAACTTGCTGTTATACTGTGATTTTCCTGGTTAAGGCGATTTATTTCATTCACAATTTTCTGCATGATCTCTTCAATATCGTGGTTTCGCTGCTTGTATACCACGTTTTTTAAATGGCCCCAAAGAAATGTGTCTAATATTGACAAATCGGGACTATTGGGTGGCCAAGCATAGGTTCCATTTCTACCAATCCATTCTTCATGGCGTCCGTTTAAATATTGAGTAACCTCACGCACGGCATGCAGAGGGGCCCCATCATGTTGCCAAATTAAATTTTGATATTCTTCCAATGGTAAATCTTCCAAAAAGTTCAGGTCCATAAGATATTTCTGAATAAATTAGGGTCTTCGTTTTCTTTCCGAATCACAATTTGGGAAACAAATTGGGAGCGCAGTTTTTGTGCCGGTGTTAGATGTTGAAGTGGAAGGATATGATAAGACTTAAATTCATGATTTCTTAAAGTCCTGTGAACAGTTCCTTGGGTAACTCTTCTGCGTCTTACACCGCCGCCGTATTGAACGTCCCGAACTGCGTCCGAAATTGACTTGGTTGGATTCAGTCGAAAATAATTCACAATGGCACGGTCTCGATTTCTATTCCTTTCTGGATTTCTTTTTCTGTCATGTAATGTTTTATTTTCCTCAAATAAGTTCTTTATCCTTAGAATAGTATTGACGGATATATTTCTGTGAAAATTTGCAATAAATCTTCTCCTTGCTTCTCTTGCATTTTCTTGGCATTTGTAGAACAAGATAACAATCTGCAATCTCTCATCTAATGAATATTTCATTTCGGCAATTTTATAGTAAATTTGTCAAATTTTTTGACTTTGAAGGATTCAAAGGGGATTATACCTTTATTACCTAGTGTATGTTTCAAACAGGTTAAAGTTTAATTATACTGGATAAAACATTAAAATTTAATAAAAATAGCTGTCACAATATTAAATATTTTAATCAGAACGGACAAAAAAAAATCACACGTTCCAAAAATCGTATAAAAAAAGCTACGTTCCATTTAAAAAACACCTTATCCATAGCGTAACTCTTTTGTTTCTGGTTCAAATAAATTTTCGGTTTCATTTTTGAATTCTGCAGGAAAAAGTGCATCGATTGGCTATTTTGGATTTTTCTTGAAATACAAGGAAGCTCAAAAATGAGCCCCTGTTCAGTCCTCGTTGGAAGACCCTGTACAGGGACATTTTTTTAAGTGTCTCACCCGATTGGCGATTTTTCTGCTGACTATAATAAAAACAAATTACATATTTCTCAATGATTTTCGATAAGGAAGCCGAATTTATTGTCAATAAATACATAGATTTACAAATTTGACAGATGAGACGCCATTTTGAATTTTCTTAAACGGCAACACTCATAAATAATCACACGATTGAATTGCATTTGGCGATCCGATTCTAAAACTATATAGTTGTTGATAATTTGATTAATTTGTTTTATAGTGACATAATTTTTCGTGAGCAAGCGATCTACGTTATAGTCAAATCCGACAGATGTATCTGTCACTTTTTGAAACTGTAACAAAATTAGGGATTTCAGCTTAGAAGGTCTATTTATTAAAGGGGTGAGACACTTAAAAGACAAAATCGATGGAGGCAAATTAGGAACCCCGCATTTCCGAAACGGCTGAAAATAAGTATCAACAACTATATAGTTTTAGAATCGGATCGCCAAATGCAATGCAATCGTGTGGTTATTTATGGGGGTTGCCAATTAAGAAAATTCAAAATAGCGTCTCATCTGTCAAATTTGTAAATCTATGTATTTTTTGAAAATTTATTATATTTATCGAAAATCATTGAGAAATATGTAATTTGTTTTTTCTAATTTTGTCTCGAAAAATAGATATTTCGAACGCGCTAGCGAGTTCGAAATATATCCATTTCGAACTCCGAATTTTATTTTTTAAAAGTTGGCATTGGTTATATTTAAATGTTTTATTCTGTTGACGTCTGACGTTTCCTGTTATTGTTATCCATGAGAAAAGAAAGTTTTCGGGATTTCTCTGGTAAAAGTTGATTTATCGTTTTATTAGCAATATCCCTTAACTCAGGGGGAGTTAAACTTAGATTATCATGCTCCATATTTTTTTAATTATAATTATGAACAACTCTATGAAATATTAAATCACAAATTTCGTGACAATGACACAAAGAAAATATTATTTATTGTCAAGGCTACTATGATAAAAAGAAATTTAGAGTATTACCAACATAGAATTTAGACACACAAATTTACAAAATTTGAAGGGTTGATTTTCTTTTTAAATATGTATTTTCTTATTGAAAAAAATACAAAATAGAAAAAATAGTATAAAGTACGTGTTTTATAAAGCAGTTAGAGCACTTGTCCCGTTAAAAAACTCGCCGCAAGCGGCTCGTTTTTTAACATGGACGCGTGCTATAAGATGATGCTTTATAAAACATGTACTTTAATATACTATTTTATTATAGTCAGCAGGAAAATCGCCAATCGGGTGAGACACTTAAAAAAATGTCCCTGTACAGTTAACGACATTTAATTTCGTACACTAAACTGTGACACTGTAAATGCAACTTTTTTACCTTTATTACCTTTGTAACGTGTTAATTGTTATCATGATATCTGTCAAAGTATTGTCATCATCTTATTTGATTGAAGGAATGCCTCATTTAAGTATTATCGAAAAAGCAAGAATAATATGTTTAGAAGAAATAGGGTGGTCTTATGGAAGAATAGATGATCATTTTAGAGTACCTATGAAGAAGACGGAAATTTGGTACAGTATTTAAGGCTTCATCCAGAACGTGAAATGTTCCGAATTAAGAAATCGAGCAGCTGCATCCAAACCATTTTTAAAAAATAGTGATAAGGAACAAAGAATTGGTTTTGCTATGCAATATTTACCAGAAAATGATTTTTTTTTGGCAAAATATAATTTTTTCCTATGAGAAGACTTTTCAGTCTATATATAATAGAAGGATTCGAGTATATAGACCACCAAATTCCCGATATGATGAGAAGTATACTTAAAAAAAGCAAACCAGTGGATGTTTCTCGGTTAATGTGTGGGCATGGATAAGTGTTCACGGTGCAGGTGTATGCTTGAATATTGGTGGAACATTAAACGGTAATATATAGGTATGTTGAAAAAATAGTCCATACTTTCAGTGGAGTTAATGTAATATAAAATAAAACAATGCAGTCTCCCTCCACAGTTTATTAAACTGTGGAGGAAGACTGCATTGTATTATTTTATAGTAATATATATTCTCAGATTTTGGAAAATGTTTTTCTTCCTTCTGCAGCGATAGTTTTTGAATTAAATAACTTTATATTTCAGCAGGATAACTGCCCTGTGCATACTGCAAGAAATGTAGGTAACTGGTTAAGAGAAAACAACGTAAAAGTCTGCCTTGGTGCTCAAGAAGTTCTGATTTGAATCCAATTGAAAATGTTTGGGGATTGATGGTAAAATAAATGTATAAAATAAACTTTAAACCACAGAATAAAATAGAGTTATTTGATAAAATAGAAGAAATTTGGGAAGGGCTAACTCTGGATTACACCAGAAGTATTATTTTATCAATGCCATACAATTATTTACAGCTATGTATATAGATCCAGTTATAAGCAGCAAGGTGAGAAACCCGTTTTACCCAATTTTTTTTTAATTGGGTTATGTATGGGTGGAGTGTATGAATTTATATGTCGTTAACTGTACACACTGTATAGTTTTTATGATATTGCCAAAATTAATTAAATTGTTTGCGGAAACGGTTTATAAAACATTACTTTATTTATATTAGTTCGTGCATTTCGTCTGCAAGAGAAACTTTACACGAATTGCTATTGTGAGATATTAAATTAAAATATAATGCAGGGACGTGCACCTACTGCTTTCATAAGAAAAGCAACTATTTATTTCTAATTTTCAAACGAAATCTTGCCCTGTATGCCTCTTTGACTAGCGCAATATAAAGCTTCTTATATTAAATACTGCCCTTCGGTGCTGATTGGCGGGCAAAGCTGTCTGTTTGGTTGTGTACGATAAATCTTCGAGATGGTTATCGGTCTGCAGTGCTGGGTTTCAGGTTCTCTTGACTTACGGCCCAACCACGCGCTTTTTAAAATATAACTAAACCGATGAAATATCTAGTTTACCCTCCATTGATTCGGCAGTCTATCGCGGTTTTTCGATTTATGAAACTAGGCTTCCACGAGAAAATCTATCTAATTATTGTTTTTGTGAGAGTTTGTTTACTTTTGTACTTTATTTTTGAGTTTTTCTTTATTATTTTGTAATGCAATGGAGCAACAAAATGCTTTGTAAATACATATGCGAGATGTTGCACGTGGCGACACCTCGTAGCAATCGAGCTATCCATCCAACTAGACCAGCGAGGTCTTAGAGAAGACCAAACGCTGGAATGGAACCCGCCTAAGCAGGTATCTAATGTCAGGCGGCGCTGAAAGCCAATCGTCGGTTTCTGTGAACCGAAAACATGACATAAAGAAAGATGTTTGTTGTCCCTTTTGTTTCCGTCAGACCCAATCCTTGGATGCGTTTCGCCGTATTACGGCTCATCGGCAAGGCTATAGAGTCTGACGAAAAGGAAAGGGATCTCACAGTGTTTTCAACACATAATGTATAAATACATATGCGAGATGTTGCAGCCGTAATACGGCGAAAAGCGTCCAAGGATTGGGTCTGACGAAAGAAAAGGGACAACAAACATCTTTCTTTATGTCATGTTTTCGGTTCACAGAAACCGACGATTGGCTTTCAGCGCCGCCTGACATTAGATACCTGCTTAGGCGGGTTCCATTCCAGCGTTTGGTCTTCTCTAAGACCTCGCTGGTCTGGTTGGGTGGATAGCTCGATTGCTACGAGATGTCGCCACGTGCAACATCTCGCATATGTATTTATACATTATGTGTTAAAAACACTGTAAGATCCCTTTCCTTTTCGTCAGACTCTATAACCTTGCCGATGAGCCGTAATACGGCGAAACGCGTCCAAGGATTGGGTCTGACGGAAAGAAATGGGACAACAAACATCTTTCTTTAAAATGCTTTGTGTAAACTTAGCACATAATTATATACCGAGTTTCCGTTTAAACAAAAGCAAAATATAAATGCTAAGTATAAATGTATATTTTTTTGTATCAAATCAAATCAAATCAAAATATGCTTTATTGTCATAAAGTAATATTCTTATTGACAAAGCCTTTTTTTTAATTAAATTAGCAATAAAATATAATAATATAGTAAAACTTAAAATATCGGAATAAAAAAAATGCAAATAATTATGACAGAGTATCAGCAAAATATTCATCTAGAGTCTAGAGTATAATAAGTTTTTCCGATAATAAATTTTTAACATTTTTTTTTTAAACATTTTAAAATTTGACATTTTCTTAATAAAATCTGGAAGATAATTAAAAATTTTTTTAGAATCATAAATTATGGATTTCTTTACAAGACTTGAAGAAGGAATAGGTAAACATATATTAAAGGTTTGTCTTGTATTATAAGTATGTGAATTAATACTATTTCTATGCTTTTTATGAATTAAACAAACTGTTTCCAATATAAAAATTGAAGTTAGTGTTAAAATTTTTTGTGAGATAAATAGAGTTTTACAAGAATCTCTAGATCTAGCTTTGCACAAATATCTGATAGCTCTTTTTTGTAAAATAAAAATTGAATTTAGAAGATAATGGCTTGAATTTCCCCAGAAACAAATTCCATATCTGAAAAGAGATTCTATTAAAGCAAAATAAACATTTCGAAGAACCGCCATATTCATTTCATGAGAAAGTACTCTCAGGGAATAACATCCTGAAGCTAATTTTCTACATAACTTTTTGATATGTTCATTAAAAGAAAGATTTTGAGTAATATAGGTTCCTAAAAATTTTATAAATTTGGGGTTATTAATTATGCGATTGTCAAAAATTATATTATTAAGTGAACATTTAAAAGTTAATATATTTGTTTTAGTGATATTAAATTACAGCAGATTAGAGTCACACCACTTTTTAACATTTAATATAACTTCAATAATTATTTTAATTAATTCAATACAATATTTACTATGCTAAAGTATTGTTGTATCATCAGCAAATATGGTAAATTTGCCATTTATAAAAATTGACGCAAAGTCATTTATATAAACTCCCGGACAAAAAAAACCGGCACCCTGAATTTTTTGCTAACTTTGATGCTTTATAACTTCTTTATTTTGAATCCGATTTTTACAGTTTTTTTGCAATTTAATAGATAATTTAATTAGGAATGCGCTGAACTTTTTTATTTATGGGTCATGTTTGATAGGGCGATATTATACCGATTGACCCAATGTGAGTTTTTTCGTCCTAAGTTTTGAACACTCTGTGGAGTTATTGAGGATATTATTTTTCATACTGTCAATTTCAGAATAAAGCTACATGTATTCCTAACATTTTCTTTTTTTGACTCATTACGATATCTCTCTTTTTAAAAGAGATACGATTTTTTAAATAAAACTCTGCAAATTACATTATTTTATTAGACCACCAGTCATTGTTAAATTGAGTCAACTTATGTAATTGTTATAAGTATTTGACAGTGATAGCCTTCATAATAGTTATAATAATTATTGGTGTCAGCATGGTGTTAACTACAACAGACGTAGTAAAAATAGTTGCGCTAATAGAAGCCGGTCATAATAAAAGTTATGTGGCTCGTACGTTGGGATTTCCAAGGGCCACAGTTCAAGATGCTTGGAATAGGTACTTGGAAACAGGGAATTTTACTAGACGACAAGGATCTGGAAGAAAGAGAAAAACAATTGCAGCTGACGATCGCTTCCTTGTGGTAAGATCCTTAAGGGAACGAAGAGCCACTTCCGTGGTTTTAAAAAATGAGTTGCGAATGACACGTGGAGTTAATATTAGTGACAAAATAGTTAGGAGTAGGTTAAACGAAGTTGAGCTCCGTTCACGTAGACCGGCAAAAAAAACACGACTACTTCGGCATCATCGACGAGAGCGGCTACGATTTGCCAGAGAACATTTAAACTGGACTGTCGAGCAGTGGAGTAATGTTCTCTTCACAGATGAGTCGAGGGTTTGTCTTCGGTCACCGGATGGTCGTAAGCGTGTTTATAGGAGAGCAAACGAAAGATTTGCTGAATGCACCATAACAGAGATAATATCTTATCATGGTGGTTCCGTTATGGTGCGGGCGGGTATTTCAGCTGATTCGCGAACTGAAATGATATTTGTGGATAATGGAGCACTAAATGCACATCGGTACATTGAAGATATTCTTCAAGAGGCAGTAGTTCCATTTGCTCTATTAATCGGTGAACAATTTATACTAATGCATGATAATGCTAGGCCACATGTTGCATGGATAGTAAATGAATATTTGGATGAGGCTGGTATTCGACGGTTAGATTGGCCTGCATGTAGTCAGGATTTGAACCCAATTGAACATTTTTGGGATAAGTTGAAAAGAGCTGTTCGTCGTCGCCCTATGCAACCAGGTACTTTACAGGAGCTGAGGATAGCACTTTCCCAAGAATACAATGTAATCCCTCAAGAAAGAATCGTGACACATATTCAGTCATTACCTAGCAGAATGCGTTCTGTTATTGAAGCCAGAGGAGGACATACACGTTACTAATTTGGATTAAACTTTAACATTGTTTTAAAATTAATTGTTTTAATAAAAAAGGTTTTATAAATAGAGTTTTATTTAAAAAATCGTATCTCTTTTAAAAAGAGAGATATCGTAATGAGTCAAAAAAAGAAAATGTTAGGAATATATGTAACTTTATTCTGAAATTGACAGTATGAAAAATGATATCCTTAATAACTCCACAGAGTGTTTAAAACTGAGGACGAAAAAACACACATTGGGTCACTCGGTATAATATCGCCCTATCGAACATGACCCATAAATAAAAAAGTTCAGCACATCCCTACTTAAATTATCTATCAAATTGCAAAAAAACTGTAAAAATCGGATTGAAAATAAAGAAGTTATAAAGGATCAAAGTTAGCAAAAAATTCAGGGTGCCGGTTTTTTTTGTCCGGGAGTTTATATTAAAAATATTAGTGGACCGAGAACTGAACCTTGAGGTACTTCACAATCAATTTTATTACTTTTTGATTTCTCACCATTTAACAATACTAGATGAGATCTTTTAGATAATTATGATTTAAACCATTTAAAATGATAAATGTTGGGTTAACTGGTAGCAAAGATGTTTTCTCGGTGTTACCGTATGGTAACGCTAGGCCAATACGCTATCGAATTTTGTTTTGGTTTGCCAATGGTGTTTATTATTTTAGACGTGGTTTCACATTGCAAGAAGCTCTGGATCTGGTCTGTTCGGAGGACGTCGACGCTATTTATGTTGAGCCACCAGATTCTAATATATTGACCAACGAAAATCCGGAGATGAGGATTCTGGGGGCACCACTGACCACCCCTAGGGACGCCAACTAAGAGCTGCAGCAGAAGTAAAAATTGTACGTGGGGATACTGTTGCTGAGTCAGGACCTTCAAACAACAGTGCCTCACTGTCAACTTCATTAAAATCTAAAAAAGACTATTAAAAACTATAGCTGGATTCATGGTGAAACGCAAACAAGAGAATTTTCTGAACCTGATTTCTCTAAATATGAAGAACTCACAGCTCTTCAAACCTTTGAGCAGTTTTTCGATGATAAAATATACAAATTTCTTATTGAAGGGACGTCTAGGTATGCACTATTTAAAAATTTGCCCAACCCTAAGGTTTCCATTGAGGAGATGAAATGCTTCATAGCGATACTTATTGTAAGCGGCTACTTGGTACTACCAGGAAAAAAGTATTATTGGGAACTGGAGGATGACATGAACAATGCCATGGTAAGCAAAGCAATGAGACGGGATCGATTTGTTGAAATTATGCGCTTTATACATTGTGCCGATAATTCAAATCCCGATGCTGATGATAAAGTGTGGAAACTTCGTCCGCTTATAAATAGACTAAAATCAAAGTTTATAGAACATTATCAGCCAGAAAAACAAATGAGTTATGATGAAAGTATGATAAAGTACTATGGGCGACATCCATGTAAACAATCAGGTTCAGAAAATTAAGTAACGAATTGCCATAAGAAGCAAAAAATGGTGGTGGCCAATTTTTAGCTGGTTTATTGATGCAACAATTACCAATGCATGGCAAATTCACAAAAAATCTGGTGGAAAACTGACACAGCTTGAATTTCGAAGGGATATTGCCTCGACCTATTTATTCAAAATCAAGTGTCTCATTGAACAGAATTTCCGATAATGTAAGATACGATGGAATGAATCACTTAGTTATTGAAACACCGGGAAAAAAACGAAGAAAATTCTCGTGCGAGGACTGCTCTTCAGCAAATAACGTTTTTATTAATATTCTTTAAATTTAAGAATACATCTTAAGCGCTTTTGTAAATTTTAGGTTTTTGAATAAAAATTAAACCTTAAAGCCTAGCGCTACCATATGGTAACGGCATTTTTTTTTTAATTGGCAAATATTTAAACAAAAAGTAGTATCAAATATCCTTGGATACGACTAGACGAATATAAATTTAAGTTTATAATCAAAAAATGTTACAAGAAAAACTTCGCCTTTTAAGGGTTTTAATAATATATCATGGCTAACACAATCAAAAGCTTTAAAAATATCACAAAATATTGCTGCAGCAAAATCTCCTTCATTTAATTTAAAATAAAGATGTTCAAGAAATGAAAAAATAGCATCACTAGTATTTTTATTTTTTTGAAATGTAAATTGGTTTGTATTTAAAATATTGTTTTATTTTAAAAAAGAAATCATTTTATTTTTAAAAAGTTTTTTAGTAATTTTAGAAAGTGTTGGAAGTAAAGAAATTGGTAGAAAATTAGAAGCAGATTCACAATCACCTCCTTTATGAATTGGAATACCAATAGCTGATTTAAGGCATTATGTGAATATTGCAATTTTAAAAGAAACATTTATTGCCTTCGTTAAAGCTTTTAAAGCAGGAATAGATAGTTGTGAAAAAAAATTTATTAATAAATTATCCCATTTAGCAGAATTTTTATTTTTTATCTCCAAAATGATTAATTTTATTTCTTGAACATTGGTTGGATTAAAGAAAAATGTACCCTTAATTTTAAAATTCTTCATGTACGAAAGTGGATCAATGCACGGATGAATATTTTCAGAAAGATTTAAAGCAATCGAACAGTAAAAATAGTTAAGCTCGTCAGAAGATAATGAAGTATTTATAGATATTTTTTTAACATTCTTTTCGTGGATTTAATGATTTACTAATACGATTTTCAAAATAATTTTCCTTGGCTTTTTTAATTACTTTTTTATAAATGTTTTTATAATTTATTAAAATATGAAATGAATAAATTGTTTGATGGAAATTTTTTTTTTAATATAAAGTGAACGTAAATTCTTAGAACTTATTTATATACCCTTTGAAATCCAACATTTTCTATTATTTTTTTTAATAATTAAGAATTGGAAAAGCTTTAGTACAACGATATTACGACAAAGGACAGGGAATGGGAAGATGAAACCGATACAGAGGAAGGAAATATCGTTATCTGAATCTGACGTTGACTGTGAGTTTTCATGTAATTCAGAAGAGGAGAATGGTCGCGACAAGCAGAATGAAAGAAATAAGAACCACGACGGCAAATTTCCTGAAGAAGAATGGGTGCTGGTACAATACACCAGAAAAAAGATGAATAGATGTTACATTGGCCAAATCGTTGATATCATAGGAGATATGTTCAAAATCAAATTTTTGAAAACTATTCTCGGCAAAACAGTCGAATTTATTAAAAGCGAAGGAGACGAATACACAATATCGAGAAATATGATACTAAAAAGGTTACCTAAGCCAGTTAAAACCGAAACAGAAAGTCGCCAGTGTTATGAATTTCCTGGGCAAAACTTTCGAGGTTTATATTTTGGTTAAAGTTGAGGCCTTAAACATTTAACTAACTAATTTCTAGAGTTTCGTTTTAGTTAAAAATCCCTACAATACCCACCTATCGTTATTTTTTTTCTCTAATGAGTTTTTAAGTAGGAACTTAGGTACCTGCCTACCTAGTTTGCTTTTAATATAAGCTTTTGTTTATAATATGTTGCTTCGCTTTGATTATTCGGCTGTTAGTACTGTAAGAATCTTGTTTAATTTGAAACAAAGGTAAAAAAAATACATATTATTTGGCAATATGTATTTTAATTTTTCATCTACACCCATAGCGCGCTTTCTATATACTTTTACATTGGCCACCCAAGTAGCCCGCCCCGTGAGTATATATGGTATATCAATGTTAAAAAAAATTGAAATAACACAACTAATATTTTGCAAACTATTTAGTGTGGTTAGTAAACGCTAAATTTTAGATACTTTACGTTGTTGCTATTACAAAGAAAAATCAACCGATTTTTCTCCCTCTACGGTAATAAAAATATTGGTTTAAAGATAGTCTAAATAAACCTCAAGTCAAATATGCTAATGAAAAAGAATAGTTACCTACTAAGTTCGACAGGCTACAATGCATAATAATAAAACTGACTTTCATAAATTTTCCCATTGCGAAATTTTTAAATTTTATCAGTCTATGTTGTTTACAGTAAGTCTTTCAGTAAAAATTTACCAATGCGAAAATAATTAAGGTGTTTGAAACGTATTCGTTAAATTTTAAATTGACTGTAAAGATGGCTGAAGGATACAGTTCTGCAGTAATGACGCATATGCTATTGGTTTTTGAGTATTGTGGAGAAAATGGCTGCGACAGGTTATACAGGGAAAGATATTCAAATCGGCGCATAACAAACCACCAAACAGTGGCGTAACTAAGGGCATGTGCGCCCCCCCCCTCCGCAAAATTTTGAAAGCGCCCTGCTATTTTACACCTGTCTGAATCCTTCACACTTACCCTATAGTAAAAAATATTGTCATTTGTAAGCGTTGTTTAATATAGAAGGATATACAGTATTGTAGAGAACAAAGAACAATTTTTTGTTGTAAAAATAATGACAACAAGCTTTTATTTTATACTGTTATTGGGGTATAATATTAAATTATTAAAATTGTTAATTATGATTTAGTGCGTTACCCTTATTTTATATCGACTCATATTACACTATTTCTCATTCATTATTGTTTATTTTTATTGCTATTGAGAGACGCCTTCGCGAAACCGGTAGCTTCACTCCTTTAACTGCCAATTATGGACGGCAACGTGCAATAATGACTCCTCAGGTTGAGGAACAAATTTTGGAAAGAATTGCTGAAGATCTAAAATTAAGCACCAGACGCTTAGATTTAAAGGTAGGAGTATCCAAGGATGTAGTTCATTAAGAACATTAAAGGAACAGCAGCTTCATCGATACCATATCCAAAAGGTACAAGACCTTTTGGCTCCGGATCTCGATCAACGATAAGAAGTGGTGTAACCAACTTACATAACGAACATGTTTATGCTGCTGAAAACCCGCATGCCACGAAAGTAACTCATTAACAACATGAGTTTAGAATTAATGTGTGGGCAGGATTTCAAGCAAGCAATTTCATTATTGGTCTTGTCATTTTACGGCAACGACTAAATGGTGTGGATTATTTCGAACATTTACAAAATACGCTGCCACATTTATTAGAGGATCTGCCATTACAACTTTGACGAGATATGTTGTTTATGCATGACGGTGCTCCACCACATTTTAGTTTAAATGTCCGCAATTATTTGCATCGACAGTACCCAAACAGATGGATCGGTAGAGGAAATGACGCTCCTGTAAAGTGGCCGCCAGGCTCACCGGATATGACTCCGTTGGATTATTTTTTATGGGAGTCTTTAAAAACGATGGTATACTCCAGACCGATTAATAATGAAGAGGAATTGTGGGAAGAATTCAAAATGTAGTCAACATATTAAAGAACGATGCGGAATTGATGCAAGGAGTAAATTTAAACTTTTTACGTCGTTCTTATGTTAACGGAGGTCATTTTAAATAATTACTAAAAGTTTATGCTTATTAAATTTACTTTTAAAATAAAATTGTTCCTCATTTAATTAAAAAAAAATCCATACTCAAATTTTTCCTGAGAAACTTGCTGTAAGTAACCCAAGTGAAACATTTTTCCCTGTCGAAAATTTACTAATAGCGGAATTTTTCATTGAAAATAATTCAAATATTCCGGGGCGGCATCGAACACTAAAAACCGAAATATCTTAGAAACGGCTTACTTTAGCGGATTTTCACAAGAGTACCTTTCTTGTTTCAAAATTCTCAAAAAATTAGTTTCTTAACAAAAAAAAGGAAAAAACTACACTGATAAAAAAGCTATGGCCATTCTAAACTATAAGAAGTGCATTGTGAAGCGCCCTCTAATGGCCACAGTGAAAAGGTGTCCGTATTCGGGTTTCGCATCCCAAAAAAACCCTGGGTACCAAGTTTTAAATTAATACTTCATTTTGGCTTCAGGAATATGTGCTCAGATTTTGTATAGACCTTTTAGAGACACCCTGTATAAAATTACGGCCCAGACTAATAGACATCCTTATCTTGATATAACCTTATATATTTGTTTTGATGTTCCAAACTTTATCTAGACATTCAGTTTAATTATATTCTCTATAATACAGGCCAATATAATTAAACTGATTCCATGATAATTCACTTCAAAGTCAATATACATTTTTACATTGCCGAAGTAAACTTAATCCAAATCAATAGCTTTTGATGTAATAATAGTATGTTGAAATCCTATACCGGGTCCGCCAACGAAGCGGGGACGGAAGATTAAATCTTTATCGAGGAACTTATAAAGAATACTAAAACAGCATGAGGTCTGGAATTAGAAGCGGCATATTTTAAAAATATTTTACACTATACAGGGTGGCCCAAAAAAGTGTGGCGAACTAAACTTGTGTGTTTTTAAATGAAACACCCTGTATATTATTAGCCCAGAAGATGGGCATAGAGCTGCTGATCATTTTAATATTTGGCTATGTGGGTTTATTTTTAATAGTTTAAGAAATAATAACGATTTTATCTTAAAAATTATCTAAGTTTAGTAACCATTTCCAAATTACTAAAAACAATTGAATGAAATAGTAAACTAAAAAGCAATATGTTAGAATGTTGCCTATCTTTCCAATTGAAAATATTTGTGTTCAGTGCATTTATCATACAGGGTGATCACATTATGCAAAATATAAAAAATCTATTTTTTTTTAAATGGAACGCCCTGTATATTTTTTTATTTTTAGAAAGCCCTTTTCACATCCTTTCTACTGATACCAATTTGATACCTCTTGGAGTTTACCGTATTTTAGTTATTTCGATATAAACTTTAAAACCCCACACTTTTGCTACTTTTTATTTATTTCATTTTATTTTTATTCGTAATCGAGTTGCCATGATTTTTTTTGTTTAGATTGTCACTATGACGACCGAATACAATTATTTAACATTATTTGTTCAGTCGTCGAAATTAAGTACTAAATTTCTTAAAATGTCGAATTTTACCACTGTGGAAATGGTAAATAGGATTTTTATACTGGGAGAATGTGCAAGAAATTGCCTTCTAGCGAGTCGAGTGTGTGCTGAAAGATATCCAAATATTGAGAGAAAGCCGAGACCAGAGGCCTTTGAGAAGTTGTTGCGAAGATTTGTAGAAACAGGAAGCGTTGCTTACAAAAAAAGGATGGTAATCAATAAACCCGTTATTAATGAAGAAAATGAATTAAGGGTTCTGTTGGCAGTACAGGAAAATCATCACGTAAGTCAGACTGGCATTTTTCAGCAAACCGGTGTTAAGGAAACAAGCGTGCGGAGGATTTTAAAAAAGTAAAAATATCACCCTTATCACATAGAATTACACCAAGAACTTTATGAAGATGATTTCTTAAGAAGAATCACATTCTGTAATTGGATGCTTAACAAAATTAGAGAAGTACCAGACATTTTATCAAAAGTTCTATTTAGTAACGAGTCTACATTTAAAAATAACGGAATCGTAAATAGGCATAATATGCATTATTATGCTAGTGACAATCCACATTGGGTTCGTCATGTAGATAACCAAAATCGCTGGTCGGTTAATGTCTGGGGAGGAATATTAGGGCCTTACATTATTGGGCCATATTTTTTTGAAGAGCGTTTGACGGGACAAGTTTACTTAAACTTTCTTCAACATGATCTACCCATTTTGCTTCAAAATGTAGATGCCTGTCTCCAAAACCACTGGTTTCAACAAGACGGCGCTCCCCCTCATTATTATGAGCCGGTTAGACAATTTTTAAATCATTGGCGAGGTAATCAGTGGATCGGACGTGGTGGACCAATCGCTTGGCCTCCTAGGTCCCCTGATTTAACTCCCCTTGATTTCTACCTCTGGGGATATGTTAAGGAAGAAGTCTATGCCATAGCTCCTACGAACCGAGACGATATGAAAAATCGTATACGAGAGGCATTTAGAAATATTAGAATAAGAACTCTACAAGATGTCCAGCAAAATTTTGTTCGAAGGCTACATTTATGCCTTCAAGAACAGGGAAGAACCTTTGAACATATCATTATCAGCAGCTCTATGCCCATCTTCTGGGCTAATAATATACAGAGTGTTCCATTTAAAAAAACAAAAGTTTAGTTCGCCACACTTTTTTGGGCCACCCTGTATAATGTAAAATATTTTTAAAATATGCCGCTTCTAATTCCAGACCTCATGCTGTTTTAGTATTCTTTATAAGTTCCTCGATAAAGATTTAATCTTCCGTCCCCGCTTCGTTGGCGGACCCGGTATATGGGAAACCAACTATGGGTAGCTAAATGGTACGTAAAAATTAAAAACCCACAGTTTTCTTCAGGAGTACAATAATTAGACACCTCATTACATAAAAAATTACATTTTTGTTAATTAGTTTTTAACCGCGTTACCAGGATACCATTACTTACGGTATTTTAGTTGGAGACATCGGACTTCTATTTTTTTGTCGGAAAACTGTCAAGTAACTTCTCTGGGTGGACCAGGTAAAAACGTTATTTTTACGCAACGTTATTCAGAAGAAATAAAGATTAGGCACCAAGAATGGCAAAATCTTCAATAACTAGGTACTTGAATTTATTTCCCCGGTTTATCAGGATTTCTATAAAAGCTGAAAGTCATTACCTGAAATAAAGCAATAGTACAGCACAGTACCAGGTACATCAAAAAGTGCAACACAGCATGTATTCGATGCAACGAATGGGAAAAATATAGTCAGTGTTTTTGTTTTGGAACTTTGGTGCAAAAACAACTCAAGCGCTACAAAGGTATTAATAGTCGAGCTTCTAAATCGCATTATTCAAATTTAATATCACGTAGCAATAATTTAAACGTGTTTACTTTTTAAACCATTACCAGATTAATGAACGTATTGAATTGAGGCTTTAATTTAGTTAGGACAAAGTTTGTGTTTTGTCAGAACAGTTCAACTAGCCTTTGTAATAATTTAATTCAGTTATTGCTTAAAGGATTTGGTCTAGTCTGTAAACAGTTCGTTTAATCTGCCAGCTCCATTGCGTCCAGTGTTATTTGAATTACCCGAAATGTTTTGTCCAATGGAAGTTGTAATATGTTATCTAGACTTCATTCACAGAATAATATTTAAATTCGGTTGTTCGTATTCTGATAAATAAGTAAGCAATGTTTGGCAAAATGTCGAATACGTGGAGAGATGGGTTCTAGCTGGACAGTTAAGAAGGCCTGATTTTTGGTTCTTATGCTTCTTGGGCTCACTGAACTCCCACCAGTAGAAAATTAAAGCTAATTGCCGACCAATCTAAAAATGTCGCCGGCATGCGTAATTTTTCGGAACTGTGGCTCATGCGTAATACGTCGGATCTCTACGATTTTTTGATATTGTTACAGTTCGAAAATTGCATTTCATAAGTTTGATTATCTATGTTAAGTTTTCGCTTTTAAATTGTTAAAATACATATGTGGACTCTCAGCTTAAACATTAATTACTAATTAAGTTACCTGCAATAGCCAAAATTTTCATTATGTTTAGTTTCAAACCTTTGTTGATGTTTATATTCCAGGAATGTTTTATATGTTGCAAGACATACCAAGTGGATTGAATTCTCTGTTCCTTGTTTGATACTACTGCAGACAGGTTTGATTTCAAATATTTGTTCTAATTGATTGGTAATTGATATCAATAGAAATAATTCTTGTATGAGATTTTGGTTAAATGTCTCGACTGTTGTAAATCAGCTGTTTTTAAGAAAATCGATAATTGGTCAGTGTCAGACTGACAGTTTCTGTGCATTTTCACAGCCACGTCTGGTTAATTTTTGCTTGGTCGCGTGGGTTGACTTCGGTCGCCGTTAGTTTTCTATGTTATTAAAAGAGGTTAGTTTCCGTAGATAGGGTTGACTAATTTTTGTCAGTGTTTTGTTTTGGTAATTATGTACGTGCGAGAAAAATAAGAATCGGCCCTTTCGACCATGGACACTGGAAGTTAAAGCACGTTTGTGGAAATAGCTCCCCAAGTTTAGTTTTTTGGGCCGGGCAGGCTAATGTAGTACCGATAAAGCATCCACAAATGTTTTAAAAAGGGTATGGCTTTGTAGTTTGCCTATTTCTTTGGGCGGAATGCCGATTTAAAATGCTTTAATGAACTTCAACAGCGGTCATAGACGCCATTTGGTAAATTGGAACCCTTGTTAGTTATTTGAGGTTTTTTTTTTGGTAGGGGCTAAAAGTCCGAGTACAAACTGGCGTACCCAACGGATTTTTCTAGAGTTTTTGAGTGTGTTTGGCTGTTTTGCTACGTTGTGATTCTACCCAGATAAACAAGTACCCAGACTTGACTTGAAATTTTGCACCGGCATATCAAGGGTTTTGACGGTTGCGTGAACTGTTGGTAGGTGTTAGGCAAAATTAGTTGATTATTATTGAATTAGAACAAATTTTTTTTTAAAGTTATTTAAAGATAAGAAATATTTTTCAAGAGGTATAAGGTTAATGTTGATAGATTATCTAAAGACGAATTATTGGAATATGAAGTAAATTTAAGGGGGACTAAACCAGCTGGTACAGTTGATTACCTTAGGAAGTGTTTGCGGTCTTTATTACATTTGGAACAACCTGGGGACTTAGTTCAGAGTTCAGTAGATTTTAATAATGAGGAAGAGATAATAGAGTGACTTTTAGGGCTTGAGTGAATAAGAGCTTACAAGAAGCTAGTGTATACCGATGGTGACATAAGTGTTTTTTTTTCCTAGTTTGTTTTTTTCTGACGCCAAACACTAGGACATTTAAAGGCTTTTAAGTAAAATAAAACTAAGGTGGCGCCTTCAGGATTTGATTTCAACTTACTTATATAAGAGTGCTAAACATCTCAATCTAGAGACAAAATAGCGAACCTACCCTGAGTTGAGCTAGCCAAGGAGTGTCTGAAGAACATCATCCAGGGCGTAAGGGTGCCAGAGAAAGAGTGGATAGGTTGCATTGTCGCAGTTTATTTTAGGTTATCCTAAGGTGAATGCTGGCACCCGATTATTGTTTAAAGTGTAATTTTTTTTTATAACACTTAATTGTTTGGGTTTTTTTTTTATAACAATATTTAACGTTTATGTTGTTCAGAGCCGGTTGTCCCTTAATTCTTTATTTACACCGTATTTGGCGTGTTTATTGTGAGATTTCTTAGCCTAGTGATCTTTAGTTATTTATTGTACTTCGTGGAACTTTCGTTAAAAACTTATATTCGACTTTTATAAATAGTTTAGGTTTATTTAGATTATAGTGCAGTTACCTTTTAGTGTAAGTTTGTGATGAAAAACAAGTGTATGGTATTGCTTTGCAACCCAGCGACCCAAATTCAGTTCTTCATGTAAGTACCTAGGTTACTTAAAATAATTTTAAAACTGTATTCCCGCATAGCATTTACCTTGATTTCAACACAATAATGTATTTATTTGGGTAAGTGTTTTTTTTTGGAATATTTGAGCTGTTTGTAGGCATACCTACCATAACCTTCAAGTACTTTACAAAAATATATCCAATTTGAAACTGGACACAGTTTAAACTAGGAATAATAATATGTTATATTATATATTAATTTGTTTACTGATTTTTGCCAAATTAAAAGAAGCAAATCTGTAACATTGCTTTTAGTGGTAAACTAGCCTGGACTAACAGTCCAGATTATAAATCAAAAAAAGTGTCCATATTTCTCTAAGAGACCTGAATATAATATTGAAGCAAAAGAACCAACACAAAGTCCCGGTCTCAATAAATTTAATATTCAAAACAACTAATTGGTTACATGTTTCGCCTATAAGGCATCATCAGACCTAAAAAGAAGTCAATAATCACGCAATAAAGTAAACAAATCTACTAGTAAACCCACCTGATACACCAAAAAAACATTTAAAAAATTTTTCAAAAAGAATAAAAATGTCAAAATATAAAACAAAACAAAAAAATAGATAAACGTTACAATTACATCACTACATGACAGTCAGAACTTAAACTAAGAATTGTATATAAACAAAAACGGTATAACAAAAAACTAAAAGTATAAGGTTCGTCAAACAAGTCCAAGGTATATTGAACTGGGGGAAGATGCAGTCACCTAGAGAGCAAACTTAGCCCAAAATGTAACAGCCAGGCCTTATAGGCAAAACATGTAACCAATTAGTTGTTTTAATTATTAAATTTATTGAGACCGGGACTTTGTGTTGGTTCTTTTGCTTCAAGCCCAGATTATGTTGTAAGAGGTTTAATTTACTCAGAGGATCAATGGATCTAAAGTCTTACGTGGGACATCCTATTATAGTAAAAAATGCTTACCTAAATATTGTCGTTTATCAAAGCTAGATCATTTTAATTTTTTGCCTAAAATGCAATGTAGAGATTTAAATAACATGTACCTATGTACCCATATAAAGACCTGTTTGCAGATTAACCGCAGCGCGACATGATGCATGGTTAAGAGCTCTAGGAAGAAACCCCAATATAGAACATTTTAGCGATGGGAATCGTGTTTGCGGATTGCATTTTGCCCAGGATGATTTTATAATTAAAAGGGCACACTTAAAACCAGGTGCCATTCCAACAAGGCAATCGGTCCCTCGTAGCTGCATTAAGGCTTTTCACAATTACATGATAACATATTTATTTTCTTTCCTACAAAGTGCCAAGGCGAGACAAATGCATGTGTTCATCAAGTCTACTATAAACATTTAAAACCTCCGTTTTTTGCAACTTTCGTCGAGTGTTATATAGGAAATGATAGAAGAAGTCCATGCGACAAAGAGCACCTGTTATGGTGTTAAGCGCAACCAATATTACTTACAAAACTATGTCAGACACTAAATTGTAATTCGTAATTTCAGTTTCTGTATTTACGCCTTAAAATACGCAAGTCCTGAAATATTTATAATTTTTTGCACTGCATTGCTTCTTCGAGAAAATTGATGCCTTACATCTCCTTATATTCCATTTTATACCAAGATTTTCGATAGTGTTTTTTTTTTATAAATCAATACCTATTCCACCACATTAAATTAAATCATTTTCAAGCCCGACCTGACGTGCACGCGAACTGCGCAAGCCCAAGAGTTCCGGAAAACGCCGCGTGCTGGGGACATTTTTGTAACACGGAATTAGCAATATATTGGTTACATATATGTGGTTGGGCTGCTAATTATGCTATCTCAAAAAGTTGCTGGAAACTTAAAAATATTCAGAACGGAAATAAAACATGTCTGTTTTCTCCTTTTGTAAATTATGCACTTTTTGAGTAAAAGTGCTATAAAGAAAATCAATGTTTATCAGCGGGCACAAGGCACTGGTATAAAATGCCGAGATTCAAGGGCAGTTATTTAAAAAATTTGTAACAGTTGTGTGGCATTTATTCGATATAAATGCTAATAAATTAGTCATATGCTGTAGTATTCCTTAATGGATACTCAAAATGTGAGTCTTGTTGTTAATACGTGAAGCGTTCGAGGAAAGCACGCAAAAATATACAAAAAAATACTTTTTCATCAATCAATGATATCTAAGGTATCTCAAGAGAAATTCTTTGCCAACTCGAAAATCAAAAGATGAAGGTACTGTATACTAAAGGCCGTTTTGTCATTACCGATCGCTTCTTATTGCATTGTACGACTTGGGTAGTAAAAGGGCAGCTTCATTAAACAAACTGAGGTAAAGGCACTATATTACGTCTGCATGCAAGATCATAGTTAACATTATTTTACTACCATCTATTGACGCTGCAGCGAGACAGAATTAGCTAAGGGTGCTCTACCAATAGCTTGGTTATTAAAAAAAATCTCAAAGAATGCCCCCCATTCTTTACGTTACAAAACATCCAAGAACAGTCACATCCCAGTCACCATCTTGCATCTAGAATCAATTTTATGCAAACGTACGAAATCCTACAGAGGGAATTGTGGCTCTAGCTATATTGTTCGCAAGTTTGTTTGAAATGTGGATCAGAATGGATATTGGTATGATCCCGACACCAAAGGAATTCAAGAGATCTGTGACCCTCACCCTAAAATCTATCATATTATTAGACCAAAATGCGTTTACCTTTAAAACATGACGTGATAGGAAGAAGAGATTTTTTTTTTATTTTCCTATAAGACTGCATATCTGAAATATATCAAAATTAAAGTTAAACACATATTTTGCTTGGTTTTTTCTATTCAAATTTCTCTTCATTAGTTCATTCTTAGACACAAGAAGCCACTCAAAGAGTTGGGACCAAAAGGACACAAAAATATTGGAAAAGTCACAAGTGGCGAAAGAGGGACACTTGTGACTACCTGCTGCATTGTTAGTACAAGCTAGGTGGAAGTATCATTGCAACCGACCCGCCAGAAAAAAATTAAATCGAAATCCAGAAAACAGCGGTTAAGAGAAGAAAAAGTTCTTATGAAACCAAACATGTTAGAGAATGTTTTGACAGTGTTTCCGAAGAAGACCATGACGAGGGTATTTTAGAAAGTGAACAAGAAGATTGGTTTGATGATGAAGAGAAAGAGAGACCTATATTAACAGAAGAAGGCTTGGAAGTTCCTTTAACTCGTCAGCCAAACAGTTTGTTATTTTTTAATATTTGGCTTTCGGTTTCTAAACCGACACTTTGGCTTCCAGCGCCATCCAACGTAGTTTGCCCGCGATGGGCCGCCTTGCCAGCGTTTGACCCTATACGGATTCTCGCTGTCCTGGTTGGGTTGATGCGTGTGGTTGCCACGAGATGTAGCCACATGCTGCAACTCTCGTATGTTTAATTGCATTTCAATGTCAAAAGCACTTCGAGGTCCCTTGTCTTTTCGTTAGTGTAAGGGACAGGATAAGGGACAACTCTGTTCATGAACTAATTTTAAGTTTGTTGGTTTTTAATTATAAAATAAAATTATATCTATTAGCAACTAACTCTACAACATGTAATGAGTTCACAAAACGACAAGTAAGTATGTTCAGTATTTTTACACGAAAAGTAGCGAAAGCAACATATCTCATTTCGTATTATGACAGCATCTCGCCAAACAAAACTAATTTGTCCCACAAACAAAACTTCTTCACGGTTCTTTTAAGGACGAAAACCGACAATGTAAATAATGACACATTATGGCTTTGAAAAATTTCAGTCCATTACAGTGAGAAAATGAAATTGGAGCCCATGGGAAACTAAAACAAAATAAAAGCTAAATCAATAGGGAGATTTAGCTGTCGGCTTAGAGCCATAAATAAACTAGCAACAGCGGATAGTTGGTCGCTCCCTGACACCCCTACTTTTTTGGGGCATATAATACATTCCTGGACATAAAAATTCAGGCGCCTGAATGGCTATAAATTTCCTTACTTTTTTCACCACATACAGATGGCCCCAGATCGCTTTAATAAACAAGGTCTAAAAAACCTGTTAAAAATTATTGATGGCCCTAAAAGGATAAAGGAATAAACATAAAAATAATTTATTAATAATCAATTTTAATTTGTCTAACCGGTAAAAAAAGGGTTTTGATAAAATGTTTGCTAAATATACAGAGAAGAGGAAGTACAGTATAAACGGCGGTTCTGTGTTGGTGCGTCATGGATATACGTTCAAGAGACAACGTGATTTAACACCCCCTATTTATTTATTATAGCGTTAAAAGTAAATAAAAACATAATATAGCGTCTCCGGGGATGCGTAATACTTCTCGAATTCAAACTAACGTGCTAGAGATAGACAAAAGATATTTGGAGAGTTGTCCATTGGTATTAAAGTGGTCATTTTTTCGTTTTTGATCTGTCAACTTTCATTTATTTTTGAACGTTTTGACTTACAATTTAATCCTATAGACTGTCCTATAAATTGTTGTTAATAATATTAAGTCCGAACACTAGACACGAAGATTTCGATGTTTATGAAGTTAGAATAGGTTTTGACTTTTTGACCTCCTAATTTTTATTAGATTCATATGGTGTTAGTCACGTTGAAATAACGACACACCGGCAAAGAACCACCGTTTCGACTTTAAGACCTGATTGTACAAATCGAGTTCAAGCCCGAGTTCTAGAGAACTACGTTCAACGATTAACCTGTCGAGAACAAGGGATAACGTTATACATGCCAATTTCAGACCCAGCTCTACTGATCGTCGTTCACGCAAGTAAGCGTAATGTTGGTAACAGGTCGCGCCTGCGTAGAGATACTTAATCTGACAAAAATGATATGATTGAATGGTTTGAGAGTTTATTGGTTGTATTAAAGCTTTTCAGTTTGTGTTCTGTGTTGGAGATTGTGGTGTTTTGAGTAGTGGCTTTCCATTTCTTTTTAATTTTACAAAATTTTGGTAAAGGAAGAAAATAAAAAACTGAATTTTCTAAAGGTAAACAATTTTATTGTAAATGTTAAGGAAAATCCGAGGCAAATACTTTATAATATTAAGTTTTCGGGAAATGTCTTAAGCAAAGCGGTTCTTAAACTTTACTTCCAAAGAAGAATCCATACTACTTTCTTTAGTTAAACGAAATATAACAATATTAGAAAATAAGAAAACCGATAGCAACAATAGAAAAAATTGGAGTGTTGGAAACAAATAGAAAATGAATTTAACAGTGAAAGTGGTGAAGTTTTTAGGGCTCATATGTCACTAAAAAAGAAGTATGATAACCTAAAAAAAAAGAACAAAAAGAAAAATCGCAGACGAAAAATGCTACGTCCTAGGCACAGGGGGCGGACCTGAAAAAAAAGGCAGTAATAAGCAATGTAGATTTAGAGACAAAATAAATATTATGCAGGTAAATATTATTTTTGAATGCAAATTATTTTTTTTAAATATTATTCTGACTGCTTTGTAATGTATTATTTTATTCTAAGGCTATTTTAGCTATTGTAATGTATTGTTTATATCTCCTCGCCCTACTTTTGCTTGGGCTAGTCTAACTAATGTACCAATTAATTAAAAAAAAAAGTGTATGTTACAAATCAAATACAGATTAAATTTGTAGGTTCATAAAATATATAAATTTTCTAATTGGTATATAATTTTTAGAGATAATAACAAGGAAATTATGATACTGAAGAGGAATATGTACCATGATGATAATACCAACTTGTACCTATTTAATGATATTGGGGAAGTGCTTTCGGAAAATCTAAATACAAGTGAGAATTAATAAGGCCCGGTTGTACAAGTCAAGTTCAAGCCCGAGTTCTAGATAATCATGTGCAACTATGAACTTGTCGAAAACAAGGGATAACGTTGTACATGCCAAATTTAAATCTAGCTCTACTGATCGTCGATCACGCAAATAAGCGTAATACTGGTAACAGGTCGCGCCTGGGAAGAGATACTTGTTCTGTAAAAATGATATGTTTGGAAGGTTTAAAAGTTTATTGGTTATATTAAAGCTTTTCAGATCGTGTTCTGTGTTGGAGATTGTAGTGTCTTGAGTGGTGGCTTTCCATTTCTTTTAATTTTACAAAATTTTGATAAAGGAAGAACATAAAAAACTGAACTTTTTAAAGGTAAATAATTTTACTGTAAAATTTTTGTGACACACTTTGAATATCAGCTTGGATTGTGGGCATTTTTATAAACTGATTATAAAGTTCTGCAATAGCTCTTTTTATTCTCCAAATTACTCGGCTTGCTGTACCTTTGTCAATACCAACAAAATCTCCAACCGTTTATAGAAGATTTCCTGTGGCATACTACCTTTAAGTTACTAAAACCATTTGTTGTGGTGTTACAGCATGATTTCTAAAAAAGGGAAGTCAATTAGAATAGTGTGGAGTAATAAATCGTTATTATATAGGTTTAGTTATCACTCAAGTTATCATGAGAAAAATCTCTACTTACTGTTCTGTTAAAGACCTAATTTCTAGCTGAATTTGGTCAACAACAAAACGTACTACGGCTTTTGTTAAACAAAATCGCTGAATAAATACTTCGTCGTTCCAATATTGGATCTAGCCTATCTCTATATTTCTGGGGTCGCCTTCGAGCATGCCTTAGAGCTTCAACTGCTTCAACAAAATCTTCATCATTTGTTAATTGAAGACAATTTTGGAGAACGTCTGGATCCATAATATTATATTTTTTTTTTCAGAAAACCAAAAATACGAACCATACAAATGTATGGAAACGTAAACAATATTTTTTAGGTAATATTGTCCAAAAAATTGATAAACTTGGCTTAAGCCCATAAATTCCATGGATCAACAGAACCGCTGAAAATGACGGCTTTAGAATCAAGCTTGAACGTGCTTTATACAACTGGGCTTCGTATCCTCAGTAGAGTTCAGCCTTGAACCAAGTCTGAACTTGGTTTGTACAACCGGGCCTACGTGCACTAATTGGGGTAAATATTTAAATCGGTTCGGTTTGGTGACAGCATAGCTAAGGACCATTAGTCGTAAAACCGCAATGAACCATAGCCATGACAATAGCAGGTAACTGACCCTAAGCTACACACGTATCTAATTTAATAGTAGAATGTTTCCAACTTACTTAGTTTACTTATCGACGTGTTATCTGAAGCTTGTGGGTCTATTATATAAATGACGAATAATTATTATTTCCCAGTCTTTCGTAAGGGCGTGCTTGACATAAAGGCAAAGGCAATATGACAGAACTTAATAAATCAAGAAATCTACAGGCTTCTTAGGGTAAGAAAATCTGGAACGGCCGCCTCTCCTAAACATTAATCGAAGGTTTTTTTAGTGGTTTCAAAATACCTGCAAGCAGGTAAAGATCAAAGGTTAATAATAACGCATATAGGTATTGAAAATGGATTTGTAAACGGTGGTTTGCTATATTTTAGGTTAAAATCTTCTAAAGATTATTATTAGGAAATGACTGCTGACGTATTCGAAGAGTATTTTGAGCAACTGAGAATTAAATTTGACGAAGTAGTCCATACTTGCAGTGGAGTGTAGGTAATAAATTAAAACAACACTTCTGTCTTCCTCCACAAATATATATTTTGAAAATTTTTAATGAATGTCCCTACATGTTTCGACTATATATACAGTCATCCTCAGGGGAACTAAAAGGAATATGTAAAAGTTTATATAGAGTTTAAATTGAGTTCTAATAGTTGCCTCAAATTAATGAGTACAACATATAAGATAATCATAGCAAGTGAAATTTGTTTAGTTGAAGACTAGCTTGAGGTAACTCAGAGTTGTGGATATGTAAATCAGCACATTTTAGTTTTTTTAAATTGGTTAATAAAAGTAAGAAAATTTTATTATTTTTTAATGAGCATGCTATAGAATAAATTTTAATAATTAATATATGAGCATTTTTAATAAAAGCATTTTTATAAAACATGGTTTATGTGGAGAAACCAAAAAAGAAAAAAAAAATTTTAAAGTTATTTTATAAAAAACTATGAAATTTCATGTTTACTTGAATTACATAGAAAAATACTAAATATAGTAGGATAGGGGCTAAGCCCCTACGGGTTTAAATAAAAACACATTTTGGTATGGAGAATTAGAAAAATTTTTTTTTAAGAAAAACAAAGTTTCGTGCTAATCACTTCCACGCTTGACTTAAAAAGAATCTCAAGGAAAGTGTGGTTAATGTATGAAATGAATGAAAGGTTCTAGTTTGTTAGATTTAATCCTTGTTATATTATAATGTTTTTCCTTATTATGTTATTATAATCTTCGATTTAAATTCTTAAATGTCCACCTAGTGTAAAGTGCAGTAAACTTTGACTCTAAATACATGCTTCGGTGCAGTAGTATCTGCCCTCCCATGAACTTTTATAACTTCCTTTTTTGAAATAATTTTTTAAATTTGGTTAAAAACTACTAATTTATGAAAACTATTAATTTATGCATTAATTCAAAGATGTCTCAATCTTTCCCATATTCAGGTACTTTATGTGTTTAACAATTACAACTTTCAACCATCAGGTACACTATGACTTGTAGACTTTCTAACCCTATTATCGAGTATACTCCAGACTGTACCGACACTTCAATTTTTAAGATTTCTATAGTCGGATACTTGTTATGCCATATGTCAAACCACCTTTCATTCATTTCATCCATACTTTCCTTGAGATTCTTTTTAAGTCAAGCGTGGTAGTGATTAGCACAAAACTTTGTTTTTCTTAAAAAATTTTTTTTTCTAATTCTCCATACCAAAATGTGTTTTTATTTAAACCCATAGGGGCTTAGCCCCTATCCTACTATATTTACTATTTTTCTATATAATTCAAGAAGACATGAAATTTCATAGTTTTTTATAAAATAACTTTAAAAAAATTTTTCTTTCTTTTTTGGTTTCTCCACATAAACCATGTTTTATTAAAAATGCTTTTATTAAAAATGCTCATATATTAATTATTAAAATTTATTCTATAGCATGCTCATTAAAAAATAATTAAATTTTCTTACTTTTATTAACAAATTTAAAATAAACTAAATGTGCTGATTTACATATCCACAACTTTGAGTTACCTCAAGCTAGTCTTCAACTAAACAAATTTCACTTGCTATGATTATCTTATATGTTGTACTCATTAATTTGAGACAACTAGAACCCAATTTAAACTCGATATAGGTAAGTCTCTTATGGTACCTGTTATTTTTGTACTTTCATATATTTCTTTTAGTTCCTGTGGCATACTACCTTTAAGTTACTAAAACCATTTGTGTGGTGTTACAGCATGATTTCTAAAAAAGGGAAGTCAATTAGAATAGTGTGGAGTAATAAATCGTTATTATATAGGTTTAGTTATCACTCAAGTTATCATGAGAAAAATCTCTACTTACTGTTCTGTTAAAGACCTAATTTCTAGCTGAATTTGGTCAACAACAAAACGTACTACGGCTTTTGTTAAACAAAATCGCTGAATAAATACTTCGTCGTTCCAATATTGGATCTAGCCTATCTCTATATTTCTGGGGTCGCCTTCGAGCATGCCTTAGAGCTTCAACTGCTTCAACAAAATCTTCATCATTTGTTAATTGAAGACAATTTTGGAGAACGTCTGGATCCATAATATTATATTTTTTTTTTCAGAAAACCAAAAATACGAACCATACAAATGTATGGAAACGTAAACAATATTTTTTAGGTAATATTGTCCAAAAAATTGATAAACTTGGCTTAAGCCCATAAATTCCATGGATCAACAGAACCGCTGAAAATGACGGCTTTAGAATCAAGCTTGAACGTGCTTTATACAACTGGGCTTCGTATCCTCAGTAGAGTTCAGCCTTGAACCAAGTCTGAACTTGGTTTGTACAACCGGGCCTACGTGCACTAATTGGGGTAAATATTTAAATCGGTTCGGTTTGGTGACAGCATAGCTAAGGACCATTAGTCGTAAAACCGCAATGAACCATAGCCATGACAATAGCAGGTAACTGACCCTAAGCTACACACGTATCTAATTTAATAGTAGAATGTTTCCAACTTACTTAGTTTACTTATCGACGTGTTATCTGAAGCTTGTGGGTCTATTATATAAATGACGAATAATTATTATTTCCCAGTCTTTCGTAAGGGCGTGCTTGACATAAAGGCAAAGGCAATATGACAGAACTTAATAAATCAAGAAATCTACAGGCTTCTTAGGGTAAGAAAATCTGGAACGGCCGCCTCTCCTAAACATTAATCGAAGGTTTTTTTAGTGGTTTCAAAATACCTGCAAGCAGGTAAAGATCAAAGGTTAATAATAACGCATATAGGTATTGAAAATGGATTTGTAAACGGTGGTTTGCTATATTTTAGGTTAAAATCTTCTAAAGATTATTATTAGGAAATGACTGCTGACGTATTCGAAGAGTATTTTGAGCAACTGAGAATTAAATTTGACGAAGTAGTCCATACTTGCAGTGGAGTGTAGGTAATAAATTAAAACAACACTTCTGTCTTCCTCCACAAATATATATTTTGAAAATTTTTAATGAATGTCCCTACATGTTTCGACTATATATACAGTCATCCTCAGGGGAACTAAAAGGAATATGTAAAAGTTTATATAGAGTTTAAATTGAGTTCTAATAGTTGCCTCAAATTAATGAGTACAACATATAAGATAATCATAGCAAGTGAAATTTGTTTAGTTGAAGACTAGCTTGAGGTAACTCAGAGTTGTGGATATGTAAATCAGCACATTTTAGTTTTTTTAAATTGGTTAATAAAAGTAAGAAAATTTTATTATTTTTTAATGAGCATGCTATAGAATAAATTTTAATAATTAATATATGAGCATTTTTAATAAAAGCATTTTTATAAAACATGGTTTATGTGGAGAAACCAAAAAAGAAAAAAAAAATTTTAAAGTTATTTTATAAAAAACTATGAAATTTCATGTTTACTTGAATTACATAGAAAAATACTAAATATAGTAGGATAGGGGCTAAGCCCCTACGGGTTTAAATAAAAACACATTTTGGTATGGAGAATTAGAAAAATTTTTTTTTAAGAAAAACAAAGTTTCGTGCTAATCACTTCCACGCTTGACTTAAAAAGAATCTCAAGGAAAGTGTGGTTAATGTATGAAATGAATGAAAGGTTCTAGTTTGTTAGATTTAATCCTTGTTATATTATAATGTTTTTCCTTATTATGTTATTATAATCTTCGATTTAAATTCTTAAATGTCCACCTAGTGTAAAGTGCAGTAAACTTTGACTCTAAATACATGCTTCGGTGCAGTAGTATCTGCCCTCCCATGAACTTTTATAACTTCCTTTTTTGAAATAATTTTTTAAATTTGGTTAAAAACTACTAATTTATGAAAACTATTAATTTATGCATTAATTCAAAGATGTCTCAATCTTTCCCATATTCAGGTACTTTATGTGTTTAACAATTACAACTTTCAACCATCAGGTACACTATGACTTGTAGACTTTCTAACCCTATTATCGAGTATACTCCAGACTGTACCGACACTTCAATTTTTAAGATTTCTATAGTCGGATACTTGTTATGCCATATGTCAAACCACCTTTCATTCATTTCATCCATACTTTCCTTGAGATTCTTTTTAAGTCAAGCGTGGTAGTGATTAGCACAAAACTTTGTTTTTCTTAAAAAATTTTTTTTTCTAATTCTCCATACCAAAATGTGTTTTTATTTAAACCCATAGGGGCTTAGCCCCTATCCTACTATATTTACTATTTTTCTATATAATTCAAGAAGACATGAAATTTCATAGTTTTTTATAAAATAACTTTAAAAAAATTTTTCTTTCTTTTTTGGTTTCTCCACATAAACCATGTTTTATTAAAAATGCTTTTATTAAAAATGCTCATATATTAATTATTAAAATTTATTCTATAGCATGCTCATTAAAAAATAATTAAATTTTCTTACTTTTATTAACAAATTTAAAATAAACTAAATGTGCTGATTTACATATCCACAACTTTGAGTTACCTCAAGCTAGTCTTCAACTAAACAAATTTCACTTGCTATGATTATCTTATATGTTGTACTCATTAATTTGAGACAACTAGAACCCAATTTAAACTCGATATAGGTAAGTCTCTTATGGTACCTGTTATTTTTGTACTTTCATATATTTCTTTTAGTTCCTGTGGCATACTACCTTTAAGTTACTAAAACCATTTGTTGTGGTGTTACAGCATGATTTCTAAAAAAGGGAAGTCAATTAGAATAGTGTGGAGTAATAAATCGTTATTATATAGGTTTAGTTATCACTCAAGTTATCATGAGAAAAATCTCTACTTACTGTTCTGTTAAAGACCTAATTTCTAGCTGAATTTGGTCAACAACAAAACGTACTACGGCTTTTGTTAAACAAAATCGCTGAATAAATACTTCGTCGTTCCAATATTGGATCTAGCCTATCTCTATATTTCTGGGGTCGCCTTCGAGCATGCCTTAGAGCTTCAACTGCTTCAACAAAATCTTCATCATTTGTTAATTGAAGACAATTTTGGAGAACGTCTGGATCCATAATATTATATTTTTTTTTTCAGAAAACCAAAAATACGAACCATACAAATGTATGGAAACGTAAACAATATTTTTTAGGTAATATTGTCCAAAAAATTGATAAACTTGGCTTAAGCCCATAAATTCCATGGATCAACAGAACCGCTGAAAATGACGGCTTTAGAATCAAGCTTGAACGTGCTTTATACAACTGGGCTTCGTATCCTCAGTAGAGTTCAGCCTTGAACCAAGTCTGAACTTGGTTTGTACAACCGGGCCTACGTGCACTAATTGGGGTAAATATTTAAATCGGTTCGGTTTGGTGACAGCATAGCTAAGGACCATTAGTCGTAAAACCGCAATGAACCATAGCCATGACAATAGCAGGTAACTGACCCTAAGCTACACACGTATCTAATTTAATAGTAGAATGTTTCCAACTTACTTAGTTTACTTATCGACGTGTTATCTGAAGCTTGTGGGTCTATTATATAAATGACGAATAATTATTATTTCCCAGTCTTTCGTAAGGGCGTGCTTGACATAAAGGCAAAGGCAATATGACAGAACTTAATAAATCAAGAAATCTACAGGCTTCTTAGGGTAAGAAAATCTGGAACGGCCGCCTCTCCTAAACATTAATCGAAGGTTTTTTTAGTGGTTTCAAAATACCTGCAAGCAGGTAAAGATCAAAGGTTAATAATAACGCATATAGGTATTGAAAATGGATTTGTAAACGGTGGTTTGCTATATTTTAGGTTAAAATCTTCTAAAGATTATTATTAGGAAATGACTGCTGACGTATTCGAAGAGTATTTTGAGCAACTGAGAATTAAATTTGACGAAGTAGTCCATACTTGCAGTGGAGTGTAGGTAATAAATTAAAACAACACTTCTGTCTTCCTCCACAAATATATATTTTGAAAATTTTTAATGAATGTCCCTACATGTTTCGACTATATATACAGTCATCCTCAGGGGAACTAAAAGGAATATGTAAAAGTTTATATAGAGTTTAAATTGAGTTCTAATAGTTGCCTCAAATTAATGAGTACAACATATAAGATAATCATAGCAAGTGAAATTTGTTTAGTTGAAGACTAGCTTGAGGTAACTCAGAGTTGTGGATATGTAAATCAGCACATTTTAGTTTTTTTAAATTGGTTAATAAAAGTAAGAAAATTTTATTATTTTTTAATGAGCATGCTATAGAATAAATTTTAATAATTAATATATGAGCATTTTTAATAAAAGCATTTTTATAAAACATGGTTTATGTGGAGAAACCAAAAAAGAAAAAAAAAATTTTAAAGTTATTTTATAAAAAACTATGAAATTTCATGTTTACTTGAATTACATAGAAAAATACTAAATATAGTAGGATAGGGGCTAAGCCCCTACGGGTTTAAATAAAAACACATTTTGGTATGGAGAATTAGAAAAATTTTTTTTTAAGAAAAACAAAGTTTCGTGCTAATCACTTCCACGCTTGACTTAAAAAGAATCTCAAGGAAAGTGTGGTTAATGTATGAAATGAATGAAAGGTTCTAGTTTGTTAGATTTAATCCTTGTTATATTATAATGTTTTTCCTTATTATGTTATTATAATCTTCGATTTAAATTCTTAAATGTCCACCTAGTGTAAAGTGCAGTAAACTTTGACTCTAAATACATGCTTCGGTGCAGTAGTATCTGCCCTCCCATGAACTTTTATAACTTCCTTTTTTGAAATAATTTTTTAAATTTGGTTAAAAACTACTAATTTATGAAAACTATTAATTTATGCATTAATTCAAAGATGTCTCAATCTTTCCCATATTCAGGTACTTTATGTGTTTAACAATTACAACTTTCAACCATCAGGTACACTATGACTTGTAGACTTTCTAACCCTATTATCGAGTATACTCCAGACTGTACCGACACTTCAATTTTTAAGATTTCTATAGTCGGATACTTGTTATGCCATATGTCAAACCACCTTTCATTCATTTCATCCATACTTTCCTTGAGATTCTTTTTAAGTCAAGCGTGGTAGTGATTAGCACAAAACTTTGTTTTTCTTAAAAAAAATTTTTTTCTAATTCTCCATACCAAAATGTGTTTTTATTTAAACCCATAGGGGCTTAGCCCCTATCCTACTATATTTACTATTTTTCTATATAATTCAAGAAGACATGAAATTTCATAGTTTTTTATAAAATAACTTTAAAAAAATTTTTCTTTCTTTTTTGGTTTCTCCACATAAACCATGTTTTATTAAAAATGCTTTTATTAAAAATGCTCATATATTAATTATTAAAATTTATTCTATAGCATGCTCATTAAAAAATAATTAAATTTTCTTACTTTTATTAACAAATTTAAAATAAACTAAATGTGCTGATTTACATATCCACAACTTTGAGTTACCTCAAGCTAGTCTTCAACTAAACAAATTTCACTTGCTATGATTATCTTATATGTTGTACTCATTAATTTGAGACAACTAGAACCCAATTTAAACTCGATATAGGTAAGTCTCTTATGGTACCTGTTATTTTTGTACTTTCATATATTTCTTTTAGTTCCCCTAAGGATGACTGTATATATAGTCGAAATATGTAGGGATATTCATTACAAATTTTCAAAATATATATTTGTGAAGGAAGACAGAAGTGTTGTTTTAACTGAGAATTAATTACCGAAAATTATGTCATAAGTCCTAAATAATGCCAGATATCATTCAAGGCTTTTAGAGAAACAACCTACAACTTCTTGCCCCCAAGCTCTTTATACCATTATTAATCTTTTGACGCGCATCAAAAAGATCTTTCTTTTTAAATGATAAATATAATTGGGTATAATCTGCATAATACTGAACATAACAATTCTTGAGACTACTTTAAATGTTAGAAGTAGATAGTATACTGGGTGATGCATGGCTTAGTTGAACATAGAAAATCCAATATAAATTTTGAGGTGGCTAAATATTGGCTCTCCTGTCCATTATAGAGAAAAATTGTATTATCATTTTTTGAAGAGGCCGATACAATAAATCCATGTCCCAAGTTTGTATTAATTTTATTAAACTAATCCTAACCAATTGAATTAATTGTGATGGCAAAATTACGAAATTTTCATAGTTTAGGTAATACAGCTAACACTAGCAAATTATTATTTGGCATTGGCGAAGCAAAAAGTGGCGACAGTGACAACATTTTTATTAAAGGCGCTTTAATTATAGCTGAATATGAGCAATTCCATTAAGAGAAAAAAAGTAACTATGATTAAGTGGCATTTGGCATTATACAGGAAATAGTTTAACAGCAGTGCCTGAATGTTTCCAGTTCAATTTCCTGATAAGCCTCTCTCTTCCATTTCATTAATTAAACTTATCATTAGTTGAATCCAAAGGCACAATAACTGTAAATGCTCAACTCAGAATGTCAATAAATCTGAAGAAAGGGATAATAGAAATCTTACTATTTTACTGCACGTGGAGGAAAATAAAACGATTAGCACGAGGATTCTTGGGCAAGCCGTAGGAAAACATCAAACCACGGTATTGCGCTCCTTAAAAAAAAAACATTAATATTTTCCTTACAAGTATGAAGAACATGAAGAGCTAGGGCAAGCTGATGAAGAACGGAGAATGGTATTCTGTTTTGAGGTAATGGAAGAAGCAAATAATAATAGGGATTTTTTGAGGAAATATTTGATTTACCGATGATGTAGATTCACCCTCAACAACGAACCAAATGTTCAAGATTGCAGGTATTGGAACCAAGAAAATAAACATCGTCTTGTTCATACTCGGACGCAATATCCACAAAAATAAATGTTTGGGCGGGAATTGTAGGGCATCACATTATTTGACCATTTTTTATAACAGACCTTACATCAGTAACCTATTTGGACTTACTACAATATCGAATTGAACCCGCATTAGTGGAAGTTGTATGCGAAAATGGTTGTCCTGCCCATAATTCTCTAATGGTTAGGGAATATTTGCAAAATATTTTTAACGGAAATGTTATTAGCCCGCGGCATTTAATCCTTTGGCCAGCCAGGTCTCCTGACCTTTCGTCAAACGAGTTTCTTCTGTGGGGCAACTTAAACATTTTATTTATAATTTATGCATGATCGGTTAGGATATTGTTTAACTGTTAATGGAGGGTTGTTTGAATATTTAATTAACTACTGTTTCTGTGAAAATCTATAGTCTTAGGTATGTTATATTAAACTAGAGGCTTAATAAGAAAAACATAATGGTTTCTTTTATTTTGGATGTGTGATTGCCGGATTGGTGAAACGAAAATATGTTTTTAATGTGAAATAATCTATATTCGTTATGTCCAGCTCTACGTCAATTTTTGACAATAGCGTCATAGAAATTATTTGCTGGTGTTGGCTATATTACCTAAACTATGAAACTATGAAAATTTCGTAATTTTGCCATCACATTTAATTGAATAAGTTATAGGATGGGCTTATTAAAATTTATTCAAACTTAGCACATGAGTTTGTTATATCGGCCTCATCAAAAAATTATAAAACAAGCTTTCTCTGAAATGTACAGAGGAACCAGTATCTAGAAACCTCAAAATTTACATGGGATTTTCTATGTTTAACTAACTAAGCCATGCATCACTCGGTATAACAGTGGGCTAATAACTGATCCCTGATATTAATATTGCTCTTAAAACTAATAATACTTTAGGGAAACACATTAAAAATAACACAACTAAGCTAAACAAATTAAGAAAATCTGATGTTTATAAATTAAACTTTAAAGATTGCCCCAATTAAACTGCTGATCAATTGCGTGGCACGAAGGCAAAGTATGGGTTAAACCTAAATCCAAGTAGCTCTAGAAATTTTTGGCCGATCTTAACGCGGTTTCCAGATTCTTAAAAAGAAAATGTTTGAAAAAGAGACTTCTAGACTCATCTACCTCAACATCATCATATGTCTATAATACAGGGAGTTTCACATTTACCTTGCATCATTTATAAATTTTAATACATTCCCAAATTTACAACCGTTAATTTTTTTCCAATTTTTTCCTAAAATTATTTTTGCTTGCTCTTATGTCGGGACGTTTTTCTCGATATTGCTCTAGTGATGACAAATCAAAAAATACGATGGTTTATTAAAAAGTTGCATTTATTGATAATTTAATTTTTTTAAAGTACAAAACTATCAACATTGCACTATAATATTTGATGTTTCTATGATAAATTTTATGATAATTAGCAAATTGTTATATACAGAGTTGAACAAAATTTCTCATTTTTAAGAAAATTTACAATAATAATTAAAATATTGACAGAAGAGCTGTATTCAATAAATTTAATATTTTGTTGGCCCTCCTCGATTGCGTATTACATCTCAACATCGATTTGACATTGTTAATAAACTGTTGATCTAGCATATTCCATTCCTCGAAAATACCTTCCCTTAGTTGTTCAAAATTTTCCAACCCTCTGTCTCTGGACCTCAGTGCCAGTTTTAATTTCGACCAAACGTGTTCTATAGGGTTGCAATCGGGAGAATTTGGCGGCCATATCATTCGAATTACTCTATTTGCGTGAAGAACTTCGTTGACGATTTGAGACCTGTGTGGCCTAGCATTATCGTCAACTAGGAGAAAGTCGTCTCCGAAGTTCTCCGCAAATGGAATAACGATAGGAATGAGGCAGTCGTTTGTATAAGAATAACCATTAATTGTATTATTTGTTATAAAAAGTTCCGTTTTCCCATTAAAAATTATGCTTCCGAAAACTGCAACACCGCCACCCCCAAATGCCAATCGAGGATCCATATTTTCCTCTATATACCTCTCATTTTGCCCTCTCCAAACAAAAATACGCCCATCAGAACCGTATAAATTTACCCTCGTCTCATCTACGAACATGCAGTTTCGCCATTCTGCGTTCCACTCCCGGTGTTCCTGAGCCCATTGGCGCCTAGCAGCTCGATGGTGTGGTCTCAATAACGGACATGCCGCTTTACGCCTGGCTCTAGAACCAAATGAAATTGTTTAACGTTTCGTATTTTAACAACAAAAAATGCGTCTAACAACTTTAGGCCAGATTCGTGTAACCTTCTTACTGTTACATTTGACACATTAACTTGAGTCGCAGCACGTAGACTTGCGTTAATTCTTCTGGAAGTATATGTTCTGTTTCTTCGGGCTAAGATCGTTGCATACCGAGCTTGTCGATTATTTTAATATCCTAGGCCTGCCGCAGCCATGCCTGTAATTAGCGCTTCCATGCTGCCTTAATCTTCTGATTACTTTCGTAATGATACTGCAGTGAATATTATACAGAGTGCCTACATCTTCATGACTCCTTCCATCCAGTACTAAACGTACTATGTTTTGAATTTCATTTGAACCTAACTTTGGAGCTGGCATTTTCGGGTTTTTAATAAATAATGAAGCAAAAATTGTAATTTAGGACAATTAATTCATACACATAACATTACCGAATGTCATGAACATTACCATAGAAACGTTTATTTCAGAGCCCCCTTTGCACTTTTTTTTTTTAAATCTAAGACTGAAATAAAATTGTTTCTATTATCTCGCATTTTGAGAGGTTTTACCAAAAATAAGAAATGTTGTTCAACCCTGTACATGGCAATTTGTTAATTATCGTAAAATTTATCATAGAAACATCAAAAATTGTAGTACAATGTTGATAGTTTTGTACTTTAAAAAAATTAAATTATCAATAAATGCAATTTTTTAATAAACCCTCGTATTTTTTGATTTGTCATCACTAGAGCAATATCAAAAAAAACGTCCCGATATAAAAGCCCAGCAACAATAATTTTAGGAAAAAATTGGAAAAAAATCAACGGTTGTAAATTTGGGAACGTTTTAAAATTTATAAATGATGCGAGGTAAATGTGAAACTCCCTGTATTATAGACATATGATGATGTTGAGGTAGATGAGTCTAGAAGTCTCGTTTTCAAACATTTTCTTTTTAAGAATCTGGAGACCGCGTTAACAACGGCCAAAAATTTCTAGATCTACTTGGATTTAAGTTTAACCCATTCTTTGCCTTCGTGCCACACAATTGATTAGCAGTTTATATAGGGTAAATAGGCAGAGATTTTAAAAATTGTATTAACGAACATTACACGTCTTGTTTTATAAAAATAAAACTGATTCAAATTATTCCAACCATTTGATAGATGAAAACCGTTGACTCAATATTAATTAAGTTGTTTTTAAACATGCTTAAAAATCACAATACTCTCCTAACGATCAATTAGATTTAAAAGCATCAACTCGTTTGAATCTCTTTAATTAGTTTGTAAATATTATTATAAGTATCTCCCTTAGTTAAATTTGTATACCTGCTAATTTAAAATTTATACCCTTTATACCTATTAAAATATCACTTTCATACTCCTTTAAAAAAGTGAACAGTTTGTAAATAATAGTTATTTATGATGTGAGTGTTAAAAGTGATGTTTTATTTGGTGAGTGAAAAAGTTTGTGAAGTGAGCGGAGCGAATTGAACAATTTGACGAACAAAATAAAATTACTTTTAACACAAATATCATACAATGTTTTTTGTATAACTGCCCTATTTCGATAATAAAATAGGGGAATTTGGAATGGCATTAAACTTCAAAATGCATTTTAATATTCAAATAATCACAAGGTTGTTGTAAATGACAAACGTTGCCAACGCTATGGTTACTAACAAATGCTTGTTTACAAATAAAAAAGATGCTGTCATTTAAATAATTGCGTTCTTGTCCAATTTTTGTCTTTGGTTCTTGACTGCTTAATATGTTTGTCGATAGTGGAATAATTAATAAAACTGTTGATTTGGTTATTCCTGTGGATATTGAAGAGTCTACAAGAAGAGCAACTTTGGAACTCCTACCTAAAAAATCAGCTCAGCAGTACGATATTGCATATACCAATTTCCTGGCCTGGTGTAAATTGAAAAATGTAGAAGGGAACTTCAGTGAACCTGTTTTCTTAGCATGCTTACAAGAAAAATAAAAAATATGGAGCTCATCAACTTTGTGGAGCAAATTTTCAATGATCAAGTCAAGCGCCCTTGTTAGTTGTACAATTAATATTTATGTTCATAAGTAATCGAGTAAGTAATGATTGTTAAATATTAATAATAAAAATTTGCACTTCCTAAAATTATTATTATAATTTTATTTGATTTCATCATAAGAAAATGCAGTGTCAAAAATATCTTTAACACTAGTGTTAAAAATATTTTTAACACGCTTCCACGTAAACAATCCCTTTTAACACTGTTGACTGTCATTAAAAGTGTCACTTTTAATGGCAGTTGTACAAAAAAACTTTTGTTTATGGAAAGTGTAAAATTATGTTTATTATTTATTATAACTAAAGTAAAGTAAATATCCCAGTGACCGGCATGAGCAATGATTATAGCATATGCAATTATACAGCTTGGCAAAAAAGTCGCGCATAAGGCCAGTAACTTTTGAATTACCTCGTATACGAAAAAGTGACCTGTATGAGAGTTGTTCAGTAAATTATTCCCCACATTTCTACCTGCATGAATATTGCCCATTGTTTCTGGTTTGGTTTCCATAGAGACTAACTTACTTTTTTTAAATGGAAGACCCTGGAAATGATTGCATATTTTCATTCTACTGGGAAACCTCTGAATTTTTTCTATTTCAAATTTTCACCTATCTGCATGCGTTTCCGAGATAATGACAGCTCAAAAACGAAAAACTTTCTAATTTTAGTTATTCCTACCTAATAACCACCAGTTGAGTCAAGTTGTTTTCTTGACAGCGTTCTAAGAGGTGTCAATTTTGAGTTCCTGTTTAATTTTCGGTTGTCTGATTTCTAATTTGTTTACACTATGGTTCATCTGAATGAGGAACAACGAGTTGAAATTTTAATAATGAGCGGTTACGGAAATATGAAGAGATCGCAGGATCAGGTTTGTCAACTTTTCAATGAATTATATGCAAATAGGCCTCCAATAAATCAGTCAACGGTGTGTCGAGTGGTAAAGAAAATTCGAGAAACAGGCAGTGTTAGGGAAGTCTGTAGATCAGGTCGACCTAAAACAGCAACCGGGGGAGACAAAGCTTTGGATATCATGCTCTCAATACATGAAAATCCAACACAATCATCCAGGCCAAAGGCAATGGATTTTAATGTGCCTCATTAGTCAGTAAGAAATTTGTTTAAGCAGAAGAAGTGGCATCCCTACAAGACAAAGTTGGTGCACGAGTTAAACGAGGACGATTTTGATAGAAGTGCTGAACTCTGTGAGCTGATGATGGAAAGATGCAAAAAGATGCAATAACAATAATAACTTCGCAACAGATATCATTTTCTAGAATGAAGTTACTTGTCATTTAAATAGCATTGTTAATAGACACAATTACCGTTGTTGGTCTGCTGAGAATACTCACTGGTTCCAGGAAGGTCATACTCAGAGGACCGAGAAAGTTAACGTTTGCGCGGGCATAGTTGGTAGACATATTGTGGGACCTCTTTTCATAGATGGTAATTTGAATGGCGAAAAATATTTGGACCTCCTCAGGAATCACATGATTCTTTCTTGCAGAATGGTTTCACCGGTTGTAAATAATGGCATAAACGAACAAGTATAGTTCCAGCAAGATGGAGCACCTGCGCATTATACGGCAAATGTTAGACAATATATAGGCGAACAATTTCCAGGACTTCAGCTGGATTTATAAAGTCGAAGCCGGCGTCGGCGCTCGCGCTGGCGTGGGCGCTGGGAGTTAAACAAGTGAATTGTAATAGAGTGATTCATAAACTTCGTCGGCGTTCGCGCTGGCGCCGGCTGGCGTTCAACATAAACCATCTTTATCTTTCCAGCGCCGGCGTTCATAGAAAATCCGTAGCGCCGCGTCATAACCAATGGGATTTTAGCATTTCTATCAAGTCATCGTTGGCATCTGCCAAACTGTCAACGGCCAATCGCCATTTTAATTTTACTACCCCTAAGACACCAAGTAACTTTTTCTGCCTTGCTAAATCCATTTATTTAACTCTTTCTTTTTGTTCTAATAACTGGTTAGAGAAAATACTACCAAGAGTACAAACTAAAAATGTCAGAACTGTCACATTATGTTTTTGTTTATCAACACTGCGAACGCGAACGCCAAGTTTTTAAATGCCCACTATGCATGTCTAAGACGAGCGCTGGCGCCGACGCCGGCGAGAGTTTATAAATCCAGCTTTAACCCCGCTCGACTTCTTTTCATGGGGACACTTAAAGAACAAAATATGTCAACCGTCCATATGACTTAGAATCTTTAAAAGTCAGAATTAGTGCTGAAATTCGGACCATTCCAGAGGACTTCCTTTTAAACGTTGTAGACGGGTTCAGGGATCGACGGGCGCTCTGCTCAGCAGAAAATGGTGGTCATTTTGAACACCTGATCCACTGAAAAAATGGAGAGCGCGGCTAGACAGGTGTGTCTAGTCCGGGACGATTTTAGTCCGTGGTAGTCCAAGTGTCTATTTGTCAGTTAGTTGTAAGTCTTTTCTGGCGTGACCTTGCAAAGACTATTAAGGAGTTGTGTTTTTAGCAAGGATAAAGTTTGATGATTTTAAGTAATGATTTTAGAGTTTACTCACAGATGGCACAGGAAAAAGCATTGAAAAAACCTGCTTGCTTTAAAAAGGAACTTGCGGTGGCATAATTAGTGGTATTTACCCAGGTTTAGATTTACTTAATTTAGTTTTAAATATCATTCATTCTAGTCTTTCACATTCCCATTCGTTCTTCATTCATTCATTGACCGTACTATATGTAGGTACCATGTTTGTGAAGCATGAGATTTTAGTTAGGATGGGAAATTTGGGATTGTATGTGTTAGTCAGTTGTAAGTATGGAGGAGGGCGTGCCCGCAAATGTGTGGGAAGAGTTCGCCTCTTGGGCGGCGCCCCCCACACAGATGCGGGCTTGAGGTGAAAAATGAACTTCAATTCAGGGATTTTACGGCTCGTAATAAATTGGAAGTCGCGAATAAATCGGTTTGTGAATTGGCTGATCCGCGAAACGTGTCTGGAAGGTGTTTGCTGTCAAGATCGAGGTTTGTGGCTTGGTTTTATAGAATTTGCTCGATACTTCGCGGACATAGTCCCCGAAATATGGAGTATTCGCCATTGCATGCAAATCATCGATCCTGGTGTACCTTCCAGACGACGTTATGTTCCTTAACATTTTATTTTGTATCCGTTGCAGCCGATTCATCTATGTATCAGACATGCTGCACCATATGGGCGCTGCATATGTGAGCACAGGTTTAATAAAATAATTATAAATCGTTAATTTATTACGAGGGGAGAGAGGGGATTTAGGAGCAAGAAGGGACTAAAGGTTTTGCGTTGCTGCAAAGGCTTTTTGGATGACAAAGGATGTATGTTGGTGGAATTTTAAACGTCTATCTAGGGTTACTCCTAGATACTTCAGTTTTTTGGTTGGTATGATGGGTACATTGTTTATTTTTAGGGGTACGTTTATATAATTGTTGGTACGTTTTTGGGATAATATAAAACATTCACATTTGGATTGGTTTATGTTCATTTCCCACTTCTTATACCAAGGAATTAGGGTATTTAAATTTAAATTTATATGTGCTTTGGCCACGTTTGCGTAGAACGGGCTGGCGTAAACCAGCACGTCATCCGCAAATATAGCCAGTTTTGTGGAGGGGTAGGTCGGAATGTCGGCAGTATAAAGGTTGAATAGTTGGGGGGAGAGAAGTGTGCCTTGGGGGATGCCGGAGTGGACTTTTTGTACGTTAGAAAGCGTGCCTTCCACTTTTACTTGAAAAGATCTATTATTTATATATGAATAGATTAAGGTAATGATATAGGGTGGGAAGTCATGCACTGATAATAATTTGAAGATTATTTACTGGTTTATTATTCCTATGTTAAGTTGTTCAATTTTCTAGGCTATTTATTTTGTTATTATAAAGTTTGTTACAATTTTAAATAAATAAAAACTTGGAATACAAAAAATTCAGCAACATTACATCTAGTTGAAACTAACCTGAATTTTAAGGCCCATTATAATCATTTACGTAATAAAGCCTCGAAGTTAATGTGTTGCTATTGTAGGGATTTTAAATATATTAGGATTTATAGTGTTTGTTTAAAGGCTCTTGTCTTCCAGCACTTTTTGTATTTGAATGAAATGCTCTTCGGTCCCAGAAATGCTGTAAGTATAGAATTATGTTAGTATAGAAATAGGCGATTCTCAACAAAAGATTAAAAGTAATGTAATCAATTGCATTCAACGCGCCTATGTACGGTTAAAGTTACTCTACTTTTGTCATCATGACCTGTCAGTGCAACTTAAGAAGATGCTCTGTGATCTGAGTACATCGCTTGAATTTTATTCACCTTAATGTGTTCAATTAGATATTTATTTATAAGAGAAGCAATTATAGTAAATTTTGGTAGAATATGAAATCAATATAAGACGGTGTAAGGCATTAATTTTCTCGAAGAAGCAATACACCGCAGAAAATTATTAAAATTTCAGGACTTGCGTATTTTGGGGTGTAGGTATGGCAACTGAAATTTCGAATTACAATTTATTTTCTGGCATAGTTCCATAAATAATAGTAGTTATTCTTAACACCGTAACAGGTGCCCTTTGTCCCCTGGTATCATCATAACCTATCATTTTCTATACAACATACAATAAAAGTTGCACAAAAGTTACTGTCTTTGTTTTTTACACAGATTAAAGGCCGGTCAAAACGAAGGTTTTAAATTTTTATAGCAGGCATGAGAAACATTTGCATTTGTCTTCCCTTGGTACTGTACGGAAAAAAAAATGAATATGTTAGAAAGCATTTAATTGTGGAAGTCTCAATGCAGCGCATTATAAAAAGTTTACAACAGTGAAACAAACATTTATTAATATATTTTTTTATCTTATAAAACTATAGTTAAGGTTTTAGTAGAAAATATAAACAGCGGTAAAAAAAAGTAGTATTTGGTTATGGAATGTGATCTTTAAACAAAAACAAAGTTTTTACATTGAAACATGAAGGCAACAGTATAATAGCAGCCGTATTGACGAAACACATAATATTGATGAATAACTGGATATACTGTGAATTATTTCGTTAGGATGGCAAGAAGACAAAAGCGTTTTTAAAACATATCACTAGTAGACATTCAATAACCAATGTGCACCGTGAATGAGGACAGAATCCACAAATTGGCACTAGAAAGTAAATGGGCAACCATGGCTTTAGTATTACCTAGTATAAAAAATACATTAATAAGTATAGGAACATTTACTAAAAAAAAACACTCTCCCAAATAAACTTAATTAAAAATACACAAAAGTTAGAATTAATATGTCAGTAACAAACATCTATTGGTAAAAAGTGTTTTTTCTTATCAACAATTGATGTTTAGCTTTTGTGTAATAATGTAAGCACCAAAAGTTACGAAACAAAAGTAATGATAATATCTGCTTTGAATTGCTTTTACAAATATTATGCGAGGATTCAGGAAATATTCGAGGAAATATTGCAATATTGCAAACAAGTTGAACACAAATAACATATTATAAAAGGAGGAATATACGCAAAGTGCACATATATGCATTTTTTGCATATTTTGTCAATTTTGTAATAAAATTAATGTCTTTCCCAAATTATTATTTTATGAACATCTTTTTATGTTTTTTCTGCGTTATCAAAAAATTAAAGACGCCCGGTCATGAAAACTCGTAGACTAATAGGTTTAATGTCCAGTTCGGCACTTGTTTCAGGGATTTTCCAATGCGATGATAATTGTATAATAATTAATATTCACATTTTGGTTATACACAAGGTAATTATTGGGGGTTTCCGGGGTTTGCAGGTATATTGTTAGGGGTTATTTATTGTCATTTAATAATGCCTTATTATTACCTGCTTAACAAACTGTATTTATATCGGGTTATAATACGTACTTCTGTTTAAATTTGTCGAAAGGTTTCAGTATTTTCAGTGTGAAACTACTGATTTCAAATTTGTGTTCAAAATGTCTGCAGTAGCGGAAACGTCTTCGTGGATTAAAATTTTTCCAGAGTTGGAGTTAAGCGGAAAAAGTCTTCTGTAAAGCTTGTGCAAAAATTATTGTTTGCGAAAAGAAGTTCCAAATCGATCATCATTTGAAAACACCGCTGCATTAATCAAAGTTACAAAAAATTTAAGCTGAGCCAGTTCAGCTGAGTGTAAAAAACGCATTTTAAAATGAAAGGCTTCTGGGCGCAGCAAACACACCCTTAAAAGAATTGCCAGATCTGCAATTTAGAGGGTTTTGCAAAAATTTTGTCAATAAACCATTCCCGACGAATCCACGCTTAGAAAGGGGAATGTCCATTCAGTATACGATCACTGGGTGATAAAAATGTTTACATTATTGTTGATGAAAGCACAGATGCTTGTGGCAGATATATCGTACATCTTATGATTGGAGCACTTCAATAAGATAAAGCAACAAACCCATATTTAATAGCTTTTAAGCAGCTAGACAAAACTAATAATGTGATCGTAATCCGATTTATTCAGCAGTCCCTATCGAGCTTTTTCTTACCAAATCCAGTTCCAGATGCCCATACCCAAAAAAGGCAAGAAGACTTTGCCAAACAACTATCGTTCAGTGGCATTGCTCTCGGTTATATCAAAAGTTATGGAGAAGGCTATCAACGAAAAATTACTAAAATACCTGAAAGGCTTCAACATTATTAGTGACCGCCAGTATGGATTCCGTAAGTCTAGAACAACAGGAGACCTTCTCGCTTATGTTACTCATGTTTGGAACAACGCAATAGAACACCATGGGGAGTCCCGGGCGGTAGCACTGGACATTTCCAAGGCTTTTGACCGAGTATGGCATGAGGGGCTCCTAACTAAAGTGAGAGCATACGGAATGCCGGTTCAATTTTGTTCATGGCTGTCGAGCTTTCTTAAAGACCGTTCTCTGCGAGTGGCGATGGACGGATTTCTTTCAGACACATTTAACATCAACGCCGGAGTCCCTCAAGGTTCTATTTTGTCGCCCACCCTTTTCTTACTATACATTAACGATCTTTTGGAAAAAACTAAAAATCCTATATATAGCTTCGCTGATGACAGCACACTTGTTTCATCTTTTACTTTGGATGCTCGGACATCGGCTGCTAATGCACATCTCTATAGGCAGCAAGAGGTCTCACATCTTAACAAAGACCTGAAAGAAATTCTGTCTTGGGGTGACAGTAACCAAGTAGAATTTAACGCTAAAAAGACCCAGGCGGCAGTTTTTTCTAAAAAAGTTAATGTTGAAGAACCGGATATAGTTATGGCGGGACACTGAATTCCTTTGGCTTCATCAATTCATTTATTGGGCGTAAATTTGGATAGTCATATGTCTTGGCATAGTCACGTTGCGGCCATTGCTAGGGCAGCCTCGCAGAAGCTTGGAATACTTTTCCGAACAAAGAACCTCTATACACCACAGCAACTTTTGATGCTCTTTAAAGCCCAAATTCGACCATCACTGGAGTACTGTTCGCATATTTGGGGCTCTGCTCCTAAACATACCCTAAGATTGCTAGATTCCATTCAAAGAAGAGCCATTCGCTTGATCGGTGACCATAGTCTGACAAACAATCTGGAAAGCCTTGAACATCGAAGGCAGGTTGGCGACTTGAGTCTATTTTACAAATATTTTCATGGCCAGTGTTCAACTGAGGTTGCCCGCTTGATACCACCCAGAGCGGTGCATGGTAGAAATACACGACGAGCCACTGCAGCCCACCAGTACGTGGTTCAGCTTAGTGTCCCTCGAACGACACTGTTTCAAAATTCTTTCATCTGGAGAACGTCATCACTCTGGAACGACCTCCCTGAGATCGCGTTCCCCAACGAGTATAATCTCCAAAGATTCAAGACCAACGTGAATCGTTTCCTGCGCACACGCACCGCTCCTAGAGCGCCATAAAGGATTTATCCTGCAGTGCTGTGCCTTATCATAAAAAGAAAAAAAAAAAAAAAAAAAATGTGAAGTTTTCAGTGCTTTTGTCTGATGCAACCCTGTATATGGTAAAAGTAGGCCAAAACTTGAGAATTTTTGACCCCAATATGGTACATGTGACTTGTCTTTTACATGGAATAAACCGAGTCGCAGAAACCGTCAGAACTGAATATCCTTTAGTAAATCAATTAATTTCAAATGTAAGAAAAGTGTTTCTGAAAGCACTCCCCAAGTAGCATTTATAGACACAAACTGGATACAAATTCTTTGCTGAGAAACGTTTCGAAAAATTTTCGATTAAAATGATAAGATTGTGTGGAGACACATGTGTTTCGAAACTTTTGCGACACATTTTCGAATTCATTTACTAGAAACAATATGGTACATGTGACTTGTCTTTTACATGGAATAAACCGAGTCGCAGAAACCGTCAGAACTGAATATCCTTTAGTAAATCAATTAATTTCAAATGTAAGAAAAGTGTTTCTGAAAGCACTCCCCAAGTAGCATTTATAGACACAAACTGGATACAAATTCTTTGCTGAGAAACGTTTCGAAAAATTTTCGATTAAAATGATAAGATTGTGTGGAGACACATGTGTTTCGAAACTTTTGCGACACATTTTCGAATTCATTTACTAGAAACAATTAAGAACTGTTAGTTTCGAAATATTTTCCAAACTACAGTGTCGATACATTTACGACACGCACAGAAGAAATTTTTCGAAACATTTTTGGATAAGATTATGAAATTGTGTTAAGACACATTATGTGCTCCCAAATTGTAGCGACACATTTTCGAATTAAGCTAATCAAAACAAATTGGTATTCTTCTGTTTCGAAATATTTGCCAAACATTGATATCTATTTAATTACGAAATTTGTGAAGAAAACAATTTTCGAAACAGCCAGAAACATTTAAATCCCGGAACAATTAATTACTATAACCTATAATTTCTACATTGGAGTTATTTTAGTTTTAGATATTTTAAATCTTCTTGAATCATTTTACGTTTTTTATTTGTTATAATATGGGGAGAAAACAACAGTTTAAACATTCCTCGCGGTTTTACAAAACAATAAAAAGGAAAAAGAAAGAATTTGAAATTCAAAAGAAAAAAATTAGGCCACAACCTGATTTTTCAATTAGCGATGTCCCATCGACATCTCGATCCACGGCAACCACGGCATGTAAGTTCTTTAAAAATAAGTAGTTGTACAATTTTTAAACTATTCACTTTTACCGTAGTGCAAGAAATGAAGATGTAGGTTATATGTATATCACAGAATGTAAGTACGTGGTAAGTACACTCAATGAAGACTAAGGTTAGAGTACACCATGATACTACGTCTAACGTCATCGGGTGACAAATTTTCCCACTTTTATATGACGTTTGCCTGTTTTGGTGTGTTTTATTATATTATTTGGTTTGTTACAAATAAATAACACGCGTTAAAGTTTAATAAGTTGTAGCTAAAAACATTCTAAACATTTATTACTATGGTGTACTGTGCAGTGGTGGGTTGTTCCAACAACAACAACAAAAAAATCAAGAAGTTCTCGGATTGTCGTTTTTTTAGATTTTCAAGGAACAAACAAGTTTGCGAACAATGGATTCTTAAGTGCTATCAGCAACACAAATTTAATGTGAAAAAATCTAGAATCTGTTCAAAGCATTTCACAGAAAGTGATTATAGGTTAAAAGAGAAACTTTTAGAATTGCCTCAAAATAAATGGAAATTAAAAAGTGATGCAGTACCTTCTCTACTATTAATAAAATCCTCAAGTATCCAGACATCTGTTCAGCTAAAACGTACTGTAAGAATGACAAAAAGGCTTAATAAGAAGTTAATAAAAGATTTGTAAGATATTTGTTTATACATTATTTTTTTTTATATTCTTTAAAAACAGCAACACTTTTTCGCATGACACACTAATAGAGGGGTCTAGAATCAAAACTCATATTCTCCCAGTTTTATAGTTTGTGGTAAAACGCAAAAAACGTTTATTATCGAATTCTATGTAATATATTTTTGTTTTTTTGGTTTACATTTTTAGATTGGCATGTAGATGATATCACGAGTTAAATTATTGTCGATATAATAGTATGCTTTTTTTCTCTTAATTTGATATTTATGCTGGAGAATATGAGATTTTTAACTAACTTGTGAAAAAATGTGAGTTTAGTAGTTTGTGTTCCTGTGGATAATGTGAGTTTTGCTACTGAACCCAATCTTTCCACCACAATTTATATGGGAAATAGTGATTTTTGTTGCTGTTTATAGTCTGAATATATAGATACGTACCTTGTTATCAATAAATTGTTATTTATTGTAGCCAACAAGAACCTGGGATGTCTAATATCGAGGCATGAGCTGAACTATCCAATGAGGGACACGAGGTGAAAAGGAAGAAGAGAAAGAAATCTTGCCTGAGAAAAATAAAAATGCTTCTACACAGACTACAAGGTAGAAAATATAATTTAAAAAATTAAATTTATTTACCTATTTCAAATCAATTTTTTTTTTCGTCAGACCAACGTCCAGTAAAGTGGAGGAACTACTCACAAATAACAAACTTGGGTTAAAAAACATTTTGAATAGAACAAAAATCAAATCAGACTACTCACATTAGTACAAAATAAGTAAAACTTAATTAATTCACAAAAACCATAAACAAATTTATATCTTACCCCGCCACTGGTTCGCCGCCATTGTCCATAATTACTACGGTTATCTACTTTAAATGTCACTATTCACTATTTCCCATTATTTCTAAAATGCTCTCCTGCCACAAAGCACTTGTATAATATATTGAATGACAGAAACAATGCATAAACGGGTTTCTCGCCCACCTGCAATAAATACGTTAAAAGCCCAGTTTACACTGACGCTTATATGCAGATTTTGCATTTTTTCTTATATTGGGAACCAACGAAATAAATCAGTCGAGCCTGAGGGACCGTGCGAAATTTTAGACTCATTTAAATGCATTATATTATGTGTCCAGTATACTGGACGCGGTCCCCACGGAAAGAACGACATGTCCAGTATACTGGACGGTGGTCGTCAATGTGTAATAACTGTTTACTTTGCACAGCACACTGCGAACCGTCATCTAAATCCAAAATTAGTTCTTTAATGGCTTCGAAATGTTCTGCGTAGAATATTGTGGCCTTAATCCATGTTCTTCACCGGATAATTACAGGTTCTGGAGGTACACTAACTCCTGGTAATCTCTCCTTCTACATCTGCACTCTTAGGACCCAAGTAGCATTTTTAGACACATTATGGTAAATGTGTCTAAACTATTGTTTCTGTTTCCGAAACAAATTGGAAATTGTTGGCAACAAGTATGGAAATATTTTTTTGAAACGTATACATTTTAAATAGCGCATTAGTACGTGTTTCCAAGTGGTTGGTACAGGCTGTGACTTTCGCTGTTTCGACGCAAAATCGAAACTTTTATCGAAAATGTTTCGAAAATTTTTCGGAAAGTTTCGAACATGTTTCTATAAATGTGTCTAGAGTGACAGTTCATTTTATAAAGAGGGCGCTGAGTGTTGGAAATGTGAATTGTCAAAATGGAAACACTAGGGAAACAAATAATTAGATATTATACCTGTAGGTTGTAATAAAATAAAACAAAGTAAACAATAAATGAAGACAGCATAATTTCACCATATGTAATGAATTTGTCACCAAAGAGTATTTTCTATAAGTGATAGATTTATTTTGTATAGTTTATTACAAAGGAGATCCAAGAATCAATGACGAAATAAATTTTATCGTGCAATTTAGTAATTTAGCTTTATATTCTTAAGACGCTTCTAGTTTATTGACATCTACACATAAAATAAAAACTTTGTCAAAAAATTTAATTTTAAATATTTTTAAAATCTTACTTAATTTTTTTTTTCAATTGATTAAGCTAGCAAAATGGAACTAATATAACCACTTTTTTACACTTCAAATGAAGCAGAAAGTTAATTAAAGTCCATTTTAATAATATTAAAATGCATTTGTCAAAATGGCCGCCAGAAAGCGAGAATTATTCTGGTCCAAAATGGAGTCGACACACAATTTCTAGTATTTGGTTTCTATAATGTTTCGAAAATCATGTAGCTATAATTAATAGAAAATGTGTCGAAACATGAAGAATGTTTCGATATTGTATCGCAACAACGCGGAACAAACGTCGCTAAAGTAAAAATATTACGGTCCCGTCAAGCGGAAGGGTAAGCTCAGAAGCATAAAACTTCTGTATACCGTCACGTCATACACTGCCATTTGTCAAATAGTGTACTCTCATGATACTATTACTAAAGAAGATAAACCCACTTGGCGAACCAATTTCGGTCGGCGTTGCGCATGACGTCACAGGGTGACAAAAATTCAAAAACCCTGCTTGTCAGTATGGGAGTGTGTTTAAGGCGGTTTTAATTCATTTTTAATATATTTTAATGAAATTTTGGTTCATTAGTAGTAAGTATATAAAGATATTTCCTTTATAATCCATACTATACAATTGTTAGCCTTTAAATATTGTATAGGTAGATACCTAGGTACCTATAAATGTCAAAGAATTAACTTTGAAACTTTATTATTATTACCTATACCTACCTATGTATATAGTTTTACTTTGTAAAAAGCGAAAGGAAGTTTGTTTATTTCAATAAATTATGGTAAAGAATACCAGCATCGGTAGGTAGGTACCTACTCGAAAAAATATGAGGTAAATATTATTTTACACACTTTTGGGGCTAAAATGCATTAAAGTGGCATTTTTTTAGAGATTACTAACTAGTTCAAATACTTTTTCCTTGAGAATTTTTTCCAAAGTGCACAAAATAGCAATACCTACCTATTATACTTAAAAGTGTCTTTCTATTAATCGGAAAACCAAATTGGCGTAATCGCTTCTCCCAGGCTTAAAACTTTGCCTCTCGAATAAACGAATACTGCTTGATTTCTAGGTTTTTAATAACTATTAACCAGTTTTTAGGTTAATGCGCCAATAAATGTAATTTTTCTTGGGATTTTAGAAAAGGCCATAAAAGAAACATTTATTACCTAAGTAGGTACATTTTACAAAATACAAGATTTATTAATTTAATTACACTTTGAAATTAAAAACAAAGAAACAATGTTTTTGTAAATTTTCAAGTTTTTATTTTTAAATATGACATGTTTTTGTTAATAAAAGAGTACCTATATCTATATGTTCTGAGACGTTTTTTTAAAGGAAAGATTAGTTCGACCTACAGGGCAGCTACCATATCTACAAGTTAATTTAAGCATCAGTACTATATTTAGTAAACCTAAGAATAAATTACTTAGTTTCCCTGTAAACTGACATATTAATAAATATAAATATATAAAATAAAAATTTACAAATAAAACAATTATTTACATTACATTTTTATCATAAAATTGGCATACCTGGTTGAATATTTAATTTACTTGCCCATCTTCTTAAAGTGAAAACCGAAGGCAAAGGATAGCCTCTTTTCCTTAATAAACGGTATGACCGTGCACCTCCTGCATATAAGGAAATAGCGGAACTTGTTTGGCAGTTTTTAATTTACGAAGTTGTCCTTCTGTTAATATTTGTTCAATAGTTTTCTTTTATTCCCTCTCTTTGTGCAGTAATGTCTTTAAATATAAATTTTCACTTTGCAAAATCTTAACTTGTTCCACACAATCAATTTCACTACAAAAAAAATTGATTGTGTGGAACAAGTTAAGATTTTGCAAAGTGAAAATTTATATTTAAAGACATTACTGCACAAAGAGAGGGAATAAAAGAAAACTATTGAACAAATATTAACAGAAGGACAACTTCGTAAATTAAAAACTGCCAAACAAGTTCCGCTATTTCCTTATATGCAGGAGGTGCACGGTCATACCGTTTATTAAGGAAAAGAGGCTATCCTTTGCCTTCGGTTTTCACTTTAAGAAGATGGGCAAGTAAATTAAATATTCAACCAGGTATGCCAATTTTATGATAAAAATGTAATGTAAATAATTGTTTTATTTGTAAATTTTTATTTTATATATTTATATTTATTAATATGTCAGTTTACAGGGAAACTAAGTAATTTATTCTTAGGTTTACTAAATATAGTACTGATGCTTAAATTAACTTGTAGATATGGTAGCTGCCCTGTAGGTCGAACTAATCTTTCCTTTAAAAAAACGTCTCAGAACATATAGATATAGGTACTCTTTTATTAACAAAAACATGTCATATTTAAAAATAAAAACTTGAAAATTTACAAAAACATTGTTTCTTTGTTTTTAATTTCAAAGTGTAATTAAATTAATAAATCTTGTATTTTGTAAAATGTACCTACTTAGGTAATAAATGTTTCTTTTATGGCCTTTTCTAAAATCCCAAGAAAAATTACATTTATTGGCGCATTAACCTAAAAACTGGTTAATAGTTATTAAAAACCTAGAAATCAAGCAGTATTCGTTTATTCGAGAGGCAAAGTTTTAAGCCTGGGAGAAGCGATTACGCCAATTTGGTTTTCCGATTAATAGAAAGACACTTTTAAGTATAATAGGTAGGTATTGCTATTTTGTGCACTTTGGAAAAAATTCTCAAGGAAAAAGTATTTGAACTAGTTAGTAATCTCTAAAAAAATGCCACTTTAATGCATTTTAGCCCCAAAAGTGTGTAAAATAATATTTACCTCATATTTTTTCGAGTAGGTACCTACCTACCGATGCTGGTATTCTTTACCATAATTTATTGAAATAAACAAACTTCCTTTCGCTTTTTACAAAGTAAAACTATATACATAGGTAGGTATAGGTAATAATAATAAAGTTTCAAAGTTAATTCTTTGACATTTATAGGTACCTAGGTATCTACCTATACAATATTTAAAGGCTAACAATTGTATAGTATGGATTATAAAGGAAATATCTTTATATACTTACTACTAATGAACCAAAATTTCATTAAAATATATTAAAAATGAATTAAAACCGCCTTAAACACACTCCCATACTGACAAGCAGGGTTTTTGAATTTTTGTCACCCTGTGACGTCATGCGCAACGCCGACCGAAATTGGTTCGCCAAGTGGGTTTATCTTCTTTAGTAATAGTATCATGAGAGTACACTATTTGACAAGTGGCAGTGTATAACGTGACGGTATACAGAAGTTTTATGCTTCTGAGCTTACCCTTCCGCTTGACGGGACCGTAATATTTTTACTTTAGCGACGTTTGTTCCGCGTTGTTGCGATACAATATCGAAACATTCTTCATGTTTCGACACATTTTCTATTAATTATAGCTACATGATTTTCGAAACATTATAGAAACCAAATACTAGAAATTGTGTGTCGACTCCATTTTGGACCAGAATAATTCTCGCTTTCTGGCGGCCATTTTGACAAATGCATTTTAATATTATTAAAATGGACTTTAATTAACTTTCTGCTTCATTTGAAGTGTAAAAAAGTGGTTATATTAGTTCCATTTTGCTAGCTTAATCAATTGAAAAAAAAAATTAAGTAAGATTTTAAAAATATTTAAAATTAAATTTTTTGACAAAGTTTTTATTTTATGTGTAGATGTCAATAAACTAGAAGCGTCTTAAGAATATAAAGCTAAATTACTAAATTGCACGATAAAATTTATTTCGTCATTGATTCTTGGATCTCCTTTGTAATAAACTATACAAAATAAATCTATCACTTATAGAAAATACTCTTTGGTGACAAATTCATTACATATGGTGAAATTATGCTGTCTTCATTTATTGTTTACTTTGTTTTATTTTATTACAACCTACAGGTATAATATCTAATTATTTGTTTCCCTAGTGTTTCCATTTTGACAATTCACATTTCCAACACTCAGCGCCCTCTTTATAAAATGAACTGTCACTCTAGACACATTTATAGAAACATGTTCGAAACTTTCCGAAAAATTTTCGAAACATTTTCGATAAAAGTTTCGATTTTGCGTCGAAACAGCGAAAGTCACAGCCTGTACCAACCACTTGGAAACACGTACTAATGCGCTATTTAAAATATATACGTTTCGAAAATATTTCCATAACTGTTGCCAACAATTTCCAATTTGTTTCGGAAACAGAAACAATAGTTTAGACACATTTACCATAATGTGTCTTAAAATGCTACTTGGGTCCTAAGAGTGCAGATGTAGAAGGAGAGATTACCAGGAGTTAGTGTACCTCCAGAACCTGTAATTATCCGGTGAAGAACATGGATTAAGGCCACAATATTCTACGCAGAACATTTCGAAGCCATTAAAGAACTAATTTTGGATTTAGATGACGGTTCGCAGTGTGCTGTGCAAAGTAAAGAGTTATTAAAAAGTGCAAGTGTAGTTAAAGATCTTGTTTTTATTAAGGTTTATTTCAGTTTTATGCCGGACATAATATCCTCGTTAGATAGTAGAAATTTAAGTTCAAGAGACTCAATTAGTATTGTTGAAGCTTTTTACGCTAAATAAAACAACATTCCCGGTAAAGTAGGAGGTCAAGCAAGGAACAAGTTGGATGTAACTGTAAAAAATAATGAAGGATTTAAATACTTAACTGCAGTAAAAAGCATCCAATGAAGTTGTATCTTGGCCTTATACTTTACTACCTAAGTTGCATTATTGTCCGATTACATCAGCAGTATTAAAAGAAGCTTCTCTTTGTATAAACATACTTTTACTGATATAAGACAATCCTTTTTAGTTAAAAGTTTTGAAAAATATTTAGTAACAAATGCTTTTTATACAATATCAAGTTAAAGTAATTGTTTACTTTTACTTGTCTTCGTTTTTTTTGCATTTTTTTTAAAAGAAACATCTTCTTTGGAACCCAGTGTGTTTCTTTACTATATTTTACTATAATAAATAAAAAAATATTGCATACCAGTAAGCATATTTGGTCATAAAATGCATATAACTGCATACTTTAAAGGCAAACAAGGCATATATGTGCGCATATTTTCGCTGAATTTAAGTGCATATATTCCGCAATTTACATATTAATATCTTTAAACTAAACTCTCTATGGAGTTTTAAATTGGATAACATATTGTAAAGTACTTGAACGTTATAGTAGGTATACCTATCGAAACAATCAACAGGTTAATCATTCCAAGAAAAAAACACTTACCCAAATAAATATATGATTGTGTTAAAAGAAAGGTACAGTACATTGTTTTAGTCTGTGGCTACGCGGTATTCGTAAGGGGGAAGCAAATCCACAGCCTTCCTGTAGAGAAGGCTTTGGTTAAGCTCCTTCGACACATACAATACGTGGTCGTGCTGTCTTTGCCTACACATTCTTCAAATAGTTGTGGTCGACACAGACTAATACGACGGCCTATAAGCATTATGCGGGGATACAATTTTAAAAATTATTTTAGGTAGCCGGGTACTGAAGAACCGAATTTGGGTCTTTGGCAAACAATTGCTGGAAAGCAGCATCATGCACTTGTTTCTGATCACAAACTTACACTTTACACTAAAATGTACTGTACTATAATCTACACCATTTATAAAAGTCTAATCTAGTAATAAGTTCTCAACGAAAGTACAATAGAGAACTAAAAATAACGCTCACAAATCTTACAATGCACACGCCAAACGTTGTGTAAATAAAGAATAATATATAGATAAAGATGGGCTCTGGACAACATAAACGTCAAATATAAAAAAATCGTAGAAATCCGACGTTCTGCGCAGGAATTAAGCTTCCGCGAAACGAATTTTCAAGGTGCGTGCCGGGGACATTTCAAGATTACTCGGCGATTAGCTTTGTTTGTTTATTGTTATTTTTTTATTCAATTTGACATTGACCTGTATTTCGTCATAATTATTGTGTTGATTTTTATTTAAAATTTAATTATTTTTTCAGATATGAGTAGCTGCGCTTTATTATTCTTATCAACAAGCTGTTGTGTATTTTCCTCTTCCACATATTTACCGCAAGCGGGTTTACGCTCGTATCCTAAATATATATTTGAAGTTTCAGATTAAGCTGAGTCTTTAATCCAATTAACAAAACACCCTACTATAAAATGATTATATTTGGAGACAAAATCGTTGTGCGACTAATACCTCCCTCAACAAGATTATGAAAGTTATAACACGAATTTTCCGTTTCAGTGTTATTGCCACCCGGATTTCGCTTTAAAAGGTACTGAAGGTGGATAAAGTTTTAATTATTTTTAGAAAGGTGTTATTTTGTTCAAACTAAAAAGTGTTTAGAAAGGGCAAAGGAGAGGATTTTAACTTCTATGAGTTCTCGATGGCATTAGTAGGATTTAGTTACTTTATTACAGCAAGCATAACTAAGGTAAGTAATTAAAATAAATATTTATTAGGGTATTGCATACCCTGGTGAAAAATTGTTTCAGTCCCAAATATACAAGCATGCGGTAGTGTCGAGTGTACCCGTTCCGGTCGTTATTTTAAATATAAGTAGTATTTGGTGCTAAATAATTAGTTCTGTTATGAATAGCCGGTGGTGTGTCCGTAATTGATTCTAACGAACTTTTAATTATAACCTAGAATTCGATTGATCTAGCCCTACCTATTCAATAAATTTATTGGTCCCATATTGCGTTATGTACCATGGCAGGAGGCAAAAATACTAGAAGCACTACACCTAGTGCACATGATGCCCTGGATGATGCAACAGAAAGGCTGATTACAAAGGTATGTTCGAATTTCTCCAATCAAATGGAAACCAAGTTCAATTTACGATTTGATAAGATTGATGATAAACTCTCAGATGTCCAAGCTACTCTGAATTCTCTTAAAAAAGACGTTTCCTCGAATTTCGAGGCAATCACCAGCTTAAAAGACAGGGATGACCATTTGGAACGACTAATTAAAAGAAACTCTATTCGGATTCATGGACTTCCCGATGATGTAAACGAGAACCTAGTGGATGTTGTTGTTGGATTTTTTAATCAAAAATTGAGAATTCCAGTTACTCAGCAGGATATTGACTCTGCGTTTCGCATTGGTAGAGGAGATAGAAATCAGTCGCGTGCAATTTTGTTTTTTTTCTCCGAAATATTAAAAGAAACGAGGTATTCAGCGCTAAAAAATTGCTTAAGAATACCAATTACTCCATGTTTAAGGATTTAACACAGCGACGCTAAAAACAAATTTGGCAACTCAAGCGCTGACTTGTGATTTCTGCTTGCGATGCCATGCTTCCGCTAAACTTTAAATGATTTTTTAGGCCTATAATCATGTATTAATTTAATCAATATACCTACGATAATATTGATTTGGTAGGAATATAATTCAATATTTTCTTAAATTCCTTTCCTATTGTTATCACGTATATATTGTTAAACTCCGAGCAGCATTTGTATTGCTGATATGAATAGTTTTTTAGGTATGATGATAATGCGTTGTACGCCGGTTTAGTTACCTTCGGGTTAACTACTGGGTTTTATGTATTTAATTATGGGGTACTATAGTTGGGGTCAAGCAAATATTTGACGCGTGACACTTCCATATTGTCATGGGTGTCAAATACGGCAGGCCACTCATAATATAAAAGTTACTAATGACTAATTTATATTTCAATAATTACCACCCACTCGAAGTATTTGAATCTTTATCCTTTTATATGACTAAAAAGAGATATACATAAACCGAGTTACCTTCTCGTCGATTTGGTCAAATCATATGGGCTGCAGATCCGCATTTTATTTATTAATTTAATCGTTATACACTACTAATCGTTATACACTACTAAGATTGCTTTTGTTAAGACCTGTGATATTAATGGCCAATCCTGAATCCCACCATTACAATGCACAGAATTTATCAAAACAAATTTATTTATATTATAATTCATATTCTTAGAATCTTAGACCAATTTCCCAGCAATCATTTTCTGCAAAGGTTTATAAATAACAATATTCGTCAGTCCGGCCCTGACTAAGGATCAGCTGTAATAAAGTTGGTGAAATCGAAATAACCTAGTATTGGACAAATATGACAAGATGGAAGTGTCACGCGTCAAATATTTGCTTGACTCCAACTATATCGCTAGTTTAGGTTTCTGTCGAGAAATTATTGGTAATCGGTAAATCTAACTTGTTTTGATTTTAACCAGCTGCTTTACGCTTACCCTTATATAATATAGGCATATAGCTTTAGTACTTTTTAGAGTCACATTTACTTTTTTTAAAAATTTGAAGTTGATTACATCTAAGTATTTCGAGGTAGATGTTTTCTATTAATTTTTTTTTTCTTTTTTGTTTAATTTATTTGTTTAATATTATATACGTTCTGACTGATGATCCTAATCGCAACTACTTAAGTATAACAGTGTTATATAGGTATTGTTATTATTCCAATATTTTTTTTTTTTTTTTCTATACAGGTAGCGATAAGAATATATTATTTTATTTTAACTAGCAAGACCGGGACAAACATTGATACGTGTATGCACAATGCATTCCTTGAGTTTGCCCATTTTAATGTTCGATCCCTTTTTACAGGTTTTGATCTATTTTCGGGGTTCCTGGCTGAGGGCTCCCTCGATATTCTGGGGCTTTCTGAAACGTGGCTCGATGAGAATATACTTAGTTCTGGTTTACTTATTGATGGTTACAATTTAATAAGAAAGGACAGAACTGAAAGGGGTGGTGGTGTGGCATTCTATATCAAACATAGTTTTAAGTTTTCTATCTTGGATCTTGGAAATGTGAACGATGGGTTGGAACAGTTGTGGATTAATTTAAAAATCGGTGGAAAGAAGCTGTGCTTTAGCACATTATATAGACCTCCTTCAACAAATCTTCATCAATGCTTAAATAACTTGGAAAATACATTGATTTCTCTTTTACCTGAATACGATTATGTGGTTTTTGGGGGAGATTTTAACGTCGACTTTCTGCAAGACAATAATAACCCGGGATGTGCCTTATTTAATCTTCTAGCAAAGTATGGATTAACACAATGGATTACTAATGCTACCCGGGTAACTAATACCTCACAGACCTTAATTAATTTGATAATATCTTCTTCTCCTGATATTATTGATAAATCTAAAGTACTTAAAATGAATAATATATTAGATCATTCCATGGTATGTTGCAAAATTAAAAACTTTTTTTAAATCAAACCAAAGCCGTTTTTGAAAACTTATAGGGATTTTGCTAATTTTAATTATAATGATTTCGTTCGAGACTTGCATACTTTTAATTGGGATTATATTTATTTATTAAACGATATCAAAGAAATTGTTCCGTATTTTAACGTAAGTATTATTGACTTGTTTAATGTACATGCACCTTTTAAAACTTCTAAAATAACTAAACCGCCAGCGCCCTGGCTCACTGAAAATTTAAAGCCAATGATGAAATTGGGAGATTCAGCATTAACTAAATATAAAAAGAATAAAACCGATACGGCTTGGAATGACTACAAGGACCTCAGGAATCTAGTAAATATGTTTGTTAAATCTGAAAAAAAAGCTTATTTGCAACATGTTTTTCGTACTAACCCTAGAAGCTTCTGGCAGACATTAAAATATTTAAATATTGGTTCGACTTCTAATAATCAACCTCCTGATTATATAAAACTCATGCATGAAGTGTCTTTTTTCTCTTCTAAGAGTTGCGGTATTGGGTCTTGGACGTTCAGCCGTCGCCGTTTCGCCGTCGCGACAATTCGCCGGCAGCCGATTCGCCGTGGGCCGTTTTGACGTCAAATAGAAATTAATAAAATACGTAAAAAGCAATGGTCTAACGTTATAACATTTTAATTTTTTTGGGTCCAATTCGGTATATGCTAGATATAAAAAAATTGTAATAATTATAGACTTATATTGGTTAAACAGCGCTAACACGGCATCTAATCCACCTTTTTGGGTCCAATTCGGTATATGCTAGATATAAAAAAATTGTAATAATTATAGACTTATATTGGTTAAACAGCGCTAACACAGCATCTAATCCACCTTTTTGGGTCCAATTCGGTATATGCTAGATATAAAAAAATTGTAATAATTATAGACTTATATAGGTTAAACAGCGCTAACACGGCATCTAATCCACCTTTTTGGGTCCATGATAATGAGCTTACCTGCAATGTTTGGGGCCGAAATTTCTTGCACCACGTCAAAACGGCCCACGGCGAATCAGCTGCCGGCGAATTGTCCTGCCGGCGAAACGGCGACGGCGAAACGGCGACGGTGAAACGACGACGGCGAATAGTCCCATCCCCGCGGTATTCGCCTTCTAGCCGACGAAGGTGGACACCTTCACTAAATTAAAATGTTAGGAGCATGTAAAAGTAGTGTTGCTGATGGGTACATTTAAAAATCTACTACAAGTCAAATATAAACTGTCAATATGATTTCAAGCAAGGCATCAACAGAGGTACTGAAAGAATTACAACACAATTAGTCGTCCCAATGTCAGGCTTGAGTTCTCCTACAATTCATCAGGGATTTAGCATTGGCCAAGAACTTTCGGAAACTCGAACGAGACAAAAGATCATTGTCACAGCAAATCATAATACTATTGTTATCATTTATTCCTCTAAGTAATTAATGTTACCTATATTTGGATTAATTAAGATTTAAAAAATAAAAATAACTTTTTTATGTTCAATGCGGACAGAATGAAGAAACTAAAAATGGCAAGAACACAAGGTCTATTTTTCTAATTTTGTCTCGAAAAATAGATATTTCGAACGCGCTAGCGAGTTCGAAATATATCCATTTCGAACTCCGAATTTTATTATTTAAAGGTTGGCCCTACTGACATGTTTTTTTTTCACCGTTCGGCATAGCATTCTAGATAACTAATATTTTTTAGTCCAAATGTGCGAAATACTACACAAAACCACGTATGTATGTTTGGTTGCCTAGATCTACAAATCTGTATGACGTGATTGACGTGTTGTTTTGGTTCATAAAATATTAAAAAACATATTTTAAATATTAACTTTATTAACAGGAGAACTATTTTGCAAAAAATATCAATTAAATCTTAAAAATACAAATTTCAACTATATTATAATGCTAATTAGGCATTGTTTATAGTGCAGTTATTATAAACATTTAATGTCACTGTACTCGTGTCGGACGCGTTAACCTTAAATTCAGGCATAGTTTGAGTATTCATAGTATGCGAAACTTTGTGATAACTGACCCCAGAATCCAATCCATTTTTAATTAGACTTGGTTGAAAAGCAGTTTCTACTCCTTCAATTATTGTCGATCTTGATGATCCAGGTAAGGGTGTAGCAGTATTATCAATATTATCTATTAATGAAGGTGTTAAACTAGAAGAGAGGCTCTGCGCTACATCCATTTTCGCTTTTAGAGAATCTTCAATATAGCCTTCAGCCACGGCTGAAGACTTCCATCCCCCGTGCCTTTTAATGGTAACCAAATCGCTTCCCTTGTTGGCCAGCTCGGTGACACTAGACCGTCTAAAGCAGTGGCCAGTAAAACATTCTGGATTTGGTTTGCACAGGTATTTTGCAATAAGGCTAGGAGCTTTTCCCATTGTATTTAGACCTACAGGTGAGTTTATGCAATGCCCATTCCTATACGTAAGAAAAAATCTTGATGTTGTAACATTCTTAGGACGTAAATCAAAATATTGTCTAATCAAATTAATCCATGATTGATCAATTATAAGAAACGTTCTTGTTACATGTGTTTTAGTTTTGGGAATGTGTACTGTAATGGAAGCAACCTTAAAGTGAATGTCTTTTACATCCATATTGGTCAGTTCTTCTCTCCGGCATGCTCCATTGTACCCCATAATTAAAGCAACCTAGAATTTACATAGTTACTACTATTGTATCTCGATAGCTGTCTACCTACTGTTCATACGATAGAATAGAAATTGGTGTAATTTAAAAATGTTCGTTCTCCAACTTTATTGTAAAAAAATTTTTTTTATAAAACCTGTGAAATTGTACAAAACAAAATGCATATAGATATGTAAATACTACTTACTTTTAATCCTAAATAACTGCTATTATCAGCCCCATTTATAAACTTATTAATATCGTCTAAGTCTAAAACAAGAGACTTTTTGGGTTTGTAGCCCACAGATTTTCTTTTTAACAATGCTTGCAGTCTAGCATAATCCTTTATATCTATGTTCTTGTCAATATTAATGCAAGCTCTTAATTTTGAGTATAAGGACCACAGGGTGGATGACATTTTGGTTTTACTTTCTTCCTCAAAATAGGCTAGTAAAACATTTTCTGAAATCTTACACACGCCCTTTGTATTGCACCAACTTGTGAAGGTCTCATAGTCCTTTTCATATAATTTTCGGGATTTTTCTGGCAAAAGTTGATTTATACATTTATGTGCAATATCCCTTAACTCAGGGGGAGTTAAACTTAAATTATCTTGCTCCATAATATTTTGTTAATATAAATAAAATTTTAAAACACAAATTTTGTGGCAAAATGGCTGACACAATTTAAAATTTATTTATTTTCATGGCAAGCTTGATAAAAAAATTGTAATAGTGTTACCAACATAAATTTTGGACATAATAATTTATAAATTTTGAAGGGTTTGTTTTCTTTTTAAATATGTGTTTATTTATTAAAAAAAAAACGACAAAATAGAAAAACTAGTATAAAGCACATGTTTTATAAAGCCATTATAGCACTTGTCCCCTTAAAAAACTCGCCGCAAGCGGCTCGTTTTTTAACATGGACCCGTGCTATAATATAATGCTTTATAAAACGTGTACTTTAATATACTATTTCCACCCCGTGGAAAATAAACAGTCGGGAAACGTCAACTTTCAAAAATGGCAGAAAAACGTTTTTATATACATAATAATAATATGGTTGTAAATAAAAATATATATACAAAACAACTGAAGTTTCAAGCAAAAAAAAAACATCCCAGAAGCTTTTGGGAAGTCAATTAATTGTAAGAATACTTAGCATTGGCTTATTACTCTCCGGTGTCGTCAACAGATTTAACGAGCCATATCTCGAAAACTAGAATTAGTGACGCCGCTGCGGCAGTAAAAGTAATTTGCATTATGGAAAGTGCATCTCGTAAAATATTAGCTACTATAAACGGTAATTCAAACTTGACTTTAAATTAAAATAGAAAATAAATTTTCTCTTAATAGTTTTGCTGTGTTTTTCTGTATCAATACTATACCGGGCGTACCATTCAAGACCATTTTCGACGGAAGGAATGCTTGAAACAATAAAACGCCACAGAGGTACTCCTGGGGCAATCATTTGGTACACAGATGGCTCAAAAACCAAAGAGGGTATAGTTGGGGTCAAGCAAATATTCGACGCGTGACACTTCCACATTGTCATGGGTGTCAAATACGGCAGGCAACTCATAATATAAAAGTTACTAATGGCTAATTTATATTATAATAATTACCACCCACTCGAAGTATTTGTATCTTTATCCTTTTATATGACTAAAAAGAGACATACATAAACCGAGTTACCTCAAGAAAAAAGAAGAGAAGAAGAAAGGAAAACACATGAATCGAACATCGAACGTAATTTTGTTTGTTTCTCCCTCTTGTGCATTTTCAATGTCATATCACTTGTCGACCGTACGTGAATTCTCGTCGATTTGGTAAAATGCAGATCCGCATTTAATTTATTCCAAAATAAGTGATGTCTTGTTGACATTCTGTATTTGGTTTTGGTTTTTGAGTATTTAAATCATTTTATTGCCTTTTTATAGTGTTCTATTGTCTTTATTTGTGTAGTGAGTGTTAAACATTGTTTATAGTTTATAAGACTTTTATTTAGTATTATTTTTTAGACGTGTGTTTATCTTAAGAAAAGTAAGTAACTCTACTGGCATTATATCAATAAACATCATTTATGTTGATAGAATTAGTCGGAAGTGGACAATAAAAAAGGCTAGTGAGTGCTTGCCAACGTTTCGCTTTATTTATGTAAAGCTTCATCAGGGCTGAAATATAATAATTTTCTTAAAAATTTTGGAGCCTGCATATAAAATACATGACAAATAAAGAACATATTATACACAATGACAATGAATATTAACAAATAGTTTTTAAGTGTAAACTAATATGTACTTAATTGACTTAGGCTGAAGGACTTTGGGCAATGGCCTTTTGGTGTAAACCAATGAGGTACTTAATAAATAAATAAAAATAATATTAATCGTTATACACTACTAAGATTGCTTTTGATAAGGCCTGTGATATTAATGGTCAATCCTAAATCCCGCCATTACAATGCACAGGATTTATCAAAACAAATTTATTTATATTATAATTCATATTCTTAGACCAATTTCCCAGCAATCATTTTCTGCAAAGGTTTATAAATAACAATATTTGTCAGTCCGGCCCTGACTAAGTATCAGCTGTAATAAAGTTGGTAAAATCGAAATAACCTAGTATTGGACAAATATGACAAGATGGAAGTGTCACGCGTCAAATATTTGCTTGACCCCAACTATACCATAGCTGGAATATACGGAGTAAGACCGAAGAAAGATGCTTATTTCTCTCTGAGTAAGTCTCCCACGGCTTTCCAAGCGGAGATCTACGCCATCCTACAGTGTACATATGAAAACAATAGGAGGACTTATCTTAATTAGCGGATCCACATATACTCCGACAGCCAAGCAGCCCTTAGAGCACTAACGTGTAACAAGGTGACATTAAGATTGGTATGGAAATACCAAGGGGAACTAATTATCCTAGCAAAAGCTAACAAAGTAATACTACAATAGGTACTAAGACATAAAGGTATTATAGGAAACGAAAAGGCTGACGAACTTGCAAGAAAGGGTTCGGAATAAACATTCATAAGTCCAGAACTGGCACTCGGAGTCCCGAGGTGTACAGTACGAGATGTTATAAAACTATGGGCAAGGATTGTACATCGCATTTCTGTGTATTTTGGAGCACCCTTAGAGCCTATAGTTTAAGTGCTAGAAATAACTTTAAATTACGAAAGTTGAATTATTTTTCCTGAGCCGTCAAAATTTGTATCGCGCAAAATTCTTACCACGTAACATACTCGCTACTAACTCAGGAAGTAATTATTATAACGAAATCATCGTAAAGAAGACATTTAATGAAATGATCTTATTGGAATTACAGAATACATAATAAGTCATTTAGCGAATATAAAATGTTTTATTAATTGTTCACACTGAAATGACTTGTCTTTGTCTTTATAGAACTTCTTGTTACCTCTGTTGGAGAAACGTCTCGTAATCTAAAATAAATCCAGACATGAAATTCTATTTTTCTACAAACTAGAAATATTCTGCTAAATAAAATAAAACCTCAATAATATTCGATACGTAGCACAGTTGGCAAAGCTGACAAAGAAATTCGCCTCTGACAAACTCTTTCGCTTAAAAATCAACAAAACCAGGCCAACGATTTTAGAAGAGCGTTAAAATCAGCTTAGTTCAAAAACTAAACCACCTATATTAAGTTCAGTTCTCGGAATTATTCATTTCTCGAATTAAGATAAAAGGTTTAATAGTTTAAAGTGAATTTATTTATAACTTAGGCTCCTTTGTTGGATATTATAAGAAGCTAATAAGGGCATTTGGGATGCTCCGACACACCGCAATCTCTTCTACAACTCACTCTACTTTCTGATTGGTTGTGTACGGCCACGGCGGCAGTCACGACAATAGACTATGTGGGCCAGAACCACCGCCGTCTTCATGAACAGGCCGTCATGCTCTCGTACACATTCTAAAATCAGCTGTTTCTAGTCGATACACGTTTTGACAGGTTTCCATCGTTTTGATAGACCGCTTAGGTGTTTCCTTTATATTTGTAGTTGTTTCTAGCAGTTTAATGTGATTATTGTAGAAAACCTATAACACTAATTTAATGTAATTTAGACCTTTATGTGTAAAACTATAAATTATTTCATTAAATTGCCGCGAAATAGGGAAAAATGCCAAATTCATAACGTTTTCCTAAAATTTAATATTTTTCACTGAAGAAATGCTATTTGCTGATAAAGAAAAGGATCCCAAGAAACGATTTAGTATTGCGAAAATGTACCACCGTTTGCATAAAGCACTTTGACGAAAGGTTTGTTAGTCAGGGAACTCAGGGCAATCAGAAGACTTGATGCATGGTAGGTAACACTGGAACAGAACCTTTTTTTTAAATAATATTTTGGCATATTGTTTAAATTGATATTAGGCAATAAACATAGATTGCTTATAAATATATTAAATAGCTATAAAACAGATAGTAATATTAAAGACTGAGCATGTCGTACTTAGGTCAGGTTAGGACAAAAATTTAGAAAAAAAACAATACCTACCTTGTACATTTTCTTTAGTTTTTCATACAATACAAGTTTCTCTTAGGCAAAATATATGTTTAAAAATACCCACAAGTTTAAAGCAGATGATTGATGCCTATTTATTTTTCTAGTCAAAAATCCAAGATAAATAAAGCCTGTATGGTTTCTCGAGGAAGATAAAATAATAGTATGTACCCACCAAAGGACCGATATAAAATTCCATTTAAAATAAGTTAATTAACTACTCAGTTGTTTGTAATGTTTGTTAATCAGGAATTATTTGGGGATTATTATCGTACCCTCGAAGGAGTTTCGAAGATCGAAGGCAATACTTAGTGTGATAACAAAGGCTAGTTTATAGTCTTCAATCACTATATATATTAATCATCGAAATACCTTTTTAATATAAGATTATTTACCTGATTTCATATAATTTAAGACATCTTTAACTTATAAATAGCAATTTTATTACCTACATGCCATATAGCTTCTATTATAAGTTCTATCTTCTAATGTAACGTCACGATCTTAAAATGACGGCCTGTTCATGGAGATGGCAGTGCCAGAACCCCACATGTTTAATGACTTTCAATTGACTCGTACGGTTGCGCCAAGAAAGGTAGGTTGACCAGACCAATGCATCCGTGAATTTCAAGAAGGGCTCGCTAACAACATCTAAAAGAGTTCACGACCGGTTTCCACGGGACCGATTCTATTTTGAAGGAGCAAAAACGTGTGCTGTTCCTCCGCTTTCTAATAAGTTTTTTTTCTCTATGGGCAAGTTTGGCAAAATTCTCGTATATTTAAAGCAAAGGGGTGTTATTGTTTTAGAAAGAACATTATATTACAAAACTTAAATTATTTTTCCTGAGTCGTCAAAATTTGTCATCGAATAAAGCAAATAAACATCGTAAATTTAAAGCCAACAAGTTTTTTTGTATGTACACGGTCTTTCAATATGTCTTAAAATTCCATTTTAAAAAATATGCACGTTTACTATAATTGCTTAAGTGGTTCTTGAAATATTTGATATAAAATAATAATGTGTTTTCGAAATATAACACAGTAACCATGGATCCATAAAAGTAAACAAAATATAGTTACCATTTTGAAGAAATACTATTAACTGATAAAAAACTTATCTTTTGTTTATTTGTATCGGTTAATCTCCATGGTTATTGCGCGCATATTTGAAAGGAACATGATTATTTTAAATTAAATATTTCAAAAAACACTAAAGCGATTATAGTAAACATATATATTTTCGAAAGTGACATTTAAATTATTTAGTAATATCCAGGGTGTTCGATTAAATAAAAAACTTGGTGTCTTAGAAAAATGTATGATGTTCAATTGTTTTATCCGATGATAAATTTTGACGGCTCAGGAAAAGTAACTAATTTTTCGTAATTTAGAGTTCTTTCTAGCACTTAAAATACAGGTTCTATGAGTACTCCAAAAGATACAGAAAAACGATGTATAGGGTGTCCATTTTTCGATGTAATTGCAGGGTCTAGGGTCTATCTCGAAACTAGTAAAGATAGAGATGTCTGGATCGATAGATGTACTATGGCGATCGATAATGTCTGTGCGAAGCTTACAGAATAGTCAGATATATTATTACTTTTGTAAGAAAGTGCCTGTCGACTCGTATCTATTTAGAGACAATTGCAAAAAATAAGTCGTCGCACATCATTCCCAATACGTAAATGGTGAACAATGTTTACTTCATAGGATTTCAATTGATAATTATTTAATAATTTTTTAGACAAGATTTTATTACTCCGATATCTTTTCCTGAGACTTTGAATGAAATTCTAGTGGCCCTATAAAAGCCATAACGTTTATTTTGTCCCTTTCACGATTCTCTTTACAATATAAGATTTGGGTCTTGGCTTTATAAATGATCGATTCTTAATTATACTAATTTTTAAACTTGAAAATGGTACTTGATTAGGCTGCCTTCTCTCTGGATATCTATGAAAGTAAGAACTCTATAAGTTAGATATTGGAATTACAATATTGTAAACTTATATTTTCATGGCACTCTACAAAGCAAACTAACTATGTTGCAATTTTGAAAATTTTCATACTACCACATTTTCGTAATTTTTTTAAACCTTAGTTAAGTGATAACGACATGTACTTTATCAAAACGTTATTTTTCCTATGCATTTTGACAGATAGACATGACAGATAGATACTCTTCGTTTCGTTTCAATGGTTTCATGGCCTAAACTACCCTAATTATCTGGATTTTTGGTATTGTGTGTTTATTGTTAATAGTAACTGTCAACTTATATATTTTTATCTTAGTCCCCCTTTGAAAATCAAAATATGGAAAAAAATTGCAATGTTTCAGACATATGTATAGGTTATACAGAAAAAGTTTTTTCGGTTGCATTTTTTCACAAATTCGTGTTTTTGTTGCTGTAAAGTTCCTAAAGTAAGATAAGTAAAGCTTTTTTTTGGGTATGGTGTAAAAATTTCCCGTGTTGAATCCCACATGGGAAACTTTTACGCGTGTAGCATTCCACAGCTTTTCAAGGCATTTTTTTTTATTGTTTCTGGTAGTTTTTGAGATAGTTTCTTCCTCTGTTCGTACAGTTATTCTGAAAATTAGAAAGAAAATTATGGGACTACTGTATTCCCAGTACCGATAGAAAAAAAAAATTAGTAAACATAGTAATATAACAAATTAATATATTATAAGAAATGCAGAATTCTAATTTATTAATAAAAAGAAAACCTCTTCGTATGTAGGAGCGTCCCCTTGAAGGCCAATTTAATAAAGGCCTCTGATTAACGGGCGGATGGACCAAGTTGCCACAAGAATAGGGCTCTGTTTACGAATCCCTTTGTCCACCACTCGCCTCCTCTATTTTACCCGTTTGGTTTGTAAATATTTACAACCATATTACAAAAGAGGTATCCCAATATTTGTATTTATTTTAATCTATCGTCGATGTTCTGCAGGAACCTCTTATTTTACAAAACCTAAATTTTACAGTATTCATAAAAAACTGAATGTTCGAGTGATGGGAATTATTCACATACTGTTCTTTTTTTAACAAAAAAAGGCGGATAAACAGGGTGATCCACAGGGCCGTCGCTAGACTTTTAGCCGCCCCAGGCAAAGTCGGAAAAATAGCGTCACCATAAAAATTTGTTTTAATTTTGTTTTATATTCGGGGCTTTTTAAATAGATAGACAAAATAAGAATTTACATAAAACATTTTATAACACATTTTAAGAGTACGTAGGCAAGTACAAGGCGATTCTAATCATTCTAGTCTGATGTCTTTAAAGAATACTTCCAGCAAATGCAAGATCTTATTCCTCCTGGGTTTGTTATAGTCATGGATATTGCCAGCTACCACTCAAGCAAATCCGAAAAAATACCAACGTCTTCTTGGAAGGAAAATTGCATCATTTACTGGCTTCTTGTGAATAAAAAGCCATATTATAAAGATATGCTGAAAAAGGAGCTACTGATGATTGTAAAGTTGAATAAACCTCTTTGTACGAAATTTGTTGTCGGCGAAATCGCTTCAAAACGAAATATAACGGTACATCGCGGTCCGCCACATCACTGTAAATTAAACCCCATATAATTGGTGCGTAGGCATAACACCACTTTTAAAATGAGAGACGTTGGAAACCTCTTGCAGAAGGGAATAAAGACAGTGGATTGTGAAAAATGGAGTAAGTACGTCGAACATGTGATTGAAATAGAAGAAAGAATCTGGGAAGCTGATAACATGCTAGAAAACACTGTAGAACCACTTATTATTTCTTTGGACACCAACGACGATAATTAATCGGACCACTTGGAACATCATGACTAAAATTTAAAAATTAAGTTGTATTGTACATAGTAGATTTTTTTTATAAATATAATATTTATTCCAATTCATCTATTTTCATATTATTCTTACTTCTATATAAGTTTTTATCTACTTACAATTAGAATAATTAATATCTCAATTATCTGCCTATCTCTATAATTATAATCAAGTATAATTATTATTATACTTTTATTCTAATAAACTATCTGTAGTAACGCCTCTGTTACAATACTTTCGTTGACCAAACTCGTCTTTCTTTTGTATGCAAATAAGGGTGACCTAATTTAGAACCGATTCGGGGTGTGTAGGTCTGAAATACGGAATTTTTAAAAACTATCATTGCAATTTACTTGAAATTTATAATACAACCTTGAAGTTGTCCACCATACTTAATAGGTCCTGTCATTGCAAATTTACATTTCATCACTCTCTCGCATTAATCAATAGAGTATAGACATACGAAAACGCAAATCACTAATTTTTTGCACATTTTAAGTGGAACATTATGTAGGTTCGGTGAAATATATATTTTTTAGCGCTTTTCAAATATAGAATAAAATTATATATAGGTATTCTATGTATAATAAAAAAAATAATTAATGATTTTTGCTATATCTTGATTTCATATTCAATTGTTTTTTTGTTTACGCATTCTAATTGTTCAAGAAACTTTTGTGTCAAGCGTTTTTTCGCATTTCTAAAGTTAAGCCAGATATTTGCCTTGGCCACTTTTAGTGAGATCACCCTGTATATAATATGCAAACCGAAATGGAAAACGGAATGGCCTTTCAAAAGGTTACATCTTTCCTCTAGAGATTGGATAATGGTATCCATAACAGCAAAGAACATGTCAACTTTGATGTAGGTCATTTATATGCTCATCTCAACCTCCATACAGAAATTTATTCAACGGCCGCCCTCCAAAAATGGGAGCCCTGGGTGGCTGCCCCCTCGCCCGGGCCCTTGCGACGGCCCTGGTGATTCACGACGATGGCGTATCAGACGTTTCTAGCAAACTAGTCATTGGAATGATCCAGAAATTTCGTTTGTTGCATAAAAGGGCATGCTCTACACAGCTAAAATATTTTTGGTAATGCGGTGTTATCGCTTCTACTAGAAAGTAGTAGCAACTCTGATATTTTAAATGGAACAGTATATTAATTATTCTTACAATAGCTAGTACATTTCCTTATCACTTCCCTATACCTATCTCTTGCCGATTTTGAGATATTAATTATTTTCCATTTATTTTCTCAAAAAACATGACCTGCAATTCATGATGATATTTTTAACCTTTGAGATGCTAAGTCACTGAAGTTCGGTTGATAGTTAGGCAATACCCGGAGGCCTTTTATGCTATGGCCAAAGCTTAGTTGCAATATACAGGGTGGTCTAAAAATCCAATTATTTTGGTTACTTGAAAAAATGTGTAAAAGTCGATTTTTTTCAAATCAAATACCCCGTATATTATTACTGATTTGAAAAGCTGATAAAATTTCCTATTTACTTATGTGTACCATACCTATACCCAATTAGTCAGTTTCTGATTTATAAGCATATTTATTTGAAAAGGTTTCTTGAAATAGTTATTCATATGAATTTTTTAGTTAGCGTGCCATGCATTCTCATAATATGCCTTGTGTCCTGTCATTGTTGTTATGGTTTCGATATTTTAGTTACTCTAGCCCTTGTCAGCCCAACAATAACTAGTTAAAAACTATGGAGGAAATCTATTCAAGCGCAGTTATAATGAATTTATTTATTCTGTTTGGAGAATGTGCTAAAATTATAAGCAGGACATGTAGAAAGTTTAATGAGATGTATCCGAATCTACCGCCAATGAGCAACAAAAAATTTGTATGATTTCAAAACAATTACGTTGCGTTTGATCCCGCTTTAAAAGGATTAAGAAAAAATAATAGTTATATCAAAATGCTAAAACAATAAACTTATTAAAGAAAATTTCAAATGATGTGCTCAAAATGCTGTCCGTTTACTTCTAAACACTTTAAAATGCGCTTCTTGACTGCAGCCGTCGTGGCAGATGTAATTTCATTTGGATCTAGATCTTCAAATGCTTGGTTGACCCGATAGAGTAACTCTTCTCACGAATTTACTGGTGATTTGTAAACCTTGTCTTTGAACATACCCCCACAAGTAAAAGTCTAATGGATTAAGATCGGGGGGTCTCGGAGGCCAATTCCATGGTCCTAAACGCATTGTCCAACGATCATCAAAAAACCTATTCAGTTCCTGTACAATGTGCAGGAGCTCCGTCGAGTTGATACCAACAGCATCGATATTTTTCAAGTGGCAAATTATCGACAAAGTTTTCGACAACTTTTCTCAAAATATTTAGGTAGTTTATTGATGTTAATGTCTCCTCGTATATCACGTACCTTAACTGGTTATCTAGTAACATGTAAAAAAACATTAAAACTGAATTCTTCTTGATATCTTGCTTCTCTCGTGATATGCGGATTTTCACTTGATCAAAAATGACGATTTCTTCTATTAAAAATACCTTCCCTTGAAAATTTTGATTCATCCGTCCAAATTATTTTACTTAAAAAATGCGGATCTTCTTGGGTGCGCACCAAAAGTATTTCGCAAAGTTCGACTCTCTGCTGATGGATCTTGAGGCATCATAGCTTGAACTTTATTAAATCTATAATCATACATGTTATAATCTTCCAGAATTCTTTAAACTGATGAATACGTTATACCAAAATCATCTGCAGCACTTCGTATTAATGACTGGGGAAATGCATGGAAAAACCTTTTCAAATAAAAATGCTCATAAATCAGAAACTTGACTAATTGGGTATAGGTATGGTCACATAAATAAATAGCAAATTTTATTAGCTTTTTAAATCAGAGGTTTGATTTGAAAAAATCGACTTTTGTACAGGGTTATCCAACCAAGACTAGACAAGGCGATTTTTTGACTTTTCCTGTACTTTTATAAAAAAACTGAAATAGCCATCTTAAGTCATTTTCTCCCGCGAATTCGAATATCTTCAGCAAAAAACAATTGAACATCAAACAAAAGTACTAGGGGTCACTTTGATATTTTTTTAAATGGGATGCCGTATTTTAAATGAGCTTATCCGATTTCTCATATAAATTTTGATCTAAAATGTTGTATTTTTAATTCAAAAACGCCTTTTTTCTTCAGTTTTAAATTCGGAAAATGTTAAAAATAAAAAAAAAAAAAAAATAAATAAATAAATTAAAAATCCAACATTTTAGATCAAAATTTATATGAGAAATCGGATAAGCTCATTAAAAATACGGCATCCCATTTAAAAAAATATCAAAGTGACCCCTAGTACTTTTGTTTGATGTTCAATTGTTTTTTGCTGAAGATATTCGAATTCGCGGGAGAAAATGACTTAAGATGGCTATTTCAGTTTTTTTATAAAAGTACAGGAAAAGTCAAAAAATCGCCTTGTCTAGTCTTGGTTGGATAACCCTGTACATTTTTTCAAGTAACCAAAATAATTGGATTTTTAGACCACCCTGTATATTGCAACTAAGCTTTGGCCACAGCATAAAATGCCTCCAGGTATTCTAACTACCAACCGAATTTAAGTGGCTTAGCATCTCAAAGTTTAAAAATATCACCATGTATTGCAGGTCATGCTTTTCGAGAGAAAAATGGAAAATAATTAGTATTTCAAAATCGGCAAGAGATAGGTATAGGGAAGTGATAAGGAAATGTGTTAAGCCACTACTAGCGATTGTAAAGATAAGATAATATACAAGGTGTTCCATTTAAAATATCGAAGTTGCTACTACTTTCTAGGCAACACCACATTATCCAAAATATTTTAGCTATACAGAGAATGTTATTTTATGCAGTAAACCATATTTTTGGATCATTCCATCGATTGGTTCGCCGGAAACGTCTAATACGCCATCATCGTGAATGACCCTGTATAGTAGCACCTTGTTCAAATGTTCATGTTGTTATGTTAATTGTTTTAACCCACTGCTTAAAAAAGTGATAAATGTTACATATGCGTTATGTTAACTGAAATTAACACACGAGATTTGGAATATTAAAAGATACAGGTTGCTTTATTGAAACAGCAGTTTTCTTTTGGAAACTATAGTACTGATAAATTATCGAATATAACGATTTTTAGGAACAAAATGACTCTTCATCCCTGACATTTAATGGTATCATAGAATGTGTGATAATCAAGTTTCAAAACTTTTTGAAGTTCCTGTAAGTTATCTAATTTGTCTCTTGGTATTCTCAGCGGCTCTGTAAACAGTCTATTTGGCTTTCCTTTGCTAAAGCATTATTTAGACGTTGCGGCGGAATAGTCCAGTTATCTGAATGATTAAGTTTATATTATAAAGTGCTAGTAGGACCATATATTAGTGATCTGATATCTGTTACAACAGGATCACCAGATTTTTTACCGCGTCTTATCGAGCCGTAACCTTTTAAAGTTGGGAAATTAAGAAAAAATTAATGGTCAAGATAGTGCACCTGGTATAGCTGAGGTTTTCTCCTGGCACTCATAATATGAAACACATAATCAGCTGGTGCACTAATAACTCGATTTCTTATTTTTCTTTCAATTACACTATGTACCAAGTCGCAGCTCATCTGCGTGTGACTCTTTCCTAAAATTTTTTGAATTATCGTTATATTGTTAATTATCGAGAACTGAAGAAGCGAATTTGACAAAACAACGTTTCGGTTTTGGTAATTGCAGCCTTCACTAAATAATATTACTGCTTTGGTGTCAATCAAGACATTGTTTTTCAAGTAATGGACAATGCAGGAAGCAAATTCATTTGCTGTCACTCTTCCGTCAGCCCGATGCCATACGCAGCAATGTACCTCGTGGTTTACACTATTGAAAATGGTAAGATTATTAATTTTTTTTTATAGTATATTGCCGAAGCCTTCAGTATAGGGCATATTAGCACAGCCTGCAAGTCCATGTTAATAACCAAAATGGAACTATCTTTTTTTGCAGCCCCAGTATGAGATATTAATTCTTTCCTAACTTCACTTTTTTTTTGGTGTTGATTCCATTTCTCGTCATCTAGATTTCTAGTTTTATGCATTACACATAAATCGCATTGATCCTTCTTGGGTTGAAACAGTGCGATGTTGAGTTTATTAAACATTCTTTGAAAAGGACAATATGAGAGAAGATTTCGATAAGAATCTTTGTAGTGTTGTTCATAAATTTTGAACAGTTCTGTTTTGCCACGGTATATTGGCTCCAAATGTAACTTTGAGGTTCCAGATCTACAAGAATGCGAAGGCATTTTAGGTAAGTGTACAAAAGAATATTTTAAAAATTTAATATGCTCTGACTTAGGCTGCCTTCTTTTTTCACCACTGTTTAGTAATGACTTATGCCCCTTAGAATTTAGAACCCAATTTCTTATGCTCCACTCTCCATAGCAAATGTATTTAAATTCATTTTTTTGCAAACGGAAATCCACTTTTTGTTGTCTTATCTCAAATGATATTCGAGCGTAAGTGATCGTCTTGATGATTCATTTTCCGATCTGTGTCCTGGTCGAGTAGGCTGTTTAAAGTCAACTAGATGTGATACAAAAATCTTTCTTTGTCCCCAGTCCAACTGTTTCCAGAAATAATCAAAGTGTTGTTGTCTTTCGTTTTTGGCAAATTCATAGCAATGTGTTACTTTCCCCGTTTGACACCTTTTACTACCACATAAGGCCAACCTTACGTTTTTCTTTCATGTCTATTTCAATTTTTCCAACTACCACTTTTCTTCCTTCATATTCTTTACCAAGCCTTTGTTTCTTTATGTTTACATTTTTCTGCCAAGATTCTGGATCAATTTGGCCTTTTCTAGCTCGTCTCTTATGATCAGCTTCAGGTGACCTTTTAGCTCCTTCGTTTTCTACTTTGTCATTAGTGCTTTTCTCGATGGCTTTGGGTACATTATCGACATCATTTTGTAACTCATGCTCATCAGATTCACTGGATTTATCGCTCATTTTCTTTTTTCGGGAAAATAATCAGCATCGTTGTTGTTGTGATGTGTGTTTTCCTCGCAGCTACTGGAATCAGTTAAAGGAGTAGGTCGATCCACTGCAAGGTCTAAGCCAGCCGAGCTGTGTATCTCTTGTTGTACTTGTTCTAAAAGGTCGGGTTCAACGACACCAGTATCGCAGTCCTTCTGATCTTCCAAATAAAGTTCAAGATTATCAGTGTCTCGACCGAGAACAATCTAACAATTTGAATCTCTAAAGGAAATGCCTAGCTCCTCTGCCAGATCAGTTGGATATTCTACTACAACTGCGTCATCAAATCAACAGGTATCTGAAAAATTGCAGATTACAAAGACTGTAGTGCATACTGGTTATTAACTCTTCATTCGGCCATAAAAAAAAAAATTGCATTCAGAACTAAGAAGTGCTAGTTTCGAAACAGCCAATTCAGTTTGCCGGTTTTTTTGGCTTTCCATACTATCTAAAACACATTATTTTTGTGAAATTTATGCATAAAGAGTGTTGGTTTAAAGCTTACAGAAGTCGATATTTTTATTTTACTTACTCCAGTTTTTTTTTATATTTTCGTAATTAGAAGCCTACCAAACTAAAAATTACCCGCTATTATTTTTACACTTTTCTTTATATTATTTAGTATGTTCCTTTAAAGTAAAAGCTGGGAACTGTCCTCCTTGAGGAAACAAATGGAAAACATCGTGTAAGACACTTAACTTTTGAAATTTTCTTGTAAAATAAATTGAGAAATTACAATAATTACAGAGTTTTTCAATCACGCCATCATATTTCCTAAGAAAATTAAAAGTAAAATTGAAATTTTTAAACAATTTTTCCTCTTCCTTTTACTTCCTTGGGTAGGAGGGCCCCAATACAGTTTTTAGTTTAAAAAACATAGCAAATACCACTTAGAAAAAGTAAGTTTTGGTATTTTTTACTTTAGCGGCCTCGTATATAACTCGGTTATGACTAAAGAAAGTAAAACTTGGCATAATATAATATTATGAGTAGTCAGTATTACTCAAATCAGTACTCAATTTAAATTTAAGTCTACCGTAACCCAGAAAAGCACTATTATTTAAAAAAAAAATGACACTAATTTAATCATACATACATAACAATAAAATTTTGATTAAATAAATAAACAAGTACTAATGTAAGCAACTTTTGCCCTGTTTACGAGAGCTTTTTCATTTGCGGCGTGCTGACTCACATCGCCCGCCCGGCCGAACGATGATATAAGGACTTGGGTAGAGAAAACATTGATGTCGACGCTTTCTTTCGCTAAACTTGCATTTTGGATTATTTCATATTTTTGTGTAACAATATAGTCTAATTTTGAAAAAGGACTTTTGTTAATTATTCATAGTAGTTTACAGTTCAGGTGTGGGGTGAACAAAATAATTTTTCTGCTTGTTTTTGTGTGTTGTCGAAATTAAGTTAGTTAAGTGGTTATTGTTTAAAGTTTTAGTGTTTTTAGTTATTCTCTCTTAAGTTTAAGTTTGTGGTAGTGTTTATTGTTTTACGATTGATACGTTTATTACATTATAATGGGCCGTAAAAGGCATAGAAAGGATTCTTCAGACTCGGAAGACAGTAGCTGTCCTTCGTCGAGTGGAAGGTACAAAACCAATAATTCACGTCGGTCATCAAGCCGGAAGCGAACGATTGATCAATCGACATCCTTATACGGGGGTAAGTCGAAAAGAAATCGTCCTTTGCCTAGGGATAAAAGTGTTGAGAGACCGTTACGAACGTCTCAAAGTGAAGGTGTTAACGAAAATCGGGGATTTACGCCACCTCGAGCCAACGAGAGCCTATTTAACGAAACTGAGAGGCATGCCACAGTTACGCCGGCGCCGGCCCTATCAATTGAAGCCTCGACGGTGGAATCACGTGTTCACAGGTTAGAAAATCTACTTGAAGTATTAGTTAAACAACAAATACCACAATCAGAGCCTAGACGCCTTTCATTAAGGAGCGACTGTATACCTGAGTTTGATCCGGAAAATGACAATATGTCCGCTGTTAAGTGGCTGGACAAAGTTGACCAAATAAAGGAAATTAATAACTGGGACGACATTACGACTGTCTACCAAGTTCAATCGCGCCTGGTTGGTATGGCTCGTAATTGGTATCACAGTCTATCTAATAATATCTAATTGCAATTTTGTTTGCTGTGTATCAAATGTGTTTATTTATTTTTAATCATAGTGTATTGGGCCGAACTTTTACGAAGTCTTGCCTTTAGTTATTTAGAAATAAAATTAGATATAGTGTTTTTGTGTGAAAAATATTGCTTTTACGAGGTATTGGTTTAGATACACCGACTTTTACGAAGTTGTTGTTTGTTTAATATTACGTAAGTTTGTGTATTGTATACCGGTGTTACGAAAACTAAGAGAGATTTAAAAATGGCAAAAACATGGTACCATAGCCTAACATCTTTAAGTTATACATGGAGCGAATGGAAAGCCCTTGTCATTAAACCATTCCCTGACCATGTTAACTATGCAAAATCGTTACGCAGGATGTTAGAAAGAAGTAAAAGGCCTGATGAATCAATGGCTGCGTATTACTTTAATTAAATGGAGCTGATTAGAACGGTGAATATTACTGAAAAAATGCTGTATCTTGTGTAATCGATGGGATACCAGATGTGACTATTCAAAACGCTGCTCGCGCGGGTCGTTACGAAACACCCGAAGCATTGTTTGAACAATATCTCTCGAATGTACGTCAAGAAAGTACAATAGAAAAATCTCAAAGAAGTGAATCTAGACGGCATAGTTTCAAGGCAGATTTGCGAACCTTCTTACCTAAACGTTCAAAACCATATTCTAAGCGCTGACCAACTTTTGAGCTTGTTACGGGTGCTTAACGAGTACCGGGACTGTTTTGCTACCTCTTTAGGGGATGTTGGCAAGACGGATGTTACGAAAATGCCTATTAAGCTCACAGATGAAGAACCTGTTACGTATAGACCATATCGCATGGCTTTTAAAAACCGGGAGACGGTTCGCGATATTGTCGGTGGTCTTATGGAAAATAGTATTATTCGGGAATCAGAATCTCCATATGCTAGTCCAATACTCTTAGTTAATAAAAAGAGTGGGAAAGAAAGAATGGTAGTGGACTGTAGGGCACTTAACCGTAAAACGGTCAAAAATAAATATCCATTACCACGAATTGACGATCTTCTGGATAACATTGAGGGCAATACATTTTATTCTACTTTAGACCTTGCCTCAGGGTATCACCAGATACCAGTGTGAAGAAGAATGCTTATTTGATAATTGCGGTGGATCGATCGACATCCTTATACGGGGGTAAGTCGAAAAGAAATCGTCCTTTGAGTTCTGTGAGTCTTAACTTGAACACCGCTCACACCAAGCGCCTTGTTGGCAGCGAATTGATAAAGTCAAATAACAGATTAAATAAATGAATAAAAATTTGTCTGTCTTTTTTACACCGTACTGCAAGAAAAAGAAATTTGGCCGTGTTATTACCTACTTGATAAATGATAGATATAGTTAATAGTTATTCCAAGCATAATTTGATGACATAAAAAAACATTCAAATCGTGGCGTCGCTTATGCCAAATAATTAAAATGCTGATTGTTGTAAATTTATATATATATATACAAATCGGTTTACAACGTTTTTCGACGTCTTCCGATTTTTAGTCTCCAAAAATCTCGGTCTTGCTAGAGGTCTTCCCCCAGCTTTCTTAACCTGATCTTTTTGTCTTTCCCCTTTTTCCAACTTTTCCTGGGTCTCCCTCGTTTTCGTCTTCCTTGTGGGGTCCATTTCAGTATCGGTTTTGGGAGTCATTCCTCGTTCATTCGTTGTACATGTCAATACTACTTCAGTTGGTTGACTCTAATATCATCCATAATGTCGTGTGTGACTCTCATAATCTTTCTAGTCCTCTCTATCCGTCCTTGATCTGCCCGCTGCCAGTATTGCAGGAGTGTAATTTATTAATACTATTAAAAAATAGGATATATTACAGCTTGTTCATTATAGCTTATACCGATAAAAGGTTTATACCCGTAACTTTGCCTGCAGAGAATATTTTTAAAATTGTTTTTCTGTAAAGAAAAATGCTAATTTTGCCAAAAATAATTTAAAAATATAATCAGTATCGATAGGAGGTTTGTACCCGTGACTTCGCCTGCAAAGAACACATACATTTATGATTTTTAATATTATCTTTCAGTAAAAAAAATGCTCATTTTGCCGAAAACAATTTAAAAAAAATGTCTTTGTCCAGCAAGGACCACCAGGAGGTATGAGTTTTCCTTGTCAAAAAAGGATAGGGGTAGGTATTATGGTAATTGGAATATACAGTTAGTAGTTAGAATTCACTATATATATTTTAATAACAGATTGATCGCATTAACAGAATAACAGTAAACGTTCTGTAATATGACAAGTTTTTAAGATACGTATGGAATCGTCAGAGCTTTCAGAAGTAGAATCGTTTCCAGGTTGGATTACTATTGGCGCTATAGGTGGTGAAACAGAATATCTAATTTCTGTTTTTATAACATGAGCTACGCAATATTTGCATACATCGCTACTCATCTCGTTATTACCTGCCGAATATTATCAAGGACAACTTCGCTTAAAGTTGGAGATTAACTATTGTGTCATATTCTTTGCTGACAAGAGCAACACATTAAGTACAAAGCCATCTTTACTTCCGGCGTAAAGAATAATAACGCGTTTTCCTCTCATATACGGTGTACCAAAAGTAAAATTTGTACTATCTACCCAACCATACTTAACAACATCATAAGTATCGAACCAAGTTTTGTCTAAATAAATTATACTTCTATTGGATCCATGGTTACAGTCCTCAAATCAATTACGTTATAAATTCTTATAAAACCCAAGGTGTGTTAATTCATTACAAGTACATTCTTGTACAAAGCGCATTTTGAGTTTTTCCCAGATTTTCTTTTTTTAAACAAGCGTAGGTACATATTTCAAATAATGCGTTGACATTGAACATGTAAATCTTTGTTTCTTAATTTTGGACTTATTTCGCTTTGAATGGCCGACTCTGGCGCCGACTCATTATATTTCTGCGATAATTCACCTTGAACTTCTGTTTCAAATTGTCATAAGTAGTAAAAACTTACTTGTCTGAAACCACACAGTTTTAGCAGAAAATGAAATATGTAAATAACAGTAATTCGTTTCGACCAGTCACGCCGCTGTCCGATTCCCAATATCGCATACCTTAAATATCAACTGATTTTAAAGCTGATAAGCGATCACCCAATTGGTAGTGCCTTTAACTGTTTGCTGTACTTGTCTACAGCATATAAATTTATATTTATATGCTGCTCTATTAATTTTCGCACTCGGAAAAAATAGTTCGCCCTTTAAATTGCGTCTGGGTCTCAACGGTCTACCGCCAGGGTGTTGCCAGTTCTACAAAGTTTTCGTGAGTGTAGGAAGAACATAATGGTTTGTTAATTGTTTATTTTTTTTTTGTTTAACAACAGTGAAGTTTCTTTTTAGTTTGATTTAAATTATTTTTTTATAAATACTATTTCTGCACTACTAAAAAAATTATTATAATTTTCATGAACGGCTTGTCCCTTCTTTCTTAGACATTGAAAATTGCTTGGTTCAAAGTACATTTGCAAAGTAGCTTTCAAAGAGAGTTACTGACTATCAATTAAATACTGGTATAAAATAATTTATAATTTATTTATTAATAATAAAACTTAAGGAATTTTTAAAAAAAGATCTGACAACCCCGATTATGATTTGAAGCCCGGTCAAAGCTTTTTTATGTCATCAAACTGACTTTGGAAAAAGTATACTGAATATTTGAATATTTTTACTAAGATAATAAAGAAGGTAATACTATACTTACCCAAAGTGTCAGGTGGTGTACATACCATGCTGGCAACTTTTAAAATACTGTCTGTCCTGGAATTTGTTGCTTACAGACTGCTTAACTTCCACCACACCTGTTAACACGCTTATACATGATGCTAACCTAAAAAACCAAACCTCGTATCTTAATTACTGATATATTTATACAAGCCATACGTGCTTAGGATTCTCATTTTAGTTCTGTGTAATTTACGAGTTTTGAGAACTCTAATTTTTAAGCCCTAAATATAGATTTTGCGACATACGAGCTTAGGAAAATCAGCGTCGACATAATATGAGGATTCCGAGTATTCAATAAACACAATTTTGAAAAAACTGGCACTTACGAGGCTTGCGTAATACTGACGCTATTTAAAGGTCTGTCTAGTAATAAATATAAGAAAAGTTACAGCAATAGTAAAAAAAGTACTGAAAAATAAACGTAAATTTTTACAACAAAAGATTTGTTAAAAATCCAAGTCAATGTTATTTATTCAACGTAGCTAGAAAATTAACATAAAGTCTGTGCGTTTTAAGAAGTCCGCTAAGCCATAAAACCTCTTGAGCATTATGTCGGTGGCTCTCAAACAATAAATTATATTGAAGGTAATTTTGGATGTTGATGAATTACATTTTCTAAATAAAATAATTTAAAGTAAATAAAAAATTAGTTTAGGTAAAGAAAAATAATAATTTTTTAGCTTTTGTAGTATTCAGACAAATTAGTTTTACGAATTCTTATTTATAAAGTTTTGGTTCTAAAAAGAACCGATTTTGTAGTCTTGCGACAGAACGTACCTACTTGTAGATAGGTACTACTAAAAGTAGTCTTCCTCTGCATTTGAAATTTCACCCATGCTTTCAGACTCATCAGAATCAACATCATCGTCATCATCATCATCATTCGTAATAATTAACGGTCTTACTTCGTCTATAACCTGTTCTGTCTCATAAGATTCAAAAATAATTTTTTCTGTGTGTTCAATGCATTTCCGCCATTCTTCTTTGCCCGCTTGGCTAAGCGCCTCCTCCCATAACTTTATAACGCTAGGCTTACCGATATTTTTACAGGAATGTTTGTCATAATAGTTCTTGCTAATACCCCATACCAATTCAATTGCGTTGTAATGACAATGGTAGGGCGGCAATCTCAAAACTTGATGTCCATATTTGAGGGCTAATTCGTCAACAACATACTTTTTTTTAAATGACTGCTCTTTACACTTGCTTAAAAGTTCACTTTTTAAATATAAATTTTCATGGTTTATGTTTTTCTTTGACAACCACTCTTTTATTTCTTTCTTTTTCCAGCTGCTTGTAGGGAATTTCTCTTCGAGTCTCGTATGGTAAGAGGCATTGTCTAAAACAATTAAGGAAGGTTTTTCTAAACTTTTTAAAAGTTTTTCCTCGAACCAATGCTCAAAAATTTCAGCATCCATATTGCCGTGATAATCATCAGTTTTTTTTTGTTGATGAAAATATCAAACTGGCATTTAAAACAAAACCTTCTTCATAACCAGCATGTAATATAATATACCTTTTTCCATTACTTGCACGGGTACTTGAATAACAATGCTTTGGGTCATCCTGCCAAGACGTTTTTGTTGAAGTTCCGTTTGCAAATACCCATGTTTCGTCAAGAAAAACAACTTGTCTTGACAATTCCGATTTTTTGTTGTTTAAATAATCCCTTAAAAATTGCCATCTTTTCGAAACAACATTGGACAGCTCGCAAAGCAGTTTTATGAAGATTTAATTATAATAATCCCAAAATAATGTCATTATCGGAAAAGTATATACCTGACAAAATCTTTAACATATTTAACCATGCCGCACTTGAGCAAATTTTAATTGGTTCTTGGAAAATAGCGATTATTATATAGATTTAACTATAATAATAGCAAAATAATTTAATTATCTATTTAATTATTATTTATGCTCAACGCGTAATTCTAAGATAATTTTGTTTTGAAACCTCTGATTTCGCCCAGTAATAGAATACAGTAAACCAGTGGGACGTTCGGTGTGATCAAGTATAGCGAAGGTGCGAAGATATTGTAACTTAACCGACTTACTGTTTTAAAAGCGATAACATCCCTTGGTGATTTAATCCGATATCGGACTTCTTAAAACGCACAGACTTTACTAACATAGTGTAATTATTGTAAACCACCTTCATTAAAAAGTAAAATTTAATTGAAAATTTCGCAAATTAATATTAACGTTCAAAAATTAATAAAGAATATATTGTTTTTAAACCCCATTATTTCGATTAATTAATAAATTAATTAATTGATAAAAAAAAACGGACATGGCACACAATGTCATATTAAATTCTCACCCTGTTCTAAAATGATGTTCTCGGTCCTTAATAATTTTGTTACACACAGAAGGCAATGGTTGTTATATTAGAGAAGTTACTTGTCAAAAGTAAATTACATTGCTCAAGAGATTGTATAATAAACATTGTATAATATTTGAGTTGGACAAAAAATAACGTACTTTGTATAAAATACTCCACTTAAACTGAAAAAGTTAAAAATAATGACCTGGGCATAAAATTTGTAATAACGAGTCATAAAATTACATTAATCAGCAACGTTCCATATATGTCATGTAAAAAGCGTGATGTTAGAAAGCAGCTTATAATCCATATAACAATGTAGTTGTAGTTGTAAATAACTAATTAAAGGCAGTCATAAATTCAGTAGAGAAGTCTCGCTTAATATCGATGTCTTAGCAAAAAGCGATCTAGATAGAAGTGTCACAGCCAGGTTTTGATTAATTGGTGCGGTAAAATTATGTCTAATAATTCCGGAGGTGGTTAAAGCAGCTGTATATGTTATGTGTGAAAGCTGTGGAGTGTTTAAAATCCCCATGTAATTTTAGGATAATTTAGCAAATGTTTAATTGAGCCATAACGATAACTAGATAACAATTTAACTTTAATATTAGTTATTGGTTATGGAAATATATTTTGAAAAGCTGTATCTACGTGTTCCTGTAAAACGAACGATATTACTGTATTTGTTGTGTCTAGTTAAACCAAATATGGGAATTTCTACCAACCGTGCTTTATCGAGCGAGCAAGAATTATATTTATCCAAGAAGGCTTGGACTGAAAGACGTAGGTCTTGGTCTAGATCACAATTATAAAGTTATTACGATATATCTAACTAAATCTAGATTAAAACTGTGTCAAATTCATATTATGACGTGATAGGCCAAACTGATAAATATTAATAGTATATTATTCAACGAGCGATAATTGACAGTTATTATTTACGAGGGTGAAATTTGCATCACGAGCCACAGACGAGTGTTGCAAATCATCCGAGTAAATAACTGTCATTACCGCGAGTAGAATACTGTACTTTTTTCACGACTTTTAAATAAATATTTGCACATTCTAATTTTATTTATTTTTCATATAGGTCAAAAAATACGTCACGTCTTTTTCACAGTTTACATATTAGTCGATTCAAGTATTCTCTGTAGTCTGCAACATGGATCTTAATATTATTTTAAGTGAAAAAGGAAAGCACATAGTAGTTATAAATAACTATAAGTATAGTTTTCAAAAAAATTGAACGGTGGACGTGTATAAATACAAAATGTAGATCTTATTTGCTTAGTGTGGGTGAAGTGGATAATGTAACTGTTACAAAGCATGTAAAGGAGCATTGCCATAATGCAGATGTAGAACAGTTGAACCGCCAAATTGTAAGCACTTCTTGCAAAAGAAAGGCTATTGATGATTTATCGGAGAAGCCTGCAAAAATCATCCCCCGGGAGCTTCAAGACAATCTGCTTTCAACGATCAATACGTCAGACATTGCGTTAATAAGAAAGAATTTGTAGAATGCTGACCAAAACTGCTTCCACAATTGTCAACTAGCGTTTAACAAACTTTCGATATTCTGGCAAAGATCAACATTGAAACATCCAGAGGTGAAAATTTTTTACTTTTTAATAATTCAGTTGATCAAATCGCTGTATTTTCTTGTAAATCAAATACTTAATTTATCGAAAAAGTCAGACGAATATATTTAGATGACACATTTAACTACTGCCCACAATTTTTTTGTCAGTTCTTTACAATACACGGGTATTATAACGGCCACTATATTCCTGTGATTTTTTCCTTATTACCCAACAAGCGTAGTGAAACGTACCAAGAATTATTTATTGTAACAGAAATCTGCATCAAAAATAGTGTTAGGTTAGACATTTCTGAAATTGTAATCAATTTTGAAAAAGGTATCCATAAGGCTGTCCAAGAAGTTTGGCCATTAGCTCAGATAGTCGGATGTCGATTTCATCTTTTGCAGTCATGGTATAGAAAAATTCAGCAAATGGGTTTAATATCTGCCTAAAAAGATGAAAGTTCCGATGGCTAAAAATGACTTTTGCCCTTACTTTCTTAAATCCTGTAGAAATCAGTGATTGTTTTTTATTCGATCTGCTCTCAATAGCACCGGACGATGAAAATATTCAAATGCACTCCGATTATTTGACAGATAATTACATATCTGAGGGGTCACTATTCCCTCCTTCACTTTGGGCTAATAACTGAGCAGAACTTACACCGACTACGAATACATGAGAATCTGTGTGAAAATGTGTCTCATTTCACTGTGGCGTTTAAATATTAGGTATACAATATGTACTTAAGTAAATATTTTTATTTTATTTAATAAAACAAAAATTATTCAATATTACAGTTTTATTTCACTGATCCCCTCGCCTCCAAACAAAATTTGGGACCGAATTTAACCGTTATTTTTGACCCTTTTTTTCTTGGGAAGGAATTTGTCTTTTCCAATTGTTTTAACAATTTAATTATATCAACACCATGCCTTAAGCATACCTAAGGTACCGGGTCGGCAATTACCCCACGTGGGTACTTGAATGATAATGAGCTATAACTGCAAGGTCTGGGGCCGAAATTTCTTGCAAGACTATTTGACCTATAATTCCCAGCAGATACCTGACCCAATATGGGGCCGAAAGTTCCGCCGTCCACCTGAACTAACCCAAATTATTAGGCTTATGTGCTAGGTGTAGTAATATGGAATTATATAATAATAATAATAATAATAATAATAATAAATGTCTTCATTTCTGAATACACAAATTTATCCCATTCAAAAGAAATTTAAAAACAAAATGGTATGTTCAGAAAAAGGCGAAGTTCAGATGAGGGTATTCTAGAATACCTCCCTGATCAACTCAACCCAAAGTGAAAAATAACCCTAACATATATTTATATAGCTACATAACTACATAACTGGTGGTATATATATATATATATACATATTAGACAGATCAATTCTACCGCTTGCCCCTAATGTGTTTCGTATACTTTAATTTGAAACAAGATTTTGGAAGATATTTGAAATTCTCTGGAAGGGAGTTGTAAAACTTTGCAATGCTTTACAAGAAACTGCGCTCAAAAAGTTCGGTCCGATGATGTGGCGGCGTTATCTTACCTCTAAACCTAATGTTAAGTGTATAAACATGTGTTCGAAAAACAATACGATTGTATAGGTATCCAGGCCATATTAAACTAATAATTTTATAAAAGAAACATGCCTGATGCAACTCTCTTCTCTCAGCCATATCAATCCATCCGGAATCGATTAGTTTATGGGATATATGTTGATATTTTCGGACACCGTGAATAGGTCTTAAACAAGAGTTTTGAACAAGCTGTATCCGACGCTTATCGACACTGTTAAGGCAACTTCCATAAACAACATCACAGTGGCTAAACAGTGAGAGTACCAGAGAGTCGCACAATAAAGTTTTTACCTTTCGTGACAAAAAATGATGCATATGATCTAACAGTTTTTATCTTATTAAGGCATTTTGTATGCATCTTGACACATGCGCACTAAATTTTATGGAACTATTAAAAATGAGGCCCAAATTGCGAGCATTGTCTCTCACTGGCAAAGGAGTATTATCTATCTTAAAATGAATTTCATTTTTAACCTGATCGACATCAGATTTCCGACCGAACACCATCAAGCAACACTTCCCAGGATTTAGAATAAGGGATCGTTCTAATGATAATTGATTTAAGGAATTTAGTTCCATACTCATAGTCCTACAGCTATCAACAGCATCGGCCTTGCCAAATGACATGTAAACTTGGGTGTCGTCAGCATAGTATTAAATAGAGCACTTTCTTAGCGATATTGAGAGAAACGACGTGTAAAGGGCATATAAAAGTGGAGACAAGGCAGAACTCTGAACCAAAAATCCGAATTATAATTGGGGTTGATATTATGTTGTCGATTCGAACGGACTGAGTTCTATTTGACAATATGTTTCTAAAAAAGAGAACCGCACCCTCGGAAAGGCCTATATGATGCAAAATGGCTAAAAGCAGCTGGTGGTCAATGGTGTCAAAAGCCTTGAAAAAATCCAGTAATGCCAAAACTGTAATTTTACCGTCGTCAATAGCTTGAAAAATGTCTTTAGTGACATTGACTAGTGCTGTGGATCATTCATGGTGTTGTCGAAATCCAGACTGGCAAAATGTTATTATTTTCGTGTTCCGATAGTTGTATATTTAAATTTTTTTCCAAAACTTTATAACATACTTACTGTTATACGGCCTCCGCTAGCTCCAGATGAGACTCGAGTGGGTTTGGCATGCTGGTAACTGTATTTAAACCTTTGTTTTATCTAGATTTTAAAAATTGAGCGCCACTGTTTTTTTTAGACGGTATTATACCAGGTAAAAACAGAAACCTTATGTCTATAGAGCTTGTAGAAATAAACGAATTTATATACCCATAACACATTTAATAAAATTTGTTATTCTGAAAAATTACAATTCAGATTTCACTACGTATATTATTCTATTTGAATGTGTTTACATATGATAAAAAAAAAATAAAGTCAGGTGATACCTATAATTGAATAATATGTAACTACATGACTTATGCGCTGGTAAAAATTCTAGAATTTTCTTGGACGCATTACCTCAATGAAAATTATACGTTATGTTCTAGTACCAAATGCTTTTTACAGCTGTTATTTAATTATTTAATTAAAGAAAAGATTATTTAAATTTAGCTTCTTGGAATGACGATATTAGTAAATGGTAAGATGGTGTAAAAATTTATAATATTAAAACTGGCCTTTTCCCTGTGATCTTCGGCGACACGAGGCTATGCAGATACCATGCATCCTATTTTTCCTAGCATCAAGGTAGAGGTGAAGTTCCAATTAATACCCGTTGAAGCTTTTCCACATAGTGAAACTGACTGGCTTCTTGAAATTATCTATTCTTCTTAAACCATGATTAAATAAAAAACATATTGATGAAAAGGTTGAAGGCTGAGGAGTTGAGTTGAAGATATATATTAATGTAGAGGGTTGATTAAGTTGAGGAGTTGCTTGAGGAACGCTGAAACCAAGGAGAGAAAAACGAGGTCACACATGGCATTTTTTTTAAAAAAGAAAAAGTAAAAACTTACAGGTTATTAGGTACTAATTTTTTCTATTTAGGGCATCCTACAGGAATTTCCCTTTAGTTCCTTGATCTTGAAATTACAGCCATTACACATCCGAGTTCCAAACACTTGGATAAAGTGCACCAAAGGACTACCTTTCTTGAAGGTGTAGCTATGGCGAAATGCGTCGACTAAGCGTCCTTTTTCCCTATTTATAACATCGGATATAAAAAGAATAACTTCCTGTTTTGTAGAAAATCTAGAAAAAACTCGAAAATTCTCGCACCGGGAACATCTGATATTTGACATAACAAAGTTGTCAGCAGCGAGCAGACCATAAAAGACAAATTGGGAAGATGGGCTTTACTTAGTAGGATCGTGACAACTTGAACTAACCTTTATTGTTCTGTGCTGTAGTGGCGAAAATGCGAATGTGACCTGACCAATCAGCTTCAATGATTTTTGAAAATAAGATTGAAAACGAAATATTAAATTTTGATAAAACAATACAATAGATATTTATAATTATTCATGGTTATTATGGATACATTTAAAGACAGGTAATTAATAAATAAGGTACAGTATTCTGTTTCAAATTCTCTTCCTGTTACTACCGGAGTACCTCAAGGTAGCATATTGGGACCGTTACTATTTAGCATCTATACACTAAATTTTCATAACGCTTTACAATTTTGTAACTATCATTTATATGCGGATGACACACAATTGTATTTTTCATTTTCTCCTGCGGAGTACATAACTGCCGAAAATAAGATAAACTCTGATTTAAATGCGCTTTTGAAAGTCTCTTCTGATCATATGTTAAAATTGAATCCGTCTAAATCAACTATTATATTGTTTGGAAATCAAAATGTTACTGGAGAAATAAAGAATCTCATAAATATTAAAATAGGTAATAATCAACTTGACTTTGTTGATAAGGGTAAGAGCCTGGGTTTAATAATTGACTCTCAATTAAGATTTAAAGATCATATTACTTATATTCTAAAAAAAACATATTTTACCTTAAAATCGATTTACGCGTACAGACATTACCTTCAACAAGATACAAGAAAAATATTGTGTGAATCATTAATACTCTCTCATTTCAATCACTGCGACAGTGTCTACGGTCCATGTCTGGATGGTTTAGACATGCGCAGGGTGCAAAAGGTTCAAAATTGTTGCATTCGGTTCATTTTTGGTATCAGAAGACGGCATGTGGTCTCCCACAAACTTAAGGAGATGTCTTGGCTTAATATGTACAATCGACGTAAACTTCATGCTGCAAATTTCGTTGCCCTAATTATTTATACAATAAAATAACGTTTAGGACTGATGTTCATCACTTAAATTTGCGTAGGCAAAATTTAACAATTCCAAAGCATAAAAATGAATTTTTTAAACGATCGTTTTCTTATAATATTTCTGTACTCATAAATTCCCTCGACTTAAACTTAGCACAACTTACCCTGTCTTGCCAAACCTTTAAAAAGAAATATATAAAAAAGTTATTAACGTAACAACGAACGTGCCCTATACATTTATTTATTTATTAGTAAGCAGTCCTTACAAATTTTCATCTCTCCTTTCTCTTTCTCTATCTGTCTCTTTCTCTTTCCATCTCTCTCTCTCTCCCCCTCTCTCTCTCTGTCGATTTGGTGCTTCTTATCTACATTTTTATTTTCAAGTTATTATTTTTAGTAAAGGTAGTTTAAGGATAAAATAACTTTGCTTTTCAAAACACAAGGCCACATTATAATAAACAGAATCTGCATTTCGGTGCAGAAGTCTGAAAATGTTGGCCTTTATTTTCTTACTTTTTTAGATTTAAGTGTAATTAAATGTTAAAATATGTAAAAAAATTATGAGTAGGAAAATAAAAATCATTTATTATTATTATTATTATTATTATTATTATTATTATTATTATTATAGTATTATACTACATAATTCGAATTTATAGGTAATGTATTTGTTTACTGAAAGTATTTTAATATTCAATCTTTTATTGCAGATGGTTTGGAGATATTAATTTGAGTAAATTATAGCCTCTACAACTGTGCTTGCAAGGCATAACACAATCTCCTTGTTCACCATGTCAGGAGTTGATATAAATATTCAAAAAGTTACTCGAAATGGTTCGTAAAACTGAAAATAAACAAGTAAGGTATCTTAACTCTTCTAATAAGTAAAATGATAACTTTTATAGGATTATTTATAAAAATAGTTATTATTTACATTTCCAGAAACCAAAACTAATCGCTGTGAGAGTTACGATGTACTGGAATCTCAGTTCAATCAACATTGAAGATTACTTAGCAAATTATAAATTATGCAAAAAAAGGTGGAAATAAACAGTAATATAAAGTTGTATCCTTTTTTTTATTAGCTAACACAGTAGCATTTTATTAGGGTAAGTAAGTAAGATTTTTGAAATGCTACAAATTTCGACAAACATGGTAAAACACTAATAGGACGAAGATCACTAAACTCCCTTGGTAAGGAGACCTTACCCAACAAACATTTTAAGTTAAATTTACCTTTATTCGACCTATAAACGGGTCAAATATTTTGCATGACCAATTATATATAAGGATAATTTACCTGCATTTGTTTTCCTATTTCCCATTGCGGGGAAAGAGAAGGTCGAAAATAGGTTGATAGGGTTTTTCTGTCCAATAAGTTAAAACGAAGTGAAATAAATATAGGTAGACCTATTTTACGTCTATATGTGGAAAGTGAGACCAACCTTTTGACCTAAGTATAACCTAAATAGGAGCAATAAGACAAAAATACAGAGAAAACATGTTATATCTGGCGTTGTTTCTAAAAGTACATGGTCAGTAAATTATTTGGACTTTTTTTAGGCAATAATTAGGTAACGTTTACCTAGCGTAATAGCCGAAAAATTCCTTAATTATGAATACATTGCATTGCATCGTCGAGCGGGACATAGGAAATCCCATGTAATTTTAAATGGGGTCAATTATTGGCTTCCCTAATTATTTTAGAGAAAAATTCTATTTAGGTTTATTAAAGAGCTCTAAAAACCACATTCAAAAGAATAACTTTAGATATTTTTGATGAGCCCGTTTACGGGTTATCGCCGATTTCTTTTTAACTATTTCTCCTTTTTATGGCCCCGTATTTGCGGGCACCAGTCAAGGTAAAAGATGACTGTCAAATAAAGTTGTCATTTTGAAATGTGTGCTTTATTGTTATAAAAACTCGTACATTGAAAATATTAAAGGTGTATTTATGAGTACAAATTAATCTGAATAAAACTAAAATAAAGTATCCAATTACAAGGTTAATTATGACATTTTACATGTTTCAATATTTTACTAATTAATAGGTAGGTACTATTAAATTGTTAGAACTTTAGGATTTAAGAAGATGTTCAAATATTCCTCCAATGACTGCTAGACAATAACGGAGGCGATCATAAAATTCTCTTCTTACATTCGCTAGTTGGTAAACTGAAATTCTATTGCATTCGGCAGAAATAGCATTTTTTAACTCGTCTAGATTTGGGTATTTTTTATCTTTGTATATCCTGTTTTTTAAATGGCCCCAGAGAAAGAAATCATTTGGCGATAAATCAGGAGACCTGGCTGGCCAATTTACTGTATGATTTAAGCCAATATCATTTCCATTAAAAGCACGGCTTAAATATTCCCGGACAGCCAGGTTCATTGTTTAAGGTAGGTTTTTTAAAAATTCCCTATCCATGTTTGCTCTTTCCATCATACCAAAACAAAACTCCTGTCGTCGTATTTCGTCCCTATCTCTTAGCTCTTGGTGCTTTTCATATTTGTATGAATAATATTTATGTCGTTTCAAAGCTCGTAACGCTGTGGTGTGATCTAATCCTATGTCATCCTCAAGTTTCCTTGTGCTGATCTTCCCATCATTTTCTTCCACGCACAATAAAACTTGCAAGTCCCTATCATTTCTTGCATCTCTTCTTTGTTCCTGCCTTTCTTCACATCTGCAGTTATTTATTACAGTGCCTTTTGTCTCAAATTTCTTGATAGTCCTTTCGACTGTAGATTTTGCAGGTATCGGTCTATTCGGATACAGAGCAGCAAACATGTCTGACACATTTTGATAACTATTTCCTTGATAATACCATTTAATCATCAATATTTTTTCTTCAGAAGTGTAATTCATGGCTAATATTTTCGATGTACGAGTTTTTATAACAATAAAGCGCACATTTCAAAATGACAACTTTATTTGACAGTCATCTTTTACCTTGACTGGTGCCCGCAAATACGGGGCCATAAAAAGAAGAAATAGTTAAAAAGAAATCGGCGATAACCCGTAAACGGGCTCATCAAAAATATCTAAAGTTATTCTTTTGAATGTGGGTTTTAGTGCTCTTTAATAAACCTAAATAGAATTTTTCTCTAAAATAATTAGGGAAGCCAATAATTGACCCCATTTAAAATTACATGGGATTTCCTATGTCCCGCTCGACGATGCAACACCCGGTATATTAAGTAACAATTACGTAAATTATGACTTAATTATATTCCTTATTAGGATTAAATATTTTTAGTGTCTCAAGTTCGAATCTTTTGTTACTTTTTAGAAAGCATTTAAGGCAAAAATAAGCAAACATTTGCCAATTTAGGATTATTTTCCTTTCGTTCTCGCCTACATTACTTAATATGTTTGTTGGGTAGGAAGTGGAGTCACCAAAACACTTTTCCAGATTATTGGAAATACTGAGTTTCAAACACAAAAATTAATGATGTGCGCAATATATGGCAATAGAAATGGACACCCCAATTTTAGGATATAACTGCTAATACAGTCGACACCCTCAGCCCTAGATTTAATCTTCAATATATTTTTGAAAATATCAACTTCAGACACTTCTTTGAAAGTTAAGTTAGAGGATACTTTTGCATTGAGTTCACTCTTGTACATATTAATTAGATTTATTATATATTATTAACGTTAAAGTTTAAGGAGGTTCAACGCTAAAAAATAAATTGAGCTCCTTAGGGGTTTAGAGGGTGTTCGGGATATCTGCTTTTTTGTATGGATTTAGGAATCGAAATTTTTTTAGGTCTTACATTTGAGGAGTTGTGTAGTCTTGCATAAAAAAAAACTTTTTTTGCCCACGGATTGTTAATGTTACTTCGACATTTTAAAGCGCGTCAGAGCTCTATTTCTTGTCTTAATCATGTCACATATTGTATCAGTTATCCACGGTTTACTTTTCTTGGTAAACCGGGGCATAAATATTTAACAAAGCCGCAATATTTTCATTAAAAAATTCAACCTTTTCATCTAGCTACTAAGATCAAAAATATTTCGCCATGGAATAGAATGCATGTCTGCGTAAAATTGATCAGAGTTAATATTCTTGAAATCCCTGTATTCCTTAATCACAGGCTCCGACTTATGCTCAGGTACTAGGACTTCGCAAAAAACTAAGTCGTGCTCAGAAATATTCGGTACTGGGAGAGTGTCGAAGGTTTTTATATTAAGCTCTTCAGGTATCACTATAAGAAGACCCAGAAGAGTTAAACTACTGCTAGAGATACGCGTGGGCTTATTAGTGATGAGTTAATTACCAGCACCACGAGATGGAGCCATCTGGCTTCATTCTCTGAATTATTAGTGATTTGTTTAAACCCTGTTGCTTCCAAAAGTGAGTAAAAGTCAGACACATCCATAGAATACAAATTTAAAAGGTTTATATTGAAGTCTCCTAGACAAACAATATGGCTGTATTTGAGAGTAAGTGTCTTAATTTGTTGTTCAAAATGCTGTATAAATTCATATGCATTACTAGATAAAGGACGGTATATGCAGCCAATGACATATGTTTCTTTTTTTTAATGTTATAGCTATCCACATTTGCTCGTAGCTTGCAGTAGCTCCAACATTAATACGTCATGCATTTAAGATATTCTTATACTAAATAGCAACTCCACCACCCCTACTCAGTCTATCTTGCCTTAGCAAAGAATATCCAAAAATTCGTAATTCCTCAGAGCCGATACTGTTATAAAGCCATATCTCAGTTACAGCTACCACATCATAATCACCATTCCTTACAATCTGCCCTAATTTATTTAACTAAGCTACTAGAGATTGCACATTAATATGCGCAACCCTAAATTTTTGCAAAGAAAATATTTATCACGTAAATGAAGCTACGCTATTAAAATTATTAATTTTCAATCGTTGAAGTTAAATTTTTTATGTTATTATACATACGTTCTACTATTTAGAACAGTTTAATCGCAGCTGTTTCGCCCGCTGGGGCAATAATTTAATTATGCCTCCGATTCTGCTCAAGAAGTTTACAGTTTACAGTATATAGTTAATAGTTTTATTATTTCTAATATAAATGATTGTACAGCAATATATCTAAAGAACATTTAATTATCCTTACAAAAAGGTTAACGTTGGATCAGTAAATAGCGGTGGGCAGATATTACCGATAAATGTCTCACTTAATTACAAGGCCGAGCTCTTCTGCTACCTAAAAGCAAAGTAATTAAGCTTTTAACGGCGGCCTTAAGATTTATGGAAAATTAACGCATTTCTTTTTAGTGTTTGCGATAATTTTAGGTTTGTTTAAGGTAATAATATTATTTGGTTTGTGACCGAACCCGATCTGATATTAACAATTTTGATACTGATTTAGAAATTAAAATCTTATTAAAAAAGATAAACAAAACTTAGATATTGTTTTACTGCTCGTTCCAGAACAAGAAAAATAGTACATTGTATACCTAGTAGAAAAAGCTGAACATTCCCGGACGATTACCGTTTCGACTGTATTATTAGAAGGCTTTAATCGTTTAATTATTTTGAAAACTGCTGTTTGGATGGTTTTAAATATTGGAAAAGTTACTAAAATATTTATTTTTAGGGTACAGTTCCTTCTAAAGTAATAACTGTCTTTATTTTATTTGTAAATAAAGTTTGGCGCTCTGGAGTGCCAATAATGTCAAACTATAACAAATTGGAGAAAACGTCAACTTTGTGGTGACTTTTCGAAGCGAATAGTGATCGTACAAAAATAACAGTTAATCAGCCCTATGATCAAGTACACAAGTTAATTTTCAACGTACCGTTCCCATGATAACAATCGAAAAAAGCCTACTTATTAATTTTTTACTGTGGTTGAAAACCAGGTTATTTTAAAGTTAGATTCTAGAGTCAACTTGTGTGTTTGATCATGGGGCTGATTTTCCGTTGCTTAGCAACGACTAAGTGCAAGGTAATGCTAAATTCTCTTTCAAAAATTCTATCAAAAATGTCAATATTTTCGATCGATTTTCGGACAAAATGATTATTCTCAATGGGAATAAAACATTTTTTAACATTCATAGTTGCCTTCAACATGGAATATACAGACCAAAGTGTAGAACTCTTCATTGTTTTAGATAATCCAGCAAAATAAGCAAGTAATACATTCTCCGAAAAGTCTTCGCATTTTTCTCCATGCAATAATCCATACTTAAATCGTTTATAATTTCCTTCATATTTTATCCGAGACTTCTCCGGCAACAAATTTAACTCAATATTTTTTGCCACCTTCCTTATTTCTGGAGGAGTAAGTACTGCTAAGTTGTCAAACTATAATTATTATGGACATATACAATCGGAGAAAAAATTATATGTTCAACTCGGCAGCAAAGTAGATTGACTGCCTTAGCTGAATTCCTAGCCTCGCTATGCTCGGCTATGAACTATCAGCCGCGGCAGTCAATCTACTACTTTGCTGCCTAGTAAAACAAATAACTATTCTGCTGTCGTCTACAAACAAACGTCTCTTTGGCGTGTTTTGACGCCACAACTGTCATTATTCCAATATTGTTAACCGTTGCTAAGCAGTAAAACCAAATAATACAATACTATTCTTAATGCAAAACAAAAACCGATGCACGTCATACCCTTCGAGTGACGTCGGTTATCGACAGTTTTGCCAGCTTGTAACCAAAATATCCGAGTGAGGGAATTACACAGTTTTTTTTCATAAAAACAAGATAAATATACAAAAATTTCCCATAGTTTATATATTTGTTTAGTGCATAATACCTTTTACCATCAACTTTAGTAGATCTAACACTTCTTTCATTTTCATCATGCCAAGATCGACCAATGATACCATTCTGAAAAATCCATGTTTCATCTAAGAAAACGAATTGGTACAAGGATGCTTCCTTTTCTTTAATATATTCTTTCAAAAATACCAATCGTTTGAAAGCTACATGGGAAACTTTCATAAGCCCTCGCCTCGGTCTATCTTTTTTCCATCTGAAGCCTATTTCATTTAAGAGGCTTTTTATAGAGTTAAGACAACCATCAAACAGTTGTCTGTTTTTTATTTCTCACTTAAAGTTGTAAACTTTACATGATGTTTTAAAAAAAGTTACAGCTTAAGCATAACCAATGAAAAATATTAGTTTTTAAATAATGCAACTTACTTGTTTCATACACTCCATAAATAGTGTCACGGATAGAACTTATATCCAATCTTGACACATTTATAACTTTCTTTAAATAAGAACATTTCCTTTTAGGTGACTCCAATAATTTATTTTGCGTAACTCGTGTTGAAACTGCGCTTACAGTAGACATATTCAAATTTAGGGCATCTGCTACAGGTAGTAAAGTAGATATAAAATAGATAGACCTTAACACACTCTTTAAATTTACTTCTCTAACTTCTGTCAACGGTAACAATGGACCATTGTTGTTAAGTTCTTCCTGAAAATAGCTTATTCAAGAAGCTATAAGCTCTTTGCGCCGGCTTTTTAAATGTTTCGGCATTTTTCACAATTAGTAAACAACGTAATCGACAGAGATATGTATGGGCACTGTTGTTGTTCTTAAAAGAACAGTTTTTTAATGCTATTTATGAAAAGATCTCGAGTTTTTGTTAAAAAATAGACGGCACAGCAACACAGAAGCACAAAATAATTAAGGTTAGTTTTCCATGAAACGTCAAACAAAGCTATCGAACGAGCTGGCCCCACCGCACCCTTTACAGTTGTGTTGCCAACTATCGGCCAATAAAATTAAAATTATATTAATTTTTACCAGCTTAAATACACAAAATATTTGATATAAGTGGGTTTGAATCAAAGAAAAATACTTTAAGTTTTTAGTAAATTAAATATCGCATAAAGTTTTAATTGTTATTGTCCAAATTTAATTTCCTCGTGGTTTCTTACGGACTTACAATTATCAGCTGATTGATGACGTGCATCGGTTTTTTGTTTTGCATCAACCATAGAATATTATATTTGTTATTTTTGTCACTATAGATACATTGCCGGTGCGTCATGAATAAACGATCAGGAGACAACGTGATTTACAACACCCCATCTTTATCTATTATAGCGTTAAAAGCGAATAAAAACAACAGAGCATCTCCGGGGTTGCACAGTATGTCTCGAATTCAAAGTAACGTGCTAGACAGAGACAAAAGATATTTTAAAAGTTGAAGATTGATGTCAATGTCAGCGCTTCGATCTGTCAACTTTAATTTGTTTTTACATGTTTTTGTGCATTGAAATTCATTTTAATCTTAGGAACCCGTTTTTTTCAGAGCCATCTTTATCGTACTTTCGTGGTGGCGGTAAGTAATTATGGACATTTGTTATTTATATTAAGATTGTTTTGACTTTTTGATTAGATTCATATGTTTTTGTCACGACGAGGTCAGGTATTGACGTACCGGCAAAGAACGATCGTACAAGACTGTACAATTATAATAGATTTCATTTATTCCGATTTTTGGCAGAAATCTCGGGAACGTCAAAATACAATGCCTTATAGCGAATTCCATTGGTAAAAGAAGTGCAACACCTGTATGTCAGTAAAACTGCACCAGTGCACAAAAAGTGTTGCACTATTTGAGTACCAGTGGTTTTCAGATTATACCTTAAGTGCATTTTTCCAACAAACTTGATGATAATACTCCTCAATCCTCAATGATTTTACCTATCACTGGACAAAATTTGAGACAAAATTGAATTTTAAGGATCGAAAAAATCAAAACACTGTATTTTTTGATATTTTCATCCAGTTTCGGTGCAGCACGGTCTCCAAGAGCACGTGCAACACTTGTTGCGCCGGTTTCCCAATGCTTTACAAATACTTGCACTAAAATGTCCAATGGTTTTGAAATTTTGCACTCGTTCCGCACTTTTTTTACCAATGGAATTCGCTATTACTTTAAAATCTTATAAAAATAAAGTAACCCTCTGCAATCAATTTTCTTTATTAGTAGCTTATTTTTGTTTATCAAAAAGACTAAAGTTTTGTTCATATCCATTTTGATTTACTTCACCGCTTTATTTCTCTGTAAGAATAAAATCACAACTGTCTAGAATCCGCTCTATTCATAACATCCCTGAAAATGTAATCAAGTTCGATTTGGAATATTGACAATAACTCAGGTATCCATCAATATTCCGACACCGGCACTGTCGTCCATTGGGAGCTTGTCGCCTATTCATTTGTTTTTTTCTTTGTTGTACAGTGTTGCGGTGTTTTTTTGCTAAACTTTTACTGAAACCTAGGCCCTTAATTAGCGCTAAGGTTATCACATAGTTTTGTGAACCTAAGAAGCTCACATTATGGTGCTGATTTTCTGCTACTTGGTGTGAATCCTAAGTTTCAGATTTGTTTTGTTAACAATTGACTGTGATGTAATTTATAGTAAAATACTTGTTTTTTATAAATCAGGGGCGTAATATTTTGTGGATTACGATTGCTTTGGTGTGTAACCATAGCTATGCCACTAGTTAAAGAGAAGAATCAATTTAAGTTAAAACGTGTCTTTATACAGGGCGTCCTTAAAATGATTGGACAACGCTTAACCACAAATTCCCTGACCAAAAATAAGGCGATCTAGACAAACTTACCTACACTATTGGACAAAAGTAGAGCAACAAAGTGCTTTTATTTCTTTGCATTTGAAAATTAATTATATGATTGTGATCCCCAGCTAATTTTAATGAAATATTATCCCCGCAATATTAGTAATATTTCACTATATTTCGGTACACTTTAAATAATTACAATAGCTAAAAGTATTATGTTAATAGTTAATAGAATATCCATTATTTTTTATTACTTGCCGACAACGTCGCGGCATTGAGGCAATCAGTTTTTGAACAGTATTTTCGGAAAGGTTTGTCCAAACTTCATTGATTTTATTTACCAATGATTGTCAATTTGGAAATAATTGTATACGAATTCCACGTTCAACTTCTTCCCATAGATTTTCAATGGGGTTAAGGTCTAAAGATTGTGCCGGCCACTGCAAAACCCGAACGTTATTTTCTTGAAACCACTCTTGAACAATTCGTAAAGAGTGTTTCGGATCGTTGTCCTGTTGAAAAATAAAACGCAACGGCATTCCCCACTCTGCATAAGGCAACATTACATTTTGCATTATATTTCTATAGACAAATCGATCCATGGTGTTATTAATGAAGTTTAAAGGACCCACCCCATTCCATGAGAAAGAACCCCATAGAAAAACACTGCCTTTGCCATGCTTACACGTATTTAGGATTAAACCTTGTATTGATTAGCCGTCTTACACGCTTCATTCCATCATAATTGAAAATTTTATAACGCGTTTCATCGCTAAATAAAACTTTTTTCCACTCGCCTACTGTCCAATTTAAATGTCGACGTGCAAATTCAAGCCTAGCCACTCTATTTCTTGCCGAAATAAGGGGCTTTTTAGCCGGGCATCTACTAAATAACTTTGCGTCTACCAACCTTCTTTGAACTGTCCGTGGACTAACCATAATTTCGGGAATTTCAGCAATAATTCTAAGTGCAGACATCCAAGGATCGTTTTGAGAAATTCTTTTAATGCGTCTGTCTGTCCTAATTGTTGTTTTTCTCGGCCTTCCCGATTTCGGTAGATTCTCTAAATGTCCCCTTTGAATGTAACTTGAAATTATTTTGGATACGCTGTATCTTGGTAAAACAAACCGTCTTGAAATTGTGGCTTGTATTGTACCTTCCAAGTGTGCATTCACTACTCTCTGCTTCAATTCCTTCGAAATTGGAATACCTCTTGGCATGATTAATACAGAACAGAAATATTAAATAAACATAAAATAAACTCTGCAAAAATCAGTTAACCTTTACTTTCACTAAAACCTTTCTTTTTTAGGAAAATATTAAAATGTTGCTTTACTTTTGACGCATTACAATACTGTATTTGAAAGTTTACGTCAATATCAGTTCATGTGTTTTGATTGTTGGAGAAAGCTGTTTCCGCCGATAACAGCAGCCTACTTCGATATTTAAGACACAATGTATTTAAATACGATATCATGCATTTAATATTATAAAATCGAGATTTCTTTCATTTTTCGAAAACGTTGCTCTACTTTTGTCCGATAGTGTATATATGCAATGTTGCTTTGTGTTGCCTCTACAGGGCGCTAAAGTTGTCAAATTGATATCGTTTTCTCGGAATAATTTCTAAACGTCTCTATCGATTTTCAGTAACTTTGGGACTAAGAATTCCTACTATTACTGTCGTGTTTTGACGAAAACGCAATATTTTTTTAATATCTTGAAATTTAAGAATGGCGCGTGATTCGTAAATAAAAGTTTATGTATTTTTGTTACCCCTGCACAAATGACTTCAATTGTTTCTATGACACCAGGTGACTTCATTTTGAAACTTTCTTGGCTCTTGTAAAATTTTTACCAGACATACCGTTTCTCTTCCAAAAAATTATTTGCGATACCTCATCATTGCTGCTATTCTCAAAAGTAATACAAAAATTGTTCTTTGTTTGTTCGCTAGGAAACAGCAAAATAAATCTGGCATGCCGATAATGTTTACTTGATGTTGGTGTTTAGCAGGATCGAGTTCATTGTAAATTGAATAATTATTGGTGGTTTAAAATGAAACATTATTCTATCGCTAAGAAGGTTGACATGCTTCTAGTACCCGGATTATGTGAGAGAAATGGATGTTTGAGTGTCAGACTTTCGCGAAAACTAAGAGGAAACTTAGTAAAACGAGTATTTTTAATGAAAATAATGTTAATCGAGGACGCCAACGTACAATTAGGACTCTGGAGCTCGAAGAGGTAGTTTTAAACAGAATTGAAAATTATCTCAAATTAAGCTGTAGACGCTTGGGGCCATCAATAACATTCTACGAGAGCAGTTACTCCATCCATATCATGTGCAGTAGGTGCAAAATCCCTTGCCAATGGATCCTAAAAGTCGGCTGACGTTTTGCCGTTTCATTAAAACTGTGTCAACGAGATCGGGGATAAGAAATGTACATAATGAGTATGTGTATAGCGATAAAAATTCTCATGCCATCAGGGAGAAGCATTTCCAGCAGTTTAGAATTAATGTTGGAGTAGGTATGATTGACAATTTTATTATTGGACCAGTTGTAATGCCAAATTCATTCAATTGGGCTAATTATCTACTCTTCTTGCAAACCACTTTATCCTGGATGATCTTGCATTTTAACTTCGTACCGAAATGTGGTTTATGCACGACGGGGCACCAGTGGCACCACCCCACTTTAATATCAATGTTCGAAGGTTTTTAAATAAAACACATTATCCTACTAGATGGATCGGAAGAGGCAACAATGCACCCGTTAATTGGGTAGCAAAATTTTCCGATTTAAAGCATCTAGACATTTTCCTGTGGGTGCGCTCTTAAATCAAAAGTGTATACTTCCCCCATCGCTACGGAAGCTAAGTTATTGCAAGTAATTATCAATGCTGTAGATTATTTTAAAAACAAGCATGACACGATGCAGAAAGCACAGTTTAATTTTTTGAAAAGAACTAATTTATGTTTTCAGGAACTCGGTGAGTATTTCGAACATTTGTTAAAAAAATTAAACTAGTTGAGAGTTATTAGAATTAAGACTTTTTTATGTTAAGGAATTAATGGTTAAGCGTTGTACAGTCATTTTAAGAACCCCCTGTATATCATAATGATCTTCAATTTTCGCTAAATATAAAAAAAGAGAGACTTAGCACCCTATACTAATATCGAGAGTCAAGCATTTAAGCACATAATTAAGTTTTCATATTTCAGTTCCATAAAGATTACTTTATGAAACGCAAAAAAGTTGAATAATGCGACACTTTATGAAACTCAAATTTTACCTCCTAAAAGTTGGCAATAATATTATTTTTACACATGATTTATTCCAATGATATATATTACCATAGGTGGCACAACTCGTTCATAAATGCTCTTAAAATGTTCTGACAAAATCGTGTGTAGGCGGGAAGACGTAAGGGGTTAGGTAGGACGGGGAGTGGGGATTACGCTGCATTCACCTTAGAATATTATAATTATAAACCTAATTTACCACTTTCTGTTTACTCACCTATGAAGAGTAACTACAGAATTATTGTACCGATTTCCCGCTGGACACTTAACACACATTTTAGTTAGTCTCCATATAAAAATATCACGAAACATTAAAAATACAGCAATAATTTGATACAACCGGTAAACACTCGAAACACCAGAATAAAGCTGTCAAAATAGAATGAAACATCGACATGGCAAGTATTGCCGAGTATTGACGAGTATTGCCGAGTCGATGCGGATCTCTTACTGCTGTGATGCCATACTGCAAATTATTTACAAGAATTTAGACAATGTTATAAATTTTCCACGTCATGTTATTCATGTTAATACTTTTAGCAGCGTAAGTTTGGCAAACCAAGTAGAGGGGCGCAACTTGCATGTTGATTTGCTCTTGACTGAAATACGTTGATGTCAATACCTTTATTTATTATTGTTGTATCCACACTTAGTAGATCATTGGTTTATTCTGTTGGTATATGGATTGGCAAAAATCTCCTTTTTTAGTTATGTTTGCATTATGTTGCATATACACGGGCAATAAAATGATTTTTAGACCGGAGACGACAAGACACTTGAGAGTATTTGTTTGGGGTTAGTGGTTCCTTGATAAGTGGACTGTATATTATTTCGCCTAGTTGAAAAACTTCTTACGCAAATAATAATCACACGACCATTTATTCATTCAAAACAAGATTTATCGAACAAATACTACTTTGGTGCACTTATTTAAATGCATTAGAAAACATATTAACGGTATAAACAAATTAAATAGATAATTACTGTGATACCGCTTAACAAGCGCCTGCACCCACGTTTGACAGTGACAGTCTCTGATATTCACATCGATCGCGAAAACAGGTGCTGACTGTCTGAGCAACAACCATAGACAAGAGAGATGCGCTTATGGTGGAGATAGATAGGCAACTTAACATACTAAATTTGTTCCCTAATAGCGCCATTCGTGACTGGTTGAAGAACTAAATGTAGCAATGGCGGGAGGGGGGGGGGGGGCTTTTAACTCTGATGGAAAAGTTAGAACCGCGAACTTTTGAATTAAAGTCAATATGTTTTGGGAGATAAAAGGAAGTTGTAACAACGTTTCTGATATGGCGGTAAGCTTTGTTAATATTAGATATTTACATAAATTAATATAATAACAAGGCAAGTTTTACCTAGGATTGTGCTATAAAGATTTAACATAGGAACAGCTAGCGTTCAGCTTTAAACACGATCCTCTTCTGCCATGATCAATTTTCTGATTATATCCAAAATGTGCGTGACAAACTCTATACATTTTTTTGAATGCCAATCGTTTCTTTGCCATAGAGTAATGAGTTTTGAATAGCATTTACCCAAAGTTTATGCATCTAAAAATACACGGACATTATATAAGATCGTAAGCTGTCATAACTCTAAGAAAATCTGTATATAAGTAATGTTTATGATTATTCAGGATCAAAAGGTGTCCACTCAGTATACATTTTTTTAGATAGCAACAATATTTTGTATACAGTATAGGCGCAAGGTGCCTTTTTGGCTCTTCATCATACACCCTTTTTATTACGTCGGTAAAACAACAAAAAACTTACCTGCTCGCTCTTTGGAAACCTCTACATTTTCACACATTTCGGCTGCTCCATGCCAAAACACAGTAACCGACATATTATTCAAAAATGACTTTTATGCAAAAATGCACTTACTGGGTTTTAGCGCGTCATTGTATATGGATACGCAACGATTCCCACCCGTACTTTCAGAGATATTACATGCTCAAAGCCCAGTATCTACAGTACCGGAATACATTTTCTATTTCAAAACACAGTATATTCTTTATTAATTACCAAAACGCAGTAAATATAGTTGGAGTCAAGCAAATATTTGACGCGTGACACTTCTATCTTGTCATATTTGTCCAATACTAGGTTATTTCGATTTCACCAACTTCATTACAGCTGATACTAGTCAGGGCCGGACTGACGAATATTGTTATTTATAAACCTTTGCAGAAAATGATTGCTGGGAGACACTACACAAATAAAGACAATAGAACACTATAAAAAGGCAGTAAAATGATTTAAATACTCAAAATCCAAAACCAAATACAGAATGTCAACAAGACAACGACATCACTCGTTTTGGAATAAATAAAATGCGGATCTGCAGCCCATATGATTTGACCAAATCGACGAGAATTATGTATATCTCTTTTTAGTCATACAAAAGGATAAAGATACAAATACTTCGAGTGGGTGGTAATTATTATAATATAAATTAGCCATTAGTAACTTTTATATTATGAGTGGCCTGCCGTATTTGACACCCATGACAATATGGAAGTGTCACGCGTCAAATATTTGCTTGACCCCAACTATAACAGATACTGTGTTTTGGCATTTTAAAAAATACGATACTATTATAAATTCTAGGTGGCCTTTGCCACTTGCTGTGTAGCAGTGGGTCCATAACCTCAAAATTGTGACTGATTTTATGTTGGTGTGTGCGGCTTTTTTAGCAGGTTCTGTCTTAAAAACAAATAAAGACAATAATTATTATGTCATATTCCCGTGGTAGAGCAATGGTGGCTATGTGCGTCGAACAAATGTAAGTAATATTTATTTGTATTTTTTTGTTGTAACCAAATGTAAATACCTATTATTTGATATGACTAAATGCGGCCTAGAGAATCAAAATCTTGCGCCAGGGCCGTACATGCAATTGCAATAAATTTTAAATAAGCTTGTGCCAACTGATCACCTTTGTAGCTCAAAGCATATTATTATACAGTGTGTCCACGGAAAAAGTTTACAGGAGGTAACAAATCGTTATTATTCACTTTAAGACCAAAAGTCATTCTTTATAAAAATTTATGCTTGTTGAGAAAATAAATTTATAATATAAAAAAATTTAGAATACAGGTAGGTATTATAGGTACAGGGTGTTAATAAATATTTAAAATATAAAAATGATTTAAAGGAGCATTGTTTATTACTTTTAACAAAAAAGCTCATTTATTTACAGGGAATTAGAAAATAACACTCTCTGTGCAGAATTAGATGAAGAAATTATAACTAATTTTAGTGATCACAGCATTGCTGATACAAATTTTGAGATGGAAACTAATATAAATGATGACGTTAGCAGTAGTAACTCGGAGGAGGCATTGGAAACCGTGGAACTACCAACGGTACTCGGTGTCCAACCCATTTTAAAGAGAAGAACCAAAAAGGAAGTAAAATATAAACGTTTAAATCACAAAGAAAAAGTGGCTCGTGACAAATTGAAACACATGATGAGACCAGCTTGTCCAAAAACTTGTAGAAAAAAATGTAGTTTATGTTATGTTATTTAATGATGAAGATCGAGTTCATATTTGGGAAGCATATTGGTCTTTAGAGTATACACTGAGAAGCAAATGGTTGGCTAAAAATGTGCAGATTGTTAAGATAAAAAGAAGAACTGTTACGGCTTACGATAATAGCTTTGTAAAGGTGGATAGCCGACATTTTTTCTTACCTAAAGATAATCAAAGTCTATGTGTTTGTCGTCATTTTTTTTTAATACGTTGGGTTATTCCACCGACTCTGTTATAACAGAATTACGCGCTGCAATGAAAAAAGGACCACTGTTGTCAGAAGTAAAAGAAAACAGAGGAATAGCTAATTCTGATAGAAAACAAGACCGATTAATAGTTATAAATCATACTCATAGTTACAAACCCTGTGTCAGTAACTATCGTCGTCATAATTCACGAAATCTAACAATACAAGCAATGCTTAATGACTTTAATACACAACATCCTGAGTTCTGTAAGATTGAACTTTACAGAAAAACCCTAAAAGCTTTGCATATTTCATTAAATATGCCAAAATCTGATGTTTGTGTTGACTGTCAAACGTACAAAATATATAAACAACAAAATGAAAATGATCCTCAAACGGCACTCGCAATTGAAGAAGAATGGAATAATCACAAAGTTAAAGCTTCAAAAGCTACAGGAAAATACAAAACTGATTCGTTGGTTCCCGAAAATGATAGAGAAAGAATTTACTCAATGGATCTACAGAAAGTTATTTTACTTCCCATTATGCCTGGCATGAAAGATGCCTTTTTTTTAAGTTGCCTTGTTGCATTCAATTTAATCTTCTGTTCTTTGAAAAAGAAGCCATTGGCTAAAAATTATTGTTCCATGTGGCACGAGGGCATAGCAGGACGAGACGGCAATAATATTGTTGATGCTTTATTTAAAATTTTTGAAGCAGAAAGAGATGTAAAAGAATTTATTATTTGGAACAAAAATTGGATATTGTATACATCTTTGGTGCATATAATAATCACATATGATACAGGACCTGATAGTGTTACGCTAAGATATTTAACAAAAGGTCATACCCACATGAGCGCGGATGGTCTTCATGGTAATATTGAGAAAAAAATATCAAAAGTTGGTAATATATACGACTATGAAGATCTTAAAGAAGCAGTTCGCACCTCAAGAAAAAACTGTAACATACTAAATGTATCAGAGTTTCATAAATGGGAGAAAAAAAGGAGACAGCCCCGCAAAAATAAAGAAGATCCCTTAAATGAATTTCTGCTTAATGCTTTGGTAGAAGTTCGATTTACGAGAGGTTCAAAACTATAAGAATATAAAACCGATTTTGACCAGCAAGAATATTCCTCAATTGACTTTTTGCAAAAGAAAATTAACGTAAATCAAAAGCCTGGCATTTTACCGATACGAGGTATACCCAAAGTTAAAAAAGGGAATATAATATCGGCTCTTGGACCATTAATGCCAACAAATCGAGTTGATTTCTGGAAAAATTTACACGAAAACGACTCTGTTGCAAATTTGGTTGAAAATTTTGAAACCGAAAATATTGACGCAATTTAGTTACCTATTTATTTATTTAACTATATATAAATATCTTTTATTTTTTTGTTGTCTATTTTGCTTCCCGTATTTGTACCATTGAGTAAATCAATATTAGTTAGGTCGAAAATGTGTATTTTTCGTTTTTATTTTGCTTTTGAAACATTTCTTTTGTTTAACTATAAATAAAACCTTCAAAAGAGATCCCAGTTACATAACGAAACCAAGACAAATATTTATTTTTCGCTCCTCTGACTTAATAATGTTTTTTTTCTTCTAAGGTATGTACATTTTTCTACATAATGAGTTTAAGATACTTTGAATTTGCATTATACGTCTGGTGAAAATTAGTGATATGCCCTTGCCGAAACACAGTATGTGCCATATCAAATAGTAGAATTAAAACTGTCAAAATTTAAAAATATGTCAAGTTACATTAAAAACTAAGCTAATATTTTATTAATCGATCAAAAGAACTTACCTGAAGTTCGATCGTAATTATATGAGGCGTCCAATCCGAATATATCACTTTACCTACTGTAGTACGTGCCTTCGTACTTTCGCGCACAATGTTTAAAGACAAATTTCCTTCGCCCCGCCATTCCCCTTAACCCTGGTCCCTCGCATACTACACTCAGTGTGTTTAAAGAACATTTTTGACAACTAACAGGGTTCGGGTTATCTAAGAAAGGGAGGGTAGTGATATATTCGGATTGGACGCCTCATATAATTACGATCGAACTTTAGGTAAGTTCTTTTGATCGATTAATTATATTTCGGCGTCCAATCCTCTATATCACTTTACCTACTGTAGATGTTTAAAGATCAGTGTTGTCAAAAAAGGTAAATTTTATACAAAACTGAAAAAACATATATTAAGGAAACAACAACAACTGAATAAACAATAAGTACATAGTCTATAATAACAAATGTAACATGTAAAATACTACAGATATTGACAAAATATTATGAATCTACTGAAAAAATGGTTTCAAAAAAATTTTTAGATTCAACTAGCGGCCTGTTATAAAATTTGGCAAAAATATTTGAACGTTCAGTCCAACCAGCACATTTTTTAATTAATTCCACGGACAGTCCTTTCCTTAATGCTGCTGAAGTAGACGCATGTCTAGTCGAATGGGCCTTAAATACATTTGCGTCTACTCCAGATGCCCTAAGGGTATCTTTAACCCAACGACTTAGCGTTTGCCGTGACGCTGGCCCGTGAGGTTTCTTAAAAGTTAAGAAGAAATTATCGCAGGCTGGTTGTCTGAAACATTTAGTTAACTTTAAATATCTCTTGATTAAACTTGCTACACAAAGGTTAGGATCATCTTTAAAGTAAGAAATGTTCAGGCAAGGCTGTCTTTTGTTGGGTTTGGATGTTTTTATTAACTCAGAAATGTATATTTTTAACCCTGAGTCCAGAACCTGAATATCTGTATGTTTTATGACGGAAATGGTTTGTAACCGCTGACCGGTGGCTAGCAACAGCAGCGTAACTAACTTAGTAGATAAGGATTTTAAACTTGGATCTATTATGTTTTTTAAGAAATTTAACACCTGATTAGGGTCCCAAGTCGAATCATAACGTGGTTGAGGCGGCCTAAGCCTAAACACTCCTTTTAAAAATCTTTTAACATGCAGATTGTCACCAATATTCTCCGAAGATATAAGCGACAACGCTGCTCTATGAGAATTGAATGACCCATATGTATTTTCTGTAGAATTCAACAATTCTTCAAAAAACGAAATAATAAGGGGTACATGACAAATGTAGGGTGAAATCTGATTTTTCATGCAATAATTCCACCATAACCTATACGATACACTGTATTGATTTATGGTTGAATCCGCCAAAGACATTAGCATGGTATCCATAGCTTCCTCAGGAATACCCTTTAGTCGAAATGCTTCCCGGATAACCTGGCGGCCACCAGGATAAGCTGTCGTGATAAAGGATGTTGAATGTGCCTGCAAGGAGAGAGAAGTAGGTCATTACATGGGCCTAACAAAAGAGGATCTCCTTCAATTAACCTTGAAAACAAAGGATACCAGGGCTGCGATTGCCAAAAAGGAACTATTAATATACCCTCTGCCCTGTCATAAACTATTTTTTGCAGAACTCTAAGAATGAGTGAAAATGGTGGAAACGCATAAAAGTTTAATGTTTTCCAGTTTAATGTAAAGGCGTCCACTGCTTCGGCCCCTGGGTCACTATACCATGAAATATACTTGACACACTTGTGATTTTCACACGAAGCAAACAGATCAATTTCCGGAACTCCAAAAACATCCTTAACATGTGAGAATGCATTATCATTTAGTGTCCATTCCGTTTCAGGCGGCAGTATACGTGACGCCTGGTCCGCTTGCCAGTTTTCACTTGACTTTATGTACGAAGCGAAAACCCACAGATGTCTAGTCTCGCACCATTGCCAAATTAATTTTGTTAAATTATTGAGGTGCTGATGTTGTATACTACCCATCTTATTTATACATGCCAACGCTGTCGTATTGTCTGTCCGAATCAGGACATTTTTATTTTGAAGGTTATAAGCAAAGTGTTTTAAACTTAAAAATATAGCTTGGAGTTCCAGGAAATTAATGTGTTTATTTTTCAATGAATCGTCCCATCAACCATATGCTGTAATTCCATGGCTAAAAGAGCCCCATCCCGATAAACTTGCATCAGAGTAGATTTCTAAGGAAAAGGTGTCAATTTTTAACTTATTATAAGTATGCATAATATTTTTGGACCACCATAAAAAATCAGGTAACAAGTTACTAGACAGTGTCATTTTTGCATTATAATTCCCTCGACTGGATTTTAGAGCTAAATATTTTTCTCTTTCAAATTGCTTGGTGTATAACCAACCATATTTTACCCCTGGACAAGCAGATGTAAGAAGACCGGGAAATCGAGCAAACAAGTGAATTTTGCAAGTCTTTCGAAACTGAAAATATTTAACCCATTTAAATATTCTTTCCCGTTTTTCCAGTGGTAACTCCATAGTCATGGAAACGGAATTAAATATAAAACCTAAAAATTTAAACCTAGTCATAGGGACTAAGACACTTTTATCTGTATTAATAAGAAAACCTAATGAGGTTAACAAAGAAGTGGCAAAGATAACATTCTCTAAACACTCTTTTTCTGTCTGACCTAAAAGTAAAAAGTCATCCAAGTAATTAACACAGGAAATTCCATTTAAACGTAATAGTTGCACAATTGGCCTCATAAGTTTAGAAAAAGTATATGGAGCCGAAGCTAGGCCAAAAACAAGACCTTTGAATTCAAATAAGACTCCATCAAAATAAAATCTTAAGAATTTATGATAATTATCTCTTACAGGGAGTAAATAGTAAGCATTTTTTAGGTCAATCGTAGCACCAAAACAATTTCTGTGAATAAGTTTCGTTGCGGTCCGTGCGTCCTCCATTTTAAAATGTGGCGCACATATGAAAACATTTAAATTCTTTAGATTTAGAATAAACCGTTTTCTACCATCCGGTCTATCTATAAGAAAAAAATTTGAAATAAATTGACCTGGCTGCGGTTTACATCTACTGATTACACCAATCTGTAATAAATCATTAATTTCCTTAATTACTTGTTGCCTCTCTATAGGAGAGAGCTTTGTAGGTTTGGGCACAAAATACTGTATGGGTCTACTACTAAATGGTAATTTATATCCCCGTATCCAATCTAGTACAACTGGATTGGAAGTCAAGTTTGACCAATTTTTATGAAAATGTTTTAATTGTCCTGCATATTTTTTACTTACCCCTACTAGTCTCTCTTCCTTTTTTGATCCCTGTAACTGTACCTTAGGTTGTTCCTGCGATTCTCCCAGCGAACATTTCTGGGGACTTGCCCTCTGGATGACCGCGTCTCCCCCACTCGACGGGTCAGGCGTTGGCGGTTTAAAGTAGGAATATATGCCGATGAACTTTTTTGATTGGGAGCACTTCCAACAAACTGTCTACGAAAAGTAGATGTAGCCCCAGATAAAGATTTTAATTTAAGTTCTTTGCTTAAAGTTTCGACATTCTTAGCAGTTTTAATTTTTTCCCCTAAATCTGACCCGAACAAAAATTCGGACGGGGGGGTCGTGATTAACAAATCTTCTACATTTTTGTTTATCAAGGGACTAAGTAAATTTTTTCGTGTCACTGACACGCGGTGGAACACATTCGAAAAAATTTTTGCTGAATCTGATAAAGAAGCAAGCAATTTTACTTTAAGTTCCAATGGGATGGTATTAACAGTGTCCTCTAAGATTAGGTTGATACCCTTACCCAGGGCACATAGGCCTTTGCCTACCTGTCTTTGTACTTCGACATGAGAGTTATCCGTAGGTTGATCCTGCTTCCTCAGAAGAGGACCAAGTTCCAAATTTAATTTTGGCGGAATCAGTTCTCCCATATTTGTAGGGATCTCATATGAGTCTAACAGATTTACAAGATCTTCTTTCTTTAATCCGTTCAATAAAATGTTTTTCCAAACAGTGGCTAAGCGGACATGAAGAGAAAAACCACTAGAACTATTTTTATCTGTATCAAGGCCTAAAACCTGTTCTATTTCATCAGGTAAAGCAATTTCGGCCAGTTCAATATTTTCATGAAGGACTACAGTATCCTCATGGTCATCTAATATAGCACTACACGTGCTATTCGTTGGTTTATATAGTGGGCTGTGAGAACGCCGTCGCTGATCCCCAAATACGCCTGCATTAGCAACCGACTCGACATGAGAACGGGCATCATAACTGTGCTCTGACCTTGGCGAGGCATTTCGATCCTGGCTTACACGGCCACGGCTACGTCGATCATGGCTTACACGGCCACGACGACGACTTGAAAACTCCGGAACTTCTCTAGACACGCTTCTTCTCGCTGGAGAACAAGCTGGGCTTACTCTAATTTTTCTAATACGAGACCTAGAACGAGACTGTTTATTTGTAGAATGGTCCCGAACACGTGAACGTTGCCTTTTAACCTCTTTTTCTAGTTGTTTTATTCTCTTAACTAACAATCTAGGATCTACAGAATCCTCAGAATCACTCGATGAGTGACTGCGCCCTCTCTTATTTTTCTTGGATTTTCCCATAGGGACTGGAAAGAAAAAACTAAAAGAAAGCTTTTAATTAAAGTAAACTAAATAATATTACTTACAATAAAATCTATAAAAACAGCTTTGCAATGAAAGACACCACCACTGCAAATCACGTATTCCACAAAATTATCAATTTGGTAATTGATACTTGCGTAAACAACGTCTCGGCGAAATAAAGTGGGCGACTCGTGCACGAACAGCACAAAAAACACACTGAGTGTAGTATGCGAGGGACCAGGGTTAAGGGGAATGGCGGGGCGAAGGAAATTTGTCTTTAAACATTGTGCGCGAAAGTACGAAGGCACGTACTACAGTAGGTAAAGTGATATAGAGGATTGGACGCCGAAATATAATATATTATATTACTCAGTTGCTGTAGGCTAAACATAAATACTAAAATCGTGTTTACTCGATACTTTTTTTCACATACTGGATTTTGGCATGGAGCAGTCGATTTCCTACTTTGTACTTTACATCTGGGAACGCAACAATAAATCACCATTTTAGCAGAATTAACTTAATAAACTTATACGTGGCGCCGCTTCCTTTAAAAATTTAATTTTAAAATAACAATGTCGCTTGGGTCCGACACCGGAAGATATTTATATTATGGATCAGCGCATAAATCATATTTTTTATCTTTATCGCACCTTAGCTGGTACGGTTGAATGCAGAGAGAGAAAGATACAAAACGTTCACCACGCTCAATCTAAATATACAGGGTGCCCGGATAAGGATACGGAGCGGCCATATCTCGGAAACGATACGTCCCACAGATCTGAAAAAAAAGCTCTCATCATAAAAACTGCCAAGAGAAATTCATTCAAAATAATTTTAAGTTTCGGAAATTGCCGCAAGAGGGCGTAACGGCTTATTTATTTTTTAAAGTTCATTTTACGGCAAAAAATGCCACTTAACCGTAGAAAAGCAAATAAATAATTAAAATCAGTAGATTGTTTACTACAACTTTTGTTATTGTTATTTTTTTGAATCTCGCCTAATAAAGGAGTGGGGGAAGCCTTTAGGACATTTTTCAAAAACTGTCATTATGTCGTTATCCTTCAACGGATTTTCTATAACTTGAACTTGTTTGAAAGGGAATTCCTTGGAGTTTAAATAAATGATTCAGGAATTGTCACAAGTTTCCTGATACAATTTTAAGATGGCGCTGTTATTCAATCTAACTTATTTTTTTATTTTTCTCGGTATTTGCAAATTGGATGGTATAATTTTTTTCGGTAGTAATAGGAGACCATTTGCATAGGGAACGATTAGTCCAAACCGCAAATCGATATCACCAGGGGTTTAAAAGTTATTTTGATTTTTCTTTAAAAAATGATACAGTTTTCATTTACCGGTACCCGGTATACCCCTAATAAGCAGGATAACAACTAATTTCATGGCCTACTGTTTAATAAACTATACAATTTATAATAAAAGTTTAACGAGTCAAAGAAACATCAATAACACTGAATAAAATATGAATATTATGATATCATATTATGAGACTTAGACTATGAAAAAGTGCACAAATCTTAGAACTAGAAACAATTTTATTAGCAATTTAGCGAGACAACAATAATAATTACAAATGTTCAAAATATTTTCCGTCATTTTGTAAGCACTTAATTATTCTTCTGTTAGTTGATAATACGGCTGCCTCAATTTCAGCCGTGGATAAGTTTCTAACGGCATTTGTTATCCTTACCATCATGTTTTCCCTTGTTGTTGGTCTCTCTTGGAAAACCAGATCTTTTAACCTACCCCATAGGTAAAAATCAAGACAAGTAAGATCCGGTGAACGAGCCGGCCAGGGAAACAAGCTTCCTCTTTCAATTACACGATGCGCAAATTGCTCTTCTAAGTATTGGCGTACGTTACGATAGTAATGCGCCGGACAACCATCAAGTTGGATCCACATGTTTGTTCTCGTTAGTAAGGAGACTTCTTCCAAAAGAGGTGGAAGGAAAGTGGCCAAGAAATCTAAAAATCTTGCTCCATTAAGGGTTTGGTCAAAAAAATGGGGACCGATAATTTTTCCTTCCAAGATCCCGCACCAAACATTTAAACTCCAGCGGTTTTGAAAATCTACTTGCCTCATCCAATGAGGGTTTTGCTCAGACCAATAGTGCATATTATGCAAATTCACACCCCCAGCGTTAGTGAAAGTGGCCTCGTCTGTCCATAATATCCGTGAAAGAAAATTTGGATTTTCCCTAATCATATTTAATAGCCAGTGACAGAAATCCAATCGACGATCATAATCAGTATCGTTCAATGCCTGGTGTAAAACGATGTGGTAAGGGTGCATACTATTAGTTTGTAAAATCTCGTGGACATTTGTTTTTGGAACCCCCAAGTCAAGGGAAATTTTTCTGGTGCTTAAAGTAGGATCGTATTGAACGTAAGCCAAAACGTTGATAATATTTACCTCATTACGTGTCCTACCAATGCGTAAGGGTCATTGAATGGGCTGCACATTACCAGTTTCTCTTAATCGTCGAGCTAATCTTGAGAATACTTCTCGAGAATAGTGTCTTCTTTGTGGAAATCGCATTGCATACTCTCGCGACGCTATTACAGCATTTTCAAGAGATTGAAAATACATATTCAACATATCATACGCTTCTGCGTTAGTAAACGGCATACTGTTTGTAGAAAAATGCAATATAAATGTAAAAAACAATGCTTAATATTATAAGATGCTTGACGTTTAAAACTCATCAACAGCTTGTCACAATAAATTATTAATATGTTTTTTTCCATGGCCAACTTGGAACTTGTAATTTAGGCGAAAACATGATGGAAAGGATATGAAATGCCGTTCGAAGCTTATCCATGGCTGAAATTGAGGCAAGAGGCAAGTGTGTTTTTCACTGAAAGAAGAATAACTAAGAGCTTAGGAAGTGACGGAAAATATTTTAAACATTTGTAATTATTGTTGTCTTGCTAAATTGCTAATTGTTTCTAGATTTAAGATTTGTGCACTTTTTCATAATCTCATATCATAATATTCATATTTTATTCAGTGTTATTGATGTTTCTTTGACTCGTTAAACTTTTATTATAAATTTTATAGTTTATTAAACAGTAGGCCATAAAATTAGTTGTTATCTTGCTTATTAGGGGTATACCGGGTACCGGTAAATGAAAACTGTATCATTTTTCAAAGAAAAATCAAAATAACTTTTAAACCCCTGGTGATATCGATTTGCGGTTTGGACTAATCGTTCCCTATGCAAATTGTCTCCTATTACTACCGAAAAAAATTATACCATCCAATTTGCAAATACCGAGAAAAATAAAAAAATAAGTTAGATTGAATAACAGCGCCATCTTAAAATTGTATCAGGAAACTTGTGACAATTCCTGAATCATGTATTTAAACTCCAAGGAATTCCCTTTCAAACAAGTCCAAGTTATAGAAAATCCGTTGAAGGATAACGACATAATGACAGTTTTTGAAAAATGTCCTAAAGGCTTCCCCCACTCCTTTATTAGGCGAGATTCAAAAAAATAACAATAACAAAAGTTGTAGTAAACAATCTACTGATTTTAATTATTTATTTGCTTTTCTACGGTTAAGTGGCATTTTTTGCCGTAAAATGAACTTTAAAAAATAAATAAGCCGTTACGCCCTCTTGCGGCAATTTCCGAAACTTAAAATTATTTTGAATGAATTTCTCTTGGCAGTTTTTATGATGAGAGCTTTTTTTTCAGATCTGTGGGACGTATCGTTTCCGAGATATGGCCGCTCCGTATCCTTATCCGGACACCCTGTATGTTGTGTCGCTACTAATATTAGGATATGAATAACCTTATAAAACAAAATCCCTACAATAGCGCCATCAGCGTCTGGTTGAAGAACTAAACGAACGGGGAACGATCTTCACCATTTAAGTTATCCTAGCCTGGCAACAACTCAAGTCAGGTTCGAATTGCGACTGCTTGAGTTATGGCGGGGCTCTCTTTTCGCGCTGTGACGCGTCACGTTCAAGCCATCGGGGCGGGGGGAGAAACGGTATTGCTAGGCGCGCTGTATACTGTCTGGAAACGCGGGCAGCGGAGAATTATCGCACTCTCTAAGTTTTGCATAGCCGGCGTTATTGTACTGGAGAGTATTCCAACATAAAATTTAGCCATACAAATTTATGTTTATTAGCGGCTCATTTTCTAGCATGGACGCGTTCGCTAAACTGATGCTTTATTAAACTTGCACTTTAGTGTACTATTATCTTAAAACACTATTATGAGTATAATTTTTAGCGCTTGCTGTGGGTGTCTAAAATATCATTTTATGGTACTAGTGTGAAAAATAAATACAAGGATCTTTTAAACTTATAAGATTAACATTAACATTTATTGTATCATTTAAACAACCAGAAATATGAATCCCTTCATGCAGTTCCATACTGATCAGAGTTTTGTTGTCATTTTATCCGTGGGTTGGGGGGTAGCAGGTATAGATGAAAGACTGTAGCTTTTCAATATGACTTTATTTATTTATCTCCCAGAATTAAACATTACCAGAGGAGGTATTGATAGCACCTGAAGGGAGGTCCGACAGGGGGGGATTTTAAGGAGGTAAGTACCACGTGGCACCTTTCGAAAAAGGGCCAAATGCGGGTAGCTGGATTAAGGGAGGTTTGGGAGTCAGGCGGCACTCAGCACCCTTGTAATAATGACCGTGTTAACCTATTGTCATCGACAACAGGTTGTCACTCTCTGCTGATGGTAACTCTTGATGTGGAGGCATTAGGTCGTGGTCCGTTATACTAACACCTTCCCTTCATCGTTGGCTTACCTTGGGCGCGACCTGGTTTGACAGAACTCGAAACCAGGAAAATTATACCGAATATCAGTACTTATTGGAAAGTTACGCAATAAATAAAACCAAAGTTCTCCCACACAAACAATAAAGTTTTTATTATAAAAAAAGGGGTTTAAGGTTATACATTTATGATTATTGAAATGTTTTAATTTAAGAAAGACTTTACATTATTTAAAATTATGAATAATTAAAAAAAAACCTTACCGGGCGCCAGGTCTTAAGATAAGAAAATTAGGTATAACCTACTAAGATTCTAGAAACTTTTTATCTTCCATAATGTACTGGATTATAAAGAGTTTTACCTCTAGCCAAGATAGCTTTACATTAAGGTTAAACTTTAAATTAAATAAATCTTAAAAAGGGTAAAATTGGCTTGAATAGATTTAAATGGAAATAAAAACTGAAGGCAAGTTAATTAAATGATTAAAAAATAGGTTTAGATGACTTAATGCTGGCCAGTAAGTGATTCTTTTACGCATCAGCTGCGGCAGCTACCTCACTGGACCTCCTGACGTGATCTTTAGCTGAAATTAAAAACAATGTGCCTTGAAGGTCTACTGGCAGGTGGTTTCCTAACCTTACATACGATAAACCGGGAAAACCCATTAACAACCCAAGCTTCTAAAAATAACCAAAAAGTAAATTACCCACTGAATTCCCATAAAACAACAAACCAAAAAACAAAAGGAATTAAAGGAGCTTACCTCTAAGAGGGGGGTGCGACCTCGTGGTATTTTGACAAAGAAATGGCCTAACGGCGACTGGATTGCCCTTCTTGTCTGAAGGATTTTAGGAAAGTAAAATTAAAGGCCCTGAAAACTCCGAAGAAATCCCCTTCTGCTCAACAACCAGCTGACTGAAGTGTTGCCAACTTAACCTAACCAGAAAAATGAAGGGAACAAAAGACACGCTCTGGGTTTTTACCAGAACATAAATTAAATATTGAAATGAAATCAAGAATTCCAAGCAAACTTGCTATTACATAAAATTGCCAGAAGTAAAAAATGGGTATTCTGCGACTTGACGGAGACTAAAACGGAAATACATGGTCAGGTTAGTACTTGCAGCGCCTTGTGCAACTAACTAACAGAAAAGCGAACGCACTACTTCTAACCCTACATATTTCGACTAATTTTCTGCAAACAAAACTCACACAATTTAATAAACAATTTTTGAATCAAAGAACTATATAAGATGCACTTTGTGGAAATATGACCGTAAGCATCAAAGGTAAGTTACAATCCCCACAAAGTCAATAGTGGCAATTTTAAGATTACTACAAGCTAAATGCTAATACCTATAGTTGTTGTGGAGATGACCCGACTATGAATACCAGTACCTGGCTTGAATAATAATAAGGATAATAAATGAAGTCTTATTGAAGAACTCCAGTCTTTCAGCTGTACCTAATACCCCCTAATCACGGATACATTACAATATATATGTGCCAGGTATATAACAGCTTTCTCAACTGTGGTATATATAGATCTTTTTCTACTACTAACACTAAAACATTACATATTTAATTCGTTTAGATCTTTATATTAGCCAACTCAATTGAGGTAGATATAGGGTGTTTCCTAACTTCGATCAAAGAATGAAACTGGTGAATTCTCACGTAATTGTAAAACGATAATATGATATAAAATTTTTTTGATTGTCGCTTTGTTTTCGAAATACAGGGTGTTAAAAATTTTATTCAGGTTTTCTTTTTATTAACATTCAATGAAAAACAATATTCGGATATTTGTCGCCTTTAATAAAGGGTTCGAGCTGTTTATTTTGTGTTCATGTTAAACTTCTCAATTAGTTCAGTGACAAAGATCCGGGTGACGACTACTAAAATTTCGCAAAAATAAATATTACGGGCATGTTAAACACTAAAAATGTTTGTCTTGTTTTATTAAGAAATTAATTTTAATTGCATGTTCTTCCTATCTGTTGCAGTTCTCGAATAAAAAATAATTTTATTGTTTAGGTCACAAGAATTTCCTAAAAAAATTATAACGCTCAAAAGCTCTGAATAATGAATAATAAAGTCAAATAAATTTTTGAAAATGTCCTCCATGAGTAAGTAAACACCCATCTACTCGACATTTTATCGACATTTTAAATTGTCCTTTCCGCGTCGCAAAATCTCGGGACTGGCGCAAATCTTATTAAAACCGTTAATAATGCACAGTTGAAATTCTTCTACAGTTTCAGTAGAAGTAGTATAGATAACTTGTTTAGTGTAGCCCCAGAAATAAAAGTCCAAAGGATTAAGGTCCGTCGAACGAGGTAGCCATGGTTGAGGTTCACCTCTACCTATCTAACGATCAGAATATTGTTGAACCAAATCATTTCTAATAACTACTGTAAAGTGAGGGGCTGCGCCGTCATGTATGAACCAAATCAAAGTTCTTGTTCTTATGGGCACTTCTTCCATCAGTCCTGGCAATTCCTCCCTAAGAAAATTGTAGTAGACTTCACCAGTAAGCCGTATTGGGAAAAAGATGCGGTCCAACTAAGGTATCTGCAATAATTTCTGCCCACACATTAACTGAGAATTTAGCTGGTGACGTCCATCGATGATAGCTTGAGGATTTTTTTCACCCCGTATATGGTTGTTATGTCCTAATACAACAGCTCTATGAATCCAACACAGCCCGAGTAAGAGTTGACAGCAACATGTCTGGTCAAACCATAACAAAAAAAGGAGTTCGCCAGGGATGTGTATTGTCGCCGATGTTGTTTAACATCTATTCCGAGTTTGTGATGCGGGGGGTGCTGGACGAATGGCAGGGTGGTGTGACTATTGGTGGTGTCAGGATATCCAATTTAAGGTTTGCTGACGATACAACCCTTATTGCTGCTTCTCAAGGCGAACTGTTAACTCTACTTAACATCTTGGAACAACAGAGTGAAGCATATGGTCTTAGTTTCAACTACAAAAAGACCAAAGTTATGATCGTGGACAGAGAACATGATAATCACCCTGCAATAACATCAGTAGGCCGCTGTCAGGTAGTCCAAAGTTTTGTATACCTTGGTTCTTCGATCGATAACTTGGGAGGTTGTGAGGTTGAAATCCGACGGCGCATTCAACAAGCACGGTCAGCTATGACTAAACTGACTAGAATATGGCGTGATAATAATGTCACCAAAGCCACCAAAATGTCGCTGGTTCAGTCTCTTGTCTTTTCCATATTTATGTATGGCTCTGAAACTTGGACTGTGAGAAAGGCAGACCGCCACCGCATAGATGCTTTCGAAATGTGGGCTTGGAGAAGAATGCTAAGAGTTCCTTATACAGCCCACCGAACTAATGTTTCTATATTGAGTGAACTCGGAAATCCAAAGCGACTATCTTCCATTGTCTTGACGCGTATCCTGACGTTCTTCGGCCATATCCATAGAAGTGATAATATGGAAAAACTTGTTGTCCAGGGTCATGCTCCGGGAGGACGGCGTCGTGGCCGTTCTCCTACTCGCTGGGTGGATGCGACAAAACAATTGCTAAATACTAGCGTCACAAGAGCGACCGAATTGACAAATAATCGTGAAAGATGGCGAAATACAATTTCTAGAGCAATTGACAACCTTCGTTTCGGCAACCCTCCAGCTCTGACTTAGAACATTTCATTTTACGAGTTCACAACATGTCTGCTAAGACATTGTGACTATGATGATGATGGTTGTTATGAAAACATATAATGCTGTTTTGCGAAAAATTTGCTTCATCTGTAAATAAGATTTTTTTCGTAAAGCTTTAGATTCTTAAAGACTTTTCGTGAAACCAGAGTTAACCTTAGATGGAAAATCTTGAGGCAACAAAGCTTGCCCACTTTGTGTGTGATAAGGATAAAGATAATAGTAATTTAAGATATTCCATACTGTTTTGTTACTCACATTCAACTCGTTTCCTATTTTCCTCGTACTTGTGCCTGGAGATTCTTCAATCATGTTTAATATCTCTTCCTCAAGTTCCGGGATTCTTATTGTAAATTGTCGACCGCCTAATTTGTTTTTTGAAAAACTACCTGTTTCCTCTAATCTGAGATGCAATTTTGTAAATGTATTTGTACATTGTATTTGTCTATTAGGAAAATGGGCTGCATACAAGCGCTATGCCTCCATTGCAATTACATTTGTCAAGCCGTACATAAAATGAATTAAAGCCATTTCTTGATTGGTAAAGTCAGCCATAAAGAAAATTATTAAATTTAAAATTCAGTAAACTTAAATTAAAAAATAACTCCCGAGGATAGTTGACACTTGACTCGACTTGGAAGAAAATAAATATGAATGCTATGGAATCACGCAAAGACTACTCGTTTGTCGTTTGTTTAAACAATTAAATGATCAGATTCGTGTGTCATGAACAATCATAAGAGATACGAGAAATATGCAAGAAATTTAATTTGCATAAAATTAATTTTCAAATAAAATTAAATAAAAATTATCAGTGTTTAAAGTAGCCGTTACCTGGATCTCCGTCACTAAACTAATTGAGAAGTTTAACATGAACACAAAATATAGTGCTCAATCCCCTTATTATGTGTGACACATATCATTCGAATATTGTTTTTCATTGAATGTTAATCAAAAGCAAACATGAATACATTTTTTTTACCACCCTGTATTTCGAAGACAAAACGATATTCGAAAAAATTTTATACCACATTTTCGTCTTACACTTACGTAATGATTCACCAGTTTCATTCTTTGACCAAGGTTCGGAAACACCTTGTATAGATTTTTCTGCAACTGTTGAGGAATACCTTATCTTTATACAGGGTCGTTGGTATGTATGGAAACGGTCTTTCTTTTCTTAAAGCACAGCTAGGAAAAAATATTCCAGACAAAAGTTTTAGGGTTTTTTAAAGTCTATCAGAATTTAAAAAAATTAAGTATACAGGATAAGTCAGAATGCCGTAGAGAAATAAAGTTACTTTTTTTAATCGAACACCCTTTATCTTAGAATATTTTTGGATTTTACGTAAAATTACCATTATTTTTTATTATATGAATTATAAGTCTAAACCAAATAGTTTCTGAGATATTGACTTTTGAAAAATGACATTTTTGATTTTTGACAGCTTCTAACTTTCTAACGGTACGTCTTCTTACTTAAAGTGTCAACTTCCGGTTAAACCGGATGTAGCTCAAAAGCCGGAAATATAGTACTTCCAGTTTAACGGAAGTTGGTATTTTTGAGAAGATAATAAAAAAGTAAGATAGGGACATGTAAGCCGTTTTGCTCTATGGCGTACCGTTAGATAGCTAGAAGCTGTCAAAATTCAAAAATCTCATTTTTCAAAAGTCGATATCTCGGAAACTGTTAGGTTTAGACTGATAATGCGCTTAATAAAAAATAATTGTAATTTTATGTAAAATCCAAAAATACTGTAAGATATAGGGTGTTCTATTAAAAAAAAAGTAACTTTATTTCTCTATGGCTTTCTGACTCGTCCTGTATACTTATCTTTTTTTAATTCTAATAGACTTTACCGAACCATAAAACTTTTGTCTTAAATATTTTTTGTTAGCTGTTTTAATTTAAGAAATAATCGACCGTGTCCATACATACCAACGACTCTGTATATACACTCAGGTTCGCATCAGAGAGTAAAGTGACTGAATACCGATGGGAACAGTGACCAGTGTAAAGCTTTGGATCTGAGATCCTCAAGAATTCTGCTGTATCAGCAGGTATTTTACTGACCGTCTCTGAATAAGATAAATGTTAATTTTAGGGGAACATAAAAAAATCGTATAAATTCAACGTATTGTAAAGCTTTCGTGAAAGAAATTTTTAAGGAACATACCGGGGAGATATTTAAATTGCTCGGCCATTAGCTTTGTTTTTCTACTGGTGGTAGTTCAGTGCGTTAGACATACTGTATGTATCCGTTTATGGATTTATTTATACTTCAGTACGAGAAACAGATTGTGATATACTTGAATAAACATCGTAAGCCGACTGAAAATTCAAATTTTTTTTTATAAGGAAGCTATAGAGAAATATAACGCGTTTTTGCGTTACGCACACGAAAATTTCGCTACTACTTGGCAGGAGAGGAACAGCTTCCTCGCCGAATAGCAATACGAGAATTATTATGCCGTTAAAATAGAATCGGTACCGTTGAACCCGGTCGCATAACGAACTCGTCAAGATGTTGTTAGCGAGTCGTTGCTAAAATTCACGGATGCATTAAAGTAGCTAACCTACTTTTCTCGGCGCTACCGTGGGGGAGCAATTAAAAGTCATTAAACATGTGGGGTACCGACCCAAGTAGTCCGTTGTCGTAACTATCGTCGCGGCCATGCTTATACACAGCCAGTCAGAAAGGTTGAAAAAGAAATTTCTGTTATTACGGTGTGTCGGTGTAATATCCGACAAAGGCTTCTAAGTTCTAAATAGATTTACTTTAAAATATTCCACATTTTTATGTAAACTCAAGAAAACTAATTCCTGGAAAATAAGTTAGGTGGTCTATTTTGTGAAACATACCAATTTTAACGGTCGTCCAAAGTCGTTACAATATTTTTCCAGGCGTTTGGGTGCAAAATAGTTTAAAACTAAAATTATTCCGAAGTGGATTTCTTTGTTAGTTGCCGTTTATTACTGAGTATTGAATATTGTTGAGGTTTTATTCAATTTAGCAGAATATTCCTTTTCTGTAGAAAATTGAGTTTTATGTAGGTACCTGGTTTTCATTTAGATTAATATACGCTTAATTATAATTAATTAAAACTACTAGCAATTATTTTTATCGCCTCGTGCGTAAAAATCCAAAGTACCTACTTGTTCACTTAAATTTCAATTCAAAAGCAATTATGTATGTATATAGATCCTTCTAATAATAAACTTACTCTGTTAGCGGATTATCAAAATCTGCGTTAATACGCTGATATCCAACGCATCGATGCGAAATAATCGGAACTTAGATCTAAATTTCCCACCAACCAACGGCAGACTTCGGATCCGCACTCCACTAATGGACTAACGATTACCGCTATTACCCTTATTTTCTAAGATAGGATGATAAGTTTTTCAAGTAACATTGAAACTTTAGCAACGCCATTAACACTTTCAAAGATTCGCTTCTTCTGCTCTGATACCTTGAAACAAATTTAATTATATCAGCCAGATGTTTTTGTCCACTTTCAAACTTTTAATTTAATTATATACATATCGAAAGGAACTTTTTGGGACGCGTTTGGAATTATAAATTGTATTAGTTTCTTTTCAAGATTAAATATATGAAATTCTCTTTACAAAGTAAAGTTGGAAGCACTGGGTAATAATTATTCCATAAGGCTTATATTTAAAAGTTTGTTACACTTCTGCATCATGTCAATAGCCACAAAAATAGAATAATCCGTTCAAGTGGAGATATTTTCTCAAAGGTTTCTACTAAAATGTAAAGATATAATATACAGAGTGGCAAAAAAGTCGTGCAAAATGCCTGTAACTTCTGAATTACCTCGTATACGAAAAGGTGACCTTTATGAAAGTTGTTCAACAAATCGACACCCCCAACGAACAAGGTTGTAACTCATTTTTGGTTATTTCTCAGGAAAGCAAAAAAACTGAAAATAATATTTTAAAAAATAAAAAAAAAAAACTTGACAGCTTATTTCTTTGTTAAGTAAATACATTAAAACATACTATTTTTCGCTCCTTTTATTATAATTTAGTACTTGTAGGTGCAAGGGAAAGCAGAATTTTAGTGAGATACAACCATAAGTGGTTACAAAATTGGTCGTAGAAGAAGGTTGTAACTCGCACATACGACCTTCTTACAGACCATGTGATGCTTGTTTTCCAAATTTGGAAGTTTAAAAAGACGAATCTTTAAAAGTTTTAATAGTTTTAGTGTCTTTTCCGACAACTATTGCTAGCATAGGAGGCTGGGTTAACTAATTAGTGCTTTTGATGCTTTGGTACAACGCTGGGTATCATACAAATCTGTAGGTACAAGCAATTTAGCGGCGTATTAATAACAATTAGCTTTGGTAATTGAATAATGTTCTTACTATAGTAAGAAATTACATTTTCTTTTCTCTCTTCATTTGAAGCTCTTTTATAAATATCACAGGTCGGGCACAGATCTTTTTTTGGCTTAAAAAAATCAATGTTGTATTCGTTATAAAACACAGTTCGATATTCCCTTTCTGTAGCTCTCAGTCCTGGTTCGTAATGATTTTGGACTAGCCACTCTTCATAAAGCCTATATAATTTTAGAAAAGTTAAAGATTCTTCGAAATACTTCCTTTGTGACCTAGCCCTTACGTAATGTGAGTCGACTATTGGTATTTGCGAAATATGCATTCTGACCGTCGCTTTAATGTCTTCATGTATTTGATTTGGTTGTTTATCGTGATGTCCGCGCCGATCATTAAGAACTGCACAGCTGTATTCCTGCGTGTTCATCTTTTTGTAAATTTTAGTGACCCATTTATCAGTGATATTTAACGTTTCAAAGAACATTTTTTTATATACCTGTTTTTTTTTGTCGTCTATAGTAAACGGGAGGTTTCAATAGTAGACATGAGAATCTCTGTCTTGTACACTCTTTCTACACATCTGATTACAAACTGTATTCGGTTATTGTGGTCACCGAGAGCCCAAAAATTAGTAAAAATCGATTTTCTCATTTCAGCAGTCATTTTTTCAGCACATTTTCTGATGCGTTTTTCTTTACAGCCTGATTTCATTTCTTTTTTTCTCATTAACTTACCCCGTTGGTTTATAAATTCTTGCCCTAATTTTTTTTGCTTGCGTTTAATGTTACTTTCCCACTTTTTAGGATCCCTCTTCCTCTTACGGCCCAAATTACTTTTTTTTACGTATTTCTAGATTTAAACAAAAAACGTTTAGCACTAAAGCAAAGCTGTAAGTCAAGAACTATCGCAAGTTTACAGTGCTAATTTTCGTCGAACAAAGTTGTATCTCAAATTATGATATAAACTTAAACTCTGATGATAAAAGTGTAACTGGGAACAAGGTTGTATTTCATTTACCGTCTTTATTACGGAAAACTACTTAAAATTATTGGTATTAAGAAAAATGGATACCACATTACAACCATTTTAAGGTTGAAATTAAAATATCAAGATAAGATACTTTCTTGTTAAAATATTATTAAACTTCCTTTTTTTAAATGGAACACATAATAAATTGCTGTTTAGAAATGGGTTACTTTCCTAAAGCGTGGCGTTGTGCGGTGGTGTGTCCTGTAGCGAAATGTAATTCTCCTGTAGACTATAAAGACTTCAGACCTATAGGTCTGTTGTCAATTTTAAGTAAAATTTTAGAAAAGTAGTACACATGCAACTTACTGAATATATCAACTCCCATAACTTAATGCCTAATAATCAATCCGGTTTTCGAAAGGGACATATTACCACTACTTTATTAAAAATACTAGATGATATTATAAAAGCAATGGATGAGAGAAAGGCAAATGTGCTTGTTTTATTTGATCTGTCGAAAGCGTTCGATTCTGTGAATCATGAATTGTTGATCGCAAAATTAAAATATTTTGGTCTGAATGATATTCCGCTTCGATTTTTTGACACATACTTAAATAATCGATCCCAGAGTGTTAGGGTTGGTAACGGTATGTCGAGATTTCAGTTGGTCAGCTCCGGAGTGCCACAAGGCTCAATCTTAGGCCCGCTTTTGTTCCTGATATATACCATCGACTTGTATAGCAAGGTAAACAATGTATATCTTCACTCATACGCCGACGATACTCAGGTTTACTTTAGTTTTAAGCCTGATGATACCGATATTGCCAGTAATAACCTTAATCAAAGTTTGGAGCGAATAAGTGAATTTTTATTAATTATAATCCCAGTTGTAATATTGCAAATAAAAACGTTTAATAATAATAATAATAATAATAACAATAACACCCTGCATATGATTGCATATTTGGATTCTACTGGGAAAACCCTGAATTTTTTGTATTTCAAATTTTCACCACCATCTGCAAGCGTTTTCGAGATAATGACAGCTCAAAAATGAAAAACTTCCTAATTATAATTACACTGAATTATGTCAAACTTATTTTTCTTCCGCCCAATACAACCTCATATTGCCAAACCTTTGGACCAAAGCATTATTCAGAATTTTTAAATGCTTTACAGAAGCTTGTCCTATTCAAGAAATCGAAAATAATATTATCATGACCAACGCCTTGATAGGTATGGGTTTCGGTGACCTGGGGTAATTTGTCCCCAGTGACAATAAAAAAAAATACTTTATGAAATGTGTCATACAGATAATATTGACGACTTCGAAGAAGAAGATAATATTACGCTCGCACAACTGTTTCCTAACATTTGTGAACTTGAAACAATTTACCTCTATTGATAACGATTTGCCAGCAGAAAGTGTAGAATTGACTATGATCGAGTATACAGGGTGGCCATTTGAAAACTAAACAAAACCAATTTGTGGAAACCCCAGGTTAAAAAAAAAAAAACGCTCAATCCATTCGATTTTTGATTATAGGGGGAAACATTTTTTTGGCATTTTCGCCCCCTGAAAGTCAAACCCCTAGCAAGCGGCGACAATTACCCCCAAAACTTTAAATGGAATGGGGGGTCGAGTGATACTTTGTTTTAAAGGTATTTTCATGTAGAGTATAACCAAAGAAATAATTTGTGGTATAACCCCATTGTTTAATATCGCTACTATCTACCTAGTCTGTAGAGTGGCTCACGAAAAGTACAAAAACGGGTTGTTTTTACATTTTTTATTAGAACAAAGATTCTTACAAGTCAGTTCAGTAAATGCTGGAAATACTACCCCTGGGCCTACATGCAATAGTAGAGATTTTGTTCACAACGCTCTTATACATTTTGAAGCATCTGTGGGGTGATTTGGCGACACTTGTCAATTATCCGTTGTTAAAGATCTTGGCTGGGTGGCATAAATTTTAGTTTTTAGGTGGCCCCATAAAAAAAATCTAACGGGCTTAGATCCGGAGAACGTGGGGGCCACTCAATACTTTCTAATTGATTTTTAAACTCCTTACTTTTACGGGTGCTAGACTTCCTCTAGTTAATGACACCTACCAACTTAGAAGCTTATTCTATTATTGCCAATACGATCTAGATTTTTCGTTCATAAAAGCGGTTTCTGTAAATTATTCCAAAATTGATTGACCATGGTTCCCATTATTTCAATTTTTATTATTTATTATCATTATTCAATATCAGTTCGCTCTATTCCGGTGGAATTTTCAGGGCTTATATTAAATATGTGGACAGGATCAAATTACTGAAAGTGCCATACTTATTTGCCTAATAACTAAAATCTGTTAACATAAATATTTTGGTGGCGAAACTAAAGAGATTAAACGCAATCAACACATTAGAGTTATAAGCTTTAATTTAGTTATAACATTATAATTCGTAACTGAGTTTCTGCTTTATTAGAGCAATTTAATTTGAAATTGTGTTGGCGCTCGAAGTCGAGGTCATTTACGCGATATTTTAATTCGGTTAGTGCTCAGACGATTTCATTTCCATTACCAAATAAGTAAGTTTTATGAACAGTTTGTTTAATCTGTCGCAGATATTTTATCCATTTTATTTTCATTTTCTTGGCGATATGTTATTAAAACAAACTCGCTCTGGCCATAAATAAGAGTTTAAAGCGTCAAAGTAATTAAATTAGAATTGTTTTTGTGTTAAAACCCAAGTTATTTGTGCACGCCTGATAACAAAAAGATATTTCAAAATTCGCTGGTTACTGGCAAAAAATGTCCGGAAATGAAATAATTCATAGTTTTTCCCCGCGATATATCCGTATTCTTTGTGTAAACGGCGGCATTATAATTTTAACTTTTTGCTTGCTTTTAATTGTACAATTTTGGATTTTTTAATTTTTAATATGTAACGCGCACTTCAGTGTTGTTTTTTTTTTTGTTGATTAGAGATACAAAAAAATAGAATAAAATAAAATAAAATAAAATAAAAAAAAAATTTTTATGCATGTTATCCAAAAAACAAAAAATGCGCATTTGTCATTAACCGATTATGGTCAAAATTAGTCTAGAATAAAATAGACAGCGGTGCTCAAACAATTTCTACTAATTTTAGATATATGGGCCGTAATTAAAATTTCCATTACAATTATTTATTTATTTATTTTCAATTTCATAACGATGTAAATAATAATAATAATAATAATAATAATAATTAGAAATTTTATTACATAAAATGTACATTTAATCGTCAATATCACTATCAGCACTGTTGTCACTGTCACTACCAGAAGTTATAATAAATGACCTCTGGTCAAAAGTATCTTGAATCAATTTTTCCACGTGGTCAATACATTTTGACCAAGTCTCTGGTCCAATTTGTTTTAAAGCTTCATTCCATAAATTCAAAATGCTTTCGTCGTTTGACATGCATGTTTGTCATAGTGGTTTTTGCAAATTCGCCACACTAATTCAATACCATTAAATTCACAATGGTATGGGGGCAGACGTAAGACCTCGTGACCGTATTTCCCCGCAAGGGAGTCCACTATGTAAGACTTATCCTTACCAGCAGTGTGTACTTTAATTTCGGATAACAAATCTGCTTTCAAAAATATATGGTCGTTCTTTATTTTTCTGGTGTTTAGCCAGTTCCTCATTTTATCTTTGTTGGAACTATTGTTTGGTATTTTTTCAGAAACCCGTGAGTGATATGAAGCATTGTCTAATATAATGATCGAGGGTTCTTCTAGTGATTTTAGCACATATTCTTCAAACCAGTTCTCGAATATCGCGGCGGTCATATTGTCATGATAGTCCTCCACTTTCTTCGATGAAGTAACAACTAAACTTGCAGCTGGCAAAAATCCTTCTCGACTTCCGGCGTGTATTACGACTTATCTTTTTCCATTCCCGGATGAAACCCTTGAATAGCAGTATTTTGACCCATCCTGCCATAAATATTTTGTTTGGTTTCCCTTCGCAAAAATCCATGTCTCATCTAAGAATACCACAGGATTTGAATTCTCGGACTTTAAATTTGCTAGGTATTTCCTCAAAAACGACCACCGCTTAGAAACAATGTGTTGTTGCTCACAAAGAATTTTTCGGTTGTTGGTTTTGTGGTACTTAAACCCCAACTGCTTTAAAACTAGTGAAAGACTAGCACGTCCAATGTCATATATTTTTCTGTTTCGGATTTGCGTCCCGTTGCCCAAAAAAACAAAAAGATTTAGTTGCTTGTCATTTCCAAGTTAGGATTTGCTTAAGATACGCAGAAAAAATCCTTTAAATTGTTTTCTTACCAATTTATTTTTATTTTTTGCTCTACTTTTCAAAGTACCTACTTAGTGGAAAATTATAAATCCTAGCAGCTCTTTTGAAAGCCATGCCATTAAAAGTTTCTTGGAGCGCGAGCCGCATTGAATCTGTATCCCACTGCTGCCTTCTGGTTTTCCGTACGTAATTCCTAACGATTCTGTAAGAAGGAAACTATATAATTAGATCACCATGATAAATGGGTGTACTACCACAAAAAATTGAGGTAAAATGGACCCCGGGACCATTTTACCTCAACTAAGAGGGACCATTTTACCCCAAACAATAACAAAATTTCGAATTAATTTTTGTTTAGAGATCCCCATTATTAAAAGCAATAGCAACACAATAAAAATATGCAGAAAATGATCAGCTTTGAAGACCATACAAACATTTTATTCTTACCTTAATTTAAACAGCCTATTCGCACAATTTTGTAACACGCAAAAGTTACAATAAACCACGTTGTTTTATAGGTTATCATGCAGTAACTGTTTCGCCCACCGCACACCTTCACAACTTATTTAATAGATGGCGGTAGTCGTACTGAATGTAGATTTATATGCAGAATTGAGGATTTGTATCAGGCACGTGAAAAATATACGGGGTCCATTTGACCCGTTGGGGCCGTTTTAACCAACACTCCCCTATGCAGTAATATGTTTATCATTGTTAGAATTGCTGCTTTATGCATGATTTTCTTTACATGTAAGTCCTTAATAAAAAATCCGCAAAATGTTGAAACTCGCAAGTAGGATCGCATTTCAATATCCAATAGAAGCTAAAAATTTACCTGTTTTCTCAAAATTCGTTGACAGCTGAGCACAGAACCCCCATTTAATTTACATTGGTGTATGGTCGGTTGCGTGCCGGTCAGGGCTTGCGGTGATGGACTCTTAATATCCAACCGCTTAGTGATCGTAGAAATATTCAATATACTTTATTCATTTTCCGTGTAGCAAACAACTTAAAGCATAAGGATTGTAGTCTTATAAATACTATACTAGTTTGCATGTATCAAAGATAATTTTAAGAATAAAAAAGACACAATGTTTAGCATAGATAACTGTTGCTGTTCGCCAGTTAAATTAATGCATCGTCAGTGCAGTAGTATTATTGAAAAATTAGATTTACATTTCTTTAATATTAGTATCTCTAATCTTAGAACGCTTCTTTTTTTCCTAAGAAACTAGTTTAATGGTTGGTAACTTTGGGTCGTTGATTTGTCTCTCTGTCTCTCTCCTCTGAGTATTATATGGCCCTCTTACCTATTAGTCTTTATACCTTGGTATATGTGTTTATGAGAGTACTTTTAAATCAGGGGCGGCTCGTGGGCTGGTAACCACGGCCGGCAAGAGCGCCGAAGGCGCAAAAGTGTCAGCACAGGCAAAGATTTTTGGAGACCAGGCCTAAATTTCGCTTTCGTCTACTATTCTAATATTTGCATTTATTGTAAATTACGGCATAAAATTCAGATGATTTTTGCAGATTTTCTTGGAATTTTGTTTTCTTGTCCTTTTTTTCCGAAAATAGTTTTAAAGAACGTATATTCTAGAACTGGTATGAAATAATTAAATCATAGATATCCAATCATTGTTTAGCTCATAAAATGGTAGCGTTTAACTCTTTGATCCATCGTTTGTTCACCATCCCACTCTTACCTTTGGAATTTGAGAGGAAAAAAAAACATCATGTTTCAAATTGCTATATATTGCTATATACAAGATATCATTAATCAATAATTTAATAAGAAAAAAATTTAATGGCATGCTAAGAAAGGTGTTGACTGACCCCTTGGATAACAGCATAACATCTTTTCAACGACCTAGGTATATAAGACTAACTTTTTTTGGCACTGTTTCTCTGAGGGTGGGTAATGTATTGAAGTCCTTAGACAAAAATTTTGAAACAGCTAACAAATCAGTAAATAATTTGCGTAGCTTATTCTCGAGAGTAAAGGATTCAATTAACGTGCTTGACAAAAGTGTGGTATATTTGTTGTCCTGTAACTCATGCAGTGGCGGATTTAAGGAAAAAAGCCCAGGCGGCGATTTCCTTAGAGGGGCCTAGTTGTTCGGTACATTAAATAAATTAAGTGATAAATTGTGAAGTGAAGTCAAAAATTTTTATTGAATACAGAAAAACAGAATCATGTAACTTTGAATCCTCGTTGTGCTTTTCGTTCAGCAAAAAGGGCCGGGGGCCCTTTAACCATTCTTTCGGGGGACCCAGGCGGCTAATGTCCATTTAGCCATTCCTTAAATCCGCCACTGAACTCATGCACAGCTAAAAATGCTGGACAGTCAGGACGTAGTTTTATTATAAGAATAAAAGAACATTTAAACTTTCAGAAATTGCCTCATGGCAAGAGATCAGCTTTCGGCCTATATTTAAGAGATAACTTACATAATTTTAATACTAGGGGCAACTTTAAAATGCTACATAATGCGAATAAAGACCATAAGCTGAATTTTTTTAGAAAATACAGAAGTAGCCAAATTAGAGACTAATAATCAGATTGAGTGTTTGAACGATCCTGTCAACGCCCACCACAGAGAAGCAGCAAAAATGAGAATGAGTTTAAGTAGTGAATGTTTGTTTAAATAATCGTACCTCTTTTTGTGCAACCCAGATGCCGCTTTGGTTCGGTATATTTTGTTTTATTTTTTTAAATGTTTTTTGGATTCATCCCGTTGATCAATTTTATATAGTTAGTTAACCTATGTTTGCTATGGTGAACTTGTTTGTGTCCTTAATGTAAAGTTTGTGATTATATAATGTAAGTAATACCTAATTATTTTGATTTTGGATTGAGATTGTCATATAAATGAACTTTTTAGACAGCTCTTGAAAATGGTTTAAGAAACCGACACGCGTAGACCAAATTTTAAATATTTGTGAAGAATTTTGTATTTTTCTTTCCTCTTTAATATGGTATAGAATAGCATTTCCTACTTGTTACTATTAGAAGCAGTAATAATCAGCTTCTGCTTTAACTGAATAAACAACCAGTAAAGTGTATATGCACAGAAAGACCTTTGTGTAAGTTGTACAAAGCGGATGAATTTTGGGATGTAATGACGTTATTTCATTTTGATCTCGTATATTTCGGAAGCTACTAATCGGATTGACTTCAAATTCTCAGGGCTGACCATAATGCTTCATAAAAATTAGTAATTTAAGATCTGACCAAAGTACCTACTTACCAATAATTATTATGATAAGCTTGACAGTCTATCCTGCTAAATTGCATTATGAGAATAAGTTTTAGCATGCTTTAGACAAGAAAATATGTGGGCGACAATCGAGTGCAATATAAAATGCTTTGTATATCGATACTTGGAAAAATCGTGCTCAATATTGAATTCAGATTTTTTCCTTTTTCATTTGAAAATAAAATATTTGACCATCAGAACGTTTAATTTTGGTATCACTACATATCTAATAACTACATACTACATACATTCACTACTACTACTCTCCTTGGCTCTCTCCCGGGTTAATTAAATTTAGAATTTTAGTAGTCGGCCGACCATTGTTTTTTCGGAATGCTCAAAAAAGGTATTTTATTTAAATTTTAAAACACTTCCCGAGGTCCTAATCTTAAAAAAATTAGAAGTTTTGTTTTAAACAGATAACACTTACTCCCACTTATTTTACACTAAATTAGTTATTTTCTTCCAAGAATAATCACAACAACTTTGAAAGCACCAGATCGATATACAAAATCTTTTCTGTCGATAAGTATAGACAGAATCATGACCTCATTTTAAATTAAGTGGCAGGTCCGTTTTTGCCGCCCCTGGGTTTTAACTGCGAACGTATTTCAGTAATTCAATACATGTTGTATTATAGGAGTGTGTTTGGTTGGCTATCTTCAAGTCTGATATTCGACAGGAACAAGGTAGGCATGCCGATCCCAGCCTGGGTTACTGGAAAAGTAAAACAATTTATTTTATTGCGGTTGTAGTTTGCGCGTATGAGGTCTGGGGTTACAAGGGCGATTTAAAAAGTAGAGCGGTTATTCGCTGATAGTTTAAGACTTACAATAATGTAAATTGATGTAGATAAGTAATATAATATACTGTCTGCTGTTTGTTTAACATTGGGTCGGTACTGCCGACACTGTCGCCCCTGAAAAGCGGCCGCTGCTTTAAATAAATAAATAATTAATTATGGTCGCATACCAGGGGATACACCGCCAGACTGGCTATAGAAAATACCATGCAAATTTTAGTACGCTTGGATATTGGCTCCCCTATTAATTTTAGGTCCAAACTGTATTAGGCTTTTTAGAAGATCCTGCCAACCAAGTTTTATTATTTTATTATTTTCTAATACGCCAGTTGAAAGTTAGAAAATAGTTATAAGCACATTAAAGGTATTAGATAACGACTTCTTATAATATTAATGTAAAAAACCATGGAGAAATGGGCTTTCGTATTTTTTAAATAAATAATTTAATCAATTTTTTAAGCATGCAGAAATATTTTACAAAAGAAAATAATCTAAGAAAACTTTTTCGCTCCTGCGTCAAACTTCGTAAGTCCAGTCGTAATAAGAATTTGTAAATTTTAAATACAAGTTATCCAAGTAAACTTTAAAAAAAGTTATTGAACTTTGAAGGTCTTCGTAAAAATAATATTATTTTTTTTATCATATTTCTTTAAAAAAGCCTCGTATAAAGCTTAAGGTAAAATTACGTAAGATTTTATAAATATCACATAAATGCCATACACCATTTATTTCATATATTTAACTTAATTATGTTGGATGTTATTTAAGTGTCCGATATTTTACAGGATGATTCCTCAGTTATTTATAAGGTGAAAAGTTCATATTATAAGCATAGGTCCGCAACCGCTTTGTTTTTCAAATACAAGGTGTTATAACTTTTAAGCAATACGAAAAATATTTGCCTCACTGCTGTTTTATTTTTTGATAAGGCTATTATGTAGGCAGTTTAATGGCTGACGCGAAGTACCATTAATGTTTTTATTATTCTTTTTCTGGAGAACGGTTGCTCGTAGCAACTACTTCCAAAATATGCATTTTTCACCTAAAAATGAAAGAGAAATCTACTGTTTTCCTTAAAAATGTAATAGACGCACGTATAACAAAGTTGTGACCTCCCAGAAGAGAAAAATACCTGTAGGTAGCGCCCCTAACAATTAAGGGCTGATCTAAGCTCAAATTCTAATTGCTCATATCAAAAATTCGCCAAATACCAATTTTCGTCCAAATATAGACTTTATTTCAAAAATTATTTACAAAAAACAAAAATAATCATAAAATTTCATATTTTACAGGGCGATTCCTCAGTTATTTATAAGGTGAAAAGTTTATTATAAGCATGGGTCAGCAAATTCTTTACTTTTGAGATACAGGGTGTTAAAAATTTATTTTTATTTTTGTTTTTCGTAAATTATTTTTGAAATAATGTCTATATTTGGACGAAAATTGGTACTCAGGGATTTTTTATTGTGAGAAATTCAAATTTCATCTTAGTTTGATCCCTAATTGTAGAGGGCGCCACATACAGGTATTTTTCTCTTTTGACGAGTCACAACTTTTTCTTTCAGGTATGTATCACATTTTCTAGAAGAAAAATCGATTTCTCTATCATTTTTACGTAAAAATGGTATGCTTATTTATGAACTTTCACACCTCTAGACCACTGTGCGTTGAGGTAGCGGACCACTGTGCCACCCAATGTCAAGTTCAATTAAACAGGAGTCAGCACTGTTTGTAAAATTATAGAATTATAGAAATAGAACAGACACATCGGACTTTAGTAAATTTATAACGTTTTCTAAGTCAAAATAGATCACTGCAAAAGTAGGAACATCTATCTGTTTGTCTTTTCCTCTTTCTTCCCGCATATATTTTTTTTTTTGAAATGTGTATTTCGTATTTTTGTTTTAAAAGTGTATTCACTTTGTTTTCTTTTTCTGCGAGTCTGTACTCTTCGCATCTGTCACATCTATCGCTTTTTGGTTTTAAAAAATCTAAATTATATTCGTAATTGAAAATGTATCTATAAAGGAAATTTTTTGGGGTTGTTTAACCTCTTCTTCGCATTGTTTGATATACAGATCGTACATTTTCTGAATATTCAAATGAGCATCTAGGTACTTCTTTTTAGTGTCCGCTCTACAATAATGCGATTCTACTAATGGAAATTGTTCAATGTGTTTTCGTATATAATCTTTGTCGCTTTTAGAGATCCTATCTCTTGTAAGTTTCCCCCTTTCATTTTGTTTTGGAGTATCATGCTGGGTTTTATTTTTATGTACGTTATAGATTGGTTTTTGACTTAAGAACCATTTTTTTCTAACATTTGTGGCGTCATCTATGAAGTAATAGAAAAACATTTAAAATCAGTTTGTAGAGAATTATTTACTTTATTCATAACAATTGAAATCGCCATTTCAACAAAAATGTTACTTAGAACTCTATGGTTCTCACCCCTCGTTGTGTTATGTCAAAAATAATATCTTAACGCATAGTTAAATAGTTTTATTTATTATTATTGTAATTATTTGTTAAGAAAATGGTAAACTTTATCGATGTTTAGTATGCTGACATACATTTTACATACAGACTTGCTAACGGAAATGCATATGGGGCTAAACGTTTGTATCAGAAGCGTTATCCGAATCGCACAACTCCTACTTCAAAAACGTTTTTAAACATTCACGCTCGGTTGAGGGAAACAGGAAGGTTGGAGAAAGCTACTCATCTGTCGGGTGCACATCAGACGATAAGAACCCAAGAAACCGAGTTCAGGCACTCCTCCCTCATAATTTTCCATTACGTATCAACTTCTATCGTTGGTTTCTCCAATGCCTTATTCAAAATCCTTGATTTAATTTTTTTTATTTTTTTTATTTTATTTTTTTACGGTTCGTCGGCGTATCTTAGGCCATCTAGAACCGGTCATCGAACGTACGGTTTTTAATCGTGCGGTCTACCGACTGGGGAGTGTGAAACGGCACCTTCATCCTACGAGATATCCGATCTCATCCGGCCTGTCCGGCGTGAATAGGATGGTTTTGATGTCGATTCATTTTACACTCTTCCCTAAGACAACAGCACGCGGTGTTTCCCAAGCGGTCACCCATCCAAGTACTAGCCGCGCTCGACACCGCTTAACTTCGGTGATCTGACGGGAACCATTTTAAAATTCTTTATTGTCCTATTGCTCTCTATAATAGTACTTTAATAACTAACTTAATCTAGCTTATCCTAATACATAATACTAAAACTAACTAAACTAAGTACAGAGTTGGGCGCATACGGACCGTAAGCATACGGCCCGAAATGCGCCCAAAAACCAGGCCTTGAGCCTGGCGGCCGATGTTGTGGCCTAAGGTTATTATTACTATTTAATAATTCACTGTGTCACACGCGTTCCGGCGGTGCCTTACCGGTGTATTGCAAGGGTTATGTTACTCCAAGGAGTTTAATATTAAAATTCCAAGAAAATTGTGAAGCGGTAAACTGTATTCCAACAGCAGAGTGTTCTGGGAAAACTTTCAAAAAACCCAGTAAATTTAGAATATCACAGACATTTTATGTTCGCCTACAGCGGACAATTTGATTGCAATGTAGCACAACCATCTCGCTCCGTCACCTCCTACAGCGGAGAATGGCCATGTTTTAGTGTTCGGTCCTTGTTTGTTAGTCAGTCTGAGGTCTTGTAAGTCCCTCCCACTGCCGTTTCTCATGTTTTAAACACACTTTTCTGGCTTCAAAAATACGCCGAACGATTCGGTGATGCTCAAAGCTCAGCGCAATTTTGCAGTCATTTTTGTGCATTGTTTTATTTGGTTGTTAAGTTAGTTTTATGTTGTTGTATGTCTGTCTACGTTATTTTATTGTTTGTTCGTTTGTTTATTTACTGTTTAGTGCTATTGTTATGCGTCTGGCAGTGGGAGATTGTAAATCGGTAGTTTGTAATATAGTGGTTTATGTTTTGTATGTATGTCATTGTCTGCACGTCTGTCTGTTATGTTTATTGTGAGTGGGGAATGTTGTAATTGATATGTATAAAATTTGTCAGAAAGGTCACGTATATGCGTTATTATGTCGTCTGTTGCTACCATATGATGCAGGTCTCGGATTGTGACATATCTGTCCGATGACGTCACACATCTCAAGATCCTATTTTCGAGCCTCAGAAGCCGTTGCATCTGAGTGTTCGAAGCACTGCACCATACGGGAGCACCGTATGTTAGTATAGGTCTAATAATTTGTTTGTAAATCAGTAATTTGTTGGGAGGGGAGAGGTGGGATCGTTTGGATAAAATTGCATCCGGTGCTTTAGGTGTCGCTAGGCCCTTGCCTTGAATCAAATCTTGTCCGTCAAATCGGACGAAGCAAATTTCTCACGCAACGCTGTACGCAATTTTCACAACAATCATTTGTGGTTAAAGGGAAACGCTCATGCGATGCAGGAATCACGTTTCCAAGAACAGTTCTCTCTTAACGTGTGGGCAGAAATCCTTGGAGATTATTTAATAGGCCCATTCTTTATTTTAGAAAGATTAAACGGACAGAGATATCGTCATATTCTTGAAGAAAATTTGCCTCCTTTACTGGAAGATGTGCCGCTTAGACTACGAAATGAAATGTGGTTTATGCTTGACGGTGGCCCGGCACATTTTAGCATCCTAGCGCGAGAATTTTTAGATCGTACTTTCGGTAACCGTTGGATAGGTCAGGGAGGACCTCAACCATGGCCCCCTAGGTCACCAGACCTTAACAGTTTGGATTTTTTTCTTTGTGGACATCTAAAATACTTAGTTTACTAGACACCCATCCAAAAGGAATCTAATAATTAACTCTTGTAGAACGATTCAAAATACTCCAGGAATTTTCCAGAGAGTGTGCGAATCAATGAGAAGAAGATTGTATGCGTGCATACAGCAAGGAGGTGGACATTTTCAATATTTATTGTTATTTTGATTCAGTTTTGTATCTAGTATTTCGTTGCTTATGTTGTTTAAAAATTACCATTTGAAATGTTTATTCGGTGATTTTGAAACGTTTTTAAAATTGTTTCACTTTTTGACAACACATGCATCGATTAAATTAAATCAAGACATCTCAAAAAGGGCTACTTGTAGCGACTTTTAACCAGCATACCATTTTCACGTAAAAATGATAGAGGAATCCATTATTCTTCTAAAAAATGTCATACATACATGCACGAAAATGTTGTGACTCCCCAAAAGGGAAAAGGACCTGTAGGTGGCGCCCCTAAAATTAAGGTCTAAACTAAGATCAAATTTGAATTTCTGATATTAAAGAATACTCAAATACCAATTTTCGTCGAAATATAGACATTATTTCAAAAATTATTTACGGAAAACAAAAATAGAAATAAATCTTTAACACCCTGTATCTCAAAAATGAAGGGCTTGAGGACCCATGCTTATATAAACTTTTCACCTCAAAAATAACTGAGGATTCGTCCTGTAAAACATCGGACCCTTATTAAGTAACAACCTGTATAAGATATATTAAATAATTCTTTGATGAGGTAAATTAGTAGGTATAGGTAGCATATATGTATTTAATTTTGTTTACGACATAAATTTAATTACCTAATAGAGTGAGAGCCAGCGGTCGCCAGAAGTTTGTACACTACAAAAGTAGGTAAGAACTTTTGTGTGTTATGTACCTTGCGAATTTAAGATTTTGACAGATATCTGGTCAGTTAATACGTAAAAATAGAGTGGAAGAACACGTTAGTATTAAATCTGATTTTTTAGAATAATATTCAACTGAATAATACACTCGCAAGTAAAATAATCGATCCACCCAAATTTGGAGGTAAAGGATAAATTAGAGGACGTACGGCAGGTCTAAATAAGCAAGAGAGCGATAAGAAAGAGGTTATCTAACATTGGATTATATGGAAGGAGACCTGCAACCGCTCCCGAGTTGCTAAGAAACCACAGGGTTGAACTCCTTGGATTGGCTCGGGAACATCAAAATTGGGGCATAATGGGAAAATATCCTATTTATTGACGAAACAAGGTTTTGTTTAAAATCACCGGATGGTCGTCAAAGAATTTATAAAAGAACAGGAGAACGTTGTGAGCAAAACCATTTTTCGTTTAGGGTAGGCTATGATGGAGGCTCGGATATGGCGTGGGGTGGCGTGCAGCTCGACAGAAGAACGGACTTGCTAATAGTCGATGAGGGGGCAATGACAGCGGCTAGATATATTCGTCAGGTTTTAGAACCACATGTTGTTCCCTATACTCCATTTGTGAGAGACGATTTCATGCTAATACATGATAACGCTCGACCGCATAGTGCGAGAATTGCTAATGAATATTTAGATGAGGTGGAAATCCCAAAAATGAATTGGCCTCCCGCAGCACCATCTTAAATCCAATCGAACATGTCTGGGACGCATTATGCAGAAGAGTACGTTCGGGGGTACCTGGTCCAGCCAATTTACAGCTTGACTCATTAAAGAATGGCAGCATATTGATCAAGATCATTGTATACGGAACCTCATTGAAGGGATGCCAAGGCGTATGGAGGCTGTCATTCGAGCACGTGGAGGAAACACTCGTTACTCAGTTATTTGTACTGTTATTGTTATTATTATTTTTAAGTGTGTTTTTATTAAATTCGCGCGTGCCATTTTTGTGCTTTGAGTTTAAATTTTTAGAATGGCTTTATAGGGGATTGATTAAATTTTATTAAATATGTCAGTACTGTTTCTTTTAAAAAAATCGTATTTGTGGCAAAAATAAAAACTGCCACTGCCATCCTACATAGCAACCTAAGTTCTTCGTAAAGAAAAATTATTACATATTATGTGACTGGGTCATTAAAACTTAACTTAGAACAATAATAATATACTGTTTCGCCCCCCCCCCCCCCAGAAAGTGTCTAATATTTATGGTAAAAACATCTTTCTGTTTAATCCTGTATATTATGATTGTAAGTTTATTTTTTAGTAAATTTCTAAAATGTATGTAATTCTCCATTAATTTATCTACATTATTCTTTGAAATTCGTTTAAATTCGACATCAAATAAAAAAGTTATTTGCGATTTAGTTTTATTGAATATTTCCCTCATATATAAAAAATCTCATAAGAAGTGTGGTCTTTCGCAAGAATTACAGCGATAATTCCACAGTAGAAGCGATAATTCCACAGTAGAAGCGATAATCCCCCAGTAGGTAGCTATCAATCATAATCAAGTTTTTACTACTACTGTGTACTAACAATCATACAAATCCATAATTTTTGACTGTTTATAAATATATTATTTATTATGTACTTTTTTTAATTTTAATACTAACTTAATACTTTACATTATATTTATAAATATATTTAAAAAATAATAATAATAATATTATATTTTCTTTACCAACATTGGAGGCGTCTTTTGCATATCCTGGTATATGGGTATTTAAGTGTAACCACGGTTACCGCAAAAACTTTTATTATTGAACTTACTTATGTCAATCTGCGACATTTAAAAAGTGAATTGATTACAAATCAAGATTTCTTTAAAGATATGGAACGTTTTGGTAGTCACTCTATAAAAGAAATTTATACAAGCATTACCAACAGCACAATACAAATTTTCGGGAAATATTCCACCGAATACCACTCGTGCATCAAAAATAACCAGATAATTCTGCTTTCAAGCGTGTTGTAGTATTGTAACTGCATTCGGTTATTTTCATTTTTGATTAAACACGCTTTCAATCAGAATTATCGGTAATTTTGATGCACTAGTGGTATTATACCCGAAAATTCCACACCTGTAATTTTTAACCATCCAAAACGTGTATTTTTGACAGATTACCATGGCAATGGATGAATTTTAGTGGAAATTTTTTCCTCGTTGGTACCCAAAAGCGAATTATACTGGAAATTTCCCTAGTGTCAATTTAACTGGAAATTTTACACGGAAATTTTAAAAAATTGACAAATGGAAATTATTGCATCCGTTTCGAAAATTACATCTGGAAATATCCCGGGGATAATTATCATTTTTGACATTTATAGTTTCAAAACATCCAAACAGTCGACCTGTCAAAATTTTAAATCAGCATTAATTGTTATTAAAGTATGGTATTATTTAAATAAATAAATATATCAAAATCAACTTATTAGCAACTACTTAAATAAACTTTTTTCTAATTTTGTCTCGAAAAATAGATATTTCGAACGCGCTAGCGAGTTCGAAATATATCCATTTCGAACTCCGAATTTTATTTTTTAAAAGTTGGCATTGGTTATATTTAAATGTTTTATTCTGTTGACGTCTGACGTTTCCTGTTATTGTTATCCATGAGAAAAGAAAGTTTTCGGGATTTCTCTGGTAAAAGTTGATTTATCGTTTTATTAGCAATATCCCTTAACTCAGGGGGAGTTAAACTTAGATTATCATGCTCCATATTTTTTTAATTATAATTATGAACAACTCTATGAAATATTAAATCACAAATTTCGTGACAATGACACAAAGAAAATATTATTTATTGTCAAGGCTACTATGATAAAAAGAAATTTAGAGTATTACCAACATAGAATTTAGACACACAAATTTACAAAATTTGAAGGGTTGATTTTCTTTTTAAATATGTATTTTCTTATTGAAAAAAATACAAAATAGAAAAAATAGTATAAAGTACGTGTTTTATAAAGCAGTTAGAGCACTTGTCCCGTTAAAAAACTCGCCGCAAGCGGCTCGTTTTTTAACATGGACGCGTGCTATAAGATGATGCTTTATAAAACATGTACTTTAATATACTATTATCAACTCGGGAAATTTCCGATCAAAACATAACACGTGCCTAAAATATTTCCTAATGAAAATTTTTCATGCACTAGTTATATTTCTACTGGAAATTTTTTGGCGTTTATAATGACAGAATATTTTTTTGAAAATCTGGTTCTTATTTATTTACATGATAATTTTGATACATTTCAATTACAAAGCTAAGATGTTTTGTATATTCTTTGGACACCTCCTTTTTTCTTAATGGCGATAATGCAGGACTTGGAATGGAATGAATTAAATGTCTATGTCTAATAAAATATAGGTATATAATATTTAGACACTGTTCTATTCACCTTTTTTCCATTTAGCACTTTGAATTTTGAATAGTTTATATGCAAATATTCGTGAACAATTCGAAACAAATTTTCTTTCTTCAAGTAGGAACCGCAGTCCTCTATTAATGCGGGTAAATAAGTCATCGCACGATGATTGATCATTACATCAGACAATTTCACGCATATTTTGCATATAGTATGATTTTCAAACCGATTCATTTTTACAACAAATTTTGTTGGTTTTACTAGCTGCACAATATTCTTTATCACAACAAAACACGAGTTTTTCTGATGTTTTGAACTGTCAAAATACGATGATCACAGCCTCCAATGATTGACGCTTGCTGATGCTGCGCGCTGGTTATGAATTCCATACCAATAAAGCGCGTATGAAAAGTTAATAAAAACGCAAAAGAGCAATTTTCTACCACTTGTAGTTACCCAAACCTTATGTAAAATTAAAGAATATACTGTGTTGTGTCTTGAGATGGTATTTTCGTGCAACTACAACGAGTAGAAATCAACAATTTAAAGGTCTAAATTGGTGCCAAAACTGTGACGCGCTGTAAATCTGTTCATGCAGCGTTCCGAAAGAACCTTTTAAATTATGATTTTCTACCACTTGTAGTAAGCCCAAGTAACTATAAAATGAAAGAATATAATATTGTAGATCCTAAAATGGCACTTTTGAGCTACTACAATCAGTAGAAATCAACAGTTTATAGGCTAAGAATCCAATGGTGACAAGATAAAATAAATCTGTTCATGTATGTTTCTATAAAACTAATAAAATTTTTATTTTCCGCCACTTGTAGTAGCCCAAAGTAAATAAAAAATCAAAGAATGTAATATGTTTTTATTAAAAAACTGCATTGCCGTGTAACTACAAAAATCGAAAAATAAATTTAAATTATTTAAACACAATTTGGTGTGGAATTTTCTTGCCAAATACCACACGAGGTCAAATATCAAAATTTATATATATTTTTAGAAAATTATCCCTCGTCTTCGACTCGGGATAATTTTCAAAATATTCATAAGCTCGAAAAAATTTCCGGAAATAATTTGACCTCTAGTGGTATTACTAGTGAAAATTTGCGTGTATCGATTATTTTGCCTGTGAGTGTATTATTAACTCCTACCTACAATAAAATTAGTCAGACACTTTTCTTGGTGGCAGAAGATTTATCTGCAGACAACTGATTTAAATTCAGATAGTGTTTAGGCGCTCAATTATAATTCCAGTTGTTGCGTCATAATACTTATTAAGAGAAAAAGAAATTTTGACATTATCTTTAAAGAATATTTTCGTTAGTGCTTACATAACACAAAAAGGAATAACCTAATAGAGAGGTATATGAAAAGTTGGAGAGGGGGAGATAGTTAGAGAAGAAGGGAATATACATATATAGAGACAGAAACGATACGATTGCAAGAAAGAGGCTAGTTTAATGAGTTTATACAAAAGGCTAGTCAGGCAGTTTTTTAGTTAATTCGCATATTTTGTATAGGATATGTTTTAACAAATAATTTATTTCCCGAATAAATAAAATAGTAAAAATGAAAAGTTTACAGAACCAGAAGTTGATTAATTATTTTAATGCTTTTTAATATTACATCTCTTTTATTTTCAAGAGGATTATTGATAAACAATAATATATCTATTAACAATCACTTTAGAAGTATAATAATTAATTGTTTATCACATAAAACAAACAAATAAATAATAATGAGCTAAAAGATCCAACGAATTGTTCAGTTATAAATAAATCAAGAGACAAATTGTAGAATAACGCACATATTACCAGTCCAGCAATATTCAACTAAATAATATCCTGTACTTTTAATAATGGTGTCAGGTTTAGACCATTATTGGCAGCGATCGAATTTATCCCACACCTAAATATTGTAACCACTTGCATCACTTTGTATCATTGAACGGATAATATGTGGGCATTTGTATTGATTTTAAGTGCTGCTGGGATTATTATACAACCGCACTAAATTGCGAGCGAGTTGCAATAGGCTTTTTATGAAAGGCCTGTTTCATCTGGCTCCAATAGTCGACAAATTTACAACAAGCAGGTATTGGTGGGAATCTATGCCGGTGCAATTAGTTAAACCTATCATTAATCCAAAAATTATTGTTCATTAGTTGTTAGGGTTTGCAGTAAGATAACATGACGAATAAATCTTTGGGATCATGCTACATATATTTAATTATTGGTGAACAGAAAAACAGGAATTTTACTGATAAATTTCCACTGTATTACATCAAATAACTTGACACGTTTCGCTACACAGTAGCTTCTTCAGAATAAAGTGTATGAATGATACAAAATTTAGGTTTGTGCTAAAAGGTAATTTAAGACAGGTAAATTGGTATAGTAGTAATTAATCTGGATTTTTACGGTAAATAACTACTATAAATCTAAATAACCTTACTGAATTCAAAGATACACAAGATTTATTACAGAAATGGTTATAAAAAGGATAACAGTTGGTTAATTGAATAAATTTAACAAAGGAGAATTGTTAAGATCTATCTGGTCATTAAGTAACAGGTTGGAATTTTTAAGCTTGTATATTTCCAAAGATTCTAGGAAATTGAGTTTTGGGCCTGTATTTTCTATATGTAAGATTTTAAATTTTTAATCGAAATTGTGCTGCATGGCTTTCTAGTATGAAATAAATTATTTGCGTTTTCAGAGTCTTTTTTGTCTTTGGCATAGCTATTATAGTGTTGTTTTAATCTCATGTTGAAATTTCTACCGGCTTGATCTAAGTACGTTTTAGAACAATCGTAACAAGTTAATTTATAGACACCTGAATTTTTATTCTTTTCAGCTTTGCTTTTGTTATTTTTAACGAACTTCTTTAAAGAATTGTTAGTTTTATATGCAATGTTGATGTTAAGATTATTTAAGAATTTGCCAACGGTTAAACTAAGTTGGCCGATGGAGGTAAGCAGTTTGTATTGGTTAGAGGGGGGTTTAATAGTATGAAAAACTAGATCAATGGCGTTTTTATATGATTCTTTCTTTAAAATTTTTGTTATTAACTTTGTTGAGTATCCATTATTAATAACAATTTATTTAATTGGGTTTAATTCTTTCTGAAATTCGAATTTATTTAGAGAAAGAGGCAATAGTCCATGGATCATACTATGGAAAGCAGCTAATTTATGTTCTACTGGGTGGCAAGAAGAATTACGAATGGTAGTGTCTGTATGAGATGGTTTGTGAAAGATTGAGAAAACGTGTTATTATTTTTCCTTTTAAGGGTGAGATCCAAAAAGTTAATAGAAGAATTGTTCTATTGTAAAATTAATATTAGGGTGTAAGCTATCGACGTAATCAAGAAATACTATAAGTTTAGTTATCTATCAATACCGAGAAAACATGTTAGAACATCATCGATATACCTATTAGGGTGGGTCGATTTTTAAATTTTAAAACGCCTGTGGCAAAAAAAGTTGTGTATGGGGCTAAAACTAATGTGGGTATTTTTTATTTTTTTTTTAATTAAAGTTTTAAACCCCCCGCCAGCCCTTCAAAAATTATAAAATATAAAAATTCAAAATCAAAATGGCCTGTAACAAAAATGTGTTCGTAATTATTGTTTATAAACGCACAAGAAATATTTTTATAATTGGAATGTGTTAACAGTCCCCGCCCGATTTATAAATATTTAAATCCATCTATATATAATATTAAGACTACGCCTACGGGCAAATTACGCGCAGTGTGTGGCGCGCACCGAGTAAACAAGCAGTAACAGGCGTTATTGTGCTACCAAATCTCGTGGAGTGAAAACGTTTGTTCTTCGTGATTAATTTTAGTGCCTTTTTTATTTTCAATTATAAATATGGCGGCTATAAAGCGTAAAGTTTCTACTCGGCAGTCGTTTCGCGATCCCGTGTTTGGCGAACCTTGTGACTTAAGTGAAACGGTACTGCCGTGTAACGGAGATGTAATGCGGTATTTTTTTTTTGTGCAAAACAATTTAAGTAGACACAAAGTAAGTAAAAATAAAACTGTGGCTGAGATTTCCAAACTGGTAGTTAAAAAGGTACAAACAATTTGGTTGAAAGCTAGTTTGCCTACTATATCAAACCAGCAATGTGTTGCACTGCTTAAAAAATATCACAAACAATTCATGGATCTTAAAAAATCTCTAAAAAAAACAAGTAATTGTGCCCGAAATAAACTACAATGTTTTCAAAATGAATCAAATAAGAAGCTATTCGACATTTCGACTTGCAAATGCGAAGAGCTTGCATTATGTGATTGTACCTAGTACAATAAGGTACCTAAATTAGAACATGCATTTTTAAAAGATCAGAGGATGATGTTTATGGGAAATGTGGATACTAAAACTACTAGAGTTCTAAAGCAAAGACTAGAAAGAAAAGAAGAAATAGCTAGCTGTAGTAGTTCCAAGTCCGAGACAAAAACTAAACCTCAAGTTTTTTCAGACTCATACTCACCATCGAAGGAGGATACCGATTCCGATGAGGAATATAAACCAACACCAACATCCTCTACCAGCGGATATGACATATTATCACTTGCATTACCGTCACTTGCAAAAGCAATAGATCGTGCAGGATTATCTAGTCGCAAAGGTGCAATGATAGCCAGTGCAGTTCTTGAGGATGTTGGTTTAATCACAAAAAGTGACACATCTCACGTAATCGATAAATGTAAATTGGATCGCCAGGGAAAAATAGCAACATTTTACAAGCACTTTATTTAGATGGGTGCAAAGACCGCACACTTCACATTAACAAGCAAGAAAGCACATTATCAAGAAAAACTGTTGTTGAAGAGCATATAGTTTTATTACAGGAGCCTGGTAGCAATTATTTGGGACATGTGACACCTGAAAGCGGGACGGCTAAACAACTTACATCAAGTATTCTTAGATATATTGACAAAGCTGGTATCTGAGCTTGTTGCTATTGGTTGCGATGGGACAGTAGTCAATACTGGTCCCTACGGTGGGGTTATTCATTTATTGGAAACTCGGCTCAAACGACCTTTGCAGTGGTTGATATGCCAACTGCATGCAAATGAGCTGCCATTGCGTCATCTTCTTCGATATCTGGATGGCGATACCAAAGGTCCCGTTTCATTTTCAGGCCCCATTGGAAAACTCCTTGAATCATGTGAGAAGTTACCGGTTGTTTGTTACAAAAAAATCAATACGGAGTTACCTAATGTAAACTTGGCAGAACTCAGTACTGACCAAAAATATTTATACCTAATATGTCAGGCTATATCTACAGGAAACTGTCCAAATAATTTAGCAAATAATTCACCGGGTAAAATGTCTCACGCTCACCACAGCCAATAGAATTTTACGTGCTTATATTGGAACGGAGACACCATCCATCAATCTTAATATTCTAGCAGAGTATATTTTGAAAGTGTATGCTAAGGTTTGGTTTCTCGTAAAATGTTCACCTTTATGCACAATTGGGGCTCAGCACTTGTATAAACTGATTGAATTCTCTAGATACTTAAGCGACGAGTTAAAATCTATAATTGATCCAGTTATTCAAAGGAACGGCTTTTATGGACATCCAGAAAATATTTTAATTTCAATGATATTTGATCCACACCGACATATAAGAGAACTAGGATTCAAGAAAATTATGAAAGTAAGTTTAGCAGCTAAAAATAAAAAGTCAAACAACACAGTTAGAACATTTGAAATTCCTTCATTTAACTTTGACTGTGCGAATTATATTGATTTAATAAACTGGCAAAAGTGCAACGTTACAGAGCCTCCGCTTACCAAATACCTATCGGATCAAACTATTGAGGATTTTATTAACACCGGCGAATTTCCTAAAGAAGATCTGTGGAAGCTACCCTGCCACACACAGGCGGTTGAGAGAGGGGTAAAGTTGGTAACAGAAGCGTGTTTGGCGGTCTGTGGTGAGAAAAATAGAGACGGTTGGATACGCACAACAAAAGACTCTAGAAAGAAAATGCCCAAATTTACTACCAAGTCAGAATATGTGGTGAGCACAGAATAATTCTAAATGCCCATACGGAAGGGTGGTTGGGTGGGCAGGGGTGGAACTCGATTGCAGCCACCTCCCCGTGGTGAGTTCTGGGTTATTTTGAGTTTAAATATTTCAAAGAGCTGCATTGTACAATTTTTTAAAAAATTTCAAAAAATAAATACATCTCTAGGGGTGTGGCGGGGGGGGGCCTAAATGTACTTTAAATTTGAAAAAAATAATTTTGTGTACTCAAGAGACTTAAATAAAGCATTCCACACTGCAGGCCTTTTCTTTTTTTTAAATTTTTTTTCTTTTTTTTTTGTAATTTTGTAAAATCAAAAAAAAATTATTTTTAAAAACAGAAGCCCAATCTGCAACTTTTCCAACCACAGGCGTTCTAAATATAAAAAAAAGTATGAAAAACGACCCATCATAATACCTATGCCAATAGAGACATTGTTTAAATTGGTTAATCTTACTTTCTAAAAAGTTCATGAAAGTTTCGGCTAATAATAATAAGGGGCTGAGAGGGTTTATCCATGATAAGACCGTTGTTACTCGTATAAAAATTATCGTTAAATTCAAAATAGTTCTGATGAAGACAAAAGGCAATCGATTATTTCTTGTTTCCTTTTCCCGATTTTATTGAAATTGGGTACCGATATTTTTAATTCAGTTTTTATATAGTTTTCATGCTCTTTTTAGCACTTTGGTTTTATATACTCCACAGGTTTTTTTCTTCGTAAGTGAAACGCTCACGGTTTATTGCGATTTGATCGATTTTACTTATATTTTAAGTAGACTACAGTTTTTTTTTTGCATATTTGGTAGTTTCTTATTTCGTTTTCAAATGGACAAATGTATTTCTACTTTTGTTTCTAATGGTTATATCTTAATTTAATAAATATAGGTATTTGCATTTATTATATTAAAATTTATAATTTATTTTAAACATTTTTATCGATATTTATAGAGACATCGATGTTTATAAATATCGATATTTTCTGTCCGATTTTTTTACAACATCGATTTTCTGTATTCGATGTACATTTGATGTCACAACTTCTGCACCAAGTATCGGCTGATTCGATCAAGCTGCATATATTTCATGGATTTGTTTCACGTTTTCAATAGTTTTCAATAGTATTTATATCGTGTAAATAAAAATATTTTCCCGCGTCAATTCGGCACCTACCTTTCTAAAGGACCGTGCCTGTGTGGGCATTTTAATACCACTTCCTATTCGGCTTCATCTGAAGCTAAAGCTGCTGCCTGTTTTGGGATAAATTTTGAATTATTGTGTGCAATCCGCAATCCTTCACTCTAAGGGATCATCCTCAAATTTAGTTAGTGTCGGATGATGTGGTTTATCGTTGGTAAAGCCCCCTAACAACAGCAAAGAGCTGGATTAAAGAGCAGTCAAGCTGGAAGCGTAGAACTCTCATATTTAAGATTCAAAATTGCAATTCCATTCTGCAACTTCCCTTGGTAGTCAACCCCTTTGACGTCATAAACCTGTTTGATGTGACGTCATTAACCTCATCAGTTTTGCTATAACCATAGACTATAACCAAACCAAACAGTGTGATTCTTCTCCAGGGTTAGCACCTTTAGTCAAATTGTAGGTCAAGGTTCCATATTTTATGCTAAAATGTTGAATAACTCAACCATTTAGGTCCTGTTTTCCATCGATTCTCCAGGGTAGGACTTGTAAAGAGCCTATCGATATCCGAGGTTTCCTAGTAACTATAAAATGTAAAGTACTGTTCCATTGCCTTTTTTGTGTTGTAAGGTTTTGAACATAATTAGCTTACCCAATAATTAGGTAAGAGGAATTCGAATCTAAGATATATTTTCTCAAATTATAGTCAAAATGTATAAACCCGTCCTCTTGTTATTAAGCATAATTAATGACAATTAATATAAGCATACAATTGTCACGAATCTTAGGTTCGTCGGGGGAAGTGCGGATGAAAGACTTATGAAAATCTTTATTAGTTTATCTTTATTAATTCTTTAAGATAACACTTTACCAAGAGAGATATACCAGCATACTGTGGAGCATCACGGCGGGGCTCTGACGGACGTCTTATTACGGTGCCTAAAGGGTAGTTGGATCGGCGGGAAAATTAGGAAAGTAGGTAATACGCAATACACCCGCAAGAAAAACCAAATGCGAGTGCCTGGGTTGAGGGAGGTTTGAGAGATAGGCGGCATGCACCACTCTTTCAATAAGAGCTAAATTTGAGTACCTCTAGGTGCTGAGGAGATGACGAAGCCATGAACACAGGCGCCTGACTTGGTTTTGACCCGCTTATTTATAGTAAAAACGCGGCGAGGGTTGCTTGCAATTGGTCTAGATTTTGCGCACAGTGGGGCGAATTCTCTGCATGTGGTAATAATTCTGGACTACAGTGGTTTAGTTGACGTATGTCCCCTCCTGATAAACATTGGGTCCTAATGCTCGAAGCATGCTGATGTCATTGTACATTTTCATAATTACATCATCATACTATATTCCCAACTCTTTATTATGTTTCTCTTTCCTTTTGCTTTGTTTACCAACCCCCTCCTGACTGCTACCCAAAAAAAATATATATCTTGTAGTCCAGCTGTGTATAATCTTTAAGTATGAGGGCCTGGTTACCCAGGTATTGTGGTTCGGTGGGTGAGCCTAGATTTGGCAGAGAGTGGGACGAATTCTCGGCGTGTGGTAGAAACTTTGCACTATAGTGGTTCAGTTCACAATATAAGTTAAGCAATGTTCTTTTTCATAATTTTGCAATTGTGGGTGTAACTAGTGACAGATACCTGATACAGAACCGGACTTACGTCTTGGTTCAGATAAAATATTGATAATAAATTTGAAGTATTGCTTAATGATTATTAATGTTACTGAGCTGATGGTGTAGGCGCATAATATAGGTAAGTTGCTTATTGCAAATTCTATTTTTTTCTCTAAGACAACAATACGGTTTATCTTTGCAGCACTTTAAGTCCCTCAAAATCGCTGTATTTGAAATAAAACCAAAGCAGAGCCCAAATCTTTTAAAAGTCTTGTTAAGCCCTTAGCTCCTTGGATTTATAAATGCAAGTTCCTCTTACTTTGGTGGACAGTAGATACTTAAAGTTAAAATATAAGTAATTGAAATGAAACAAAGTGGTATTATTAGGTTTGACATAAAAGTTTTGACGGTTCAGATTACAAAGTTAAGAGAAAAAGAATGAGTAAAAGTCAAACCATGTTTGACAGAGTCTTGCAAAAGACGGTAAATGTTAAACCTACATAGTAAAACGACTGTGCATTCTGGTCTGGCAGCCACATAACCATACATCCAGGATACGGTGAGATATAAATCAAAATACACCGGCCCCAAACTTGAAATTTGCACAAGGTCTGTGCAAGAACCTCTCAATACTAACTAAATTTACCATAAAAGCATCGTTAAAGTATATTACAAAATCTTACGAGTACCTGTGGTTACTCAAAAAGTATACTAGCCACTCGGGCGTAGATGGGTTAAAATAGTAAAGTTACAAGCGTTAAAGTTTGAGAAACAAATGGCCTTTAGCCGGGAAACAAAAATATTTATGTTAATAATTGTCACAGTATTTACAACGATATTAGCTGTAACAGACCACCAAACACTGTGAACTACTAGAAACTCTTGTGACGTCTTAACGCTATGTTGGTATACGCTACACGTTTACAATACACAAGTTCTGTACATAACATGGGCGCAAAACTTCATTAATACACTGTATATAAAACAATACACAAATGCAAAATATTAAGATAGTTGACTAAGATATTAAAGAAAGAATGATATCAGGCTTAATAATTTGGACTGAGGTTCGTCATCCTGATTACACCACAGCACTTAGGTGTTCACAGAAAAGGCTTATCTTGAGAATAGCATACACGCCACGGGAAATAATACAACAACTCGATTTACAGTAAAAACACACACATGGTCTTTCAAACAGCCAACGTGGATAGTGCTACACTGCTAGTCCCAAAAATTTAAATAATACACGGCAACCCTCGTCCAGGCAACTTCAATAAAAAAAGCTGATACTCCAGTTTGAAATTGGACTTCCAGCACATACCAATAAAAACCCTAAATCTTTTTAAATCGGCATTCCACCCAAAGAATAGGAAAACTACAATGTCATATTATTTTTAATACATTTGTGAAAGTTTTATCGGCACCACATAGCCTTCCCTGCTCAAAAAACTAAAGTTTGGGAGATATTTCCACAAACCTGGTTTCCACTTCAAGCGTCCATCATCGGAAAGGGCGAGTAGCGTTCCCTCTCTAGCATCGTGGCCAAAACTCGTCGACAAATTAGTCATACCAATTCAAAAAAACTATAACTCCTGTAACACCATAAGAAAACCAAGGCAGCCCACGGTAACCAATGCAACCGCAAAAATACGCCTCAATTAACCACACTGACCTGTCTTAACGAATTATCGATTTTAAACAGCTGATTCACAACAGTTAAAACATTTGATCCACATCTTACGTACGAGGTAAGAAAGTTATTACTATTCATACCTTGCAATGTTGATTAAGTACTAATTAATTAAAACAAAGATCTGAAGTAAGACCTATCTATAAATAGTATGAAGCAAAAGAACAGAAAACAGTCCACTTAGCTATGTCCTACATTAATGGAATATAATGATTATTTACAAAGGTTCCAAACTGATTTAAGTGAAACTATTGGCTATGAACTGGTAACTTAATTAGTAATTAATGTGTAAGGTAAGGGTCTACATAGATACTTTAAAAATTTAAACACAAAACTTAGCATAGATAATGTTGATAACCAAACTATAAAAATGTAATTTTCGAACTTGTTAAATGTGGTAACCACTACTATAAAAATATTCAACAATGTTTAAGTTTTTGTTGCAAATTAGTTAAATTGGTGCTAAGCGCATTACATTTTGCTTAAACTGAAATCAGTTTGCTATTCTTTTGAGAAAATCGTGCTCCTTTGTTCATTTTAAATCGGAAACCGCCGATGTTTCACTGAAATATTATGGATTGGATTATATTCCACACGGAATGGATAACGATGCAATGATGAGGCAGCAAATCAAGGCATGAAATTCTCTCTGATAAAGCCGATTAGATATAATTTGCAGAGTAATAGGCATTACTAATGTGACAAAACTACGATTATCTTGCAGAATAAAGCTTGATTAACAGTTTTTCACATAAAATCCAGTTATTGCTGGAGCTGTAGGTACAAGTTTCAGCGAATTTATTAGCTTAACTTTAAAATTTGGTTATTCTATTATAACCTTGTTAGACGGTAACAAAATATAACTGTTCTAATTTTAATATAAAATGAGTCTAAGGTCACCACCTACCTCGGCTAGCTCAAACCCGTGGCAATTGTAAACCGGGGTGGTTCCTTCAAGTACGGTTATTGCCAGTAAAACTACAATGTGTACGAGTGTGGCCCCAAAGGATGTTGCTGTGTAAGCCTCGTTATATGTTTGCGGTTTAAGCGCCACTCACATCTCTCATAGTTACAATTTGTATATATGGGGAAGGATTTCCCGAATTTTCCCACGAGGCTAATGGTCTGACCAGTTGTCAAAATTCCGCTTGACCCAATTACCGACGACAGTTTTCAGTCAAACCCTGGATCCGAAAGAACATAACTATAACGTTAATTTCCGGTTATTACACTGGTCTACAGTCAATTTGACGCAGAGTAATGAGTAGCTATTTTTAAGGGTAAATCGTGTCCGTGGAATTCAAGTTTGACTGCCATTTGTCCTAATCAGCTTTTGTTCCCAAGATGTTTAAAAAAGCCATTTTTGCATTTTTTTTTGTATTTTAAATATCTCTCGTAAAAATTAATTATTAGTACATTTTCTAGCAGTTACATTCGCCCAACAAATAATAAATACTGTTCGTTCTCTGAAAAGGTAGAAAAAAATAAGCTCCATTATAAAAAATTTTAAAAAAAGATTTGTGCTCTGTGCTTTTGCATATCATATTCTAACAAGATAATGCTAAAATTTGCACAAAGCTACAGTGCTACAGTAGACTATATTAGGGAATTATTAAAATAAAAAGTGTTACTAATCTTCTTATATTTAAGCCGACTACTCTACATTCTATATGCTCATTCGAGTCGGATTTATAGGGTTGTTTCTAACAATTATACTTTAATCCAGCACCTAATTTTGTAACCAACCGCATCAGTTTTAAATAAGTTCATACAAATATATACAAACTAATTTTATTATTGTAGGAGGGTTGTTTAACTTAGAATACATTAATAAAATAAAGAACATTATATTTTCTAATTATATCGTTAAGATGGAGATGTTAGATTACACTTAAGACATACTGTTCAGGTTCAGCAAAGATATCGTAAGTACATTGTGCTCTACGTAAGTGTAATACTAGAAGTATAACAATAACTTGTGTATTTCTAGGGTTCTGTACCGAAAAAGAAAAAACCAAATCCTTGGTAGTAGTTCTACAATCCCATACTCCAGCAAAATGTTCAGGATTTTAGCGCATCGCAGTAATAAGATACGACCTTCAGGAAATCATGTGTATTGGTATTCATCACTTGCCAAAACGTATAGGGCTACCTAAGACCGGCCCGGGCAATCACTTGCTAAAGCGGGCCCACAAATTACAACAAAAAATAATACCATTCTTTATTTTGCGATATTTATTACTAACCTAATAAAATAGTAAACAAAACTAAAAATAATTCATAGTAGAATTAACTTCTTCTATTATAATTTTTTTATAACAAAATCTAAATCTAAATTTAACAACTGAGATAAAATAGTATTTGTGTAATAGCAGTCAACATTTTATCAAAATAGACAATTAAAAATAAAGGATATTTTAAATTATAAGATTAACAGTCTACCTAAGAAACTAGATGATCCTGCTAGCTCATTAATGACCTCCTCATTGTCGATTATCCATAAGATTTCTTTTTCAATATTCATTATCATAAATGATTCCAAACGTTCATTGCTTAAAGAATTGCGTAGTCGGTTCTTGATGTATTTTAAAATAGAGAAACTTTTCTCGTATGACACTTGGGTGACAGGCAAAGTTAAAATATATTGGTAGACTACAGATAAGCATGGATAGGCATTCTGATACATATTGTATTTCAATATTGCTAGATAGCAACAACGTACACAGCTTCTACAGAGACTACTAGGACTTTTTTTCTTGACATTTATAGGTTGTTTGTGAATCTATAACATCTGGGTCATCTTCGTCAGTTATCTCCTCATAATCTGCCAAAGTATCTTTTTGGAAGGATTCATTTAAAGTCATATTTAAAGTCATCTTATAAATATCCCAATTCAATACAAAATGGCACAATTCTTCCTTAATATTTGACACTTGGGCATCTTCTTTAAATTGTAAAATTTTCTTTAAAATGCTCTGCAAGCTACTTTCAGAAATACCATTGGTTTTGATTTCATTAAAATTTATAGGATTGAAAATGGACATATCAGCATATAAGTTTATATTTCTGTTATATCGGTTTTCCATTGACATAATGGCGGTACCCATTATAACATTGAACGTTTCTATTTTAAATTTGTCTTTCCAATTACTAACAGCTTCATCACTGCAATTTTCGTCGAAGAATTTCTTGACTTTTCGTATTTTCGTAACTGGAAACTCATCTTCCATGTCAAAACTAATATCTCTTTAATTTCTTAATATCTCTTTTCTTCATTTCACTATTAGCCCAAGTTAGAAAAATTGGTGTTGACTTTTTAAAAGCCTCAAAATCTCGTTGAATTCTTTTTAACTCGGCCGTTGACGTTTTAGTCATGGCATTTGCTTTCAATAAATCCAAACCTCTGGTCTGTAGATATCTTGAAAGTGGGCCAGTGATAGAAAACAGTTTTAAAAGAAAAGGGGGAAAGAAAGATATTTTCGTATTTAAGAAATTGCTGTTTTAAGTTTTCTGCAGTAAATCGGATATCAGGATCTAGGTCAAGATTTTGTGAAATACTTGACAATGATTCAAAAACATCTAAGTATAATGGGCTATCTCCAAAAATCTTCTCAAACTCTTTTTCTTTAGACCACCATCTACCTTGTTCAATTACTCCTAATTTTCTCATTTTCTTGTCACAATAAATAGATGACCAAACATCAATCCTCTTATACGATTCACAAAAGAAGGTGGCGACTGAATTAAGCAAAGAAAATAGTGATGAGGCTTTCACTGCACTAAACAACATGGTAGCGACTATAGACTGAATTTATGCATTTCTCCATTTATATTTTCCAGAACAATCTTTGATTTCTTTTTGAGAAAAAAATCCGCCCCTGGTATAGGGTAAAGCCTGTCCGGAGATATAAGAAAGTTACACTTTTCGTTTGAATGGAGTTATCCAAGGGTGGCCATAAACAAACAATAAATGAATGGATAAATGCAGGTAAATTATGGTCCGTACTTAAAAATGTCTTAAAGTAAACTGCAAATCCGAAAGACGTACTTTCATTATTAAAGTAATAGCTTGGTGATTTTAAACCGATTTTTACCTGATACAAAATGAGAGGGTTAATCCCATAAAACAAATTAAGTTCTAAATACTGTATATATATAGCCACTCTAGTAAGTTTTAAGCTTAGTAATTATTCTTACTCCGTGTGTATTACAGCGTTTGTTTAATCGTGTGTGAGTCATGGAAAATATGTGCGAGCCCAATGTATCTCAGGAGACAACCCCGTCGAAAAGCAGAAAACACTTTTCTATGGAAACTAAGGAAGGTATAATCAATGTTTATTCAACTCTCATTGAACGAGCGGTTAGCAAGCAAGCAGCGTTAGAAGAAACGGCCACATTAACAAAAACTCCAACATCAACTGTATGAAAAATTGTGAATAATCCCATTTTAGCGAGAAAAAAAAGAACCGATACTGGCATTTTCTCGAAGGTAGATGGAAGTGATCAAGATATAATATAGCGTAAAATTTACAAGTTATACGAAAAACAAAGAGTGACTACATTATATAATTTAATTAAAAGGCTTGAAAAGGATGAAACCGGCGTTAAATGTGGCAGAACAACGTTATGGAAGTGTATCCAGCACGTGGGGTTTAGATTTAAAAAAATTAACAAAAGACAAATTTTAATGGAATCCAGTAGAATTCGGGAATGGCGATCTGCATATATACTAAAAATTAGGATTTATAGAGATCAGCAAAGGTCGAAAATTTACTTGGATGAAACCTGGTTCAATACATACGATACCCGGGAAAAGGGTTGGGTTGACTCAAGCGGTAAGTGTCAAACAAGCGCGCCATCAAAAAGAGGTAAACGAATTACGATTTTGCATGCTGGATCTAAAGACGGATGGATTCCAAATGGACTTTCTCTGTCTGCAAAAAACATTAAAGATTCTTCTCTGGATTACCACGAGGACACCACTGCTGATTTATTTGAAGATTGGTTTAAAAACAAGCTAATTCCAAATATACCTCCGAATAGCGTAATTGTAATGAACAATGCAAGCTACCATAGTAGGCAGTTGACCAAGACTCCCTCCTCAAATGACACAAAAGCAAGAGTCCAAAACTACATGTATGGTAATGACATTTATTTTAAGGAAGATTACACCAAAAGGCAATTAATTGAGGTTTTACAAAGTTTAAAACTACAAAAGGAATACTTCTGTGATAATTATGCAAAAAATCTAGGGCATTAGGTCTGCTTACAATTTTCTAAATAAAATTTGAATGGAGCGATATCGAATATTTTAAAAAATAGACCTCTTATAGAAAAATAACTAGCAAGAAATCATAATGCTCTTTTTTTTTAACTGAAAGCCACTGATTATTTCTGCTTGATACAGTATTTTACTTTTAAAATCAATATAAAAGGTATTTTCACAACACCTTAGTAAAACGTTTATTTACAACATTTCTATTACCAGTACTAATAAAGACAATAACAAAAAAAATAAATCATAAGAAATAGACTGTATTCAAATTTTGCGGCTACCCCAAAGATAAAAATTATTGCTCTTTAAAAAAATATTTTATATATGAAAAATGCCAAAATTAATTAAATATAACGAAATCAGTTTTTGGAACACGATGCAAAAATTTTACAGTATTTTCTTTTACGTGCGTAATTAAGCAAGTTTAAATTGACAGTCCAGAAAGTCGGACGATATTAGGCATGCGTGTATCAAATAAAATATCATATTATTCAACAAGCATACCGGGTGTAACAGGATCATGGTACACTCCCCGTATCTCCGTTAGTTTTAAAGGTAATTGATTGAAATTTGGGATATCCTATAATATACATAATAAGTGGAACTTTTTGACCTACAAATAATTTTTTCACTTTCGATTTTTAAATAGTACATCCTGTATATTATTACATTTTTGAATTCTACATAATTTTGTGAATCCAATGATACCGCAAAAGTGACATTTCAAACGTAAAAATATTCTCTTATTTAATTTTTAATTTACAGCTAAAATAAAATAAGAAAATACAATTATTTTGTTCTAATTTAATGTCAAGAAGTTACTAAGGTGGCTTCGGAATGTTTTTAAATGGCCCCAAACAAAGAAATCAAGAGGTGTTAAGTCGGGTGACCTTGAAGGCCATCTCACAGGCCATTCATCGAAATTACCCTTTCTTCGAATGCCTGTTGAAGGTAATCAATTACTATTCTTAAATTATGGGGGAGAGCTCCATCTTGTTGGAAATATATTCCCTGTCGTAAATGGACAGGTAATTCAGTTAGACTGTCCTCAATTTCATTTAGCAGAAATTGTAAGTATCTAGCTCCAGTCAAGGGTCCTTCAAATATTATTGGACCAATGATTCTACGACCGAGTATTCCAAGCCAAACATTGAAACCGAACCGCACTTGAAAGTTGCCCTCCCGCAATAAATTTTGATTGCCTTGTGACCAATACCTTGTATTTTGTCGGTTAAATAATCCCATATTTGTAAGCCTAGACTCGTCCGAAAATAAAATCCTTCCCAAAAAAGCATTGTTTGGCTGCACATTATTCGGCAAGATCCAATAATTGCAATATTCCATCCTACGTTCATAATCAGTTTCGTACAGGTCCTGGTGCAATTGATATTTGAAAGCTTTATAATTATGTTTGTGCAAGATTCGGCTCCCGTTTGGTGACTAATTTCCAACTCAAACCCAATTTGCCTTAAATAAACAGTCTTATCAACTTCTATTCGAGCTAACACATTATTTTCCGTTCCTTCGTGAATGATGAAGTTTTCTTCGGGATTATGGTTAGGCTCTCTTCGGAATTGATTTTCAAGACGATTAGAGTAATTTCTTGCTGGACATCTATCAGGTCGGCATAAAGGTTTCTAGCCGCAACGGCATATTTTCTACATTCCCAATAAATAATTAACATGTCCACTTTTTCATCTCTTGTATAAATGTGCGGTATTTTGAACAAAAATAACAACAAATGTAGAGACTTTTCCAGTACACAATAAAAACACCGATAAACCACCAAATACTTATTTGACAATCTGAAGGAATAATTTCGTTGTTTTCAAAGCCACCTTAGTAACTTCTTAGCATTAAATTAGAACTTATTATTATTAGAAATAATTATTGTATTTTCTTATTTTCTTTTAGCTGTAATTTTGATTGTATTTATCGCACATGTTATTTACCAGGTATGAATAAATTCCTTATTAATAGTACTAATAAATGGTACCACGGTACCAATATGGGTCCATTTGAAAGAATTGAGTTTTACCACAAAAACGATTACGATGAACTTTATTTGCTTATAAAAAACGCAATTTAGTATTTTTGACGGGACTTCGATTTTTCTAGCATTAGACGGGTCAATTGAAATAAATCGGAACCGTCATGGCACACTTAAATGGAAAATATTAGAAAATTTTTACGTTTGAAATGTCACTTTTATGGTATCATTGAATTCAGAAAATTATGCAGAATTCAAAAATGTAATAATATACAGGGTGTTATATTTAAAAATCGAAAGTTGGTGTTCCGGTTCCGGTTTTGCCGGAAGTGAAAAAAAAATCGTTTGTAGGTCAAAAAGTGCCGCTTATTATGTATATGGGATATCCCAAATTTCAATCAATTACCTATAAAACTAACGGAGATACGGGGGGTGTACCTTGATCCTGTTACACCCGGTATAATAACAGTCATTTTAAGCGAGTAGAATACTATACTTTGTCCAGCAGCGGGACTCCGTGGCAAATCGAATTCTACCCCTGGCTTTCTATTGTCGAATTCTATTTAGAAAGCGATAATCGCGTTCAATGGCACTGACTATTCTTCGGGCATTTTCGGAACTGTACTATTCAAACGAAAAACATTGATTTGAATTCTTGGTGATTTCTAGTTACTTTTTGTTTTCTTTTTTATTGTTGTTGTAGCTCTGACTCTGGCTTACAAATTGCAATTTTAATTGTTGTTACAGCTTTGTGTGAACTTTTTTCTTTATTTTGTATAAACTTTTTTAATTATTTAAAACATGATGCCCATAAATGCTGCCAATGTATTAGCAGCTGAAGAGGAGGAGAGGCTAGAAGATATTCGAGTGGAGAACATGGAAAGGAGGCATATGAGGGAAGAAAGTGACCCATTCATGATTGAAGACTTGAGATTTATGGAATTATTTCGATTAAATAAAGATATGGCCCAATATGTGTTAAATGGAATTTTACCACATTTAAATCTAGGCAATAACCCTGTGACCATTCCTGCACACATACAGTTTTTTGGGACCCTTAGTTTTTATGCCACAGGCACTTATCAGAGAGTATTAGGCCAAAGTTATAATATCTCTATTGCCCAGCAGAGTATGTCTAGGGCTATTGAAGAAATAACCATGGCGATTCACAATACTTTTTCAGAGCAATGGGTACGGTTTCCTAGAACACGACAGGAAAAAAATTATATTAAGGGTAGATTTATGGAGGAAAGAAATTTTCCTGGAGTAATTGGCGCTGTGGATTGTACCCATGTGGAAATTCTCAGACCAGTAATTGAGGAACATAATTATATGAATAGAAAGGGGTACCATTCAAAGAATATTCAGATCGTAAGTTGCTTTTTTAAAACTAATTACATTTCATTAACATAATAGCTATTCCTATATTTTTGTAGGTGTGTGACTATGATTTAAAAATTCTTAACATAAATGCTCGATATGCAGGGGCAACACATGATTCGTACATATGGAGGAATTCAGCGGTGCGTGCAAATTTGGAAGTTTCATATCAGAGAGGCGAGTAATTTACGAAAGTAGTTTTGGTTCTTGATTATTGCTATATATATATTTTTTTTAGGACATAGAAATTCATGGCTTTTAGAAGATTCTGGGTACCCTCAGGAACCATGGTTAATGACACCAATATTAAATGCCGTGCCAGGATCTGCAGAAAGCAGACACACCGAAACTCACATCCAAGCTAGGAATTGTATTGAAAGGTGCATTGGAGTATATAAGGGAAGATTTTTGTGTTTATCCAAAATTATGAGGTATTCTCCTGAAAAAGTTGGTTTTATTGCAAATGTTTGTGCAGTGTTGCATAATATATGTGTAGCTGCTAGGCTAGAAGTGGATTTTGAGATGGTACCACCTGAAGATGATAACATTCCCAGAGCTGATCAGTTTGTAGGAAATATAGATGGAAACATCACCCGAAGAAACATTATTCAGTTATATTTTAATAATTAATTTTGAAATGTTACATTTACAATAATTCCAAAATGCAAAGGAATTTATTTGTAGTAATTTGTTTTATAAAATAAATCCTAATTATGTTAGTAGGTAATAAAAAACAATATACAAAAATATAACATTTTTATTTAACACCATAATAATATATACTTTCAATGTAGTCCTTTGAACAAAATAAAACATTAACTTATATAAGATATCGCCATTAGGAACTTAAAATAAAATGAAATATAAACAGGTCAAAGGCACACCACAGTAAAACTATCTATTCTAACTTTGAACTGAATCTATATAATAATTTTTAACTAGTAACATATTAAACAGAATATATAACCTATCGTCTGCTTTTATCTACGGGATAACTAAAAATATGGATTTTTTAGTAAAGAACTACTATGCTACCCTATAGCATTAGAGAAGTATTATAGAAAAGCACAATCAAAGTAATTCTAAAAATGCTTTGCGAAAAAAGTGCAGTTAAAAAAAGCATTTTAAAAAATATACATTACTTACATTGTCCCAAAAGATATAAATCATTAAGTAAAATGGTTTTGTAGAGTTGTAGCCACAACTTGCAGAGTTGTGGCCACAACTTGCAGAGTTGTAGCCACATTTTTTATTGAATCAGCCATGTTCTCCGCACTTTGGTTAATATTCCTAATAATATTTAATGATTCTTGGTTAATTTCAAGAAGTCTATGAGACAATCTTTCAGTTTCTTTTGGCCTTACTCGTTTAACTGATTTTCTACTATCAGAAAACTTCCTTTTTAGTTTGCATGAAGTTTGTATTGGACTTTTGATGGCATTGCTAGTGGCAGTACTTGTAATGGGCTCTATTTTTGAATATACAAAAGTATTTTTAACTTCTTGCCCACAATATGTATGGTCCAGGATAGGACCTTCGACACTAAGCAGACTCACCTCAAAGTTTTCTCCTGAAAGTGATGACGCCTGCTGATCTTGAATTATCTTAAAAAAATATATTTACACTAACTAAATGAAAATGAGTTTATTTTACTCTGACACTAAAATATGTAAAGAAAAGAACATACATTGCCAAATCCCAGTTCCTGAATATTGTCTCCTTCAATTGCTTTTACCCCCATATTAGGTCAATTAATCTTTGCTCTAAATCTGTAAGTGGAGTGTAATTTGCTGGTCCTCCACCTGTCTTCATGATCTCTTGCTTAATTTTTGTGGTCTTTGTTTTGGTTTTTGATTTCCAATCTATAAGTGCCTAGAACCACATCAAAGAGATATTGGTAGGTATACTTATTTAACAATAATAAATAGTATGATCACTTAGTGTTAACAGAATGCTTACCTTTCTCCATTCATCCTTTGTTTTCTCGCCAAATCCCAAACTGTTTAACATTAGGGCCACCGTTTGCCAAAGGGCATGTCCTTTGGCTTTTCCATTAGGTCCGTTAAATTTGTTTGTGATGATTTCGGGATTACTCTCACACAAATTCAGTAGCAACTGCCAGTGTTCTGACCGAACTCTCATTTTCCAATTTTAAATTAATTTTCTTTGATTCCAAAAGAAAAAAATTTGTAAATAAACATCAAATAAAACACTTGTCGATTGACATTTCAAGCTAAGAAAATTTGCAGGTTATCTTTTTGATAGAAATCGACCCGTCCACACACCTCGCTTCGAAGGGAGAGCGTAATAGAATTCAGGCGATTATTTCTGAACACAGAGTACCAGTCGTATACAATCAAGTCGATTTATAGAATTCTATATGACACAGAGTCCGGCTGCAGGACTACCAAATAATTTTAGCTTCAAGTTAGTACCACATATCTTTATTTTTAAATAACTTACATTGAATTAATAACATTGAAACAATATATTGAACTTCTCACTAACTAGCAAGAAAAATTATTTGTTAACATTAATATTAATATTTGTATTTACACAGTGTGTAAAGTTAAACGCAGGAATCAAACTTAAATCTACATTTATATTTTGGAACAACTAACCTTTTGACGATTGAAATTAAAATTAAAAACCGAAGCGCAATTGTCAAAATAAAAACAAGGTGCCATGGTGCTGCCATAGCAACAAGCGCTGCGACTTGACGTTCATGGCATGCTCTGTTTTCTTATTGTACGTAAAAAATCTTATTGAAATCATGTGATTTTATTATATACCGTGTATAATGAATATTATACACTAGTGCATATTGGATATTATTATTGTTAAGGAAACACATGTATAATGATCATGTTATATAGTAATCGTGGAAAAACCTTTTTATTGGTGCTTCTTTCAAAATAAAATAAAAAATATTCATTTAAAAAAATTGTTAAAGTTATTATTTGTATTTTCTTCAACACTCTGTATAGAATAAACGATTTGGAAACAAAACTAGTTTGCTCATGAACTACAACTTTTAAAGCAATCATTGATATACATGTATTTTATTCATTTGTTTTTAAATCTTCCAGGAATAGCTTGAAAGATAACACGCTTTTCAAAAACAAATATGCGTCTGGGCCACCACTATTATAATACATTTTAACATTTTGGATGATAGGCTATTTAAATCTCTCAAAGTCTTCCACCCGATCCTCGTTTGAACACCTCGTATAGCTATTATAAGTTTTAAAATTGTCACCCTGTATAAAATAAACACACACCAACACAAAATGAAATTTTACTTAGAGACGAGTGGCTGCAAATCCCCAGAATTCGAGCTTAATTCTTTTTTAAAAAATACTTATCGTGGATAGCCGTATAAAGAACTCCGCTACCGCCAGACGAGCTCTTTTTCTGGGGACAATTTGCTGCCACGTCTGCAGATTTTTGTTGCGTAGCTATATTTTTTGTGACCTAGATTAGGTAATAATTCTAGGCATGCGTGATTGATTCCAAGGCAAACTTTAAGGACACTTTTAACATTGAAAATGTTTATATTATCACACGGGCACGTTAGTATGGATACGGAATTCAACGAAATGGTTGTGTTGCATTTGTCCCATACGTCACACAGTCTAACGACACTGAATTAAAATGATCCACAAGCGGAACTACGCGAACCGCCGCACAATGGTCAATTTTGCTGATTTAGAAAGACACTGGGTCATAAAGTCTTATTCCATAAATCAATTATTTATATCCATTTCTTAAGTCTATTATAAAATATGTTTACTTTAAAACCACAACAGTTCTTTGTGTAGTACAAAAAATGACTGATAAGAAGATAGTCCCAGTCATCGGTATTAAAAATATCACTTTAGTGCGAATTTTTAGCTAGCTTCCCATCCACTTTTGTGTTTTCAGTTCGCCAATGTTAAAAAAATGTACTTTGGAAGTAAACTGAAGTAACCAGAAGTACCACAACCTAGCCCATTACCTAATTTTGATACTGAGGTACTTAAATTAGCGTTATATTAACCAATTAGAACATACATAAAAAAAATCGTTCGCCAAAACGGCTGGCGCCAAGATGTCCTGATTTGTTTTAAGACACCTAAGTAGAATTATTTTATTTTAATTGCAAATAGTAATAATTCATTAACAATTATTGAAATATTTTGGTAAATACCAGGATCCGATTCGAATTATTGGTTAACAATTTCGGTTTTATGGCAGGTACTTAAATATTATGATAAACCACATAGAGCCTAAAACGTGCTTATTATTAATGGTGTTTATTGGCGCTGGAAGTACATATACAGTGTCACCATTAAAGTCCGCACCATATGGAACTTTTTTTTATTAATGAGGTTAGTTAAAATTAAATTTCGGCAATCGTTTTTGCTTCAAATTAGACTCAAAATTATATAATCAAATGTCACCATCTGTCATTCGGTATCTGTCAAAAATTACATTTTAATCAAAAAATGCTGAAAAATGGCATTGTTTTACCGAATTTCAAAAAATTTTATTAGAAAAAGTTGTGTCTAGTACAATTCTTGGCCTAAATATAAAGTTTTAGTTTTCTAGCTCAAAGTTGATTTTTTTGCCATTTTTTCTAATTAACTTTTTTTTTATTTAATGTAAGTTCGCTTAATGGATATTAAACTATTTGCTTATACCATACTCAATATTTTATTTAGTTTGTATGAGCTTTTTTTTACTAGAATGCCATTTTTTTTTCGAAATTTAAAATCAGAGGCAAAAAAATTTGACACAGGTGGTGCAAAGTTATCCTAATTTAAAAATTTTAACAGATAGACGTCAGATATTCCATTTTTTTGATAGTACATACACCTAAGAAGTTTAAAAAACTTATAATAAAATTCCCAGATATCAGATTAGTTCAAAATTTAGACACATTTTCTTTTTATCCACAATAAAATATCAAGGCAATTTTGAATTTTATAAGTAGGCTATGGAAAAAAAAACGAATTAGAGTGCCGAATAAATAAAAGAAATGTCATAAATTTGAATATTTTCGCAAGTTATAGTTTTCAGTGTTATCACCAATGTTGTCCATTCAAGAAAAAATAGAAATTGTCTTAATTTGTGGAGAGAATATGCCTCACCGGCAAGTATCTGCCATTTTTAATGAGAGGCATCCAGAAAAAAATTTGCAGCATAGCACTGTTTCAAGAATAATGTCAATATTTAGAGAAACTGGATCTGTTCAAAATAATTTTAAGAAACCTCACGCGGCAAGTAAATACGATGAAGCAGCACAACTTGATGTTTGTTTAACTATTATTGACCACGGTCAAACTAGTGTAACCAAGATAAGTGATTCAACAGGGTGCAAGAGGGAAAGCGTTAGAAAAATTCTTCAGAAAAATCGATTTCGGGCATATAAACCCAAGTTTATAAACACATTAAAAGAACGCGATTTTGATATCCGACATGATTTTTCGTTTTGGTATCAGGGACAATATGAGGAGAATATTCTTTTTCCATACAAGATATTATGGACAGATGAAGCCACTTTCTCTTCGAATGGTACCGTGAGCTCACAAAATTGCCGATGGTGGTCCCAAGAAAATCCTAACTTCACAATTGAATGTCGCGACCAGTATCATTTTAAAACCAATGTTTGGTGTGGAATTTTGAAAGATGAGCTTATTGGACCATACTTCTTTAGAGTAAACTTAATTGGTGAAAGGTACCTGAATTTTCTTGATAACGAGATTACCGAAGTTTTGGATAACATGCCCTTACACCATAGACATAACTTATGGTATCAGCTTGATGGTGCACCCATACATCAAACTGTAGCAGTGAAAGAACGCATAAACCAATTATTTCAAAACAGAGTTATAGGGCGTGATAGAGAATGTCACTGGCCACCCAGGTCGCCTGACATAACCCCACTAGACTTTTTTCTGTGGGGTTATCTTAAGCAGAAAGTTTATAAGAATCGACCGTTGAGAAATATCGAGCATTTGGAACAAACGATAAGACAGTGTTGTGCCGATATAAGACCAAGCTTTTTACAAAATGCTGTCAAAGACGTTTATAGACGGACGGGTGTTTGTATAGAGCGAGAAGGACGTCACACTGAAATGTGAAATTTATATTGCTTTTGTGTTATCTATTTAAAATGATTAAAGTTCCTTTTTGTTCCTTTTAATAATAATGATAGTTTTAAGTATAAAATAAAATTTTTATCAAATATTTAGATGTATTTGTCATTTGAAAAACGAAACATCTGACGTCTATCTGTTAAAATTTTTAAATTAGGATAACTTTGCACCACCTGTGTCAAATTTTTTTGCCTCTAATTTTAAATTTCGAAAAAAAAATGGCATTCTAGTAAAAAAAAGCTCATACAAACTAAATAAAATATTGAGTATGGTATAAGCAAATAGTTTAATATCCATTAAGCGAACTTACATTAAATAAAAAAAAAGTTAATTAGAAAAAATGGCAAAAAAATCAACTTTGAGCTAGAAAACTGAAACTTTGTATTTAGACCAAGAATTGTACTAGAAACAACTTTTTCTAATAAAATTTTTTGAAATTCGATAAAACAATGCCATTTTTCAGCATTTTTCGATTAAAATGTAATTTTTGACAGATACCGAATGACAGATGGTGGCATTTGATTATATATTTTTTAGTCTAATTTGAAGCAAAAACGATTGCCGAAATTTAATTTTAACTAACCTCATTAATAAAAAAAAGTTCCATATGGTGCGGACTTTAATGGTGACACTGTATATACTAGAATTATTTTGAAGTAGTTGTACACATTCTATTTGAAAATAGCCATTAATTGAAATTCCCATTCCACAGTTTGTTGGTTTAAATAAACACCTCGTTTACACAGTGTTTTAGAGAGTGGTTAGAACATTTAAAATTATTCTAATAGAGGGTAAACTAAATAGGAAAAGTTTAAGCAACAAAATATTTTATTTTGATAAGTGATAAGATAAAAGGTAAACCATATTACCTTGCGTCAACTTAACTGATTCCTACATGCTGTTTCCAGAAGTAACTATTTTAAATCGGGAAAAGCTGACAGGAAGAAAAGTGCTGCCGTCCAAACGAAAAACGCAGTTACTCAAAGAAACAGAGTTAAAGAAACGCTAGTTACTACTGTTTGTCAACAGATTTTACATCTCTGAAATTTGCGACAACCTTTTTTTTAATTCTGATAAGAATATTTTTGTAGGAAAATGCATTCTTAGCTCCTAGAAAAAGCTAACGTATCGTACGTTTTTGGCCAGGATATTGTCAACCAAACGACGCCCCAGCATGAATTATTTCACCTTCATACTTCTCGACCACAGTGTAGTGAAGTCGCGGATCACTATGCCACCCAATGTTAAGATCATTTAAACAATAGTCAGCAATTTCGGTTTATAAATACCCGAACATTAGGTGGACACAGTACCTCCGTCTTTCCGACTGGTGACCTTACTACGATCAGAAGCGCTTCCACGTCCTATAGACCCAAAGCCCCTCTCCTGGGCCCTTCATGTCGAAATCCCATAAGGCCCCTCATGCTGGTAGTACCTTTGAGACCGATGGTGTCCCTTGACACATGCTGGGTTTTCTCCAGGCTACCTGGTAATGAATTATAATTATTTACAGTCGATTATAAGGATCGGGATCGCCACACGAGGTCTAAATTTGAAAAGGCCTACCGCACGAACGTCTCTTCGGGTGTAATCGGAAATCTCGTTGTTTTGTTGTGTTGGCAGACCGCGGGAAGCCGGCAAACAAAGACAGGACACGCATGCGATCTTTTTTCCTCCATTTGTGGCGTGGTCCGTTGTCTTTAAGAAAAAACTATTCGGGACAGCTAAGCGTTGCAAACCTAACTTCTTATAATATTGTGTTTTGGGATTTTTAGTACGAACTACATTAAAATTATACAGTTTTAATTTGGTTATTTATTATTGTTAAGTTTTTAAAAGTTAGTGTACGTAATGGATATCAGAGAAAACGGAAGAACTTTACAGAATCAGACTTGGATGTAATGTTTGTCGCACAACCATCCCAGGGAAGACAAAAAAGAATATTCGGGCAGCTGAATAAAACTCTGTCAAAGAGAGGAGCCCTTTAAAAAATATTTATAAGCAGACTGCTACAAAAGGTAATAAATCGTTTTAAAATTCCTACTTGCAGTAAAGTTTTTTTCTTTGAAAACTTTTCTCAGTGAAACTAAAATTAATTTTTTGTTCTAGAAACTCAGAGAGTGCAAAAATGTATGTGGAGCCAGGCAACAATATCAAATATCCTTGCAAATTTAAAGAATTTGGAAGCAATTTTATATTCAGCAATCAGGTGAGTGGCCTCGATAATATTCTAAAATTGTGCCAATGGAATAGGATAGGTATTATCAGGTCCTAATGGATTGTTTATTTTTTCAGGTTCTGTATAAATACTGGTAAAGTTTGGGCATGAGGCATGAAGCACTGCCCAGTAAACACAAGGAGAACATTCACATTCTTAGAATGTTCTCTAATATGCCCATAAAGTGATAAACATTCTAAGTATATTCAGAGCACGCATATTCTTTTCATGATATTCTTAGAATATTCTAGAAATGTTCAAATTAAATGTACTTTCGCAGTATATAAATAGAATATCCTTGGAACTGTTCTTGTGGAACGTTCTTGGAATATTTCTATTAGAATATTCTTTATACATCTATTGCATGAATATTCTTTTTGATAATGTTCTTAGAATGTTCTAGGAATGTTCAAAATAAATATACTTTCATGGTATCTAAATAGAATATCCTTGGAAATGTCCTTGCGGAATATTCTTGGAATCTTTCTATTAGCATATTCAATAAACGAATAAATCAGGCCTCTTGCCTAAATCGCGAAACGCATCCTGATTTGAATTTGCTGCGCAAAATGTGTCAATGTCAATTTTGGCTAATCATACGACGCAATACGGGAATGTATTTTTTTTTCTTGTTTTTTTTTTGTGTAATCGTGCTCCCTTACAAGTCAGGAACTAACAACGGAGTTACCATAATATCTTGCTCACATTTGAATTTGGCGCGCAACCTATTTCAACGTATGTCATTTGCATTTTGACAGTTTGGCGATCTCCAATGACACCATTTTGGTTTGTTTTGTTTGGCGTGTTGGGCGTGGAACCTGTGCTTCGTGATTTTGCTGGAAACGTCGATTTCCGAATTTCTTGTTACATTGAATAGATTTCGAAATTTTTGTGAATTGGTTTAAAGCGACTGTTAAAGGGTAAGTTTAAAAGCTAAAAGTATATATGGATGATCTTTCTAAAAATACAATTTTACCCACTGTTTCCATATTCGCCTGTTTTCTCTTGTTAAAATGTATGTTTTTAAAGTGCCAAGCATACGTTAAAAATACCCAGAAGCAAATAATGTGTAAAAAAACCATCTACGTACATAGTATTAAAGAGGATACAACGGCATAAGAGTAAATTGGGTTGAAGAAGTCAAGTATCTGGGACTTGTTTTTGATAAAAGATTAAATTGGCGGAAAAATTCAGAGTTAAGGCTCAAGAAAGCTGGCAAGCAGCTTAGCGCCATTTATTGCCTCCTAAATAAAAAGAGCAAAATAGGTTACAGGACAAAAGTCAATTTGTACAAATCTTTGGTCAGGCCGGTCCTGACTTATGGTGTGCCAACATGGTGCATGATAAGCAGGGCCGAACACAACAAGTTTCAGATACTTCAGAATAAAGCCTTAAAAATCATTGCGGATGCTCCTCGGTATGCTATCAATAGGGTTTTACATCGCGATTTTGAAATTCCTACCTTAAACGAATTTTATAACAAAATTATTGCTAATTACTTCAGACGTACCTACTGACGTCGCGACTAACCCACTGATCATACAGACTCATGTACAATCTCCGCTAGGCTCCACCTATAAATACCCGAAGAATTGGCTTCCTCCAGTCGTAGTGGGGAGGCACTGAACTGGAGGGCTCGACATGAAGGAGAAATAAGAAATTCAGATTTTGACAAAAAAAAAAAAAGCAACATGAACAAGCTTAAATGCGCTCTCGAATCACTCCCAACTAACTAAGGCTTTGCCCAACCCAAATTGTTAATACGAAGTTCGGCCGATTAAAGCCACCGAATAAAGAAAGGGAGTTAAAGGCTGATGCCTGACTCAAAGCCAAGGAGGATCCCAAGTAAAGAGGATACAAACCTAACCTAAATTTGAGTAAGTCCGGTTTTACAGCAGTGTCACCAGAAGTCGTAGAGGGTTATCAATCGAGATAACCATTTCCTCGGACTTGGAATTTGTAATGCTTAAAATATGAACTATGGTGATGTGATATGAAAGAGGCATTGACCCTGTCGACCCTTATATTTGTTTACTTGATAACCTTTAAGTGCTCCAATGATCCTCTCACTCCCTCAGTGTGTCAATATTTTCCTAAAAGTTTTGTTTACCAACCACTCTTGTTCTACTCTACTAATGAAAAATTGTGAGTACTACAAAATTCTCTTTATTTTAATTATTTTTAGATGCAGTTAAGATGCACTTCCATCAGGCAATGGAAAATGATATAATGACAGTTTTAAAATTGTGGCTTGTAAAAGCGAAGGAAAGAAAAATGAGAAAGTCAAAATTACCTGACGATTAGTTTGTCGGCACAATGCCAGAACCACAAGTGAAATGAAGTTGAAATGTCACTTATTATAATCATATTTGTAAATATAATTTTTTGTTACTTATCTCACTAAACCCTCGCGGTAAGTTACTCATGTTTGCATCAATCAGATAGACACTTTTAAATGCTTGCATCTGACAAGGTAATATTAACAACTGTATTGCAAGTCACCACAATCTTTAAATACACTTTTATAAATTTCCTTGTTAATTGGTGTTTGCTGTACCTAAGTTAACATTAGTTAGGTACTATATGTAGTAGACTTGCAAACAAAACGACGATTAGGGGAATATTTGCTGTTTGCAACATACTTGCAGGAAACTTGATGCAAGGAAAGTTGCAAACTTAATACAACCTTACCTTGCTTAGTGGGATTGAAAGCTTTAATGTCATTTGTCTCAATTTTAAAAATAAATATGTTTTTACCTTATTTCGTTGTATTTTTATAGCTGCTTTAATTACAAAAAAAAAGATTTATCATTTAACTCATATGTGCTAAAGAATGTTATAGTTAATGTACCTAAACTTTATTGTATTTTAATATATTTTTGTGTTCTTATAACTAATCGATTCTTCTCACATTCCGCCTGTATCGCGTTCCATGTTATCTGGGATCGTTAACACTCCGTAGCACATCTGCAGGAATGCTCTTATTAAAACATAAGCCTAAATATTCATAGACTATTCTATGAATATTCCTGATTCTTTCCCAGAATATTGCCCTTAAAATGCAGTAGGAATATTTTTGTTCCTATAAGGATCCCTACTGGTTCTGAGGGATGTTCCTAGAATATTCTTTGGTACGTTCATTAAAACATTATCTCGTACATATGAGGAATATGCCAGGAATTTCTCCAAAAAATATGATAAGCGCTTACTAAGAATATACGATTTCATATTCCAAGCACATTCATATCACGTGAAAACACCTTGCGGTAATCTAACTTATAGCATGTTCTATGAATGTGCATAGACCTTTTATAGAATACTCTTAGAATGTTCCAACCTACTAGAGTAATGTTCTTAGCATGTGCTATGAAGGTGTTTGTGTTTAGTGGGATGGTATATTGGGGAGTCACAGTTAAAGTTCATTGAAGGTACTTTTAGGGCTGTTTCAAGGCGACCACACTTCTTGCAGATTCTTAGCTGCTCGAACACCAACCCAGTGACTCTTTGTTTACCATTCGTAACGGTTGTGCTATTTTTTTTTACAGAATTATAACAACCATTAATTATAAGTTTTTATCACTTATATACATGATATTCTAAGAGGTATGGCTAATAATTAAGGAGCGTGTAGATTGGATGAAAATATAGGGTCACAAGGACATGACATATTTTGTCCGCTGTCCTCTTATTACTGAGCTACCGCCTGCCAAATTATGGCTTTTCTTTTGAAGACTGTAGCTCAATAATGGGTGACATATGACAGGATATTTCATGACCTTTTGACCCTATTTTGATCCAATCTACTTGATCCTTAATTATTGGTCATACCTTTTATTGGTCGGTGGCTAATTGTATTGAGTGTACCTTTCGAATATATTTTTGTTAATTGAATATACAGTGAGGGTACTAATATAATTTTAACTTAACTTGGGATCTCTGTTTTTTTTTTAAGTTAGGAATTCTCCTGCGACTTCAATTGAATCTTCGCAAACTGTTTAGGTTTTATCACTTGTAGAAATTTTGAAATTGACTTTTGCCTTGATTATTCATATTTCTGCTTGTTTGATTTAAAAAGTTTTATACTGCAAAATTTTGGCGCCTATTCCATTGATTGTGAATTGATTGGGTCATTGGTGGTTGATTGATAGTGCCTCACTACTATTAGTGCTTCTCTACTATGGGATTGGACCAACAGGGAGCCAGTCTTTCGGTAGTTTGTACGTACTGTTTGGTCTAGATCTCGTGTGGGAGTCCGTGATTAATGGGTTTGTCGATACGTCCGTACGTCTGTAATAGTCTGTAATAATTTTTGTGAAAAATTCATTTATTGTCTGCATACGAAAGTCTTGATGAAGTATGCGATTCATCGTGTACCTGGGAACATCCGCAATAATTTTTAGTGCCCTGTTTTGTATTACCTGGAACTTATTAAGCTCCGTTCTGCTTATGTTGCACCATGAAGGTGCACCATAAGTGAGAACCGGCCTGACTAACACCTTGTAGAGGTTGACCTTAGTCCTATTACCAAGTCTACTCCGCCTGTGAAGCAGGGGATAGATAGAGCGCAATTGATGCAATGCTAGCTTCACTCTATTAATTGAATTGCGCCTCCAGTTCAGTCGTTGATCAAATATAAGTCCCAGGTATTTTACCTCCTGGCACCAGTTCACCTGGACTCCGTTGACCCGAAGCCTTGTCTCAGGCCTACTAACATTGCTTTTTGAAAAATAAATAGCCTTCGTCTTAGAGGGATTCAAGCGAATCTTCCAATCCGACAGCCATTTCTCTAGCTTGATTATGTGGCGCTGCATCCGGCTGACGACAAGTCGCGGCTGTTTGGTAGTTGAAGTAATTGCGGTATCGTCAGCGAAAAGATAGAGCTGCGTAAATCTATCGCGCGGAATGTCATGAGTATAGATGTTATACAGCATCGGAGAGAGAGGTGAACCTTGCGGTACTCCCGCCCTGATGTGTTTATTCAAAGAAAGTGCATTTTCTGACGAGACAGCAAAACTTCTATTCTCCAAAAAAGAAGCTACCACCTTGATTAAGTAGTTCGGAGCTCCGAGTCTTATCAACTTCAACAAGAGGCCATCATGCCAGACCTTGTCGAATGCTTTGCTTACGTCAAAGAAAACCGCTCCCGTGTGCTCTCTCCTGTTAAAGCCTTTTATTATATTTGAAGCTAGTCGCGTCGTCTGCCTGACTGTGCAATGTTCAGGCCGAAACCCAAACTGTTCGACAGGCAGAACGTTACGCATAAACACAAAGTCATTAAGTCTATTCAAAATTAGTTTTTCGGTGATTTTCCCAAGACTCGATAGCAGGCTGATCGGCCTGTAGCTAGCTGGCGCCGTAGGATCCTCACCTTTTTTTATATATTAGAATGACTTTTGCATGCTTCCAGGAGGACGGAAAGTGGCCCTCTTTGATTATTGCCTGGGATATGCTTACTATATTTCTCAAAGCTTTGTCAGGTAGATTTCGCAACGCCACATTCTTTAAACCGTCAAAACCCGGGGCTTTTCGAATATTCAATACGCTTAATAGGGACTTTACCTCGTCTAAGGTGACTTGTGGAAAGGCCTGAAACGGGAAGTTCATTGATTTATAAATTTGTATCGTCCTTGAGACCCTCTCATCTCTAAACGCGTCATTGGTCGGGTTTTCGCTGAATTGATCGCATAGTTTGTCCGCGAGCAATTCAGCTTTATCTTTGGCATCGATTAAAACAGCATCTGTTTCCTGATTTATCAGGTGAGACATGGGTGCTCGTGCTCCCCTGGTCAAAGTTCTCGTCATTCTATAGATGGAATTATCCTCTATAGATAGACTTTGGACCTTGTTGTCCCAGAGGTTCGACTGCCGTTCGATCAACAATTCCCTGACTACCCCAGCCGCCCGATTGGCCTCCGCCTTGATGCGAGGATCTCCAGTGCGATACGCCCTATTCTTTAACCGGTTTTTAATTCTGATTTGATTTTTAATTTCATGTGTCAATGTCCCGTATTTTGAATACCTGGACGTCTTTGTAACAGAAACTTGAGCTAACGCTGCGTTGATGTCATCTGTGATCTGTGTAACCGCATTGTCAATGTCTAATGAGCTCTGTAGAGGTTGTAACGCCTCTACATTTTTCATTATGCTGCTGTACCTGTGCCAATTTGTTGAGGTGTGGGTAACAAAACCTCTACCTTTTTCAAGTGGATTACCCACTTCCAAAATGACCGGTATATGATCGGAGCTCAGATCACAAATGACCGATGGTTGTGAAAATTGAACGGCATTCTTTACCACAAAGACGTCCAAGATATCCGGAAGGCCCCGCGTAAAGCAATGCGTGGGCTCCTCCGGCGGTAGAATGTGGTAGTTTAAAGCTTCAGAGAATTCATATAGGGTGCGACCTCTTTGGTTTGTAGCTCTACATCCCCAAATCCTGTTTTTCGCGTTTAGGTCACCCCCTATAATCGTTCGGTTGTTATTACCAAAAATTTTTTGTAAGCAGTTGCCTGTGAAATCTACCGACGGACTACAGTAAACCGATCCCAAGTGCACGCGTTGATTATTTTTAAATCGTATCGATATGAAAGTCCCTTCAATATGGGCACAATTGACAGGACCTGGCATAACTTGAGCTGAAATGTGTGTCTTAACCAGGATCATAGTTCCGCCCCCGTGTCTACCGAGGCGATCGTTCCTAAATACGGTATAATTCGGGAAAGAAAATCTATCTCCCTTTAACCACGTCTCCTGGATAAGAAACACATCTATCTCATTTCTCTCGACGAACTCGATAAGTTCGAGTTTCCGTTGCTTGATGGAATTGACATTAAATGTAGCGAGTTTAATATATGCCGTCTCCGGTTGCGCCGCCATTTAACCTGCGGTTTTTTGAAAGGCACTGACCATAGATTTTAGCTGAGTCTCCATAATTTTGGAGAACTGGACCAAGAAGTTTTGCATTGTGGCTTGCATAGCTGCCTCCATGGCGTTTGGTGTTGCTTTTGCCCCTTGAGTTCTGTTATCATTGCCATCGCTGGCCAATTTAGCATTGTCTTGCTGACCCCAGCGAAAGTTGTTTCGCGGTGTAATGCTTCTGGCGTTACTTGCCACATTTTGACTCAAATTGTTTGGATGCCGTGGACAACCCTTATAGTTTGCCGGGTGGTCTCCCTCACAATTTGAGCATTTCGCTTTTTCTTCACGCGGTTTAGTGCACTGGTAAGAAAAATGGTCTTCAGCACATTTAAGACATTTAATTGGGGCGGTACACCGAAATTGTGAGTGCCCGTACAATTGGCAGCGATGGCACTGCGAAACTGTGGCACGCGCACGCTGCGCCTCCACTTTAATGCACATAGCATCCAAAGTCTTTAGCTCATAAATGGATTTTTCCGATTTAGGCAGGAAAACCAACACCAAAGGCAATGGCGTCCCGCTGCGACTGTGCCAACGAATTACACGCGTAGGATGAAAACCTATTTCTTTCAGGTCCTCGTTGATTTTATTCTCTGCCCAGGTTTCTAGAACGCCTCTGAGCACTACGTGCAGTTCTTTTTCTTCTTGGAACCTGAACGAATGGTGATATAAATTATTTGCAACTAAAAATTTTGTAATTTTGTGAAAATCTGCCGGTGTAGGTGGATGTATTTTTACGCCTTCTGGCAAAGTAACAGCGCGACCATAATCAACCTTTATTGACTTTAGGTGAGCCGAAATTTCATTATATCTATGTTTGTCCCTGATGACGATCGGAGGGACACGTAATTTTGGCGGTCCGGACTCCGAAACGCCATCAGTGACATTTTTGGCTTTGGCAGGCAAGCTCTTGGGCTGCGTGGTGGTTTGTACCTCTGCTTGGCTACCTGATGCTTTTTGAATCACTGGTTGTGTCACTTTTTGTAACAAATGATTGCTGAGGGCCTTATTACTCGTTTTCGGTAGGTTAGGCCAAGCAGAAGAACCGGCCACCTTTTTATTGTTCAAATTGTCCAATTCAGAGGTTTTATTTGTCCTTTTTCACGTTCGTCTAGTCTTTTGACTGGACCATTGCTCGCTATTATCATCTGAGTCAGATACGGAGTCTACTTCCATATCTGAACCTGGTTTCGATATTTCAATTGAGTTTATATTGACTTGTTTGCTATTTAATTTGCGAGCAATGGCCGCGTCTTTGTTGGTTGTTGGTAAAGTGTTTGTTTTGTCATAAATCGAGTCTATTTTTGCGTTTAAAATTAAATTTGATTTTGGTGAAATTGAAGTGTCATTGTCATTGTCTTTTTGTGATTTGTATCTATCGACATCGGCTTTTAGCTCCCTTATGGTATTCTTTAGCTCATTCATTTCAACAGACTTCCTACTACCTTCCTCCTTCATCATCCTTATCTTATTTAACCATTCTGCGTTGTTATCATCCATCGCCTTCCTCCATTTGGCCTCCAAACGTTTTTCACATTCTGCAAATATTTCCTCTGTAGACAGCAGGACCTTAGCTGGGGCCATTATCTCATCGTCTGAAGCTGGTAGCTTGGTATTGATGGGGCGGGAGGCATCCCCCCCCCCGCTTCGTAACTCCATAAAATGAAAACTTAAATTAAATTTGACTTTTCTTGATAGCCGTGGGGTTAATAAATATTCGATACTTCAAACTTGCTATAATATCGAGAGACAATTTAAATGTCACTGTCAGCGACTGCACACAACGAGAGTTGAAGTGCGACTTATAATTTTAATAATTTGCTGTGAGTGTTTGTATTATATTGTATTACCAATATTATTGTATGTGACAATACCTGCAGTTACTATTTGTTCGGTTTAGCAATTTTAGCATCGATTTAAGTAGGTTATTTATTATATTTTCGCCTACTAAGTATATTTCTTTTTAAAGCTTTTTTCTCTAATTATAGGTATGCTTGGTAATTTATTTCCTTTTTTTCTGTGCATAGTTAAGCACATGCCCCTATTGGTAAATTAAATTATATTTTTTGTTAAAACAATGTTTTTGTTTTATTTATTTTTCCTAATGTGTTAAGTACCCACTAATATTTTTTTACACTTTTGCGATACTATTTTTATGCTTTGGAAACCTTATAGCCAATAAGACTAAGGTAATTTCAAGTAACGTAAATCTGAAAGGTTCAACATGTCAATAAAAAATCATTAGAAAACCGGAATTTCAAATGAACATTTTTAGCGTTGAAACGGTCTACCGACATGGCAGATCCATCAAACAGGAGTAGAATGTTCTTAAAAAGGCATTCATGACGACCAGAGTCAATTTCAGCAATCGGCTTAAACAAAAAAATAGGCTTCTTTAACATAACCTTCAAAATTTTTTTAAATTAGTTACAAATAGCTGCTTCCGTGTAAGTATACTGAGGAACTGCTTTTAATTGAAAGGACCATTAAATTAATGTTTGAATAAGGCCATACATTTCGTACATTTTCAAAATTCCTTGGTCGGGTATAACCATTAGACATATAGAAATGGGACAGCGCCTTCCGTATCTGACGGGTTTGATCAGATGGCGAAAAAGTATTTACTTATTTTAAAACACTACAGAAATCAATTCTTAATGGTACAGGGTCTTCCAACGAGGACTGAACAGGGGCTCATTTTTGAGCTTCCTTGTATTTAAAGAAAAATCCAAAATAGCCAATCGATGTACTTTTTCCTGCAGAATTCAAAAATGAAACCAAAAATTTATTTGAACCAGAAACAAAAGAGTTACGCTATGGATAAGGTGTTTTTTAAATGGAACATAGCTTTTTTATACGATTTTTGGAACGAGTGATTTTTTTTTGTCCGTTCTGATTAAAATATTTAATATTGTGACAGCTATTTTTATTAAATTTTAATGTTTTATCCAGTATAATTTAACTTTAACCTGTTTGAAACATACACTAGGTAATAAAGGTATAATCACCTTTGAATCCTTCAAAGTCAAAAAATTTGACAAATTTACTATAATATTGCCGAAATGAAATATTCATTAGATGAGAGATTGCAGATTGTTATCTTGTTCTACAAATGCCAAGAAAATGCAAGAGAAGCAAGGAGAAGATTTATTACAAATTTTCACAGAAATATATCCGTCAATACTATTCTAAGGATAAAGAACCTATTTGAGGAAAATAAAACATTACATGACAGAAAAAGAAATCCAACTCTATACTAATTTAAAAAAAAAACATTAATAATTTAATTGTTCAATGTGACCTCCGTTGTTCTCGAAACATGTGCGATAACCTCTTTGTAGCCTTTCCAAACTTGCTGTTGTACTGTGATTTTCCTGGTTAAGGCGATTTATTTCATTCACAATTTTCTGCATGATCTCTTCAATATCGTGGTTTCGCTGCTTCCAGTCAAATATATATTTTTATTTCCTCGCGGTGCATGTTACAAATCACAGTTCGACAAGTACTGCAGGATATATTTGATTGTTTATCTTAAGTTCTTAAATCAAAACAGCATCTTCTTTGTAAAAAAATATTTTGCAATAAAGGGAGATGGGGGTGCAAAATGAACCCCGCACGGTCACGGAAATGATTTATATCTCCGCTTAGCTTTTTACAACCTAAGTGCCGCAATTAGGCTATTTAGGATGTCAGTACATAAATAACAGTATATTAAAACATAAGTTTTATAAGAACATTTTTAGAGCACGCGTCTGTTTAGGACACGAGCCGCGTAGCGGGGAGTGTCCTAATGAGACGAGTGCTCTAAAATGTCTTATGAAACAAATATTTTATAATAGTTTTTCTATTTGGGTTATTTCTAAGAAAATAAAAAAAAAATGTAGTTAATTCCAGTCAAAATTTTAATTTTTTTTGAGGTTGGCAACACTATGTTATAGAAAAAATAATTGGGCACCCCAGCCGCCATTACTTGAAAAGTGATACATATTTTTAATAAATTGTCATTTTTTGCTGTATTGGATCATTAAACATTATTTAATAATTTAGCAGTAAAAAAAATAAAAATGAGCCAAGACGAAATTTATACCCCACCAGAACTACGACAAATCGCGGAAAATAATTTAAATAATCGCTTACCGAAGAATTCTCGCAATGTCTATCAAAAAGAATATGCAGATTTTGAGTTATGGTGTGAGCAAAATAGTGTAAAAGATATTTCAGAAAATGTCCTGATAGCATTTTTTAACAAAGAAAGTAAAACTAAATAGGCTTCATAGATGTGGTCCAAATACTTAATGTTAAGAATTTGTTTAAATATATATAGAAATATTGATATATCGAAATATAAAAAATTACAGGCATATTTAAAAAGGCCTTTGGAGGGTTACACGCTAAAAAAATAAAAAATTTTAGAGATTGAGCAAATTAATCGCTTCATTGGACAAGCTGGTGATAAAATATATCTAGCAGTCAAAGTAAGTATTGCATTAAATAAGAATATAGTTTACAAGATTGGAATGATTCCTAAAATTTTTGCTTCGAAATAACTTTCTCAACATTAGCAACGATACACGTTTATCTCAAACAAAAATATCATAGGTATCGACAAAAAAAACTTACCATAACAAAGGTAGTTGATATTGAATATAAATTTCAGGTTATTCTTATAATGGGCTATAATGGTGCCTGCCGCAGAAAAGAAATTACAAATCTGTCAGTAGATGATATTGAATTTAGAGACGATACAATCATTGTTCATGTGCCCAAAAGTAAAAATTACAAAACCAGGCAGTTTATAATTACAAATAGTAGAATTTGCTTCACTTATAGAAATGGACACTGCATTAACACTCCTATTGGTCTTAACAAAATTGGTAAAGCTCTTTTTGTTATTGCTTCTTACTTAAAATTACCAAATCCCAAGTTATTTACAGGCCATTGTTCTAGACGGTCCAGTGCTACTCGCTTTGCAAATAGTGGGGGTGGCTTGAACACTATTAGGAAACATGGTGGTTGGAAGTCTTCAGCAGTGGCCGAAGATTACTGAAACTTCGATAAGTGGCAAGGTTCAAGTTGCAAATATTTTGTCCACACAATCTTCATACGGTTCACCTTGCTTATCACGTACATCCCAAAATACCACAGCTACAGTATCTGTAACGTCAAGTGGAACGACTAGATTATTTATAAATGAGCAAGGTCTCACACAAAATATTGTGTCTACACAGAATATTTCAGGGATGACCATTAGCGCCAACGAACATTTAACAGTAACAGTAAATATTTACAATAATCACTCATCTCTTCCCAAGTCTGTTTCTTTAGAGAAATAAAATTGAGGAAAATACCACAGTATTTATAATTGTAACTAAACAAACTAAATAAGCGCTATTTAACTTTTCTCTCACTATTATTTTAATAGTCTAATATTATATTGTTTGGTGCTTGAAATACATAAACATACGTAAATCACAGTCGCATATTTTCATGGTTATGTTGTTTGTGGATGCATGTAATGCAGCGTCAGCGTGATCCTAGTAAAAATATACCTACGTATATTCTGTATTATACAACCAGTAAAACAACGTTCCAATTTAAATAATTTATTTTATTTCTTGTAATTGAAATTTTTTATAAAATATGTCACTTCTAAAGATAGTCCCATCCATAGGAATAAAACAGATAATTTAAGTCTACCACTACCATGTGCCATGAAATTTCAAAACAGTCATGTTGTGTTTTTACCAACAGAGAGAAAATAAAAAATGCGTATTTAAAATTATTGCTTATGCAACCCAATTGAAACTCTAAAATGAAGACTTTATGATTCCGAAATAGAAAAAATACATTAAAATGAAATAAGTTGATTTAAGATTATTCTGAAAATTTTCCACATTATTTAATTTTAAAAGTGGGTTAGTTCTTCTAGACTGACATACTATTCTATTTTACATAAAAGACTATGGGAGGTGTTTGTTCCACCTTAGCATTAAGGAGCACACAAATCATTGTTCCTTTCATAAGTAAAACATAAAAGTGTTTATATGTGTGTTCTTTTATACCAAACATCAAAACGACTTGGTAATGAGTTTTTATCCTTTTCAAAAAGACCTTTTTATATCATCCGACCGAGCGTTGTAAATATATGCGTTTGTGTTCCTCCCTATACAATTTGGGATTTACTAGAATTTTAGCGCGTTTGTTTTATTCACGATGGTCTATTTATATGTTAATATTTTTATCCTCATTCTATTGATTTTGTACTCAAACAAAAGGAAGTAGTTTGGAAATTCAGCTTCTGTGAATTTTTGGCTAAAAAACTTAGACAAGCAATTTTTATCCTTGAATATATTATTCTGTTGTATAATATTTTTTGCCCGACGTGAAATATACTCTTTTAGAAAATATACAGATACAAGGTTTTAAAGTTGAAGCCAGTGTAATTTACAAAATTATGTTTTTCAAAAGGACGTGTAAAAATAAGGCTACCAAAACCTTCTGTTTTTTAAACATGTACGAGGTGTCCAAGAACTCGTGGCTCAAAAGTTATTAAGAAAAAAGTGGTTTTCAGGTTCGGTTTTTAAGGGTAGATCGGAGGGGCCAGAAAGGAATTAAATATAATGTGAACTTGCGACGTTATTTTCACTTGATCTATATGAACCCAAAAGATTGCCTACGAAATCTTAAAAAAAACACCCTGTATATCAGTATAGTTATTCGTTTTTACAGTTTCATAAAGCAAAGAGTATTTGAGTATATACCGGGTGATTCAATAAGAAAGGAGGATATCTCAAATGCCGTTAGTCGCAAAGCTGTTGAATTTTTTTTCTCTCAGGTATAATGATGTCCAGGCTTTCCTTTCTTCTATCTTTGCAGGGAATACAACAAACTTTCAGGCAAATTTTCTTCGCTATATTTGCATCGGGTAACTAAACATATTATAACCACCTTAGTAGATATGGAATCTATAACAAAAATTATTCAAGCTATAAACTGGGTTTACTTTATATTAATAAATATACACTACCAAAAGCCTTATTTTACCAAACACTAACAAATATGTCTTATTAGATATAGACAATAACACAAACAAAAATAACATAACCTCTAACTTATTCAGACGCCGATAAAATATTTTAAGGAAACACTTACCTCTATTTGTGGCTGTAAATAGGTCAATAATATCACCAAGAATATAAATGGCTAGTTCTATAAAGTAAGGAATTTTCGGCGGCTCAGCTAAAATATCATGAAAAATTTGTTACAAACTGATTTATTTGTATAACATACTATATAACATACCTATGTCTAGTTGGTCTCTAAAAATAATTTATAATTAAAATTATTTTCTTGACGAAATTACTATTCAAAGTGCCAAATTCTCAGGAACCGGCAGTGTCCCTCAAACAAAATCTAATCAAAATTGTGATGTGATTTACTTACTACGACATAAATTAAACCAAAATAAAGAAGTACTTATTATATTTTATTACCTGGGAGACAAATAATTATTTTATTGTCGCAATAATGTTATAAAATCCTTTTCCAGAATTTCACCACACGGCTTTATATCAGAATCCTGTTCAGTGCAAATTAAGCGAAAATTCAATATTCTATTCGCCAAGGGACTTTGTCGTTCAGCTTAGTCAATCGCTCCTACGAAAAAGACAAAGAATACAACCTATCTTTTGGCATCTAGCGTGTTGCTTGTTCAGTCAGCCCGGCACAGTTAGCAGAGGAAGTCGTGTTATAATCAGTCGAGTTCACAGAATCCTGGTAAAATATTTACTTACGATATAAATATATAATGTGGTAATTTTAGCGTTTTGATATGTAAATTGCTTACACCAAGGCTTAGTTCTGTTTAATTTTGGATGAATATTTTTTAATCGATGTTTTTTTTATATTATTCAAAATTTCTCAGGAACCTGGTTTCAGGATCCTGTGAAATTGAAATATTGTTTGTGTGCAAGATACTTTGCAACTTTTTAGCTATACACTATAAAGTCAAAATAATAAAGCTTTTGACTAGTTCTAGTAATTAGTTTATCAATTATTAATAAGTATTGACACTGGTCTAAGTGCGACTATTCGTACAATCGTTTCAAAACGTCGGAATAAAAGATAAATACATTGGAAAAACAGAAACAACTGGTGCAGCTAACACCTAATACCGCAATGCTGAAAAATGATAGTTCAAACTTTTCTGGAATATTATATGCCTGATTTGCAGATCGACCCAACTACTCTCTTTCCAAAACAGCCTGAAGAGCTAATGACTGAGCTATTAAAACAGAAAAAAGATTAAAAAAACGCTGAGAGTCAAAAAAGAAAAGTTGAATATACTGTTACCGTGCAAACAAAAAAGAGAAAAGAAATGATGTCAAGAAAAGAAAAAGTTAAAAAGGATATTCAAGCAAAAGAACCAACACAAAGTCCCGGTCTCACTAAATTTAATATTTAAAACAACTAATCGGTAACATGTTTCGCCTTTAAGGCATCATCAGACCTAAAAAGAAATCAATAATCACGCATAAAAGTAAAAAAAAATTTCAAGATATACAACAAAAAAAAAATAGATAAACGTTACAATTACATCACTGCATGACAGTCAGAACTTAAACTAAGAATTGTATATAAACAAAAACGGTATAACAAAAAACTCAAAGCAAAGGGTTCGTTAAATAAGTCCAAGGTATATTGAACGGGGGGAAGATGCAGTCACCTAGAGAGCCAACTCAGCCCAAAAGGTAACAGCCATCAACACAAAGTACGAGCGTACCAAAGTACCGGCATCAAAAACATCAATGTCAATCAAGAGAATTTGGCGGACCGGGGAAAATGTATAGGTTAAATGTTGGTCACTAGCAGTCCATTGTTAGTAATTTAAGTTGTTAAAAATAAAATAAGGCTGGAAATTAAAGACCTTATTAATGCAGGGCTCTTTTAGCTTTCGTTATTTTTAGTTGTTCTAATAGATCTAGTTTTTTACTCCTGTGACATTCATGCAAAACATTAACATTTTCAGATGGCGAGAGCTGGTCTTTTGATTCAAGTAGATGGTTCACAAAGTCAGACTTAGTGTTGGTTATATCCGTGTTCTGGTATTTATTAAACAAGCTAAGATGTCTAGGGTCCACTTTATCTTTAGTGTTGATTAAATGTCGTTTAAGAGTGTTACTGGTGTGAGGTTTAAAAAATTTTGCTGGTTGTGAGGAAATGTTGCCGAAATAAGTTAGAGCTCTATAATTTTTGTGATCCTGTATGTTAGCATGTATGATGTTATAGGTTAGTTTATATTTGTTTACAAATTTATAATAAAGTTTATTGATTGATCTCAAAGGGTATCCATTATTTCTGGCAATCAGTTTTATTATATTAAATTCCTTAGTGAACGCATCTCTAGACAAAGGTAGGTTGAAAAGTCGGTAGAAAAGAGAATTGAAGGTGGCAAACTTATGAGAAAAGGGAGAATTTGAATCGTACTGAAAAATGTTATCTGTAAATATAGGTTTTCTATATATTTCAAAGTTAACTCTGTTTTTGTTTCTTATCAACAGTAAATCTAAAAAAAGGTAATCGCCCATTATTTTCGATCTCAAGTGTAAATTCAATATTTTGGTGTAGATCGTTAACAAAACTCAGGACATCTGGTAAATCTGAATCACTGCCATTCCAAACTATACGTACGTCATCAACGTATCTTTTATATGCAAGCAGAAACCCAGCGAATCTAGTATTCACGATTTTGCTCTCTAAATCGTTCATAAACACCTCTCTCAAAAATGGGGAAAGACAAGAACCATTGCCAGTCCTGACCTTTGCTTATACATTCTCTAATTAAATTGAAAGAAGTTTTGTTCCAGAACTGTAGATAATAACAAGGTTAGGTCTGAAATTAATAAGTTGGGCAAACCCTCCTTTCTTAGCAATCTATCAACTAAATTGATGCAATCAGCGGGAGGAATGCTGGGAAATAAATTCTTCACATCAAGTGATATCAATCTCGCGTCTGGTGGAAGTTCTATATAAGTAATTTGAGAACTCAAGGGAGTTTTTACTTGAATAGATGTTCCCAAAATTTGTGGTCTTTCTAAGAATATCATTAAGCCAAGAATAAATTTTGTAGCATGGAGAGTCAACAAAGGATACCACTGGTCTTATGGGCATATTAGCTTTATGTACTTTGGGTAATCCATATAGCAGAGGGGTTTTAGAATTCATTGGGTACAGTTTGTATTTATTTGTACCAAAGTATTTCAGGGATGTTAGAGTTTGATCTAGAATATTTTTAACTTTCGTAAAATAAGCACTAGCAGGATCCCTATTAATGGCACAAAAGTCCCCCGAATTCAGAAAATCCATAACCCTACCCATGTAATCTGTTTTCGTCACAATTACTAAACAAGAGCCCTTATCCGCCTTGGTCAAAATTAAATCGTTTTTTCTTATTTTATCGTTCAGCGACTTTAAATGTATTTTATTGTGATGATTGAATTTACTATCAATTATTTTATTAAAATTCAAGAAGCTGATGATCTTAGATCTTAAGATATTTTTATTAACGATATCCGTGTTTTGGATTATATTTTCTGCTTCTACAGCCAACATTTCTTTAACATGAGAATCAGTTTTGTGAGGAAAATTAAATTTAAGGTTTAAAGAAATCTTCCCCTCGTTCAATATACCTTGGACTTATTTAACGAACCTTATACTTTTAGTTTTTTGTTATACCGTTTTTGTTTATATAAAATTCTTAGTTTAAGTTCTGACTGTCATGTAGTGATGTAATTGTAAAGTTTATCTATTTTTTTTGTTTTATTTTTTGACATTTTTATTCATTTTTAGAATTTTTTAAATGTTTTTTTGGTGTATCAGGTAGGTTTACTAGGAGATTTGTTTACTCTTATGCATGATTATTGACTTCTTTTTAGGTCTGATGATGCCTTAAAAGCGAAACATGTTTACGATTAGTTGTTTTAAATATTAGATTTATCGAGACCGGGACTTTGTGTTGGTTCTTTTGCTTGAATATTATATTCAGGTCTCTTAGAGAAATATGGACACTTTTTTTGATTTAGTTAAAAAGGAGGTAAAGTATAAAAGAACAGACCCAAGTCTGAGAAGTAAATTAAATTCAAAGAAACATATAGGTAAAGGTAAAGAAAATAAATCAAAAACAACAAAGAAATATAACTACGAATCCAGCGATTGTGAGTGCCTTATTTGTGGTGTTCTCTATACCGAAGATATAACAGGAAATGACTAGGCTCAGTGTTTTGTATGTAAGAATTAGGTTCAGATTAACTACATTAAAAATGAATCTACATCATTAATATGCCCTGACAGCTCAGCTGACTGTGATTATAAAAACTAGCTTAAAAGGCACCGCCAAAAGTTATTATTTTTTGATACACTTCATTTAAGTGTCGTTTAAACTCAGGTTTTACACATTCGTTTTGTTAACTTATCAATACAAGAGATTTTACATAATGTGTCTTAGAGTAATAATAATAATAATTAATGCTCAAGAATAGTTTAATGATTACCGTTTCTGTTCCAATTAGAAAAATAAAAAAAAAATGCAATCGAAAAGCAAATACATTGCGACTGCTAAAAATTATTGTTTTCTGTTATACTAGATTTAAGTGTCGTTCAAATTCTGACTATTACAATAATTTTGTTAATTTATTATGGAAAGAGCCTTTTCATCACGTGTGTCTTAGAATTATTACTTAAAGCTCAAAGATAATATAACGACTAAAGTTTCTGTTCAAGACTAGTTTAAGTATAAAACTAGTATAAACCAAAAATAGACCTAATTTTCGTTATTGTTCAAGATACTTGGGCTACTACAAGTTAATGGTTAGAAGCATATCCTTTATTTGTCAAAAAAATAAGTAATTAACGTTGATTTCGGTCGATTTTTATTTTTTTCCTCAGTTTCCTGGTTACACTCTCAGTTTCCTGCCGCTTGATTTCCTTGAAATGGCCATAAATCTAAAATTTTAAAAAATCTTGACTGTTCCAATTAACATAGGCTAAATGACGTTGTATTTTTGATAATAGACTAAATTTCGCAGCTAGAATGTACGAAAACTGTCGGGCCGAAATCAGGGTCAGTCTCGTCCTTAATTTGTAGAACAACCCAAATAATTTGAAAAAATTGCTTATTTGTCGCTTATAAGGGTGTATCGAGGCTTGTAAAAATCACTTATGGGATTTCCAACGCAAATTACTTTTGTTTGGAAAAGTTTTTAAAAATACACCCCTTGTGACGTCATCACTTAGGCTGTCTATTATGATTTTTATTGGAAAATTTGAATGGTATGGTTTGTTTGTTTTCTACAGTTAAATAGAGGTTAAAAATCCTAGCACAGCTAGTGAAAACCCCATTTGTTTATCTCTAAAAAAATCTGTTAAATCTACTAGTCTACCCGCTTGAGTTTTTTCTTTATAATAATAATAATAATGATTTTAAAAAAATTAAGTATTTAGGGCATACTATAAAATATATGAGGCGCTCAATTCCAAAACTAGTTTTTTTTTAGGAATTTTCAGGAAAACACAAAAAGTTTCAAAGGTTTCGCAGCTGACCGATGGACTTCAAAATTCGTGTATATTATCATGGCACCTATCAATACTGATTCATACCTAATAAAAATAATGCATGAGTAGAACCTCAATATTAAGAAAAAAAATATGGATTAAACCAGTTTTGTAATCAAAACTATTCTGGGTACCGGGTCACAGAGGCATTTTTGGCAACGAAAAACCAGATGATCTCGCGAGGCATGCATCAGTCGCACCATACATTGGTCCTGAACCAGCCCTAGGAGTGCCTAAATGCACAGCACGAGAAGCTATTAAGCGATGGACCAAAAATGAAAACACAGTCTTCTGGAACAGTAGACAGGGACACAACTATAGCAAGAGAGTTATGGAGAGAATTAGTCCTAAATTCATTCTAAGAACACAACGGGAATCTTAACAGGACATATGGCTGCCAAGGATCACCGGAACAAAATAAAGATACACAATAGGGATCTTAGCTGCAGGCTCTGCGGCAAGGATAGGGAAACTGTCTATCATTTTGTCTGTCAATGCAAATCCTTGAGTCGCAGACGCTATGCCATATTCGGGAGAGTAAAACTGGAACTGAATGAAATAACCACTAAATCAGCAGTTGACGTGTATAACCTAGAATGTTTGCACAATAGGCCTACTTATGGCCGCAGTGCTCCGGATAAGAACGGGCCTAAGGAAAAAAAACACACACAGTGGATTAAGGAAGTTTTGAATATGCCGAAATGGGATTAAAACAGTTTTGATAGAAAAGGAAAATGTTTTTTTATTCATAATTATTTGGTGCAACATGAGACTTAATAAAAGCAATCCTTAAACATTTTTTTTATTGTATTGAAATTAAATTCGAAGTCCATCGTCCCTTCCACGGCCATGGTATCGAAACCGTCATCCAAAGTTTCAGTACCGCAATCAGCCATATCTCTTGCGTTGTCAATATTATTTTTGTAGAACGTTAAATTCACGTCACCAAGAGTTCTCCAATCTGGCCCAAAGTGTATTCTTAAAAGTTTATCTACATCATTAAGCTTTGCTTGTTTAACTGAAACTTCCTTTGGAAGAGGATCCGGACTGATCAGTGCAAAGGATTTTCCTTCTTTGAGTACCGACTTGAATTGTCCTAAATCACTTCAATAATTGACCTCGCCTTTTACCATTACAGTTTTTGGCCGTGAGTTTTCGATTTTATTAATTGAGATTCGTTTAGCTAATGAGAACTGAAAATGCCATTGAGTAGGAAGTTTGATAGATGCTTCTACCAGTTTTTTCCAATCAAAAATGCCAAATACTTTTGCATATTCAGAAAAAACTTCTCTATATTTACTGGGTTCAACTATTACTTCTTTTTTTCGTACTATCTTCTCAATTTTTCCAGAAATTCTGCCAAGCGGTAAATATGAATGACCAACTATAGGGAAAGGTATACCGGGTGTTGCATCGTCGAGCGGGACATAGGAAATCCCCTGTAATTTTAAATGGGGTCAATTATTGGCTTCCCTAATTATTTTAGAGAAAAATTCTATTTAGGTTTATTAAAGAGCACTAAAACCCACATTCAAAAGAATAACTTTAGATATTTTTGATGAGCCCGTTTACGGGTTATCGCCGATTTCTTTTTAACTATTTCTCCTTTTTATGGTATTTGCGGGCACCAGTCAAGGTAAAAGATGACTGTCAAATAAAGTTGTCATTTTGAAATGTGTGCTTTATTGTTATAAAAACTCTTACATCGAAAATATTAGCCATGAATTACACTTCTGAAGAAAAAATATTGATGATTAAATGGTATTATCAAATAAATAAAAAAATAAAATAAAAGTTTATTTACGGACTAGGCCATTTTTACAATGTTTTACAATGTCATAAATATTACTACCTACTTTCTGGTACAAAATTGAAAATTTGGAAAGCTTAAAAGAGCATCCAACAAAAAACAATAACACAATGATATTGCATTTTAAATTAATGGATTGTCCCATCAGACAGATATGTTTTTAATTTCTTTTTAAATTCCGATAGTGTCAAATTGAAAAAGTCAACACACTCGGGCAGTTCATCAGCTTTACGGCAGAATCTACTTATCGGACTATAATACGTATAGTTAACCCTGTGGAAGTCAACATTAAATAGTTGAAATCGTCTTGTTGCTCTTGTTGGTACATTAAAGTTCACAAGTTGCAGCAAAGCTGACGAATCTATAATTCCGTTAAGAATTTTAAACAACATACAAAGATCAAAATAAGTTCTACGTTTCTCTAAGGTATTAAGACCCAGCAGCAAATTTAATTCATCATAGTCAACCTGCTCATAAGGAATATTGAGCCTATAGGCTATGTGCCTAAGAAATTTTCTTTGTATTCTTTCTAGGGTATCCACATGTATTCGATAGTAGGGAGACCACACAGGGCAAGCATATTCGACTGTTGATCTAACTACCGCACAATAAACATCCCTTAATGCATAAATGCTATTAAAATCATTTAGTGACCTTAGCACAAATCCCAACAGTTTCATGGCTTTATTTGATATAAATTCAATGTGATTAATAAACGACATCTTTCTGTCCATTATAATACCCAAATCCTTGATTCTATCCACTCGGTCCAGAAATTCATTGTTTAAATGATAATCAAAGATGAAAGGGTTTCTTATGTGATAGAAGCTCATTATTTTGCATTTCTTAATATTAAGATGTAAATTATTCAAAATACACCACTGGGAAAATGTGTCAAGGTCATGTTGCAGTTCTATACAATCATGATGAGATGTTACAACCTTATAGATTTTTAAATCATCAGCATATAATAAAATATCACAATTCTCAAAGCACACCTTTAAATCATTAATAAAACAATTGAACAGCAAGGGCGATAGGTGCGCACCCTGTGGCACCCCGGAAGATACTGATATTTCGGAAGAAAGGAAATTTTTAATTTTAACTACTTGTTTTCTTTCCGAGAGGTAGCTCTCCAGCCATCTCAACAGAGGTCCATGAATTCCCAATAAATTATAGGAAATAGTTATCAAAATGTGTCAGACATGTTTGCTGCTCTGTATCCGAATAGACCGATACCTGCAAAATCTACAGTCGAAAGGACTATCAAGAAATTTGAGACAAAAGGCACTGTAATAAATAACTGCAGATGTGAAGAAAGGCAGGAACAAAGAACAGATGCAAGAAATGATAGGGACTTGCAAGTTTTATTGTGCGTGGAAGAAAATGATGGGAAGATCAGCACAAGGAAACTTGAGGATGACATAGGATTAGATCACACCACAGCGTTACGAGCTTTGAAACGACATAAATATTATTCATACAAATATGAAAAGCACCAAGAGCTAAGAGATAGGGACGAAATACGACGACATGAGTTTTGTTTTGGTATGATGGAAAGAGTAAACATGGATAGGGAATTTTTAAAAAACATTTGTTTCACTGACACACATTTACCTTAAACAATGAACCCAATGTTCAAAATTATCGATATTGGAGCAAAGAAAACCAACACAGGTTTGTGGAAACAAGGACGCAATATCCACAAAAAGTTAATGTATGGGCTGGGATTTTCGGAGAAAATATTATCGGGCCATTATTTCTTACACGAAATTTAAATGCAGAATATTTTTTGGAACTACTTGAAGATCATATTTTACCTACTTTACATGATGCCGCCAGGGAAAATCAGGAAGTTTGGTATCAAATGGATGGCTGCCCGGCACATAGTACCCTGGCTGTCCGGGAATATTTAAACCGTGCTTTTAATGGAAATGTTATTGGCTTAAATCATACAGTAAATTGGCCAGCCAGGTCTAATGATTTATCGCCAAATGATTTCTTTCTCTGGGGCCATTTAAAAAACAGGATATACAAAGATAAAAAATACCCAAATCTAGACGAGTTAAAAAATGCTATTTCTGCCGAATGCAATATAATTTCAGTTTACCAACTAGCGAATGTAAGAAGAGAATTTTATGATCGCCTCGGTTATTGTCTAGCAGTCAATGGAGGAATATTTGAACATCTTCTTAAATCCTAAAGTTCTAACAATTTAATAGTACCTACCTACCTATTAATTAGTAAAATATTGAAACATGTAAAATGTCATAATTAACCTTGTAATTGGATACTTTATTTTAGTTTTATTCAGATTAATTTGTACTCATAAATACACCTTTAATATTTTCGATGTACGAGTTTTTATAACAATAAAGCACACATTTCAAAATTACAACTTTATTTGACAGTCATCTTTTACCTTGACTGGTGCCCGCAAATACGGGGCCATAAAAAGGAGAAATAGTGAAAAAGAAATCGGCGATAACCCGTAAACGGGCTCATCAAAAATATCTAAAGTTATTCTTTTGAATGTGGGTTTTAGTGCTCTTTAATAAACCTAAATAGAATTTTTCTCTAAAATAATTAGGGAAGCCAATAATTGACCCCATTTAAAATTACATGGGATTTCCTATGTCCCGCTCGACGATGCAACACCCGGTACCTATGCTCTGACGGTTGAGTTGGTTAAATGTAGCCACCTCATAAGCATACCCATCATAGTAATATTTTTGTTTTGTCCAGGACATCCATCATAAAAATGTTAAGCTTGTAACATTTTGAAGATTTAAAGAAGTCAGTTTTGCATATACCATTGATGAAGTTTCATTAGATCCTTTCCATCTTATATTTTCTGTCCACGTACAAGCTGGTAGTGGCACTCTTTATTTGATATTTAGAAGTAGAATGCCCCTCGCAAATTGTAAAGTTATACAAGTGTAACTGCCTTGAGTACCTAATATGCTGCCTGGTCAGGAATACGAGGAAGTGCTATATTTTCTTGGCAATTAAAATTTAATTTAATTATATTTTCTTCATTACATAAAATACCTTTGATCTTAGTTTATGCACTCATAATTTGCATATGAGCTTAGTCTTGGTCCCTGCATGTAAACAGTTTGGGCGGCAAAATATTCTAAAGGATAAGAGCAGTTTTGATATTGCAATGGATATAAAGAGTTCTGATAACAAATTTTATAATTGAATGTAGATAGTTTTGAAACAGTACGTGTGATGGATTAAAATAGTTGTGGAACTATGGACAAGATTTATATGCAATAATTAATGGGATCTAAGAGGTTTTGCTAAACCATATTTTAGACATAGGTGAAGTCATTTGAAAATAAGCAGCGCCCCGCTAACTTATATATTTTGTTTTATGGCTTAAAGCAGTTTCGGAATTGGGTGCCTCATATGCGCTTTAAACCATTGATATGTTAGTAAAGAGCATAAAAAGCAATCAGTGGGAAATCAAAAGGGTTAGTGGTTTCCTTTCGCCAGTCCCATCCCCAGATGCATTTAGCCGTATCACGGCTCGTCAGTGAGACTTAGGCCTGACCAGGGAACCATTGAAATTCAATCGCGTTGGTAATATAACCCAATAGCTTATAAAACGTAAATACGAGGCAGATATGGTAACATCTATTTCCAGAGTCGCAAAAGAGATTGATCGGTTTTGGCAAAAAGTATCATTGTCACAAGTTATTACGCTGTGAAATTTAGGTGTTTCTACAACAACAATGGAGATTCTGTATAACCAACTTTAGTCCCGGGGTCCATATATTTGTATTGTTCGGACATAACCTTCAATGATATTTAGTTTTACCTTAACTATTAAAACGTTTTGATTTACTGCTTAAAATAAGTGATTCCAAGAAATATTTAGATGAAAGTAACCCTACAAAGTGGAAAGCAAAGCGTGAAAAAGCGAAAAAAGAAGAAAATATCAAAACTGAAGAAGTACGTAGGGAAGCTCACGTAAATCATATTAGAAAAGCAGTACCTGCTATAGTTACAGGACAAGTTTGCCTGAATGTCTTATATTTACAAAGTGTTTCGTTTTTTACAAGTAAAGTTAAAAAACTTTAGATGGAAAATACGTAAATGTTTTGAAACAATATCTAAGTATTCAAGGCTTAATTTCCTTCTCACATATAACTCGTTAACAAGCAAGAATGGATCATAGATATCTCCGGGGTGAAGATTACTCATATTAGCTTTTTAGCTGAAATTTTTATGGGTGATTTTGAAAATAAATTGTTTAATTCAAATTTTTACCTTCTAGATAAAATTTTATTATGGCGCAGATATGTTGATGATACTTTTATTGTTTGGACAGGAACAGGGAATGAGTTGGAAATTTTTTTCAAGTTTTTAAATTCTTTAAACAACCACATCAAATTTACAAAAGAAATAGAATCTGACTGTTGTCTGAATTTTTTAGATTTGACAATAAAGAGGGTGAATAACGTTTTTGAGTATGCTATTTATCGGAAAAACACACATACAGACAATGTTATACCTGCTGACTCAAATCATTGTTTAGCTCATAAAATGGCAGCTTTTAACTCTTTAATCCATCGTTTGTTCACTATCCCACTCTTACCTTTAGAATTTGAGAAGGAAAAGAACATCATCTTTCAAATTGCTTATAACAACGGATACAAGATATCACTAATCAATAATTTAATAAGAAAAAAATTTAATGGCATGCTTAAGAGGGTGTTGACTGACCCCTTGGATAAGACCATAACATCTTTTCAACCTCCTAGGTATATAAGGCTTACTTTTTTGGGCACTGTTTCTCTGAGAGTGGGTAATGTATTGAAGTCTTTAAACAACAATTTTAGAATAGCTTACAAATCGGTAAACAATTTACGTAGCTTATTCTCGAGAGTAAAGGATTCAATTAACGTGCTTGACAAGAGTGGGGTGTATTTGTTGTCCTGTAACTCTTGCACGGCTAAATATGCTGGTCAGACAGGACGTAGCTTTAATGTTAGAATAAAAGAACATTTAAACTCTCAGAAATCGCCTAATGACAAGAGATCAGCTTTTGGCCTACATTTAAGAGAAAATTTACATAGTTTTAATACTAAAGACAACTTTAAAATGCTACATAATGCGAATAAAGGCCTAAAGTTGAATTTTTTAGAAAATATTGAAATAGCGAAATTAGAGATAAATAATCAAATTGAGTGTTTGAACGATCCTGTCAACGCCCACTATCGGGAAGCGGCAAGAATTATAAACGAATTTAAGTAGTGAATGATTGTTTAAATAATGGAACTTCTCTTTGTACAATCTAGATGTCGCTATGGTTCGGTGTATTTTGTTTTATTTTTTAAGTGTTTTATTTTTAAATGTTTTTTGGGTTTATCCCGTTTTATATAGTTAGTAAACCTGTGCTCGCCATTGTGAGCTTGTTTGTGTCCTTAATGTAAAGTTTTGTCTATATTATGTAAGTAACACCAAATTATTTTGATTTATACCTGAGATTATTATATGAATAAACTTTTTAGATAGCTCTTGAAAATGGTTTAAGAAACCGAAACGCGTAGAGCGAATTATTAAATATTTGTGAAGAATTTTGGATTTTTCTTTCCTGTTTAATATAAGCAAGAATGGATAAGATAACTTCTATGCGGCCTTATTAGCTTTTATGCTTCAAATCCCAAAGAATAACAATCAGAAGACGAAATTTCTCGCTATACCAATGCAAAACAGTTTGCAAACAACGTGCTTTAGACAGGGGTCGCCCTGGCCTCACATAGATACTGTATCACCCACAGTAAGGTTGGTTCGTTTTCTTCTTGCTAGACCAATTAAACACAACTTATTTTGCTATGTATTTTTATTCTTCCACTTTTCATCAACTTTACAATATTACAATATTTACATTGTTAAACACGAATACACCATCATAACAACCCTAAAGCGCTGATGAAATGAATCAGAACTTGAATTAATTGGAATTTCACGAGGAATGGTTTGTTAACAATATTTTTGCAAAGATCCTCTAAATTGCGGATCTTGCAATTTTTTTAGGGGTATGTATGCTGCGACCAAAACCTTGCATAAGTCTTCTTAAAAAATTTCCTTTTAAGATTTCGATTTTTCTCCAACATTTTGAAATGCGTTTTTTGCACTCAGCTGAACTGGCTCAGCTTTCATTTTTTTGTAACTTTCATCTATGCAGCGGTGTTTCCAAATGTTAATCGATTTGGAACTTCTTGTCACAAACAATAATTTTTGAACAAACTTTACAGAAGGTTTTTCTCCACTCAACTCTAACTCTTGGAAATTTTTAATCCACGAAGACGTTTTCACCACTTTAGACATTTTGAACACAAATTTGAAATCATTAGTTTCACATTGAAAATACTGAAATCTTTCGACAAACTAAAACAGAAGTACGTATTACAACCCGATATAAATACAGCTCGTTGAGCAGATGAGGATAAGGCATTTATAAATAACAATAAATAGCCCGTAACAATATACCTGAAAACCCCGGAAACCCCCAACAAATACGTTGTGTATAACGAAGATGTAAATAATAGTTATTATATAATTAACTTCAGAATGAAAGATCCCTGAAACAAGTGCCGGACTGGACATTAAGCCTATGAGTCTACGAGTTTTCATGACCGGGCGTTTTTAACTTTTTGATGACGCCGAAAACATACAAATATGCTCATAAAATAATAATTTGGGAAAAATATGCATTTTATTATAAAATTGACAAAATATGCAAAAAATGCATGCGTATAATATATGCACTTTGCATATTTCACTCTAGGGCATTATTGGAACAACTGTTTGCTGAAGTCAGCTAAATTAAACAATATTAATTATTTTTCTTAACCAGAACCAATATAACAAAGTTTGTTCCTCTTCGTAATAGAGAAAATGTTAATTTTTTTCAATTTCAATTTCCTAAGCTACATTTGACATTTTTGAATGAAAATCTGATTTGCTTTCGGTGATTATATTGCGAACAAAGTTATCTTTCCTTGTTCTAAAAGCTTGCCTTTAACTTAATCAACATAACAAAATTCCGCACACGTAGCACTTTCTGTTCAATTTTGGAGGATATGATGTTGAGCTGTTTTATTATAGACATTTAAGTCCAATATCAGAACCTGAAGTTAAAGATAATCCAGCAATTTGTTCATCAATTACGTTTTCCTATAGGCATTGCTTTGGTAAATACCAGTGGGTTAAAAGGGATAATTTAATTTGCCATTTATTAGTACGTATGTGCTTTTTGATAAAATGCAAACATAATTATGTCGGCTGTTATTATACTGGGTTAGTCAAATTAGTTTATTAGTAGTACCTACCTATTAACTGTTATGTTATGTTTATGACAAGAGAGTCAATATACTTATTCCTAGAATACTATCGTTATTGGAAGATCGCTTGATACTATCGACACGTAAAATTTACGTATAATAAAAAATAGCCAACAGTATTTAATAGTATTTAATAACAATAATCTTGATTATAAAAAGTTAAAAGAAAAATACAAAACTAATCAAAGAACAAGTAAAACTAGCAGTTACAAGATTGTTTTAAGGACACCTAGGGCAAATTTTAACTTGATGCTCGCCACATATTGGTTTTTTGCATTTTGAACAGTATGTTGTAATCATTCTCTCCTTAGCGATAGGACATAGGACCTTTTTTATTTTTTATGTTTTCTCCTTGCGCTTTTTCTATTTCACTTTTTTCCCAGGACATCCTCAATAATTTTTTTTAACTCATTACTCATGTTAGTTACCGTTTGCAATCGACTAGTTCTAGATTCTAGATGTGCCTCTGTTAGTTTTTTATGTAGCTCTAGCATATACATTTGTCTAGCGATTGGCTTTCCTCCTTGTGTGATAACATTGTGTGAGTAAATCAGATAAGAGTTTCTGCAGGCCATATTTACCATATTATTAAAAATGCACATAGGCCACCTTTTTGTTTTTCGATTTGCCCACACGTTTCGACACATCTGGTCAAAAGTGTCTACTGCTCCTTTAGTTGCATTATAGGTGTGAATGATTTCTGTTTTTTTTTGTATCTTTATTAGTAGTTCCAGATGATGTGTGCATTGTAGATAAAAGTTTGTTACTATTTTATTTGTTTTTGGTGTGTAGGAAAGCAATGTGCTATTAGAACTGTAAGTAGGCAAACAATAATGTTCCTTTAAAACAAGCTTTAATAGACACATCACAAATACTTACCTTAAGCAAATTTGACCTTCAGAACTAACAGTCTGTGTCACTTACCTTTTCGCATGAGATCTCGCGTTTTACTAATGCGCCTGCCGGGGTTTCAATAAATGAACGACGTAGCTGACATGCGCGAATGACATTAAATAAGGAGAGAAATACATTTAGTTGGAAGCCCATCTTGTTTTTTAGCAGAATATGCGAGCAATCTCCCTGATTCAGATAGAACGCATAAAAATAATTTGATAAGTTCCTATAAATTATTTTCTACGCTCCCCCCCCCCCTCCCTATAGAGACACGATAATTTAAGTCCTGATAATTAAAAGAAAAAAAAATGTAACAAGTTTTAACAAGAAGGAGATGCTAGCCATTTGGTTTTAACCAGTATCATAAACCCCAAACACACTCACAAGCCATGATTGCTCGATGAAGCCACTCAGACTGAACTTGGCCATTTAGCAATATCTCCTACTATGTCGCTCCGCGTAGCTAAAACGGTCACTGAACTATCGGAGGGAAAACGAGAGAAATATTAAATCTTTACCAATTTCACCCATACAAGCTATAAATTACCCAAGAAAGGTGATGATGATCCAGAGAGACGCATTAAGTTTCGTAAAATGCTGATTAAGAGGATTATTGCTTAGCCCCAGTTAATAGAAAATATCTGTTTCAGTGATGAATGCGCCTTTTACCTAAACGGTAGGATCAACAATCGAAAGTGCCTTTAATGGAGCAAGGTCAATCCTCAAATTTTTAGGGAGGGCACACACAATATCCTCAAAAAGCTAAATTTTGGCCAAGTATATTAGGCAATACCTGCCTAGTATAACTGATACTCGGAAATTTTAACTGGTGAAATATATACACATATTATGTTAGATACGACTATAGAGTCTCTTATAATTTATGTGATAGAAAATCAAATTAACGTTAATGGAGATCTTGCTTTAGATGAACATCTGCTACATTTCTAATAAGACTGAGCACCATCCATTATATACCGGTACGGGAGCGGTTGGATAATCATTATTTGGAGGAGTGGATTGGTAGAAGGTAATCTATTGAATGACCACCTAGGTCACCAGATCTGACACCACCCCGTTTCTGTCTGTGGGGTCACTTGAAACCTATTATATTTAAAACACAACCAGATTAATTTGAACAGTTCCAGTGAAGGAGTATACAAGAATGTAGGGCTATTTCACCTGTGGTACTTCAACGAACTTCGCGAACAGTTTAAATATTGGCTTATGCATACAAAACAATTCTATCCATTTTGTGCAATTCATGGTAACGCACTGGTGCATGCAATTGTGATAACACTAAATTTTAAAATTTAACGCTTTTCATCATCATTCTTTAAACAGGTGCTTGTGTCTGCTGGGGGATGTAACCCCCCTAACGGTTACGGTATTTCAATTTTAAATGTACTACATTTTTTTGACAAAAAATAAAAAAAATGATACTTGTCTAAAATTACATAAGAACTTCAAAAATGACCAAAAAAGTAGGGGTTGCCATTTAAGATTTTAGGAGTAGGTACCCTGGGAGTAAAGGGTTTAAGTTTAATACAACAACAAATACCCCTACGGTTGTCTCCCTTCAGATCTTAATTGACGGGTCACACCAACTTTTTAGAGTGTAATCGGCAGACGAGATATTGCAGCTATGATTCAAAAAATAAATTCTTAACATTATTTTTATCAGGAACATTGTTCGAAATATTTCAATCGTATTCGTTACTTTATATTTTAATCACTATCGTCAACCCTGTGTGAAGTAACTAGCTGTAGAATGCTTTCAGCATTATTACTATCATTTTCTACGAAATCGGTTGGCATACAAAATAAAATCTTCCACGTTTTGCACCTGCGTTTTCATATGCTTAGGGTTCAAATTTGCTGCTCAAGCCATCGATATAATAAGCTTTCTCTAAATTGGATGTGCAGCCTGCGGAAGGAAAAAGATAAATTATATGAAAAATAACACGAGAATAGCACAAGCGAACCTTTCTACTACAAAAACTTAAACAGATAAATCTTGTTGACAAATTGACAATGGACGATTGTGTTCTTTTCGGGAAATGCTTCTATAGGTATTTATTAAATCGTATTCTATAAAAATACAATTTATTGTGATACACACACGTTAATATAGTCTCAAAGAAACTTTTATTTTTGCAGAAAATTTTAAACTATTTTTAATTTACATTCTTAATTAAAACAATGCCATCCAAAGCCGTTGCTCAATCTGTACAATTTTCATCGAACAAGCTGTACATACATACTTCATTTTCTTGAAAACATTTAAAGTTGGTTCTGGAGTATTCTTCTCGTTGTAGATTTTATAGGGTGGTCAAAGTAGCGCTACAGTCAGGCCACGTCCTCTTTTCTATGAATTTTTTGCTTTTTAAAAAGGAATAATAAGGAAAAAAATTAAAATGATTAATATTAAAAAAAATGGAAACAAACACACCTGGTTATATAATATAAAGTTCAGGTTAGTTGAAGTTTCAATCGTTAACACCATTCATACATCACAACCACGGATATAGGTCTGTCAAATGAAAAGTATTTGAAGTATACTGGCCGCCATAAGAGGTGCATGCAATTGTGATAACACTAAATTTTCGGAATTTGTAAGTGGTTGGTAATATTGATTTTATGGTAACTCTATCAATTCTTTTCGCAAAGTTACGAAACGTCAATTGTAATGACCTTCCTGAGGTCATATTTCCTCGCAACGCGAATAATCTTCAAATATTCAAAAACAATGTGGATTGGTTCCGTAGCACGCCCTGCAGGGAGCCATAAAAGATTTTTTCTGCAGTGCTATTCCTGATCATAAAAATAAATATATTTAATACTTGAAAATATTTGACTTTCAATTTTTAAGTACTTACTAACATTAAAATTACCTATTTCTATAGTTATTTTTAAAGCCTTTGCAGTTTTAGAGGATATATTTTATATTATTAACAATAAACCCGCTTTCGCAACAGAATGTTAATCCATGCTTATGGAATAGTATCACAAATAAAAATTTTATTATAAGACTATTTTCGAATTCATTTTATAAGGAGATAAAATAAAATATAAAATAAATATATAAATTAACTTATTTATTTGCAAACCGCAAAAAAGAAATATTATATAACTAAGAACGGAATACACCTAAGACAGAAAATTATAGTTCATGCCTTAATCTCAGGCAAGATCTCAGGTTATTTAATATGAACATTTATAGTGACGAAAGTATTATTTCTGGCACTATAGTTATACTATATTAATTAATTAATTATTTTTATAATATAATCTTCACCATTAAAGTACCTAAATGGTTTTATAAGAGTAATTGAAATGAAAATTTTTCAAGGGGCGGGGATATGGAAGAAGCGAAAAAAAATTGAAATGATTAATTATTCTTCTTAAGAAGAGAATAGCAAGGTAACACTTGTAAATAGCGAGGATGATCTAAAAAACTAATGACAAGAAAACTTTGTCTGGTCTATATTCTATATAAATACAGGGTCGTTGGTATGTATGGAAACGGTCGATTATTTCTTAAAGTAAAACAGCTAACAAAAAATATTCAAGACAAAAGTTTTATGGTTTTATAAAGTCTATTAGAATTTAAAAAAGATAAGTATACAGGATGAGTCAGAAAGCTGTACAAAAACAAAGTTACTTTTTTTTTTAATGGAACACCTCATATCTTACAACATTTTTGAATTCAACATAAAATTATAATTATTTAGTAATAAAAGCATTATAAGCATAAACTTAATAGTGTCCGAGATATCGACTTTTGAAAAATGAGATTTTTGAACTTTGACAATTCCTAGCTTTCTAACGGTACGCCATAGAGCAAAACGGCTTACATGTCCCTATCTTATTTTTTTATTATCTTCCCAAAAGTACCAACTTCCGGTTAAACCGGAAGTGCTATATTTCCGGCTTTTGAGTTACATCCGGTTTAACCGGAAGTTGACACTTTTAGAAAGATAATTAAAAACTGAGATAGGGACACGTAAGCCGTTTTACTCTAAGACGTACCGTTAGAAAGCTAGAAGCTGTCAAAACTCGAAAATGTCATTTTTCAAAAGTCGATATCTCGGAAACTATTAAGTTTAGACTTATAATGCACCTTTTAAACAGTAATTGTAATTTTATGTAAAATCCAGTAATATTCTAAGATATAGGGTGTTCCATTAAAAAAAAAGTAACTTTACTTCTCTACGGCTTTCTGACTCGTCCCTATACTTAACTTTTTTAAATTCTAATAGACTTTAAAAAACCCTCAAATTTTTATCTTCAATATTTTTTGCTAGCTGTTGTACTTTAAGAAATAATCGACCGTTTCCATACATGCCAACCACCCTGTATAATATAGAGCATGAGGTAGAAACTAGATAAAATACAATGGTTTGTAGACAATCATGACAGTGATATAATATTATTAAGTGAAACATGGTTATGCGAAGGCAAAACTTTTTTGTTCAAATTGAACGGATACCAGTCTGTACATTCGTGTCCAGAGAAAAGAGGGGGAGGTGTATCACTGTATACAGGTATACAGGGTGCGCCAAACTCGATGGCCTATTAGAAGAATCTAGACAACGAAAAAAGTTAGGAATTTGAAATTTGGGTTATGTCCATAAGAGGCTATAATCTTCAATTTAAAAATAATTTTAGCACTGCGGCGTTGCCAGACCTACTCTTACCAGATACCAACTTGGTTTTTTTAAATGGAGTGCCCTGTATGTTATATAATTTTTAGATTCCCCTGAACATCCTGAAACTTTTTTTGTATAACCTATGATATATATCTATCTTGAGTCGTTTAGGAAATAAAAATTATTTTTTAAGAAATTTAGCAACAAATATCCCTTAACAAAAAAATGGGATTTTTCGCAACCGACATAGATGGAGTCTGAGTTTCTGGCTGATATTTTTATATGGGTTGCTGTATCATAATATGTTATGCGAATTGAATTATTGCATACAGGGTAGGGTGTCTACAAAATCTTATGCATTTGGAAGAACATAAAAATGTCAGTTTTGCTGGAATTTTAGTATTTTAGAGTGGTAACCAAAATATCAACTAATTCTCTATTTAAAAGTATTATATGATGTCATATCTATTTTCAGCCGTTTTGGACTTAAAAGCTAAAACTAAAATAATGCAAGTAATGTAAATATAATTTATTTTCTTATTACTACGAGTAGGCCATGACTTCAACCAGTCAAAAAACATTTGCGAAAATCACGCTGTCTATTTGGCAAGTAAATACTGTACTTGCGTAATCTAGGTACATATTATCTGGATATGGCGAATTCTTATACAAACGAACAAATTTTAAATCTGTTCTACATTCATGGCGAGTGCCACAAAATTATATCTAGAACATGCAGAAAGTTTAACGAGCATTTTCCAAACTTAGTTCCTATGAACGAAAAAGAGAGGATAGAAGGTAATTTTAAGAACAATGATCAAATACAGCAGCCAAGAGCCCAAATTAAATCTGTAGCAGGTAACGAGGACAATGAAATAAATGTCCTGGCATATTTTTCTGCATTTCCTCAATTTATTCTGCTAGAAAAGACACATCAAATGCATAATTATAAATTTGTAACACTTCACGCTATCAAGCCTAATGATCATCCAAAACGAGTTGAATTCTGTGAAATGGGCTTAATTCGTACACAAGAAGATCCAAATTATTTAAGAAAAATTATTTGGACCGATGAAAGCAAATTTACCAGAGATGGCATATTTAATACGAGAAATTAACATATTACGAACCACAGTATCTGATTTCCTCGACGAATTAAATCTTGGAATGCTGCGAGATTGTTGGTATCAGTTAGATGGTGCACCAGCTCACTGTTCTAATGAAGTGATGAATGAACTTACCCAGATGTTTGAAGACCGCTGGATTCGTCGAATGGGTCCGTGGAATTGCCTCCCGAGGTCGCCAGACCTTACCCCACTTGATTTTTATCTTTGGGGTAGGATAAAACAACTTAGAAAAAACAAAATTGGTAAATACATAATATGTTTGGGCCTACCCTGCGCCGTGCTCCGCAATCTTACTTTTTTGTTAACGTCAGAGTAGGGTGCATATTATACACAAGTGGTACAGTCTGAGGGAAACTCTTACAAGGATAGACCGAAGAACCGTTACAATCCCGAATTTGAAACAGATATTTTTGTATTTTAAATAATGATATTCGTTTAGTAAATAGCCCGGAAAATATTAATTTTGACACCGAAACAATGTTTTTATTAGCAACAACAAATATTTTAACACACGAAAACAAACCAAATATTTTTTACTAAAATGTGACATGTGACAGATTCGGTATAAAGACGAGGACGAAGATGAAGGCCCCCAACCGGACCAGACACTGGAGCAAGGACTGCCCATTCCAGTTCGGCTCCAGAATAGTTTCCCACCAGAACTTGCCAGTACACCACTCGAAGACATCGATCCCTTTTATAGCAACCAAATGGTAAGAATTTGCAATAAAAATGTCCTCATTATTGTCTCTTTAAGAATGAAGAGTCCCACCATACACTTACATACATTTAGTGATACGTGTATGTCGATACAAAGTACAAAGCCCTGTTGTTAGTTTTGCGACGTCCTGTATATTATGTATGGACTATTTTTTCAACTATAAAACAACTTGTTTACCCATACACCAATTCACAAAGAAGAGCTTCAAAATCGAGTACGGGAGGCATTCCTGTCTTTGGAGGCATGTGGGATACAAGCGGCAACAACAGACCATGTTCTGACGGAAATCCACCAATGTTTGAGAGTTAACAATTTAGTTATTGATATTTTTTTGTTATTTTTATTTTTATGTTTTATTTTTAAATGTTAAGGATCTGTTAACTGCGTCATTTTCCCAAATGTTTTTTGACTTGTTGAAGTCATGGCCTACTCGTAGTAATAAGAAAATAAATTATATTTATACTACTTGCATTATTTTAGTTTTTAGCTTTTAAGTCCAAAACGGCTGAAAATAGATATGACATCATAAAATACTTTTAAATAGAGAATTAGTTGATATTTTGGATACCACTTTAAAATACAGGGTGTTCCATTTAAAATTTCAACATAACTGACATTTTTATGTTCTTCCAAATTCATAAGATTTTGTAGACACCCTGTATGCAATAATTTAATTCGCATGACATATTATGATACAGCAGCCCATATAAAAATATCAACCAGAAACTCAGACCTCCATCAATGTCGGTTGCGAAAGATCCTATTTTTTTGTTTAGGGATGTTTGTTGCTAAATTTCTTAAAAAATAATTTTTATTTCCTAAACGACTCAAGATAGATATATCATAGGTTATACAAAAAAGTTTCGGAATGTTCAGGAAAATCTAAAAATAATATAACATACAGGGCACTTTATTTAAAAAAACCAAGTTAGGATCTGGTAAGAGTAGATCTGGCAACGTCGCAGTGCTAAAAATATTTTTAAATTGGAGATCATGGCCTCCTATGGACATAATCCAAATTTCAAATTCCTAACTTTTTTCGTTGTCTAGATACTTCTAATAGGCCATCGACTTTTGGCGCGCCCTGTATAAGAAATAACTTTTTAATTTGTGTACGAGTTGGGCATAAGGATATTAAAATAGGTGGAGTATATAGACCGCCATAATATCCGTAAGTGCAAATGACAGAATACCTGGAAAATATGATGATGAGATTTCCCAAAAATCATGTTATAATTGGTGATTTTAACCTTAACTTATTAGATCGTAGTAATATTGAAGTCATGAACTATGAAATCCACTTAGCCCTACATAACTTCTATCTCAGGAATACCATAAATGTAAATAACGCTACAAGAATTACTCACAATTTTCAAACATTAATCCATCACGTAATTGTAGATCAAAACTATAAAAATAAATGCACAGTTCAGACAAAGTCAAATCCACTAACAGACCATGAAAAACTTATAATACAAATTGAAGAAAAAGTTAAGGTGCAGGACGAAAAGTTACCCACAGCCTTAGGGCAATAACTCATAAAAAACTTAAACATTTATTCATGCAAATGACCAACAACAAAAATGTTGATTCTTGTCAAGAACTTATAAATATAATTCAAGAATGTAAGCGAGAAGCTGAATATGAAAAAAGATGTCGAAAAAACAACACATGGATTACACCGGAACTCCTGAAACTGATGAAGAAGCGTGACAAACTGTACAAAAAAATGCAAGACAATAATAACAATTGTGATATGGTAAATGAGTATCGTACAGTAAAAAATAAGGGTAACAATAAGATAAAGTCACTAAAAAATAATCACTTCAGAACTAAGTGGCACAAAGCTGGTAGTGACGTGAAAAAACAGTGGAAAATCATTAATGGACTAATAAAAAAAAATAAAAATAATACAACTAATTTTGAAACATTGTGCCTAAACAATAGTCTGATAGAAAATCCTTTAGAGATTGTGAACGCATTAAATATTCACTTTTCAAGTGTAGGTAGGAAAATTGTGGAGGAAATTGATTTAGAGATTCAGAGTCTAGCGCCAAACAATCCTCATAATCATTTTGGTTTTGAGGAGATTCATTCTCAATATAGCTTGTTTATAGGGCTAACCTCCAAGCAGGAGGTAAGAATGATTATAAATGATCTAAAACGTTACTCTTCTCCAGGTCATGATCTAGTGTCAGTGTTTGATATCTGGAGGTTGGTCTTGTTACAATCCTCGCAAATTTAATTACCAATGTTCTTGCTTCTGGTATTTTTTCCGATGAGCTTAAAATAAGCAGAGTAAGTCCAATTTATAAGTCAGGTGAGGAGTGCAAGGATAATTATAGACTTATTAGTGTTTTAAGTACTTTTTCAGAAATTATTGAGAAAATAATGAAAAAACGAATGTTGTGTTTTATAGATAAGTATATCAGTGCCGATAAGTACCGATATGGCTTTATTAAAGGCAGTAACACCTTATGCGCAACAATGGATCTTGTAAGTAGGACACTAACTGAATTAGATAATAAAAAAATTGTTGTGGCTGTATTTGTTGATATCAAAAAAGCGTTCGATGTCGTTGGTATAGATGTTTTGTTGAAGAGATTAATAGATATGGGCTTTAAAGGGCTCAAGTTCTTCAAGGTTCAGTGCTGGGCCCTCTGCTTTACTCATTACATGTGCTGAGCCTCAAATGTGCAGTTTTAGAGGCTCAAATACTAGACATTCGCTGATGATACTAATGAAACGAAGTAAATTCAGAGCGTAGTGTGAATGAGGATCTTAAACGATATACCAATTGGCCATTATGTAATAAACTTAAAATTAACGTAACTGTTAAAACTAATTTCTTGTTCTATATCGATTTCAATTTCAAAATAAAAGGTCTGGAATTCTGACAAGAAATTCTCAATTATATTATCTGTCTAACTGACAAAATCATCAGGTAACAAAAACATATACAGTTCATTTGAAACTAAACTTTCTAAACTTAACATTCTCCCCGCTAGTAATTTTCTAAACTTAACATTCTTCCAACTTAAGTCTACATACTTTCGAAACGGGTCTACGTTTTACTCCGGTACGGGTCTGTACATCTACTACTCTTATTCTTCCGTCTCTTCCAGGAATAGCTGCTGTAATTTTTCCAAGTTTCCAGCGGTTTCTAGGCAGGTTATCTTCTACTACAACTACTATTTCGTTTTCTTTAATCGGATCTGTTTCGTCTGTCCATTTTGTACGTCGAGATAATGTGGGCAAATATTCTTTTACCCAACGCTTCCAAAAGTTATTAGACATTTGTTGACATTTTTGAAATTTCTTTCGATAATATCCATTATCAGGACAGTGGAAACAGTTGGCTTCGCTAGGAGAAGCTCCCAAAATAAAATGGTTTGGAGTAAGAGCTTCTGGGTCATTTGGGTCACTGGAGACGTAGGTAAGTGGTCTGCTATTTACAATGTATTCAACTTCAGAGAAAAGTGTCAGAAGAAGTTCGTCGTTTAATTTCTGGTTAGTAAAAATGAATGAAAAGGTAGTCTTAACTGATCTTATAAGCCGTTCCCAAGAGCCACCCATATGCGGTGCGCTAGGAGGTATGAATTTCCAATCGATTTGCCTATTTGACATGTTTTCGGCTACTGCCTTCTTATTCATATCTTCTACAGCTTTCTTTAACTCTTCTGCCGCAGCTCTAAAATTTGTACCATTATCAGAAAAAATAACTTCTGGTGTTCCTCGTCTACCAATCAATCTTCTCAGGGCCATTATAGCAGAATCTGCATTTAATGAATGTGCTACTTCCAAGTGTATTGCTCTTATAGTCAAGCATATAAATAAAACTCCCCATCTTTTCTCTTGTCTTCTTCCTACTGTCACTAGCATAGGTCCAAAATAGTCAACACCAGTATAAGTGAATGGTTTTACATTTGGAATTAATCTTTCTGGTGGCAGTTGACCCATTAAAGGTATTACTGGTTTAGATTTCCTCAACTTACATTTGGAGCAGTTCTGAAAACCTGTTTTTACTGCTTGTCTTCCATCAATAATCCAAAATTTTTGTCTAATTTTATTTAGTACTGTCTCTACTCCTTGATGGCCAAAAATTTCGTGATAATGTTGTATAAGAAGTTTCGTAAACTTATGTTTTGGATGTAGAATATAAGGATTCCTGGCGGTTAGGCTCATAAAATTTGCAAAATTTGTTCGTCCTTCAAGAACTAAAAGATCGTTTTTTAATATAGGTGTAAAATTCTTGAGTCTACTTTGTCGTTTTAATTTTCTATTTTTTCTTATACTTTCAATGTCTTCTAAAAAACTTTCCTTCTGACTCTGTTTAATCCAAAATATTTCTGCATATTGAATTTCTTGTCTCCCAGGCTGTTACTCTGATCAATTTGTCGAAATTTGAAAATGTTTCTATGTTTGGTAAACCATCATTTGATAAAAACGTGACCATGACTGCTTCTTTTTGATCTTCATTGTCTTTAATTTTTAAACTTGATATTTTTGCCTCCGGCCAGTGTGATTTGTCATCAGTATATAAAAAGTTTGGACCGTGCAGCCAAAAATTGATATTATTATTGATATTGCAAACTTCATTTGATCTGGTAGCAAGATCTGCAGGATTTTGATGAGAAGGTACCCATTTCCAATCAGCGACATTAGTATTTTCTTGTATTTCTCCGATTCTATGAGATTCAAACTGGCCTAAGCTCTTGCCATTTCCTCTTAGCCAATGCATCACAGTTGTTGAGTCTGTCCATAGGTAACTTTGGGTAATTTTTATTTCCAATTGTTTCTTTAAGGAAACAAAAATCCTACTTCCCATTACAGCAGCCTGCAATTCTAAACGGGGAATAGAAAGTGGTTTAATTGGTGTAACTTTAGCCTTGGCAAAAATAAGGGATCCGTAAATGTCATTCTTGGTGAATGTAAGCAAGTACGCTGCTACCGCACAAGCTTGTTTACTTGCATCACAAAATATATGCATTTCTATTCTCTCTGTTTCGGTCATTCTAACTGGTGAATAGCATCTAGGAATCTTTAAACTGGAAATTATTGCATTCAAATTATTTAACCATTGTTGCCATGATATATAAAGGTCTTCATCAATTTTTTCATCCCATCCAATGCCTTTTCGCCATATGTCTTGTAATAATATTCGTCCGTGAATTGTGAAGATTGAAATAAGACCAAGTGGGTCAAATATTGACATGACATTGCTTAAAACTTGTCTCTTGGTGGGTCTATACTCGGTATTAAAAAATATGGGTTCAAGTTTTACGCGAAAATTAAAGCTGTCATCTTTTGCATCCCACCATAAACCAAGAACTCTTTGAAGGTCAGCATGACAGTCTAAATTTAAATCTTTACAAAAATCGGCATTTTCTGATAATTTTTTCATTACTTCTTCGCTATTAGAGATCCAGTTTACCAAGTCAAAACCTCCTAGTTTTTGAATTCTTCTAACTTCAGATATTATTTCTAGTGCTTCGTCAGATGTGTCTTTGCAGTCTAAATAGTCGTCAACATAGTGTTTTTCAATAATAGCACTTAAAATTTCGTCATTTGTTGTTTGTTGCCTTGCGTTCAAATTTTTTATGAATTGAGCAGAAGCAGGGGAACACGTTGCTCCGAAAGTCATAACCTGCATTTCATAAACGTCAACTGGTCTTGTGGTATCACCTTCTCTCCATAGAATTCTCTGTGCTTGTTGATCTTCAGGTCTGATTCGAATTTGATGAAACATTTGACGTATATCAGCGCAAAATGCTATTTGTCTTTGTCGAAATTTGATTAAAACTCCAGTTAGTGCCTGCAATAGATCTGGGCCGGGTAATAGGTGGTCATTTAGGCTGTATCCGTGGGATTTTGCGGCTGCATCCATCACTCTTAGCTTTGGTTTGTTGTGTGTGGAAACTCCAAAATGTGGCAGGTACCAACATCGGGGACCTTCTACTTCGGCTTCTTCTTTTGAAAGTTTTTTCATATATCCTTTCTCGACGTAACTTTCAATTTTCTTGCAGTAATCTTCTTTGTATTTTTCGTCTTTTTTCATTTTTTTTCTCTATACAAGCAAGTCTTTGAAAGGCGACTGTTTTACTATCAGGCAGTTTAACTTTCTCGTCCTTCCACAGGAGTCCTATCTCAAAACGATCTCCTACAGTATATTTTTGGAGCCTTGACCCATTGCTAAAAGCGTCTCACGAACATTACTTACATTTTGCTTAATTTCTTCAGGTTTGTCTTTATGTAGAAGTTTGTTATGTCCTTGTTTGCATCCGTTAATATTGCAAATTTTCCTTTGTTGGCATTTGCTTGTTTGGTGTCTACTTTTAAAACAAGAAAAACAAAGTTTTCGGTTAGTAATAAATTTCCAGCGTGAGTCTATATCTTCTTTTTCAAATTTTCGACACTTTTCAATTTTATGCCCATTTTCTTGACAAAATGTACATTTTTCTTCTTTTTCTCGTGTCGTATATGCAAATTCCTTTGGCTTTAACCTATATCTGTTTTTCGGTGGGATAACAAAGCTTGCTGCATTTGAAAGTTCCAGCAACCAATCTGCAAATACTGCTAAGTCTGCATTTCTGTTTTTCATTATAAATTCTCCCCAGCGAAATTTTAGTGATTCAGGCAATTTTTGTACTAAGTCTTTTAAAAGTTGTGGGTTTTGAAGATGACTTATACAATTTAGGGATTTGATTGTCGAAACTAAGCAAGAAATTTGGTTTGAAAATTTAATCATACCTTCATAATCATTTTCTCTTACAGGATGTGTCATTGTTCCTTTATACATAATTGTTTCTATAATTTGATCTGGTCTTCCAAAGCGCATTTCCAAAGTTTTAATCACTGTATCTAAACTATGTGGTGAAATTAACATTCCAATTACTGCACTTCTAGCTTCACCACGTAGGCATTTCTGAAGCTTAATCATTTTCTCTTCGTTTGTATATTTGCATGCTGTAGAAATTCTAGTAAAATGTGAAATAAACAATGGCCAATCAGCAGAATTTCCGTCGAAAATGGGAAAATCTCGTTCTAGATATCGTCTGGAATCTGGTTCTTCATTTTTCTTAATGTTTACAACATTGGCTAAGGTTTCACATAGTATTTCAATGTCTGTTTTGTCTTTTTGTCGTACATTTATTTCTTTTGATTCAAATTGGTTTGGTTCACAATTTTCATTACTAAATTTTTCTGGTAAATCATTAACCCAATTTTGAATTTTATCGGTGTATGTTGTATATGTCGAAACACTATCAAAATTTTTGTCCGACTTTTTACTCTGTGTATAATTTGATTCGCTTACTACTTTAGCTTCACGTAGTTGCTTTTCCATTTCTAAAACGTGTAGTTTTTGTTTTAGAACTTCTTCCATTACACCTTGTTTTTGTTTAAGAACTTCTTCCATTACAATTTGTTTCTTCTGTTCAATTTCTAATGCGATTTTCTTTCTCTCAATGTCAGCTATGCTTTTGGATGACTTAGAAATTCTCGTATATTCTGAACGTAAATCTTTACTCACAGTTTTCTTTCCTTCAGACTCTCCAGCTGGTGTTGTCGAAGGTACAGCTGTCAAAGGTCTGGTCAAATTGTCATTATTATTACTTTTTCTAGCTGCATTACTTCTAGTCTTACTTCTGGATACTCTATAGTCGTCATCTACACTTACTTTTGGTATGTCTGTATTTACCTTACGTTTAGAGGTAATTTCTGGCCAAACAAAATTAGGATCTAGGTGTCTTACACCTGTCTGTCGTCTACCTGAACTTTCCATTAAAGCTGACTTTTTTTTTTCTCTCAGATTGTTTTCTTAGTGGACTGTAGTCTTTTCCAACGGGCTTTTTCTTAGTCTTTCGAAGGACCAATGATAAAACTAATTTCAATGTCTATATCGTTTCAATTTCAAAATAAAAGGTCTGGAATTCTGACAAGAAATTCTCAAATATATTATCTGTCTAACTGACAAAATCATCAGGTAACAAAAACATATACAGTTCATTTGAAACTAAACTTTCTAAACTTAACAGTAAAGGCTGAGACACAATCAAAAACTTAAGGAATAAGAAATAAGATTTATGATATAAGAATTAAGATTTAAGAACGAACATATGTTGTCATATGTAAACAACGCACAATCAAATTTTTGGAATTAAGGAATAAGATTTAAGATTTAAAAAACCGATTTGTTGGTTTTAAGAAATAAGGAATAGGAAATCAACCAATCAGAAGTCAGCATGTTTGTTAGGTTTGACTTTTGACAATTTAATAACCTCAAAATTGTATTTTCAGTTTTTCACTTTGGTTTTTAATAAAAGTAAGAGTTTCATGTAAGTCATGTATGACCAAAACTTTCACGATTACATTCTATCATTAAAGTCTCCTAAGAATTCTCTTTGGACATTAATAGGGCGAACTCACCATCTCCTGTTGCGCCACCTGCTTATTGATCTCCGTTTCTTAAGGTAATAATAAAACGCTGCCGACATTGCAAACATACTACTCAAAAGAGTTAAGGACTTTTTTGGCAAGCCCTCCATATTTTTTAAAAGTATAGGCGAGTTCACGGCGAGTTTGTTAAAGTTTAAAAAATAGTATTTGTAAACAAAAAAGTGGGGTTAGGACATTAGTTTAGAGTTTAAAAATCGCGCCGTTTTTAAGTAACCGGATTGGTTAAATTTAGGTACTAAGATTTTAATTCTGTCTTGTACTCTTATTCCTTAACGCCTAAATCTTAAATCATATTCCTTATTCCTTAAGTTTTTGATTGTGTCTCAGCCTTAACAAAAACAAAATTTATGACATTTAGGCAAAAAAATGAAATAGTGCAATACCCAATAATTAAATGTATAATAACTGTATTGAAAGAGTCACAAGTATAAAATATTTGGGTCTGGTTTTGGATGATAGTCTTAACTGGAAAAATCATCTTGATTATGTAAGCAGCAGAATGGTTTCAATGGTCGTATAAATGTCGAAACTATTTAAATTATAAAAGCAAAATGGATATTTACAATGCCTATTTTTTGTCTCACTTTACGTACCTACTCCCGATGTGGGGAAATTGCGATAGAATTGAGTTCAACAAGATGCATGCGCTACAAAATAAAGTCTTAAAAATTCTATTCGGTTATAACCGGTTGAGTCCGGTTGACACACACCGAGAGTTTGTACAGAGAGCTAAAAGTCTTCAACCTGAATAGACTAATGAAATAAGAACAGAGTAAATTTATGTATAAGGTTATAAATAAAGGACAAAGGACAAAGTATTTACCCAGAATGTCCATGAACATTTAACTAGATCACATGGCCGTATTTATCATGGGAATGCTAGAACAAATAAATGTTTACTTGACCCGATATATTAAGCATCCAAAGTATATAATGAATTACCTGATAATATTAAATCTGTAACGACGATTAACAGATTGACTAAGTTATTGAAAGCCCATTAAGGTGTGATTTAGAAGCAACCCTGTATATAGCGAATTTTTTTAATTTTAAGTATATGCTTACACCGTTGTTATGAGAGTGTATATCCTTGATACCAGTGCTTAAAAACACTGCAATAGAGAATAATAATACAATTAAGTCTGTATAATGTACTAGTATTATTAAATAAAATGTTTCTAAAAAAAAAATTTACTATAACACAACTTTCCCTTACCCAGGCATCTTAAATTTCTAGAATGTCGCTTCACCCTCGTGCGCAACTCTTCTGTCAATAGTAGAAGACTCAGAATAGTTGTTATTTATTACCACCCTTTGGAATCTGCTAGACAAATTACTTTTAAAGTAAAATAGTAGGTAATATACTTATTTATTTAAAATCGGAGAGTTGAGCAGGATTAGACACCTTAGAAATTGGTACAATATTCGTTGATTTCCAGCAATTAAGAGAACTGCTAGTCAGAAGGTACTGGTTAATTATATAGGTAATAAAATCAGTTAAGTGTGGAGTAACTTAAAGCAGCTTTTTCAGATCATTGCCATCGGCTCCAACTGCGTTAGTCCTTAAGTTGATTATGAATTTAAAATGATCAATCTGATCAAATAAATTGTAAGCGTAGTTTCGATCAACAAAGTTCCTATCCATCTACCCGTCAATCGTTTGTTATTAGAAAATCATTCACTAATAGACGATTCTGTATAAATAGATGATCGATAAAACTCTAATTATATGCAGACCAACGACAAAGCACATTGATTAAATGACCTTTATTTGTATGCGTTACATTTAAGGACGGTCCTGCTAGTAGCTGTTACATTTTAAATTGTCATTTTCTCAAGAATTGAAACTCTATTCTGTTTGAGAAAGGAAGTAATAAAGGCAAGATTTGTCAAGACAACTGTCTCAAATTTGTTTTAGGTAAACTGCAGCATTTGTGTCGACATTGCTTTATTATTTTGTTTATCTTTTTGATTAGATAAATAATTGAATATGCTTTTATGAATTTCTAGAACGTACTAATTCCCATCTATGATTTTATTTTCAACAGGTATTCTATTATCTCCTCTTAATATGCTTTTGTCACGTTTGTAGTGTAGTTTTTCGACAGCTAGTCGTCTAATACCATGCGAGCAAAAATCATTTTCATCGAAGAGGGCTTAAACTGCAAAACGTAAGGCTTGGCTTAGGTCACAAAACTAAGGGACGATATATCTGGCTAGGTTAAGATTGTGTCAGGTTCATATTATGAAATGATATGCTAAACTGATGAATAGTAAAATAAGCAATCAAATACAAATTTATTGAATGAAGGAATAGGAATAAAAAACTATATTTTAATATGAAATTACATCTTTCTACTTAAGATTTTTTTTTTATTTTTACAAAATTTCTCAAATTACCGATAAACATTTATCTTTTTTATTTATTAAAAACATGATAACCTTTCCGTCTCGTTCAGAAAGTAATAAGTAAATTTAATTAACTAATCAATACACCATTGAAATTAAATGAAACATTTAATCTAGGATGTACTGACAAGAATTGTTTTACAGTAACTTCAAAAAATCAGTTGTATTTATAAAATTTAGTAGAAATGCCAGCAACGTTAAGTACTCAAGATAAAATTGAAATTGTGTTAATTGTGGATGACAATAATTATAAAACAAATCGAGAAGCTGCAGACATTTTTCATATCCGACACCCAGAGAAAAATCTTTACTATACCACAGTAAGGAAATTATTAAACAAATTTTGGAGATGTAAGAAATAAGTTTAGCAACAAACGCCAAAAATGGGTCGCCAGTGATGATATGGAATTTGATATAATGCTCTCAGCAACTGAACATCCTAAAAATTCCTTGCGAACACGGGCAGCTTCGATACCGAATTTTATAAGCAAAGATACGGTTTCAAAAATTTTAAAAAAGAACAAGTTGCACCCATACAAGCCCCAATTTAATCATACGTTAAGACCAGGAGATCATGATAGACGCTTTGAATTCTGTTGTGATATCCAAGGAATGTTAGAAGATAATCCATTTATGGGAAGACACATTATTTTTTCGGATGAAGCAACATTTACATCAAATGGAACAATCTCTACCCATAATTGCTGTTGGTGGAGTGATACTAATCCAAATTTTACCATCAAATCTCGGGACCAGTATGCAATCAAAACAAACGTGTGGTGTGGAATTTATGGAAATACAATAATTGTACCTTTTTTTTTCATGAATCTTTGAATGCAGACCGTTATTTACATTTTTTAGAGAATGAATTAGACAATTTTCTTGACAACGTTCCCCTCCTTCAACGTCAACAGATATGGTTCCAACAGGATGGTGCCCCTTGCCACAGTAGGTTAGATGTAAGGCAATACCTTGAAAATCGTTTTAATGGAAGAGTTATACATCGGTTTTCGGAAATTTTTTGGCCACCTCGGTCTCCAGATTTGACCCCACTCGATTTTTTCCTGTGGGGTTACCTAAAAGAAAAGGTGTATCTTCAAAGGCCATTTACAGATGTTGCCCATTTGGAAAGAGTCATTGCAGGATCGGTTCAGAGTATTACTCCGGCTATGATTAGAAAAGTATTGAAAAAATTTTGCGATAGAACAATTACCTGTATTGACAGAGAAGGCGGATATGTTGAGGCGTTTGTGAATTGAGAAAGTTAATAATGTTTGTTAAAATTATTACAACAAAATGAATTATTATGGTATTATTCATTTTAATGCATCGTTAAAATGTTACAAGACAGGCATTAAGTAATTGAAAAGTTATCAAGTGTTCAAAAAAGAATAAGAGATTACTGTTTATTATTAATTATTGATAGAACTTCGGAAAATTTTTTAATAATGTTTAATTTGTAGTTTGTAAACTTAGTCATCAATTAATTATAAGTTTGGAAAGAGTAAAAAATAAGATGAGGTAGATGGATCTGATTACATTGTACTTGAACGAATTTTTATTTTAATGGTGTATTAATTAAATTTTTAGAAATTAATTTTGTTTTGTTAGAATTTACTTATTATTTTGTGAACGACACGGAAAAGTTATCATGTTTTTAATAAATAAAAAAGATAAATGTTCTGTATCGATAATTTGAGAAATTTTGTAAAAATAAAAAAAAAAAACCTTAAGTAGAAAGATGTAATTTCATGTTAAAATATAGTTTCTAATTCCGAACAACTTTTCGTAATTACAGTTTTCGATATCGTCAAGAGTAAAGGTACTTTACTTTTTTCTTTATTACATTTCTTATTAAAATTCTGACCCACCAAATTTAAATCATGTTCCCTCTTGGAGTTGACTCATGAAACGTTGATTTTATTGAATTTTCATTATAGACATCTATACATCATATCATAACTATAAATGATTCCATTTAGAATTTTGTCCTCTATTACAATTTTTACATCTAATATCCTTCATTGCTAAAAGCAGCATCATGTTAGTGATTATCTTTTGTCGAGTCCATTGGCTGCATAAGCTACACGTTATGACCATGTATTGTTAAACCACTTCGTTCCCTCTTTTAGTTTGTTTTAGTTTGTTCATTTAGGTACATCCTAAAAAACATAATTCTTAATTACTTGGTTGCTGAAGATGACTTTGACTAAAGTCGAAAGTAGTACAACCTAATGTGAAATTAAATTATGTACACTCTTTAACCCTTATTTCACCCTAAAAGGACAAATATATTTTATTTTGGTGGTATAGACAGACCTTTTTTTCTTTCATAATCTCGCCACAGAGAATGGACTACTTCTTGAATCTCAAAACTTAGTTCATTGTCAAGTAATTACTCCACCAATGGATTCAAAATATTACCCTGTATCGCCGTGCTGTAAATGTGTCATGGAGGAAAATAGACAGACACCAATTTTTGAAGGGTTCAATGTGGACTTTACAAAAATGGGGATTTTCACTACTCCACATACGTATATTCTAAGAATTCACATAACCGCTGAGGCGGAACTAGGCTTCATTAAAAAAAAAAAAATTGTCAGGTCTAATAAATCATTTATTTCCAATACATTTTGGGTAAACCACTGACAGTAATTCCTGCGTCTTTCAAAATCTGAAGCTCGTATTTCTTATAAAATACTTGCAATTTATAAGGAAACGAATTTAACTGTTGTTAGTTCTTAATCCTTAAAATTGACAGATAAAACCGGTTATGGCATATGTTATATTTTGATAAAAATTAATACTAAAATTGTTGATTTATTGACTGGTTAGCAGCAATGTTAAAGTTACAAGCGTTAAAGTTTGAAGAAACAAATAGCCTTTAGCCGGAAAACAAAAATATTTACTCTATAATAATTGTAATTATATTTACAACGAAATTAGCTGTTACAGACCACCAAACACTTTGAACTACTAGAGATTCTTGTTACGCCTTAACGCTATATTGACATACGCTATACGTTTACAATGCACAAGATCTGTACATAACGTGGGCACAAAACTTTATCAAAACACTGTATACAAAACAATATGCAAACGCAAAATATTAATGACTAAGATCCTAAAGAAAAAAATGATATCAGTGTATGACTTAATAATTTGAAGTGAGGTTCGTCACCCTGATTGCATCACAGCACTTAGGTGTTCACAGAAAAGACTTATCTTGATAATAGCATACACGCCACAGGAAATAATATAGCAAGGGTTGATTTCACGCTTTCCTGTCACCTACTGTGTACTCCCAAGGTTCCGTACTACTCAAGGAAAATGTTACTAATGAAACTTCATGTGCTACCCATAGTTCATAAAGACTTAATCTTCAGTAAAACACACATGATCTCTTAACAGCTAACGTGGATACTGCTACACTGCTAGTCTCCAAAAAATCAAATAATACATGGCGACTGGCACGTCTCGCGTTCAGGCAACTCGAATAAAAGAAAACTAGTACTCCAGTTTGAACTCGGACTTTTAGCCCTCATAAAAAAAAACCCTAAAATCGATTTTTAGATGTACAACATGAAATAGAAATCTTTCATAATACCCATTGAGAGTAATTACATGCTAAAGTTTATGCCTACCACGAGGGCTCCATTCTACAAAATGGCGTCTAGGACCGGTTATTGAAGTTGATTAAAAAACGTTTTAAATCGGCATTCCACCCAAAATAGATACACTACAATGTCACATCCTTTTTAGTGGATTTGTGAAAGTTTTATCGGCACCACATGGCCTTCCCTGCCCAAGAAAACTAAAACTCGGGAGATACTTCCACAAACGTGCTTTCACTTCAAGCGTCCATTGTCGAAAGGGCCGGATATTGCTCCGTCTCCAACATAGTTACCAAAAATGGTCGACAAATAAGTCATTCGATCCATGAAAACTATAACCCGTTTAACACCCTAAGAAAAGTAAGGCAACCTACGTAAACCAACGCAACCACAAAAATACGCCTCAACTAACCAGACGTGGCCGTGAAAATCCACAAAGCTGTCAATCTTATCCAATGACACCTGACCTGTCTTAAATTATCGATTTTCTTAAACAGCTGATTCACAACAGTTAAAACATTTGACCTACACCTTATATACTAGGTTAAAAAGTTATTTCTATTGATAACTTGAAAAGTTGGCTAATTACTAATCAACTTAAACAAGGATGTGCAGTAAGACGTGTCTACAAATAGTATGAGACAAAAGAACAGAAATCAATCCACTTGGCTATGTCTTACAAGATAAAAAAAACATTTATGGAATATAAACATTATCAACAAAGGTTTCAAACTGATTTAAGTAAAACTATTGGCTACTAGCAGGTAATTATATTAGTAATTAATGTTTAAGGTGAGGGTCTACATAGGTACTTTAACAATTTAAAACCGAGAACTTAACATAGATAATCAAACTATGAAAATGCAATTGTCGAACCGTAACAATGTATTTGCCGATATTAACTGATGTTTTTCGGTTATTTGGTTCAAAAGTTTGGTAGTTCTGCAGCTCTCCAGCCCTTATACAAGAGCCGCCACTGCTAGGAATTATCAAATTTTATAAACGTTGGCGCCACGTTCATCACAATAATATTTTTAATTCTTACGAATAAGGAATACAAAAATAAAAAATTAAATATTAAGAACTTTGCTAAACTCGGGCTGAGAGATCGGTTTTCCATATCATGACCACTCGGTATAATTATTATAAATAAATAACGACTCTTCTTTCCAACGAATTTGTCGCCGATAAAATGTGCTGAATAGACTGCTGGTACGGTAAAAACCTCCGAGGACACTTAAAGTTGCTAAGCCTCGAAAAGCAATACTCCGGTGGAAATATCATTTCTCAAATACCCAAAGACGTGTCAATTGAATTTATAAAGTTGAGGAATGCTATAAACGTATTAAGAGTTAAGTTTATTTTTCGTCTTTTGGAGGCGAAACGAAATGATGTGTGGAGAGTAAAATGTTATCGATTTAAATTACACAAAATTGTCAACTTATAATTTCACATTAAAAATATAGATATTAGGGAATTGGTATCTCCATTTGAATCGCTAACTGCAGAAAGGGGATATGTCACATTTTTTAAAATGTTCAGTAAGTTAAAAAAAAACCTGCTAACTTATTTAATGTATTTTTTTTACTCCAAAGTTTGTGAAGAATAATTTTTTCAGTCTTAAGTTTGTTCGTGTATGCGTACGTGTGTTAAATTCGCTCCGACATTTTTGCCAATTGCCACCGAACTACTTCTTCTGCCAGATTGTGTTTAGTATGAATTTGTTCGCTAAAAGTTGCTCGATTTAACAACTCGAATATATGTTCTGTGTTTTGAGCACCTGGGGTGGTATTCCGTTCAAGCGATACCGTCGCTTCAAAACGACTTTGTCGCTAAATGCATTCCGTTCCCAGTTTGCGATCGCTTAAAAGCTACATGTCGCTTCAAATCGATCGCCTTGTTTCTGATGGTAAAGAGGTGTCGCCCACACGTGTAAAACAAAGATAGGCAATGCCGAAAACTATTTCTCAAGTTGTAGTGGTTAATGAGGTTATGTTTAATGTTTATACTTATTTGTCTTGTGGTTTATAGTATTATTATTTATTATCTGAGTTTATTATTAATCAATATTGATGCTACCCATACAAATATTTAATTATGTCGTATTGGCGCAGGAAGAGAGAAGGGAGACGCTACGGCAATTGAATTTGGAAAAACGTATTCAAAGAAGAGATAGTGATCCTTTTGCGTTGCCGGAAAATCAATTTTGTAGTTTTTTTCGACTAACCAGAGAGATGGTTCACCATATTCTGCTACCGAGGCTTGTACCCCACTTAACAAAGAACTGCCCATTTGCGATAGATCCTATTGCGCAAATTTTAGTTACTTTCACATTTTATGCATCGGGGGAATATCAAAGATGTCTAGGAAACAACTTTAGAATGCCATTAGCACAGCCTACAGTCTCCAAAATTGTTTCACATGTAACTTCCCTGATAATTCAATATATATGTCCAGAATGGATTGTCTTTCCATCAACAAGAGAGGACTTAAACCGAGTAAAGGAAAGATTTATGGACAAAACAGGATTTCCTGAAGTAATTGGTGCAATAGACTGCACACATATTCGAATTTTGGCACCACCCGATCAAGAACATAATTATTTAAACCGCAAGGGATATCACTCCAAAAATGTGCAACTGGTAAGTATTTGAGTGATATCTATAAACGTTGTTATAATTTTCATATTTTCCTTGTTTTTGAGTACTAATACGAACAATAATAATATACAGTTTTTGTAGTACCTATTTTGTATTTTTTAGGTATGCAACTATGATTGTTTGATATTAAATGTTAATGCTCAATGGGGAGGTGCAACCCATGATGCTTTTATATTTAGGAACAGTGCCCTTTGTACTGAAATGGAAAGAAGATATAATGCAGGTACGCTTTTAAGAACATGTAAAGAAAGTTGTGTTATTTTTACCTTGCCTTGCACTACTTAATTAAGCATTTGACAGCCAAGACTTTCTGATCTATAGAATCCTGTGCAAGTGCAAAAGTAAAATTAATGTAAAGTAAGCTTATCTCATATAAATAATGATAGATAATGTAGGTATGATGTACAGAGAAAGTAATTAAATATTATTTTTTAAGGTGAACGAAACAGCTGGCTATTAGGGGACTCGGGATACCCACAAAAACCTTACTTAATGACCCCCATCCTTAATGCCTTGCCGGGAACACCAGAGATTAATTACACAAATCATCATGTAAGAACTAGAGTATGTATAGAGCGGTGTAATGGGATACTCAAGGCAAGATTTCGATGTTTGGGTGGTGACAGAAAATTAAGGTATAGTCCAGAAAATGTTGGAAATATAATGAATGCATGTGCAGCTCTGCACAATATTTGCATACAAGGTCGCCTTCATTTGGATGTTGATGTCCCAATACAACCTGACCAAGATGTAATAGTATTTCAAGAGGTTCAAGGAAATGATGCTGGTATGGTGGCAAGAAGAGCATTAGTTGCAAGATATTTTGCATAATAATGTCAGGTTTCAATCATTTACTTTTAATTGCTATAATAAGGTTTACAGATATTGACAATAATAATCTATTACTGCATGTACATACATAAAAGTGTTTTAAAGTGAAAATATTGGTTGCCATTTTTACTTTGTTATTGAATTAAATTTCTCAATAGGACCTGTTTATTGTTATTATTTGTATAAATCCTACCTACCTGACTTTTAATTTTGTGAAATTTATTTATCATCCTTTGTTGAAACAATATAAATATCATACCTACCTATTGAATTGAAAAGGTTACGTAGATTATTTGTTGGAAAGAAAATGTTCTTTTTAGACAATTTATTTCACTTTTATTATATATAAACTAAATTCATATACAATTTTTATACCTAAAACAAATGAAAAATACATTCTGGCAGGGGCAAAAAACACTTGATTCCATCGTAAATCAGATTTTGGGTTTCACATCAAGATGAATAACAATAACTCATACAAAAAAAAATATTGCAAATAATAATGAGAACTTCACTATTTTTACAACCTGTAAAAATCATATTAAATTCTTTTCATCTTGTACTAAACAACAAATAACAAAATAACATCAAAAGACTTATTAAAAGGCTATGTGTAAATACATAAAATAACATTACACACTAAGAAATACAGGAACTATGAAAATCACATTATTTTTACTTAAGATTAACTAATAAAAAAAATAAGAACATTGCAACTACAAACCATTGGAAGCAAAACTCAAGTCATATTGTATGTTTTTAGAACAAATAACATTTAAATTATAAAGTATGTAAGTACTATGTACAAATAAATAGACCTTACACACTAAGAATTTAGGAACCTAAAAATTAATTCAAAGTACATAGTTAGCTATATACCTAATCACTTTTTCTGTTTGAAAACATGTTTACACACGCATCTGTGAGTTTGCTAATATTATCACCAATTTTTTCTAAATTGTTATTTATGTTGCTTAAATTGTCATTTATATTTCTTAACACACCTAAAGATTCATCGTTCATTTCTTTAATATTTGAACTTATACCATCAAAGTTCCTCCTCCTTTCAGTGGATTTTGATACTTCTTTTTTCTTACCTGTAGGTGTTGCCATACCTTGCCATGAGTAACTGTGTTCTTGAAAATGCTTAGTTATATCTCAGTACTACCAGAAGCGCGATTTGAAGACTCTACTTCCAGCTCATCAGAAAGTTTTGCTCTTTTTGTGGGACAACTCACTGATGCAGTAAATGGTGGATGCACCGGCGGTTGTACCAACAAGCTACAAGCTGGGGTCGCAGATGTAGATGCTTCTAAAGCAACAGGTATTAGTCCCAACTCCTGTATTTTGTCACCCTCAAAGGATTTGTTTCCCATGAGGGCTAAAAGCCTTTTTTCATGTTGGGAAAGTATAACTTCCAAGGCTGGTCCTCCACCTGTTTTGGAAATACTCTTAGTAATGCCTGTTGCCCTGGCCTTAGTTTTTGACTTCCAATCACTTAATCGCTAAAAATATAAAAACATTGAAATACTGCTGGATCGTTTTCATTGACTAAGAGTGAACTGGATTTTTGTAGACCAATTAAGAAAATTAATGTTTGTAATGCTATGGTGACATACATAATATGTTATGCAAATCACCTACGGATTAAACAGAATTAAGGAAAATTAATTGGCCTGCATAAATCATTACTTTTACTGCTACTAGGTACACATATTCCTATTATGTTTACTATGTATCCTATCAAAATTCGAATAAATAGTAATTCAGCTCGATATACTTACCCTTTTATAGTCATTACTGTTTGCAGTACCATAGCCTAAAGAGTTCAGTATATTGGTTAAATTACCCCATATTTTTTTCGAATCGTCATTGCCAGATACACTGACCCACTTATTTGTAATAATTTGTGGGTAATTTTCTGCACAATTTAGAATTGCTTCGTGGTGCTCGGCACGTAAACGCATTTCGAATAGTTTTACTTTAAAATAAAATTAGACGTAATTTTTCTGTATTTTAGCAAGGTTAACAGTTGACGTTGACACAAAAGTATTCTAGTTACAAAATCAAAATACTCTAAATTTTGACTGAAACTATTGAATTTGCCGAATATTACCGAGGGCTTTCGCGATGGCTGAACGGAATAATCTTCACGACAAAAGTCGCTAGCGACATCGCTTCGAAGCTATCGCAAATTCATATGAACGGAATACCACCCCTGAACTGGAAACAGCGAAAACAATATTATAAATTAATGATTTCAGTTGTCGATTTAAGTAAAAAGAAAAAAAAACTATTGAGATAAGAGATTCCCTTTGTTAAGTCTTTTTTTGTGTCTTGTGGAATTTTGACCTAAATACTTCTATCTGTATGATTGTTTTGGCATACTGATGTTTATTTGGAAAAGTACAGGACCGTAATTAAACTAAATTTAGAACTTGATTTGTCGCGATTAAAGTGTTGTAAAAAAAGGAGTCTAACAATTGGTTTTGCCTAGTCTGTAAAAATTTTTTCCATCGGAGTTGTTGGAAAAGAACCAACAACTATGTTACTGTTAACAACAATCTAATATTCTGTCTGCGCCAGACAATGTAGTGAAACGATCGCTGACAATGATCCTGATAACACTGTTGATAGTCTCCGCAACAATAGTTAATCTAAAGACCGAAGTAGATGAGAAAACCAAACATATAAAACGATTGAAGAGAGAGTCTGTTACTTTCGTGAATAAAGCATCAGATAGTGAGGTTCAACTTCTTGCTGATATTGAGAAACAAAATCAAATAATCAAACAACAGAAGCAAAAAATTAAAGAGCTGACTGTAATGAATCAAATCCTGTAAAGGACCTAGAAACTACAGCAAAGCAGACCAATTCAATTTTGTTATCTGATTCTAACAGTCTAACTAAATCAAATGGTTGTGACATTAGTACACAAACCAAATCAAGTAGAATGATTGAAACTGATTTTCAAACCGATCAATATGATGAATTAATTCTGTTAAAACAGGATCATTATAGTGAAAGCCAAAAGTCAAATTATTAGTTCTCTTAACATTCAAACAAAGAAAATTAGAGTCGCACCAAGTTTTAATTTTTTGGAGATCTTGATTTATGACACACTTCAAGAGTTCACCACTGCTTGAATGCCACAGTAGATTGATGTCATCCGTAAAAAGTGTAAACTGGCCACTTACTGCTATACTTGTAAGGTCGTTTATATACAATAAAAATAAGATAGGGCCCAACACAGAACCCTGGGGCACCGGGGCACCCCAAACTCAAAACTAGACAGACCAGAGCATCTTCCATCAATGGACACGACCTGCGATCGCCCACAAAGATATGATAAGATACATCCATGCGCTGTGTCGCGGATACCCTAGTGCTGAAGTTTTCGCAGCAGCACTCGGTGATTCACACAGTCGAGTGCCTTGGAAATATCACATAATACTGCCGCGACAGCATCGCCATTATTTAAATTGAGAAAAATATTCTGTATAAGTTGAAAATAGCATCACCAGTGTTTTTGGATGACTGAAAACCAAACTGAGGTGAAGTTATAAGATTATTAGTTGTTAAAAAATTAATTAGTCTGGATTTTAATATTTTTTCAATTACTTTCGGAAGGGTGCAAAGGAGTGAAATAGGTCGATAGATCGAAGGATCCTCAGGACTTTCCCCCTTAAACACAGGAACGACAATCGCATTTTTTTAACAAGAAGGAAATTCGCCCCGTAGAAAAGATACATAAATGGCATCGACAAGAGCATGAAGTGAGACTTCCGGTAAGCACTCCAATATTCGGACCGAAATACCATTAGATCCTGAAGAGCATTTGTTTTTTATTTACTTGAAGATACCCTGCAACTCCTCAATATCCGTAATAGTCAGACAGTAATCCTGTGGGAACCACATATCATTAAGATAATCGTGACGATTCATCTGACAGGGTTTAATTTTTCCCTCAGCTTTTCTTTTTAGGTAACTCCCTTTCTCTATTCGTTTTTGCTTTTTGTATTCTCTTGATTGTTTTTATCTTTTGCCTTCTAGCTCCTTCTCTTTCTCGCTATCCTGCAAAACATGTTTTTTTCGTGTCAATGATTTTTTCGTAACTGGTAAAACGTAAGAATATTGACTATTATTACCGTGTCATAACAACATCAGCATGTCACTAAAAGGACACGGTAATGTCATGAATTACTGTCACGGTTATGAGCAAAACATTAAAAAAAAAATTAAACTATTACATGGTAATTAAGTTATGTATTTTTTTTACCTTAGTTTATTATAACACTAAAATATTAAATATATTGTTTTTCTTCCGAAAACATACAATACCACAAACTTTAACATGGGGTAATGTCTTCAACGTGGCTACACTCTGTGATCTGGACGACAAACCTACTCAATCCGCGGCTAGGCAAAAACTGATCTCAGATTAGGAATTTCAGAAATCAACAAAAGATAGTCGACCGATTGCAAAAGCAAACCTTTACTATCTGCTTATTTAAATAAAATTTTATAGTCACAGTACAGCTTTTCTTTTTAGGTAACTCTCTTTCTCTTTTCGTTTTTGCTTTTTATGTTCTAATGATTGTTTTTATCTTTTGCCTTCTAGCTCCTTCTCTTTCTCGCTATCCTACAAAACATCTTTTTTTCGTGTCAATGATTGTTTCGTAGCTGGTAAAACGTAATAATATTGACTATTATTACCGTGTCATAACAACATTAGCATGTCACTGAAAGGACACGGTAATGTCATGAATTACTGTAACGGTTATGAGCAAAACATCAAAAAAAAAAAAAAAAAAACTATTACATGGTAATTAAGTTATGTATTTTTTTTACCTTAGTTTATTATAACACTACAATATTAAATATATTGTTGTTCTTCCGAAAACATACAACACCACAAACTTTAACATGGGGTAATGTCGTCAACGTGGCTACACTCTGTGATCTGGACGACAAACCTACTCAATCCGCGGCTAGGCAAAAACTGATATCTGATTAGGAATTTCAGAAATCAACAAAAGATAGTCGACCGATTGTAAAAGCAAACCTTTACTATCTGCTTATTTAAATAAAATTTTATAGTCACAGTACTTCAACACTTTTCAAGGAATTAGGGTATAACCTCGACATGGTAATGTTATTTTTCTGTTAGTTAATCTTTTATTTTGTTTTCTACTGTTTTGACTTTATTCTTAAATCACTATTTGTACTTATGTGTAAAGTAAACTACTTTATTCTAAAAACTAATACAATACTGAATACTTGAATATACTAACGGAGAATCACAGAAAGTAACTTTCCCTTTTTTGATAATGACCCATTTGCAAAAAGTTTTAGAAAAGTGTACATATTGGTTAAGTGCTCTTGCCCCATCGTAAGGGGCAAGTGCGGTTTCGCGACTACAAAATTTTTAAAATTTATAAAAATTTCAAGTTCCCTTGTTTTAACTTCATATTAAGTGGTTAGCTGAGAAAATCCCACAAAAAATTATGAAAAAAATTTTAAATAAGATGGCACAAAAATAGCTTTTTATTAACTCCTAAAGCTTTACTTATGTATTTTGGGGATGCACTTGCCCCGCCTTACCTTAAAACTATTTATTTCATTTTCAGATTTAATTTATTTTCGAAATTATAGTGCTACTGCGGTTCGTAAAAATTAGTATAAATTCCTTGATTTTCTTTAAAATTTACAATTTAATTAAACTTGAGCAATAAACTTATACTTATTCTGTAATCGTTTTATAGGTCAGTTATTCGTGGTAATAAAGTTTTATGTCCTACCCTTAACAGTGAATATATAGTTATAACATAAGCATGGTCAATTTAGGAATTTGATGGAGGAGTAAAATTATTTTAAATGCTCTCCAAGGATTGTCGTTTGTCGCAACTAATTTTAAAAAACACTAATTTGACTTTATTAATTTTGGGAAATCTGAATTTAAATCTAATCCATACAAGAGCCCTATATAGTTCCCAACGGGTGTTGATAAAATAATAGAATCGCTATATGCAGAAACGTCACATGTCCAAAAAAGCAAATTTCGGGAAAATGAAAAAAACATTATATTATTTATTACAAAGGGTTTGTCATTGGTTTAATAGCTACAAAACATAGTTTAAGGCAGTTGTAATAATATGTAATATTATGTTTGGTTTTAAAATATAAGTTTTAGTTTCTACGATTTTTTTAAAAAAAGGACATGTGAGCTTTCTGCATAGCACAGGGAAAAATTAATATATTTATTAAATTTAAAGGTTATTGTTTATTACAAACGACTTAAAACATTTTTTAAATTAATTATTAGTAATAGTTGGCCAAAGAAGTATTGAATTATAAAATTCTTGATATTCTTCCTCAACGAAAGCAGCACATTTTCTTATATCTTGAAGCTTTTTTGCTTTCATAGGAACTTTTCCCAATGGATATGCAAGATTAGATGGTAATACAACTGCACTTTTACCAGACTGTTGTAGTTTGAATGTGTGTTCTAAAGCTCCATCAATAAATTGGGAAGCTTTGACACACCCCTTTTTTTGAATATCATAAGTAAATTGCGAAAAGGTACTTATATTGAAATGAACTTTTTGGTTACGTGGAGTATTTTTGGAAGACGTTTCTTCTGATATGGAGTTTTTTTTATATAGCTTTGGCCACCAATCTTTTAAATTTATTATCTCCTCTGTTTTGACTTCTTTGACTGTGAATTTTTTTGAGTTGCTGCTTGTTACAATCAACTCGGTTATTTCATGAACAGTGGAAAATCTGTCACATCTCCTAAGTTTTCGCTTTACTACTGCAAAGTCCCTATCGCAAGGAAGAAAAGAATGGCCTCTCACAGGAAAATAATGTATTATTTTCAAAAATCGTCCACTATCGGTTAAAGAAAGGAGCATCCGAATTAGGGTGTGATTTTTATTTTGCCCCCAGCAGTTGTCACTATATAAGTGGATTTCAGTTATATTGTCTGAATTTTCCTTTATATAGTCCAAAAGAAATGATCCAATCTCATTGGCAGTTTTTTTAGCTTGACCTTCGTGATAAAGATACATTCTTGCTGTATTATCTTTGATGTTATGTATACAAAACACCGAAACTGTCAATTGTTGATAATAAAAAACTTCACCTACTGGTGTTTTTGGGAGCTGTATATTCTGCATAAAATCAATGGATAGCGCTAAAATATTATCAGCAGTACGTGGTTCATTCGATTCATTTCTCAGTTTAGTATAAAATTTTTTAGTTCGACGTTTGTGAACCATCAGTTCCGCCACTGCTGTTCGTTTAGCAACTTCGTTTAAATGCGGGTTTTTAATTTTGTTGTTTAAAGTCTCACACGTTGAACAAACATCCACTTGCGGACGTCCAAATCTTAATGAAAAGTTTTCTCGAAAATACCTTGTATAATAGGGATAACTGACTTTTATTGCAGGGTATTTTTGTTGAAATAAGTCATACATAATTTTTAGATTTAGCTGACTGTCCAAATATTTAACTTCTCGATTGGCATAATGGCTCAACTTAACTGGAAACGACTCAATGTGTTGTCGAATAGAAAGTTGAACATGGTTCCCAAACTTATTACCACTTTGATTTTGACCACGCAAATCTCTTGGAGATTTTCCTAGTATAGCCAGATCTTTGAGTCTTCTAACTCGACTTAAAGTTGTATTATAAACTGAGGTAAACGCATTCAAACAAACTTGAATTTTTGCTGACCCTTTCAATGCATAGTATTTAAAGCTATTGGATTTTGATTTATTTCCTACTTGAACCCTTGCGCGACGCCTCTGCACATTGAAAGGTTCTATTTGTCCTTGTAGAAATACGTCCTGTTGGTCCTTAGTATCCATAGAATAAAATCGCTTTAAATTTTCTTGCAACTCCTCATTGGAGAATTTATCAAAGCATTTTCCCTTACAACTAGAACAAAAAGCTTATTTTATTCACAAAATACCAAAAACTATATGAAATTGTCTATAAAGGAGACCCAATACCTTACTAGAAATATTATCTCTCTTAGTTTTTGTAACACTTAACTTTTACACCCTATTTTTAAAACAATATTTCGTTGAGGCTATAATTTTGTAGGCAATATTCCAAAAACCATAAAATTACCTGCAACGAAAGCCCAATCCTTTGCCAGGAATATCACATCCCTTATAGTTTCTGTAAGGTTCTCCTTTTACACGAGATTTTTTAATAATGTTTCGTTGGTATCCCTTAGGATCTGCCTTTCTCTTGCCCTGGGAATTATTTTCATTTTCAATTTGCTCCATCTTACACTATTTAACACTTTACTAAATCAAAAACAATAAACTAGTTCAGAACAAATACAACAAGTGTGAACGTTTACCTGTCTCAAATAACAACACTCTCCCACCACATTGTCATACATCACCCCATTAATTCCCGATTGGTCGAATGACGGCAAATCGCACGCAGGTTATGTTAAGATTCTGTTTTACAGCAGAAACCGCACATGTCCGGGACTTGTGCCGTTTCTGCTGAGTATGCACTAAACTACTCATCATTCTAAGCGTAGTTATGATATGGACATGTGCTATTTATGTATAGTACGATGTAATAACCTTCATAGACTCATATTCTTGAATAATCTGGTTTTGGCTAAAAATGGACATGTGAGGTTTCTGCATATAGCGATTCAATAGTATATGTCGTAATGGTTAGCGAATTTAATAACTTAGAACGATAAACGAAATTTAAACTTTTTTCATAGAAATTTCTCAATTTATTAGTACTTATAATAAAACTTATATCGAACAAAATATTATTACTCACATGGCTCTAAAACTTTACACTTTTATGGCGCTCTGCGAGCAGTATGTGTGCATAGGAAACACGATTCACGTTGGTCTTGAATCTTTGGAGATTATACTTGTTTGGGAACATGGCGTCAGTAAGGTCGTTCCAGAGTAATGACGTTCTCCAGATGAAAGAATCTTTAAACAGTGTCGTTCGAGGAACACTAAGCTGAACCACGTACAGGTGACTGCAGTGGCTCGTCGTGAATTTCTACCATGCACCGCTCTGGGTGGAATCAAGCGGGCAACCTTACTTGAGCACTTGCCATGAAAATATTTGTAAAATAGACTCAAGTCGCCAACCTGCCTTCGATGGTCAAGGCTTTCCAGGTTGCTTGCCAGATTATGATCACCAATTATGCGAATGGCACTTCTTCGAATAGAATCTAGCAGTCTCAGGGCAAGTCTAGGAGTAGAGCCCCAAATATGTGAACAGTACTCCAGCGGTGGTCGAATTTGGGCTTCATAGAGCATCAAGAGTTATTAATTGGGGTGTATAGAATTTCTTAGTTCGGAAGAGTATTCCTAGCTTCTGCGAGGCTGCCGTAGCAATTGCTGCAACGTGGCTATGCCAAGACATATGACTATCCAAATTGACGCCCATATGTCTATCCAACCTGACGCCATATATGTGAATTGATGAAATTAAGGAAATCGGGTGTCCCGCAATGACTACATCCCGTTCTTTAACATGATTTTTTTTTAGGAAAAACTGCCTCCTGGGTTTTTAAGCATTAAATTCTACTTGGTTACTGTCGCCCCATGACAGAATATCTTCCAGGTCTTTGTTGAGATGTAAGACCTCTTCCTGCCTATAGAATTGTGCATTGACAGTCGATGTCAGAGCATCCAAAGTAAAAGATTTAACAAGTTTGATTGAATTGAAGTCTTCCAGATACTTTAATAATTTTTCGTTAGTACCCTTATCCATAACTTTTGATGTAAATGTAAGCAATGCGCCTGGACGATAGTTGTTTGGCAAGATCTTTTTGGGTATGGGCTATAATCGTAAGCAATTCCTTCAAATTGAAAATAATAAAATAAATAAAACAGCTATAACTTGTGGAGTAACAAAAGGCTCTTTATTAGGACCGATCCTCTTTTTAATTTTCATAAATTCAATAGGAATTTTAAATTTAGAAGGGGATATTAAAGTATTTGCAAATGATATGTAAGATGATTACCTGGTTCGAAATTAGCACACGGGTTTTGGATAACGAAAATGACGTATATTCTTTACAGTATTAGTACAATAGTAGCAAAATGTTAAAATTATCAAATCATCATCTCTTAACTCATATTCTATTAAATCTAGTTCATCAAAATATATATATGTTTGGGTAACCTTAAACTATGGTACGGTTTGTTATATGTTATATGTTTATGTTTATCAATTACAAGCAAAGCTGGCACCTTACGTTCATGGTTGTAACCTTGTCAATCTAAACCAATGTTTAATAATATAAACTAATTTAATAAAATAGGTAAAATACTGTAAAATACTAACTGTCTTAATTTTACCTTATACTATACCTTACTTACACTACACCTTATACTACACCTCCGGCCGGCAGAAAAAAAAAATCGAATGCTAATGCTGAATTTTTTTTTTGAAATAATCAACCAATCAAAATATTTCTTAACTCTATTCTTATGAACTAAAACTTGCTTATTCTCTATATCTAACAAAATATTTGGAGACTGTTCACTTATCACTGTAAAGGGTCCATTGTATAAAGCGTCCATTTTTGTTCCCGAATTATTTTTCAAAAGCACTTTATCACCACTCTTATAATTAACTATGCTACTTTTCCTATCATATACAGTCTTTCTTTTACCTTTTGACGTCATCAAGTTACTTTTTGCATCAGCACATGCTTGCTGGAGCCTATACTTTAACTCTAAAGGATAACTATCAAAATTGTACAGAGGGTCAACTTCTCGTAACAAATTCGAAGGTAAATTAGCCGTTTTGCCAAATACTAACTCATACGGGGTATACCGAGTTTCAGTATGAACACTAGTGTTATAGGAAAAACACCAAAAAGGTATCCAACTACTCCAATTAGTTGGGTTTTTCGCTATTTGCATTCGTAAGTATGCTCCTAATGTTTTATGAGAGTTTTCTAATGCGCCTATGGTCTGATGATGGTAGGCCGTTGAATTAAGTTTTTTAATTTGAAGCAATTTACACGTTTGCGTAAGGGTTGCAGCTAAGAATTCAGTGCCTTGGTCTGACACTATCTCATCTGGGATTCCAAACCTCAAAATAAAATTTTCAACGAACGCTTGGGCTACTGTTACAGCTTCCTTATTTTTTAAAGGATAACATTCCACGAATTTACTGAGATCACACTGTAACGTTAAAACATATTTATTGTTATCAACATCTGATTCTAAAGGACCAACTAAATCTAAACAAATTCTCTGGAATGCTGAATCAGCTGTAGGCGTAATAGTCATTGGCTCTATACTTAGTTTTGAATGTTTATACCTCTGACAATCATCGCATTTTTTAACAAAGTCCTCAACGTCTTGTCTTAAACCTATCCATGAATAATATTTTTTAACATTATTATACATCCTATTTATTCCTGCATGACCTCCTGTCGGCAGTAAATGAAAATCATTAAGCACTATTTGCTTTGTCTCACGATCGTATACTTTTTGCACGTCTTTAATAATACATATTTTTATACCGGTTTCATTTATCAACTTTTTATATTTTAATAATTCTCTTAAGAATTGAGCGCTCTTTCCGTCTTTAATTACTATTAATTCGCGGATATTATATTTATCACATATAGCTTTCAGTATCCTCAACGATCCACTTAAGGGTAACGCCGATCGGATGTTCTGAAATTTAAATTCCGCTTCGTCGGAACTCAGGTTTCTCAACGATGCCTTCCTGGTCAACGTCGATCGAAAATCCTGGCCCATATAAATGACGTTTTTATTTTTGAAATAGACGAAATTTTCTATATTACAATCGTAATTTTCATTTTAACATAATTCAATAAACTTCGCGTTTGACACTGGACAGAGTTCACACGATTCTTTAGGCCGTTTCAGTACTTCTGTTACTCCCGGGTGATTAATCCGTTCGTAAGTACCCGAGCTACAACCTACGTCATCTGTTTTGTCTGTCTGTCGCTTCGCGGCTGCTCTAGTCGTAGCAAATAAAGATTCATTATTATTTTTATTACTTAAGCTTTTAAGCTCCTCATTATTTATTTCTATTCTCGAAAGCGCGTCCGCTATGACGTTTTCTTTCCCTTTAACATGTTTAATATCAAAATCGTATTCTTCCAAAACTAATCGAAATTTAGTGAGTCTACTAGAAGGGTTAGTCATACCAAAAAATGAAATAAGAGGTTTACAGTCGGTTTCAAGTGAAAATTTTCGTCCATACAAATAAGGTCTGAAATGCTTAACTGCCCATACTACTGCTAAAAGTTCCTTTTCTACTGTACAATAATTACGTTCTGTTTTATTTAAAGACCTACTGGCATAAGCAACTGGCTTATCATCCATATTTGACAAAACTGCTCCGATTGCACCCCCTGATGCATCGGTTTTTAAAATGAAAATATTATCTTTATCAAAATTAGGATATTGTAAGATTGGAGGGCTTATAAGTGCGGTTTTTAATTTTTCGAAAGATTTTTGACACTCATTTGTCCAACAAAATTTTACTTTTTTCCTGGTTAAATTATTTAATGGAATTGAAATTTTTACAAAATTTGGAATAAATCTTCTATAATAGTTTGCAAATGCAACAAATCGTTTAGTCTCATTTGCATCCTTGGGTACGGGATAACTCTGAAGGACCTTTATTTTCTCCCTATCAGGAAAAACACCTTTCTCCGAAATCACATGCCCAAGATACAAAATTTCTTTTTTCAAAAATTCACACTTGTTTGGATTTAATTTCAAATTTACGTCTCTAAGCCTCTGAAAAATTTTCACTAGATTTTGGTTATGATTCCTTAAACTGTTTCCAAAAACAATTAAATCATCAAGATAAACGAAACAACTGTCATAATTTAACCCTGTCATTGCAATAGTCATTATTCTAGAAAAAGCACTTGGACTAATTTTTAAACCCATCGGAAGTCGTGTCATTTGGTACTGTCCTCTTTCGGTCGTAAATGCTGTATACGGTCGACTAGACTCTTCCAAAGGCACTTGGTAGTATCCTTGGGACAGGTCTAAATGCGAGAAATACATAGCTCCAGATAATGAATCTAAAATTTCAGTAATAGATGGCAATGGGAACTTTTCGTCGTCTCGTAACTTTTTATTGAGCAAACGAAAATCAATTACAACTCTAAAGCGTTTAATGCCTGTTTGGTCGGCTTTTTTAGGTACAACTAACAATGGTGCGGACCATTCACTTTTAGCCATTTCAATGATTCCTTGTTTTTCCATCATTTCGATTTGCTTATGTATTTCTGCCTTTTGTGCGTGAGGAAGTCTGTATGGTTTTACGTATGACGGTGACGCGTCAGGCTTAAGTCGTAATGTCTGTTTGTAGATGTTAGTCGTAGTAAGAGGATCGTTATCTAAATGAAAAATATCCGAATACTTAGCGCACATTTTTTGTATTGAAAAGTTTTCTTCCTTATTTAAATGCTTAGTATTAATTAATTTCAACAATTTGTCAACTCGCCCTACTGAATTATTCTCCGTTTCTAAAAAACAACATGTTTCGTAATCGCTAAAATTTACAAGCTTTGGATAAAAATTTGTCAATGAAATTTCCATGTCACGGGTATTTAAAATTTTTATTGGAATCATATTGCTTTGTGGTCGTACTAAAGTACTGGCTATATATATACCGTCTCCGATTTCTTCTGGTAATACAATACAGTCCTCATTTTTATTCACTTTGCAAAATTTAATTACCTCGCATCTAGCTGGTATTTTAAAATAAGATTTTTCTTTTGAAAACATTGGTACCGAGATATTTTTATTTTTTAGAAAAAATGAAAAATTAAAATTTTCGTAATTTATAGTGGCATTATATTTTTGGAAAAAATCAGAGCCTAAGACTCCGTTTATTTTATTCTCAAAACTGTCTATTAGGTGAAAATTATGATTTAAATTAATTACATTGTTATTGTTATTGTTATTAATATTAAATTTCAAGTTCGCAACGCCATGAGACAGTGTGGAGCCGGTAACTCCATTAATTTTTATTTTAGTTGCTGTGTTTACATATTCGTGTTTATCAACACAGGTTTTAAATATTACACTAATTGAAGCACCTGTATCTATTAATAAATTTAATTTGGTACCTTTGTACTTGACTTGAATAAAATTGAGACCATTTAAATTAAAAATAAAAAATTCATTATTAGACTCGAAAAAACTGATTTTCTAATGTTTCGCTTGATTGATTAGACTCGCTAGTACTTTCGTCCCTAATGCAATATGACCTATTATTATTATTATTACCACGAAAACCTCTTTCGCGATTTGGGAAACCCCTAAAACTCGGTGACCTATTTTGAAACCTGTAATTGTTGTTATTACTGTTATACCTGTTATTCCCTGCGGGACCTGAAAAATTCCGACCACGAGACCTATTATTTGAAAAAGAACTGAAATTTGCTCGATTATTTCGACCTCTGAAGACCCTATTATTCGCGTGCCTATTTTGGATATGAAAAACCCGATGAGAGCCTGTGTCACTTTTTCCAAGCGCCTCATCCTTTGCTGCCCTTATCGCATCACTTAATCGGTCGTAATTACGTGCTTTAACAATAGTGCGCATGTCGCTACTCTGCAACCCATTGGCAAATACGTTTATAGCAAGCTTCTCGTTTACGGAAGTTAACACCCGTACAGCTTCGTCATTCCCGTCGGACTGTGCGATAGTAAGGTCCAGGAGTAGATCTTCAATAGTTCTACCGAACTCCTCGATTGATTTACCCCCTTGCTTAGCACCGTTCAATCTGGCGGACAATGCTCCCGCTGACTTTTTGGTGAGAAAAAGAGCTTTAATATCAGTAATAAGGGCTTCATTCGTTGCGTATGCGCTCTGCAACCTTATTTTTGCATTACCCGATAATCTTGCCTTAAGGACATAATTCGTTAAACTCTTTTTCCCTGCCTCGTCAAGCAATGCGTCATATAACTCGATGCCGTCAATTAACTCTTTTGTCGTTTTCTCAGTGCCGTCCATGCGCGGCAACAGAGACGCGGCCGTTTTCAAATCAAATTTTTCACTCATGTTTCTAGCTTCAACAAAACAATCAGAATCGGGATTTTTTGCTACAGATTCTGTTTCTTTCGTATCGGCGGTTTTTAGCCTATCCTGTAAAACTTCATTAATAGCTTCAAAATATTTATCTAACTGTGTGGCATAATCTTTGACTTGGGCTATTAATACGGTTTTAGTGGGGACGGGGACCCTATTAAATTCATTTTTTAAATTGCTAAACTCACTTACAAGTGTCTCTAGTTTTCCTAAGTTGCTTACGGTGACAGTCCTAGAGCTGCGCCTTTCGATGGAGTCCTTTTTCAGATTCCTATACAGTACCCTTGCCTCTTCTAACAAGTACTGGAACTCCTTGATGCCCATGAACTAATCCCACGTTGCGTACGAGCGGCTTTTGCCTCACCTTCCATTAAGGCCTCACAAATACGTTCTGATTGGCTGTTGCTCGACTTGGGACTGCTACTACGCATATGCAAATGCGGTCGAAATGAAATGGAGTGACTTTTCTTCTTCTTTAGGCTTATCTGCGGGGTTTATAAGAACTTAGATTGCTTCAGGATCCCTAGGTGCTGTCCTCAGGTACATACTCCTTGATAAATCCTTCTTCAGTGTTCTGCGGTACATCTGTTTGAGCTTCAACACCAACAACAGGACGACTGCTCCAGTTAGGATATACAACAGTATGCGAATGTCCAAGGGTGCCTGGATCGCCTCTTGTTCCACAATGAAATTCGAATTAACGACACCAGAGTCTGTTATTTCTGCGTGTTTTGAATTTGTTGTCCCCATCTGCACTTGTTTCACTTCACTTGTTTCACTTGTTTGCTTTCACTTAGGTAGTCACTTTATATTTACCAAGGGCTTAACTTAAGCCCGCTGGCAGGATCGCCATGTAAGATGATTACCTGGTTCGAAATTAGCACACGGGTTTTGGATAACGAAAATGACGTATATTCATTACAGTATTAGTACAATAGTAGCAAAATGTTAAAATTATCAAATCATCATCTCTTAACTTATATTCTATTAAATCTAGTTCATCAAAATATATATATGTTTGGGTAACCTTAAACTATGGTACGGTTTGTTATATGTTATATGTTTATGTTTATCAATTACAAGCAAAGCTGGCACCTTACGTTCATGGTTGTAACCTTGTCAATCTAAACCAATGTTTAATAATATAAACTAATTTAATAAAATAGGTAAAATACTGTAAAATACTAACTGTCTTAATTTTACCTTATACTATACCTTACTTACACTACACCTTATACTACAGATACGACTGTAATATATTTTTCAGATAATATTTTCCGAGTGGAAAATGATACAAAATATGATTTAAAATTGTTCCACGGTTTCAATCATATGAATTAACTCTACATTTTAACAAATCCTCTTACATGCTGATATACGTAAGGGCAATTTAAATAAGGAACTTATTTCAAAATTGATTTTTAACGGCCAAATTATCAAGTATACAAAAACAATTAAATTTTTAGGTTTATGTACAGAGTGTTATTTAATAAGTGTCCGATATTTTACAGGACGACTCCTCAGTTATTTATAAGGTGAAAAGTTTATAAAAGCATGGGTCCGCAAAACCTTCATTTTTGAGAAACATGGTGTTACAATTTTTAACAGGATCAAAAAACATGTACGCCACTGCCGCTTTCTCTTTTGATAGCACTGTTATGTAGGCACTTTATTGGCTAATGGAAAGTACATTTCCATAATTTTGTTTAAAGTTTGTGAAATAGATACTTTATTGTGAAATTATTATTTTAATATTATTTTACCTATTGTTTTAGTTAATCGTGTTGTATATTTGTACTATATTACATCTAATGAACTGTAATAGTTAGTTGGGAATAAATAATTTAATAGTTATTATAATAGTAGTCGCGAAGTACTATTCCATTTAAAACTCACAACTATTTTGAGGTACATGGTTTTCGCTTATATTTATACCCCTATCTAGAGCGAAAACAATAAGAGATAGGAAAAACTTCAAATACAAAAGTTTTAGGATTTTTACTGAATCATCAGAATCTTAGCAAAAAACTTTCAAAAGATTATTACAATGCCGAAAAAAATAAGCAAAACTTATGGTATTGTAGATGGAACACCCTGCAGCTATTTTATTAAAATTATAGATATTTATTTCCTTATTCCAAAAATATATAGTTTGTCTATATTAGCTCAAACCGGTTTTAAGATATTAGCAATCAGAGTTTTAAAAAGTTGTATTTATTTTTGTTTATAAGTCTAGAATGCCTTGAAAATCAAATGATTAAGTCTGCCGACCTTATCTTATTGCAATCATTAAGTCTAGAAAGCCATGGAAAACAAATGTTATTATGACATTTTTGGCATTCCTTACTTGTTTGCTTGTAATACACTAACATTTTTCTTCGTTTTTTAAATGATAAAATGGGATATTCTACAGAAGAAAAATTCGATGTTATCTGTTTATATTATTCAAACAATAGAAATTCATTCTCGTAATGAATACCGCAGGTTATTTCCCAATAGATTTTTATCTTTCAATAGCACTATTAAATATGTATGTATGTAAAAAAAATTGAAGAGACCAAAAGGTTAGAAAGGAAAAAGAGGGCAGCAATGAGGGATGAGGAATCAGACTTAAATTTCTTGCTGTTCTATGAAGGTGATTATTTCCATTATATATACTTATTATTAAATCCTACTATAATTACTTTTGTATTACTCAGTATTCTGTACCAGATGCGGCGGGCCATTTTAACAAATCTTTATCAAAATTTCACGAAATTAAAAAAAAATAGTGTTGTTATCCCTATAAATTTTTACCAGTCCAAAAATTAACAGAAGGTCACAAGAGACAGCGGTTAGAGGTTTGTTTGAATATTTCAAGATGGCGTGAAATTGATGGAAATATTTTAAACGAAATTTTATTCACCGACGAGGCAACTTTCGGCACAGCTGGTATGTTTAATCGAAAAAATAAACATTTTTGGTCAACTTCTAATCCCCACAAAATTCAGCCAGCTAGAATTCAGGGCCATAGGTCTATAAATGTTTGGTGCGGCATTATAGGAAATAAATTCATTGGTTCAATAATTTACAATAGGACTTTAACTAGCCTAAGATATTTGGAATTTCTTAAGGATGAGATTGAAAACATTTTAGAAAAGCTTCCTCTCAACCAACAAGCTACGCTTATCTGGCAGCAGGACGGTGCTCCAGCCCATAATGTTACCCGTGTTACAAGGTATTTAAATTAAAAATATAATTTGTGGATTGGAAGAAACCGGTCAATAATGTGGCCGGCAAACAGACCCGATTTGACAGTGCTGGATATTTTTCTTTGGGTCTATTTAAAAAACGAAGTTTGTTCCAATCGCCAGAGAACATTCAAGTTTTGGAGCAAAGAAATTGAGAAGAAATGTTGGTGCTAAATAGGGACTATCGAGGGTCCATTATGAACTCAATAAATCATAAATTATTGGGAAATATTCAAAAATGTATAATAAATCAAGGAAGTTACGTTGAAAATCAGTAATTTTTTGTTTATATTTAATTATTTTTCTTTTTAACATTGTATTAACTTTCTTTTAAAATTTAAATAACAATCATAAAAGTAAACCTTTTATTATAATTAATTATTGTTACTAAAATATTAATACTTAATGATTAAATAAAAATTTTGATAGCGAACTACAAAATTAATAGATATCACATGGAATTAAACTTGTTGCATTTATTCTTCAACGCCTCCTAAATGTTATTTTAATAGTAAGAGAAGCATCACCAACGTAGGCCATCTGATTTTCAAGGCATTCTAGACCTATAAACGAAAATAAATAGTTTTTAAAATTTTGATTGCTAATATCTTAAAAACGCTTTGAGGTAATATAGACAAACTATATATTTTTGCAACCAGGAAATAAATATCTATAATTTAAATAAAATAGATACATGGTGTTCCATTTAAAAAAGCATAAGTTGCTTATTTTTATCGGCATTGTGATCATCTTTTGAAAATCTTTTGCGAAGATTCTGATGATTCAGTAAAAATCATGAAAATATTTATTTCAAGTTCTTTTTTTGTCTCTAATTGTTTTCGCTCTAGATAGGGGTCCAAATATAAACGAAAACTCTGTACATTTTGAAAGATCTTATTAATTACTTACATTTTGATTAATATCTCGATAACGAAGGATGAGGGAAATTCTTTATTTATTGTAGTTCGCTGGATTGATTTTTTCCAAAAGCGCGGTCGTCAGCTTTGAGACACTCCCTATAAAGTAAAATTACCATAACAAGTAATGGAACTGCCGAAGCGTTATAATCAATTGCTATCGCTCAGTTATAAAATGCACTTTCTCAATTCTAAGCCCATATAACGCAAAAAAATAATCCACACCGCTTCAGGTATACGTCTTTACCGCATTTACTTTATAAATTCAATCGACTCGTTCTTGGAATTTGCAAAATTATATTTTTCCTCGGTGGATTGCTTTCCAAAGCTCAACTATTTTGAGCGTCCCTGGAGCTTTATGCTGTACTGTCTATTCAGCCAATTTTCCCGTCAATTTAGGAATATCGGGATAATTTAAAATGAAAATACACACTAGATTTTAAACTTAATTGATACCCATTTCTATATATGATAATGTATTTATAATATTAAATATAATTAAGAATAACATATTTATTTTAATTACTCGATTTCTGTTAAAAATACTGTAACAGATTCGTCTTTGGGTTCTGCCAGCAGAATGAAACACTTTGTTTGGCGGACGGCTACACACTTTATTTTTAGGATTTAGGATTTTTTTAATTTGAAACTTTCACCTATTTGCAAGCGTTTCCGATTTAATGACAGCTCAAAAATAAAGAACTTCCTAATTATAATTATTCCTACCTAATACCCACCAGTTGAGTTAAGGTGTTTTCATGACACCGACCTAAGAGGTGTCAATTTTAAGTTCTTGTTTAATTTTTTATCGTATTTCTAATTTATTTATACTATGGTTTTCATCTGAATGAGAAACATCTAGTTGAAATTTTAATAATGAGCGGCTACGGAAATATGAAGAGATCGCAAGATCAGGTTTGTCAACTTTTCAATGAATTATATCCAAATAGGCCTCCAATAAATCAGTCAACGGTGTGTCAAGTGGTAAAGAAACTTCGAGAAACAGTCAGTTTTAGGGAAGCCGCTAGATCAGGTCGACCTAAAACAGCAACAGCTTTGGATATCATGCTGTCAATACATGCAAATCCAACACAATCATCCAGGCCAATGGCAATGGATTTTAATGTGTCTCATCAGTCAGTGAGAAATTTGTTTAGGCAAGAGAAGTTAAGTCCCTACAAGATAAAGTTGGTGCACGAGTTTAACGAGGACGATTTTGATAGAAGAGCTAAATTTTGTGAGCTTATTAATGGCATAAACGAACAGGTATGGCTCCAGCAAGATGAAGCACCTGCGCATTATACGGCAGATGTCAGACAATACATAAGCAAACAATTTTCAGGACGTTGGATGGGCAGAAGAGGTGCTATGGACTGGCCAGCGTGATTCCCGGACTTAACCTCGCTCGACTTCCTCTTGTAAGGACACTTAAAGAACAAAGTTTACGTTAACCGTCCAAATGACTTAAAATCTTCAAAAGTCAGAATCAGTGCTGAAATTCGAGCCATTCCAGAGGACTTCCTTTTAAACGTGATAGACGGATTCAGGGGTCGACTGGCGGTCTACTTAGCAGAAAATGGTGGTCATTTTGAACACCTGATCCACTGAAAAGGTTTTACTTGTTTATTGTTCTTATGTTAAGTTCTTCAATTTTCTAGGCTATTTATTTTGTTATTATAAAGTTTGTTATAAATTTAAATAAATAAAAATTTGAAATACAAATAACTCAGTAGAATCCAAATATGCAATCAAATGCAGGGTGTGCCATTTAAAAAAAGTAAGTTGGTCTCTATGACAACCAAACCCGAAATGTCAGAAAAATTTCATGCGGGTAGAAATGTGAGGATTAATTTACTGAACCACAGGTCACTTTTTCGTATACGAGGTAATTCAAAAGTAACAGGCACTATGCGCGACTTTTTTGCCACTCTGTGTAAATGAACCAGCCTTATGCTGTGGCTTATACATAATGTACAGCAGATAAGAATAATCCCTGCTCCATTCAAACACTACCGGGTGTATCGGTAGTTTTGGCAAAATGGTATTCTTCTTGTACAAATATCACTGTAATAAAGTTTTCTTTTCAATATCGTAATACATATTAGACCCTCACATGTAACCCTTTCCTACCATTCAGTAGCCTTCAGTAGCTAAATACGATATTTTGTTTAAACAGTGGATTCCTGCTGAATAGTTGCTCCAAATTACATATACAGCCATTGGTTTGTAATTTAAGCGAATCGGGCATCCTTGGCGTATTTTTTTTTTCTGGCTTGCTCCCTAGATGCAAGTCTACAGGTCGACACAGTATATTTTGATTTTCAGAAAGCATTCGATCGCGTTAGTCATCGAATGTTACTCTATAAGTCAGAGTTGAATGAAGTCTGCTCCCCCGTACTCACTTGGTTTAAGAGTTACCTCCAAGGTCGAACGCAAGTTGTCAAGATGGGTAGCATAACGTCGAAGAAGATCATTGCCCACTCTGGAGTACCGCAAGATTCCCATTTGAGTACAGTCTTGTTTTTATTATTTATAAATTATCTGGGCAGTAACCTTCAACATTGTCGCTTTTTCTTGCAGATGATCTTAAAATTTACCGGGTAATCAAAAACGCCAATAATGGTATTCTTCTGCAGTCGGATATCACGTGCTTAAATCTATGGTGTACTAAAAATCATATGCAACTAAACATTAAGAAGTGCAAAATTATTTCATTTACAAGAAAAAGGTCCCAGTCTTACATAACTACTTAATTAGGAACTGTGACTTAACACGCGTAACAACAGTAAATGATCTTGATGTTTTGTTGAGGCAATGTGGTGAATTTAGGAGTATCGATCACTATACTTCTCCTTGGTCAGAAGTCATCTCGACTATTGCAGCATCGTTTGGTCTCCTATTTATAGGACTCACAATGCCAGAATTGAACGACTTCAAATAAAGTTTGCCAACTTATTACTTTATAAATTAATAATTGATAAAGCGACACTTACACACAATGAGCGTTTAAGTACTTTAGGTCTGGAATCATTGGAAAGGCGCCTAATTAGACACACTCTCTATTTCGGCCACAAGGTTATCACAAACCAAATAGACTGCCCTGACCTACTTGGTATATTGAACTTTAGAGTTTCTTCTAGAACAACAAGATTGCACGAAACATTTTCTCTGGAACACAACCGAACAAATGTCGACAAGAACGAAGTTCTTAATAGGTTTATTCGGCGCGATTTTAATTTCGATTGTAAATCCATTACTTTTAAAAATAGAATTGATAGGCTATTTGAGACTGTTCCTGATGACCTTCTACGGTTTTAAATTGCTTGTAAAGGGCTATAATTCTATTAGGGACAGTATCTTGTTACTATTTATAAGTTTGAATAATTACCAATACGTAAGAGAATGGATTGCTGCTTTTCTCATTTCTTACATCCTTCACTCTATGTAACTTATAATATATTTTGCAAATTGTTGTTGTTGTTATATTTGAGATTTAGGTATGTCTTGGAGAAACGATTGCTCAAATGCGAGAAAAATAATGAAATTAAATGCAACCAATGTTTTCAGAATCAATACTACTTTTTGTCTAGATAAAATAGCTGCTTTTTAAATATTCCATTAGCAATACAATTCCTCAACGGACAGAAAAACAGAGAAACAAAATGCATCTAATGTTTGTAAAACGATAGCACTGTCGTCTAGACAAGAAATTAAGCCCATCGCAGTACAGAAGACGGAAAAAATAACGATTGGTGCAGAGAAAACATGGCGGAATAATAAATAGCCTCTTAGAGAAAAGGCGCGAAATATGTTACCTTGTGATTGATTCGTATGACAGCGGGGCGTGATTTTCTGGCGACAGAACAAGCTGACGGTTCCTCGACGAGTACTGCAAGTTAAACCTTCGAAAGGTAAACATGTACGTCAATTACAAATCGTACAATTAACGTGTGTGATCGTCCATCGGACGTGACAATTGCATTCGCTTAAACAAAAGCACTAAGCAATAAGTATACTAATGTTATAAAAGTTGTCTTGTACTAAAGTTAGTAATTAATCATGTTTTATAGTGTTATCTTGTAAACAAGTGCCGAATTGGATGAATAAACGGCAAATTAAATGTGATCTAACTGTCTAATTCACTTAGCCAAATATAGAAAACCAACCAGTTAAATAACTTAAACCCGAGGAAAATTCAAAGCCTCAATTTTAATGTTGGGAGTTAAAAATACAACTTGATTCCCACAGAGTATGCAATAGTATGCATGTACTGTTTGGGCAGCTTTGCCTGTTATGTATGTGTTTTTGATAAATAAATAAATAAATAAATAAATAAATAAGTTATTCTCCGACAGCTCTAAAATATAGAAATAATTAAGTTTTTTTTCAAGTATTTTCAAGATAAGGATAATTTAAAAAAAAAACAGCCAGGCACACTAAAATATACGTCACTCTTGTAACTATCCAATATTTTCATAACAGAGGTTGCCAGTTTAATAATGGCGTTCGATATTCAATTTTTTTTAAGTCCTGAGAACTACAGAAATTTTCATTGGATACGGCTTGAATATAAATTTAAACAGGTGCCTTTGGGAAGGTTTATTTGAATACTTAGAAGTTTACCAGAGCAAAACTTTCGCAATTGTAATACTTCCTCTTCCAATTAGCGTAAGAGAAAGAAAAGAAGCGGAATTTTTCTTAGTTTTTATATTGTTAGAAAGAAATTCTTACCGTGTGTTAATAAAGTATTTACACAAAATTTAATAATTAAATATGGTGGCAAATTTTGGCCATTAGTGGTCCAAACTCCATGAATTTAACACGTTCTTCCACACTCTAACAATGAAAAAATAAAAACAAAAATAAGAAAAAAGGAAGGTGATAGAAAAAGAGAACATTTAATTGTCGAATAATTATAATAATAAGTTTCTTTTCATTGCTCAAGTGATCAAACCGCGGCTTCTCAGGTATAGTCGTGTCGGTTTCAGAGCAGGGTCGTGATTCGTAATTTCATAGTATTATTTACGATTCTCCAGAAAATGTTGGGCACCGGACAGCCAAAGGGACTATCAAAAAATAGAAGGAGATTGAAGACCAAAGGGGTCAATGAAAGAGCAAATTTTTTAAACAAAGAAAATTAGTTTTAACCAAAATGCTAATAAAGTAATAACCTTTTTGATAAGTCAATTGATCAAAAGGGTATAAATGAATGGAAAATTTCATAATTTTATTAGAGAAAAAAAGAGAATGCAATAAAACAAGAGTACGGATTATATTTTATTAGCGCCTCTTTATTAAACTTACTAGGAAAAGCAGTAAATACTACATTTAAGCATTGCAATTCCAAGTCACGGAGAATAACTTTAGATAATGCCTATACATAAAGGGCAGCTTTCTTTTTACAGATTTACACGCAATAATAAAAAAACAGTTAATAATATGTGAACTTTACATTAAATAAATGTGAGACGGTACTGATTTTAAAAAGAGATTTCCATTTGCACGTTACGGTTCCGTTTAGGATTAAGGTTCAAAAAAATAATAAATATTAAATTGTTCAACAAAATTATCAATTAAATCCACGGTTAATTCCAGTTGGGTAATAAATCCATATTAAACAAATATAAAAAGTTACTCATCTTTTAAGTAAGCTCCCTCGGATCTGAATACTTTGCAGCCTCTTCAGTGACGCTCATAGTTGCTGGCCGGCAACAGGTGCACAATAAAATGGCGGTAAACTGGACAACACTGTCAAAATAAAATGGCCGTGGCTCTCATAAAATCGGCTTCACACCAAGTATGACAATGGCAACCTTTTGTCATGGACAACAGGCTGTCACATTATACATCTGCACGGTAGCTCTTTTTGCGGAGGCACTAGGTCGTGGTCCATATACTTACACCTTCCCTTCATCTTTGGTTGCCTTGGGCGCCACCTGGTTTGACAAAAGTCCAAACCAGGAAAAATATACCGTATATCAGTTATATTGAAAAATCTATGCAATAAATAAAACCAAAGTTTTCCCACACAAATAATAAAGTTTTTTTTTATTAAATACTAAAAGGTTACTCAATAACAAAAGGGGTTGATTGTTTTAAATCTTAAAGGAAAATTCAAATTTTGCATTGACCTGTACTATTCTAATTACAGAATTATTATTAAAAAAGAAAAAACAGCCTTTCCGGGCGCAAGGATTCAAATTAAACATTGGGTATAACCTCAGGAAAGATTCTAGAACCTTGGAAATCTTTTATTAGTGTATGGTTAAAAAGTGTTATCCCTTGCCTAGATAGCTTTACATTATTAGTTTAATTTTTGTTAGCGTCAATAAGAAGGTAATGAAACTAAAATGCTTAAATGTGCTGAACCTTGGCGAGTGATAAAAATTAATTAAATTATAACAACTTATCCAGGTTACTTCATACTGTCCTAAGAGTCCACGATGAATACTGCTATGCAGCTACGTCAATCAATCAGGAGGCCCCCATGTGATCAGGCGGAATCGATCTATCGCAGGACGACTAAAACCCAAGCTGTTAGACTGCTACGTGGCCCTTAAAATTCCATGTGGTTTTGGTTTAAGCTACGTAAATGCCGAACGGCAGCAAAACGGCTAAATCGGCCGAAAACCAACAAAACCACCAACAAAACCCCTAAAAATAATAAAAAAGAAAAATTACCCACTGAATACCTACAAAACGATGATCAAGAAACAAAAGAAAAGAAAATAGCTTACTCAAAAGGGGGTTGAGACCTCGTGGCCTTTTGCCAAAAATAAATGGCCTAATGGCGGCTGGCTGTACCTTCTTGGCTGAAGGATTTTCAGAAAGTCAAATTAAAGGCCACGAGAACTCTGAAGACCCTCCCCTTCTCTTCCACCAAAATCGGCTGACTCAATGTTGCCAACTGAACATAAACCCCAACAAAGGAAAATAAGAAGAAGAAGAGAACAGAGACACACCATAAAGGATCCAAACGATCAGAACGAACAAATGTCTGGGCTTTTACCAGAACCTAAATTACATAAGAAAATAAATCATATAATTCCAACGACTTTGTTTACACATAAAGTTGCCAAAAGTACAAATGGGCGTTCTGCGCTTTCACGGGAACCAGAAACGCAGATACGTTATTCAACTTTACGCGGCGGTGGCTAGCGCCATCAACCCACAGAACAGCAAAAGTAGTGCGTTCGCCCCATATTTTGGCTAACGTTATGCAACCAAAGATGATACAACCTAATGAACAATTTTTAACAGTAAATAAAAGGAATGCACTTTGTGGAAGCATATCTGTATAAATCCAAGGCAGTCTACCTTCCCCACAAAATAAATTGTGGCAATTTTAAAATTGCAAGGAACTCCACGCCAACCGTCCACTGCCAATAATTCACCAGGGTACGCTGCAACTACGTGGATTAGGCGTCCACATAAGGATACAAACGAGATTTGCTTGTCGTAAAAGGGAATTTGTGGAATTTAATGTTTTAATGAAAACAGAGTGGAATTAAATGAAATAAGGTGGAATGAAATAGACTTAGATAGAATGGGATAATATAAAATGAGAGAAAGTATAATAACATAAAATAATTGTAAGGAAGGACAAAATAGAATAAAAGTCAGGGAAAATTTGATAAAGAAAAAGCAGAATAAAAAATATGATGGATAAAAAAGGACAAAAATAAAAACTTCGATGAAAAAGAAAAGAAAAAGTAAAAAGTAAAAAAGATCCAAAGTGAAAAGTAAAAAATGTAAAGGGTTAAAGTAAAAAATTGCAGAGGGTAAAAAAAAATAAAGGGTAAAAGTAAAAATGCCTGTTGGACTGGTTTCTTCCTTGATTTGGCCAGGAAACAAATTCCACAATGGGTGTAACGCTTCACCACTAGGTAATAATCAATCCAAAAATGTTTATTTATTGTTAACTAGTATCAACAGCTAAGCCAATTACAGATACTTCTTAAATCTACCCTGAAAAAAAAGAAAAGGTACAGGGGAACCAACAAGATACACAGTTCTACAAAAATACTAAAATAGACACAAAAAACAGACAACAGAGAAATAAAGTAAAAGGTATCAAGTACATACTTAAGTCAATTATCAGATAAAATTTTCACATATTGAGAAGTTAACATCAATTGCCCAATCCCAACTTAGCCTCAACTATCCTCTTAAATTTACTAAGACTAGTTATATCAATGTCGATGTCCGACGCATACAAATTGAAGTAGTGGCACAACTTATATATTGGTGAGTTTTTATAAAGATTTGTGCGCGGATAAGCAAGATAAAATACACTTGGACAACGAGATCCGATTCTATTAATCGCAAACGGTAGTTTGCTTAGAATGTCAGGACAATCGATACTACCCTTTAGAATTCGAAACATGGTGCACAATAAAATTTTAATTCTTCTTTTGTGAAGAGACAGCCTACCAAATACTCCCAGAAGGTGTTCATTGTCGCAGCCTCTCTGGGGATACACACCAAATTTTCTAAATTACATACACTTCAAGAACCGCCTTTGCACTCTCTCAATGATCGTGACCCAAACATTATACTGAGGAGACCAAATTATACTAGCATATTCTAAAACTGGCAGCACAAGGCTATCAAAAAGATGAAGACTCACTTCAATATTAAACTCTTTTGTGTTTCTAACAATAAACCCGGCTATTCTCTGTGCGCTTTCTATTTTTGACAAAATGTGATTGGAAAAAGACAGAGTTGGTTCAAAGATTACTCCCAAGTCCTTTTGCTGATTTACTCTTGTTAATTTAGTACCATTTATGGTATAATCGTAGGTAATTATGTTTTGATTGAGGGTAAAAGACATGCAAGAACATTTCCCTCCATTCAATTTAAAGTCATTTGAGTTCGAGTTGATTTGAAAGAAACATTTAAAATCATGAGCAAATAGTAGTCCCACCACATTCTCAATATTGCCGATTACATTATTAATACCTGCCAGAAACAAAAGAGGCCCCAGATTGGATCCTTGGGAACCCCTGAGGTGCTCTTGAAAATAGTTGATTTGTAGCCCTTAACCTCAACAAACTGAAATCTGTGACTCAAGTAGGACTGGATTAATTGAATGATATACGAAGAATCATTCATATCCGATAATGACCTGAGAATAACACAGTGTCGAACCCTATCAAACGCCTTTTCCATATCGGTATATATGACACCCACCTGGGCTTTACTATTCATGGCTTCGTGGATGTACTGGCAGAAAGTGGTCATATTGGTAAAGGTTGATTTTTTTGGTAAAAATCCGTGTTGGCATAAAGTCAATTTACCCGATATCTCTTTGAAGAGTCTGCGACACAGTCGGTGCCTTTTATTTGCCAATGTGATTTCTCACGCCAATTAAACCTGGCTTCAAGGGAATACTACGTGCAAAAAGGCTAGCACCGACCGCGAACAACAGTTTTGCTTCCTCTCTCTGACGTCAGAGCACCTGGTATGCGTAGAAATCGCACCCGAGAAGTGGCGCGCGAACCAATACGTCGATAAAATTGATCTGCGGCACCTACTATGGCACGAAACGGCCGGCCCAGTGGACTTTTAATATATATTTGAATTATTAAGGATAAAGAATGCTTAAATTGGCCCATTTCAATAAATTGAAAAAGTTGGAACAATCAATAAGATTGTTACAACACAAGCTACATAGAATTCCTGTAACACATATGACTGCCGGAGCCGGACTAGCTACAAAGTTCACAATGCGTAATGCGATGTAACTAAAGCTTGACTGGCGCGACGGCCGGGAATCCCGGCAGGGCCTTTGTGGACTGTGGAGGCGAATTGACATTATGGCAGACGTCATGTTCGTTCTGTCTTTCTTTCTCTGCTAAGAAATGCTGTTACTTTTTGAGTAAGTGATTTTGAATTTTATAGGCGACTTCTGGGTTGGCAGCCATGGTCGACTGGAGTGTTGATTTTTATAGACCCGGGCGTGGACGCTTTTGTCTACTATTCTAAAATTTGCATTGAACAGAGGTGTGATAAATTATTTAATTTCAAGGCCATTTTTTTTTGCTTATCGCTATGAAAAAGTGTAGGATTGTAACAATGTAAATAACATATTATTTATTCATGATAATGATATTGCGTAGTATCACAATAAAATAATTATGCGATTCATCATAGACTTTTTTCATAGTAACAATCTGAATTCGTTTTTCCTTTGAACAACTCGCAAACTAGAAATAAACTACCATTAAAGAAATTTCTAATTTTAAAACCCCGTTAAATTAATTAAAAACGGCGAGTTCGGATGTTGCAAAATGGCGACAAAATGGGGAATTACGAAATAAAAAAAATATTTTTTTTTTCAGGTTTTTTTATTATTTTGTTTTCTACTAACTACTTAACCAATAATTGTTTTGAAAAGCTTGACAGTCATTCTTGGTTAATTGTATTGGGAGAATAAATAGCGAGCTTAAGACACGAGAATCTTTGCTCTTTTGACACGGATGTGGGTGACAATGGAGTCAAGTCAAATAGGTAAATATTATGTTTACCAAATAAGATAAATCAAGTTTTAGTTGACTGTGGTATATGATCCTTGGAAATATCATGCTTTTAAAGGGTCCGAAAAATAGTTCGCCCTACAAATTTTGATGTTCCCTTTTTTAATTTGAAAATAAAATTTCCCGGAAAAGGATTAACGTATCAATAATTACACTGGGGAACAAATTTCAACTTTTGTTTTGTTTTCTGAACAAAACCTATTTTTTTTTATTAAACTACACCCAACTAACTAAGAAATACCTATTAAAGATTTTAATTAGCTCGCAAAAAAAATCTGAGTTATTTGTTACAATATTTTAATTTATAGGCATAATACAATGAACATTTTAATTTATAGGCATTAACAATGAACATACAAATAATATATTGTTGGTTCAACAACAGCAATTAAATAGCACATTTTTATCAGTGAGTCTAAAGTTTAGACACTCATTTTACGCTTCTTTTGACAGCAGCCTCGGGGGCGTCTCTCGTAATAATCCAACAGTATTGGGCTAACATCTCACAGTTCCATTTTCCCTGAGAACTTCTTTTTATGTCTGAAATATCCTGGTGGAACCTCTCACCGTGCTCGTCACTTACAGAACCACAATTTTCCGGAAGGTAAGCCAGATGAGAATCCAGGAAATGAATTTTCAACGACATATTACACCCTAGGTTGTGATAACATAAAAGAAGTTGGGTAACCAGGTCTTTATAGTTTGCTGCTTTTATGTTTCCCAATAAGTTTGTTGCAACCATTTTAAAGGCATGCTAAGCGTCCTTTTCCTTGCCTTCAAGTATGGAATCGAATTGTGCATATCCGAAAAGTTTCCTAATCTGGGGACCCACAAATATTCCCTCTTTAATTTTAGTGTCACTGATTCTAGGGAACTTTTCTTTTAAATAACTAAAAGCACGGCCTTTCTTGTCCATGGCCTTCACACTGAAGGCAACTTGTTTATATTATGGAGTAACACAGCTTTAAGACTTATTTCTTATTTTTGAGGAATCAATAAAAAGTCTCCAGTCTTTTGGATCATAGTCGAGATTTAAAGCTGCCAATGTCACTACAAAAAAAAAATGCGAAAAAAGAAAGAAAAATAAAGTAAACAAATTTATAACCTAAAATTGTATAAAAGGCATTTATTATTAAATATTTTTTAAAATTTTCAACTCAAAAGAATTGTCTTCTATCAGTAAAAATATGTTTATACAAAAAAAAACTTCTTTTAACATCTACTGATGTAATTAGACAATACTGCAACTTAGGTAGTAAAGTATAATGCCAAGATACAACTTCGTTGGATGGTTTACCTTCATAAATGATTTTTACTGCAGGTAAGTATTTAAATCCTTCATTCTTTTTTACAGTTACGTCCAATTTGTTCTTTACTTTACCGGGAACGTTGTTACATGTAGCGGAAAAAGTTTCAACAAAACTAATAAAGTATCTTAAACTATTCTTAAAATTTCTACTCTCTAACGAGGATGTTATATGTCCAGTATAAAACTGAAATTAACCTTAATGAAAACAAGATCTTTGATTACACTTGCACTTTCTAACAACTCTTTACCTTGCACAACACACTGCGAATCGTAATCTAAATCCAAAATTAGTTCTTTAATGGCTTCGAAATGTTCTGCGTAGATTATTGCGGCCTTAATTCATGTTCCCCACCGGGTTATTGCAGGTTCTGCTGGTAAGCTAACCCCTGGTAATATCTCCTTATACATTTGCACTCTTAGAGGTGCAGAGAAACACTTTTTTTACATTTGAAATTAGATTATTTACTAAAGGATATTAAGTTCTGACGGTTTCTGCGACTCGGTATATTCCATGTAAAAGACAAGTCACATGTACTATATTGGGGTAAAAGATTCTTAAGTTTTGGCCTACTTTTACCATATACGGTGCCGCATCAGATAAAAATACTAGAAACTTCTCATCTGGGACTGGATTTGGTTAGAAAAAGCTCGATAGGGACAGCGAAATAAATCGGATTACGGTCACATTGTTAGTTTTATCTAAGTGCTTAGAAGCTGTTAAATATGGGTTCGTCGCTTTATCTTCTTGAAGTGCTCCAATCATAAGATGTGAGATATATCTGCCACAAGCATCTGTACTTTCATCAGCAATAATGTAAAATTTTTTATCACCCAGTAAAGATCTAATTCCTTTTAAAACGGTTTCGTATACTGAATGGACATTCTTCTTTCTAAGCGTGGATTTATCAGGAATGGCTTGTTGACAATATTTTTGCAAAAATCCTCTAAATTGTGGATTTTGCAATTTTTTTAAGGAGATGTTTGCTGCGCCCAAAGCCTTGCATAAGTCTTTTAGAAAAATTTCCTTTTCAAATTTCGATTTTTCTCCAACAATTTGAAATTCGTTTTTTACACTCAGCTAATGGCTCAGATTTCATTTTTTTATGGTTTTTAATAAAGGAATTAGGGACAATAGATTCATTTCTAGACCGATTCAGGCTCTTAATCAAGAAAAAGATGAAATTGCAATAAATGTGCCAATAATTATAGAAATATATATATAATAATACAAAAGACTTTTCCTCCACTAAACTCTAACTCTGGGAAACTTTTAGCACACGAAGTTGTTTTCGCCACTTTAGACATTTTGAACACAAATTTGAAATCACTAGTTTCACACTGAAAATACTGAAATCTTTCTACAAACTAAAACAGAAGTGCGTATTACAACCTAATATAAATACAGTTTGTTAAGCAGGTAATAATAAGGCACTGTTAAATGACAATAAATAACCCCTAACAATATACCTGCAAACCCCGGAAACCCCGATAAATACCTTGTGTATAACCGAAATGTAAATATTATTTATCTACTTTCATTTAGTAATATGAATTTTACAGTTCTGTAAATCGTTTTGTAAGGGCATCTATTACAGCACTAGTGCTGTAATAGATACCATTACAGCACTAGTGCTGTAATAGATGCCCTTACAAAACGATTTTTAATAGCAGGTGCATTTTTATTTTTAAAAATGCCTTTTGCCAAATATTTTTATTCATAGATGAAAGTAGATAAAATTTTGTACAATATTCTTGTTGTAAATTCATATAACTACACTCGATGTTTGATTAAACTCGGCTGACGCCTCGTTTAACAACTTTAACATCTCGTGTTGTAATATGAATCTTTACAACACTTATATCGTAAATAACTATTACTACATAATTATCTTCAGGTTGAAAAATCCCTGAAGTAAGTGCCGGACTGATCATTAAACCTGTGAGTCTACGAGTTTTCATGACCGGGCGTTTTTAGTTTTTTGATAACGCCGAAAACATAAAAATATGCTCATAAAATAATAGTTTGGGAAAAATATGCATTTTATTATAAAATTGACAAAATATGCAAAATATGCATTTATATGCACTTTGCATATATTCTGACCTTTAGTCATTAGGCTCGAGTGTCTCCTCGCGCTGATAAGAAATATTACTGCGGACAAAGAGACAAAGGCCAAAATTGTGCCTATATCGGTGATGGAAGTCATATATAGGATGTAAATAGCTGACCGTACTAATCGATGATCTGATCTTTGTCTCGGTTAGTGCGAGTACATGAGGTTTGGTAAATTATAGATGTTAATGGACTGCATTTGTGTTCGACTTCAGTCCTCTTATATTACAGAAGTCAATTTGGAAGCTGTTAATCTTAGGTCTTCTATCAACCTCAGTTGTCACACAATTTCCATTTTGAGTGTTGTTCGAAGAAACCACCTGACTGTTGGAAATGGTGGATGTTGCGATTACTTCGCTTGACGAGGCGCCAGGACCAGTCCCCATCTGAAAATCCGATCGGTGGACAAGTTAAACTGCGGAGCAATTTGATCTTGGAACAATCATAATCGCATTTTTCATATATTTCCCAACCTGTGGAGAAAATAAATAAAAGAAAATTTTAATGCATTTAAATTTTAACGTCCTGTATTTAAAAACAGAGTCGTTGCGGAACCAGACTTACAGTTACAGGCACGGTGGATATTTGCCGGTGCGTCGTGGATTAATGATCAAGTTAAAAGTAAATAATAATTTAATAGAGCATCTCCTGGGTTGCGCAATACGTCTCGAATTCAAAGTAACATTTAGACAGAGACCAAAGGTATCTGGAGAGTTGTCCATTGATTTCAAATCATCGTTTTGATCCTTCAACTTTAGTTTGTTTCTAAACGTTTTTATGCCTTGAGATTTAATTTAATCCTATGGGTAAACTGTTCCTGTCACAGCCATTTTTTATCGTACTTTTGTGTTGTCGGCGATAAATAATTATAGATATTTGTTATTATTATTCAGTCCAAATGTCAGCCTCGAAAATTTTGACGTTTATAAACCTAAGACTTTGTTTTGACTTTTTAAATCTCGTAATATATATTAGATTCATATGGTTTTAGTCACGTGCAAGTAATGACGCACTGACATAGATTCGCCGTGCTGACAGTATATGAATTTTACGCCCATAAATTAAATATAGTTTAATTTTGTAAAGTTTGTATGCATAGTAATTAACACCATGTATAGGTTTGGCCGGATTAATTATTAAACAATACTAATTTTCTAATAATAATAATTATTATTATAGGTAGTTGTTGCTTACTGATTAGATCATTTTGTCAGTGAACCAAACGATGTTTAAAAGGGTGGAGTAGTAATAGTAGTTCAGTATTTTGTAAAAGTTTCTGCGTACTTACACAAAACAAATAGCTACGCCTAGCTATTAAATTCTGTGGTACTTGTGAAGTAATTGACTCTGCAGGAAATATAGGGGATTCTCCACAGCAAGTAGGTAAGAACTTTGATGGCACGTACAATGTGTTCGCGTATATTTTGATCAATAGATATCTCCATTATTATTGGTTTTAAAAAAATGGTTAAATTAGCAAAGTTATAGCATTTTCACCGAACCTTCAGAAAATGAAATGAACAAAAACAACTGAGTATCGAAAATGACAGTTTTTCGACATGTGACAGTTTTTTCAAATGGAATACCCCCTATATTTTCATTGTATCAGTTAAAGAATTTTATCCTCTTTTTAAATATATGTGGTTATTGGGGATATTTTTTACCGTTTTGGAACGGAATTAAAACATAACACAACATATATATTATTTTTATAATTGCTCAAAATAGCTACTGTTCATTAAAATGCAGGATTGGTAACCCTCTTTCAGTTTTTCAATTGCATTAGCAATAATGTCTGGCCTACCGAAGTTAAAAAAGTCAATTTCAATATGGATTTGTTCCTGCAAATCGGCAACACTGTTTGCTCTGGAAGCAGATATCTTGTCTTTGATGTAGCCCCAAAGAAATGTGCCTAATGGGCTTAAGTTGGGACTATTGGGAGGCCATGCAATCGTCCCTCCACGACATGGAGCACCATCTTGCTGGCATAAAAAATTCCTTGCGGCGTTTATAGAAAAAGTTTCAAGAATATCCTCTATTTAATGTGCAAGCATTTCACGATATCTAACTCTATTTAAAGATCCATTAATGAAAATTGGACTGATGATTCTGTTTTGCACTATGCCGCACCACACATTTACTGATACCCACCCAGAACGTATTATTTCAACTGTAAGATGCGGATTCTGCGATGCCCAGAAGTGTGCGTTTTTGGGATTTGAAGCTGAAGCCGTATTAAAAGAAGATTTATCGGTCCATATAATGTTCTCAAACAAATTGGCGTTATTGTTGAGGATGTTTGTCATTTGACGGCAAAACTCCAAACGTCTTTGCTTCTGATTTTCTGTTAATTTTTGAACTTTTCTGAATTTAAAGTCGTAGAATTAATGCCGCTCAGAATTTTAAAAAGTACTGTGCAGCATTTGCCAAGATATCTTGCACAGTCCCTTATCGAATTTTGTGGATTTTCTAAAAACAAATTGAACTTCTAAATGATACGAAGCGAATATAAAAACAAATATAAATTACCTTTAAAATATAAAAGAACAGCAAGTTCTTCATCCTCAAGTATCCGACAATAACTTCTATTTCTTTGTAATGTTTTTCGCTCAGAAAGTTGACGAAACACATTACGGAAAGTGTTTTCGCTAGGAACTACTAAATGTGGATGTCGCCTTCTGAATTCGGGTTGCGCTTCTCGCTTGTTATGTCCACATTTGATATATATTTTAAGAATTTCGATCTTTTGCTCTTCAGAGTATCCCATTTAGGCCCTGATTTTAACAACGTTTATTAAGATTTGTCAAGCAGACAGAAGTTGCCAAGAGCAATTTAGTCAAGGTGACAGGTATTACTATGAGTAACATGAACCATTTACAAAACTTTAATGAGGATAATGATAATTCTATTATATTTTCGTATAATTTCAAAACAGTAAAAAGTAATAATGGCAGATGTAGCCTTTAAGCGACATCTAGTGGCAATCAAATGCATAAACCTGGCCCGTCTAACAAAAATCAGTCAGAAGCGGAGAAGCAAACTACTGCAAAAATCCGGCGAGCCGGTATCCTTACAGAGTCGCCGCCAGGAGCGCAGCATTAAAAGCCAAATCTCGGTATACGGGCCGAGTACCAACTATTGAATTCCAAAAGTTAGTTGCTTTCATTCGCCGGATTCATCTTCAGACGCGTTTCGCTATATAACAGCTCGTCAGTGAAGCTATAAAATCCGACGAAGTAAAGCAACTTTAAGAGCCTACTTGACCCTGAAAGATCGATGAATAATGGCAGATGTAGCCTTTAAGCGACATCTAGTGGCAATCAAATGCATCAACCTGGCCCGTCCAACAAAAATCAGTCAGAAGCGGAGAAGCAAACTACTGCAAAAATCCGGCGAGCCTGTATCCTCACATTCCTCACAGAGTCGACGCCAGGAGTAGTACCAAGTAGGCTCTTAAAGTTGCTTTCCTTCATCGGATTCTATAGCTTCACTGATGAGCTGTTATACAGCGAAACGCGTCTGAAGATGAATCCGGCGAAGGAAAGCAACTAACTTTTGGAAGTAAAAAGTAACCCCAACAGCCATATATATTTAAAAAGAGTATAAAAATTTTTAACGGATACAATGAAAAATAGGGGGTGTTCTATTTGGAAAAACTGTCACTTGTCAAAAAACTGTCACTTCCGATACTGAGTTGTTTTTGTTCATTTCATTTTCTAAAGGTTCGGTGAAAATGCTATAACTTTGCTAATTTAACCATTTCTCTAAAACCAATAATAATGGAGATATCTATTGGGCCAAATACACGCGAACACCCTGTACATGTAAAAATATGGATCAGTTCGAACAAAGTATTCTATATCTCTCATGAACAAATTCTAATCATTGATCTTGTTCATTTTTTTAAATAGAGAATATTCTTGGGCCCCTCTTTTCTTTCATGAAAAACTTGGTGCAGGAAAGTAATCCTAATTAATTGAAAAATGGCAAACTCTAATGGGTTTCGGAGAAACTAGAGCTAAATTTTAGCAAAAATATTACTAAATATTTTTAAAATAAAATAATTAACAAAGTGCTATAAATACGGACATTTCTTACCAAGGGTTGCGTTTAGTTTGAGTGGGTTTATGTGCTGGTTTAACATAAGTTAGAAATTATGTTCAGTAAGGGCCTTTCTCGTAAAAAAAGTACCTTGAGTAATTAACCCAGCGTACAAAACTTTTTAAATCGTTAACTACTATTTGTAGTCAAAACTCATACTTCCTAAAATTGTATATTATGGCAAAATCAAAATTCTTTCAGCAATTAATGATGCTTAAAATGGCTCAATGCAGGAGTTACAAGACCCTGAGCCATGTTATTATGGCAGTGTAAACGTAAACAAGTAGGGGTTCAAAATGTCAAACTACTCTATCGCTTAATTACATTTAGGTAATATTGTGATGAGTATCAGTTTACTAATGATAGTATTACGCATTTACCTTTAAGAGTCTTCGCTCAGGAAATTACTGTGACGTGTTAGATAAACCTTTGATAAGGTTTAAAGAGCGTGACGCATTTTAAATTTATTATTTAAATTATGTGTTATGTACAATATTATATGTTAATTTTGAATTAGCCTCTATCGTCATTCGTAAGTATTTGGTTATATTGGATAGTTTGAAAATATAAATATCTGAGATTATGGCATCCGAAACATTTGTTAAAAGTGATAGTTAGTCAGGTCAGCACACTAAAATTGAAAAAATTTTTTTTTGCATTTCTAATAATAGTGTCAAGTAGACTTTAACGCACTAATGGACAAGGTATACTAAAATACTCTATTTGGTTCTAAAAATGCTCATCGAAGAAGTTTTTGCGAAAAGCTTAGTTAATGAACTAACCTGAAGTAACATCATTACTGTAAGTACAATAAATAAGAATATAACTACTGAAGGAAATAATTTTACAGAAGTAATTTCATTGCAAAATGTAGGTAGGGTAAATGCGGGAGAGTTGCCGCACTTTTTGAAAAAAATTCATAATTTTTGTAATTTTTAAGTTAATTTTTTCAAAATAAGTCCCTACACAGGTATTACTTTAAACTTTATTAAAATGCAAAAATAAACGTTAATTCTAAAAAAATATAAACATAACAAAAAAATATGTTTTCTTTTAAAAATCGGCGACTCTCCCACATCTCTGGGAGAGATGCCGCGTATAGAAAGGAGAGATGCCGCACTGTTTAAAAAGTATAATTTTCATTTTTCTTGCGTAGAGCCAGTCTGGAACAGATGTTGCAAACTTCACCATACATGCTGCAAGTAACGTGGAACCAATTTAAACATTTAAGGCACTGCACCCAATCGACTTTTTTAGTCGTGGTTGCATAAATTTCGAAACATTCCACGCAGCGTTCCTTGTTTTCATCTTTTTTTATAATCTTATTTGCTAGGATCTCTTCATCGCTATCGCTCCACTGTTTTTTTTCTAGTTTATTTTCTGTTTTCTTCTTTTTTTCTGCCACCTTGGGCTATTTATCTTTAGGATTAAGGCGAGACTTTTTTGTTTCAATATTTTCGTATGATGTTAACACACTTGGGCTTTGCTTGAACTGTTGTTTAATGGATACAGGTATTTTTGGGACGGGAGACACTTCATGCAGATATTTTGAAGGGGTAACTTTCGGAATATTATCCCTATAAGCTCCACTACTAGGAGAATTTGTTTGAGTAGGATTGACAGAGCTGGTGGAGGGTAGTTCTAAGCTTGGACGTAAATCTGGAGTCATAGATCTGGGTAAAGTACTAACCTCTCCTTCTGGGGAAACTTCTATCGTGGATGAATCTATCATAGAATAAAAGTGGTCTGGAATTGCATTTGGGTCTAAAGGATATATCCCAGTTGCCTTAAAACCGTTAATGGCCGTGGCTACAGATGCTGATCTAAACCAAGCTTACTTTCCTTTTATATTTTCTTGGCATTTTTCTGAATAAAAATGTTAATTTTATTATAATAAAACTCATTGAAAAACAATAACATTGGAAAAATAGTATGCGGCGTCTCTCCTTACTGATAATGCGGCAACTGTCCTTTTTGTTGGAAGAGACGCCGCACCTGCTTATCGAGGTCACTCACTGGCTGTAGCTGTAAACGCTACAAAATATATCATGATACATGTAAACAATAACCTCAAAATACCGGAAAAACTTTCAAACAAAAAATAAAGTGACCGAGTTTCAAATTATCACACTTATTAAAACCGTACTTCAAACTTTGTAATACAAATGTATTCTTACCTTCGTAAATATCGGAATAGGAAGCGATACTTTTAGAAACAAACACTGCCGCTGTACTAATGATTCGCTAAAGGGTGTACTCTCATCACAGGTATGCTTGGTCGTCTAACTTTTTACGTATTAGGGGTAATACGACAAATGCGGCGTCTCTCCTGCCGCGGAAACTCTCCCGCATTTACCCTATATCTGTTTTAAATTTGCCTATTATATTAGAAAACTATATTAATAATTATTCAACAAATCAGGCTTACTTCGATAACGGAATTCCAATGCATTTTCGGAATAAAATGATCCAAATAATAATTATTTCTATAATAATATTAATAATAATAATAATAAATTTCTTTATTTCAAATCATGAACACATAGGACACAAAATGAAATGACGTCAAAGAAAAAGTAATCAATATACAACACAGTCACAAGTAATAGCTAATTAATGAAATCACTCAAATTATAGGGCTTCAGGTCGATCAACACTTTTCTGATTTCAAATTGAAATAATTTTTGTGAGTGTATTTGTTTGATTCCATTTGGCAAAGCATTAAAAAATTTTAAGCATGCATAGTGGGGGAATTTTTCGTTAAGTGTTAATCGATGCACTGGGTATGAAACCTCTTGTGTTCTTGTACCATATTCCTGATTTATTTTTACATTAAAAAGCTCTCTATGTTGAAAGAAGAACATTAAGCATTCATAAATATAAATAGCATAAACAGTCATTATCCCTATATTCGTAAAAACACCTCTACAACTTTCCCTATATTTCATTATTCTCATAATTCTTACCACCCTCTTCTCAACTACAAAAATGCTCCGAATTGACCTGTGGCTTCCCCAAAAAATAATCCCATACCGCATTACTGATACAAAATTTGCCTAATAAAGGATTCTGAGGGCGTTTTCTTCCACATATCTACCAATGACCCGTATTCCGTAACAAATAGAACTTAGTCGTTTTTCCACATGGTTTATACGATAAGACCAATCAAAATGTTCATTAATGTGTATACCTAAAAATTTAGTCTCTTCTGAGAAAATCAATTCCTTGTTATCCATTTCTACAACTGTTGGTAACTCTACTGTTGACTGTTTAGTTCTAAATAATGTAATATTTGTTTTATCCTGATTTAAAATTAGCCTATTTTTTCCAAACCAATCTGTCACCAAGGCAAAAAAATATTTAGCTTCAATAAAAAGATTTTCCGATTCCTTGCTACCAACAATGAGATTAGTATCATCTGCATATTTAACAATGTGCTGATATGATCTTTCAATCACGAAATCCAGGTCATTGACGAACAATATAAACAGAATTGGTCCCAAAATACTTCCCTGTGCTATTCAATATTATTAAAAAGCGGTTCTGATTTACCCGTTTTCCCTCCCTTTGTAACTGATACAATTTGTTTGCGATTATTTAAATATGATATCAGCTATTTCTTGGCACTTCCCCTTATTCCATATAATTCAAATTTTTTAATCAATAATTCCCTGTCCAAACAATCATATGCCTTTGAAAGATCTAGGACGGGATTACTCTGGAAATATTAATCAAGTTCCTAGTACTACTGCGTCAACCGATATGACTTTTAATAATTGTACGATTGTTAATCCATCTGAAGATACTGATCAAAGTACGAATAAAGAAGTTGATCAAGATATTTTACTAAATGAAAGTTCTACAGAAAGTGACTCATTTGACGAGGATGACACTTCTTTATTTAATAAATAAACTTCTTAAAAGCATGCATAAGGATAATGATATCTGGAAAGTTAAGTGGTACAGCTATACGAAATTTTTCACTGGCTCTATGCAATATAAAAATCTCTTGTTGTAGAACATGTTCGTCAAATTCACGATTTAAGAAGAGCAGGTCGAAATAAAGGAAACAAACAAAGCATATTTTCCATAAGTGCGCCTCAGCAGTTACATATGGGCCCAATCGCGGTGAGCGCTGAAAAGAAGAGAAATCTGAGTAATGCTTTATGTTTGTTTAAGAATTTTAATTTTATTTCGATACCCAATATAGGTTCCTACTTATTTGTAATGTTATTAATTATTGTTAATGTAAATTATAGAAAATACAATTTCAAATTTCAATTTGCTTTTCTATTCGCCAAGAACAAAATATTATCATAGGTAAAAAATAGACATATCAGTGCTACTAGCCAGATATGTAAATGATTTTTAATGATTAATATAATTCAGTCCTGAATACTTCAGAAGTAATTAACTTTGACTAAAATAAGTGCAAAGTATATAAATCTGCAGCGGGGAGTTCATCCAAAACAAATGCATACATCCTATTCGGTTGTTTCTATTTGAATGAAAAGTTTCAGTTTTATTCAGTTCTTAAAGTCTTACATGTTTCGAACGTAGAGACGTTTATCATCAGGACACAGAAGAAAGAATTACCTATTTGCTGTTGGTATTAGCACTAGAAAAAATTATTGTTGATAGATAACTTTAATAGAGCTTTCGAAATAAGTTCAAATAGTTTAATATATTATTAATTATTATTAAATCTAAGGGCCTGAAGTATGATGTTAAGATTTATAGAGGTATTATCGATAAGACGCCTTTTCTATCGGTATATTACTGAGGCCAGAGCTTTTTTGGGCTCTGATCTCCGGTTACTCCCCTCAGACTTGCCTGCCTCACCCCCACTGCGATCCTTTCCGCAGGATCTTACCATTAACACCGATACTCCGCTATTCACATGGATCTTTTGTATTCGAATATTAATGAAAATCAGATTTTAATGATCACTCAAATAACCACCTACACTATACTCGAAGAAATCGCAATAAATTTTTTAAGCCAAGTGAACGGCTAGGTTTTCATACGATGCGAGTGAAGTAAAACACCGATTTTGAGCGGTCGGGAGGCATAAAGCATTCGCATTCACATGTCGACTGCTGGCTGGCTTTCTGACTGCTCTCCGCATACCGCTTGCCACTTGCTGCTTGTTGCTTGCTGCTTGTTGTCTCACACTGTTAGGTTCTCATACGATGCGAGTGAAGTGAAACACCGATTTTGAGCATTCGGGTGGCATAAAGCATTTTCATGTCGACTGCTTTCTGGTATTCTGGCCGCTTGCCGCTTGTCGCTTGCTGCTTGCTGATTGCTGCTTGCTGATTGCTGTTTGCTTCTTCTTGTCTAACACGGTTAAGGTAAGCCCACCTTAAAGAAGTTATCAGTGAGTCTAAGGGCCTGAAGTTCGATATTAGGATTTTCGCGAAAGCCGAACTGTTCGTCAGGAAGGACTACCAGTTCGGTGGTGCTTGCTTGTTGTCGTATTAAGATTTTATACTCGATTATTCTTATTCCTGCATCGTATATTTCTTCTATATTTCTATTATGTTGGTCCGTTCTGGGCAACAATCAATAACCGATATAAGAAATTTACTTTGCCGGCCTAGGCGTATAGGTATTATCGATAAGACGCCTCTTCTATCGGAATATTACTGACGCCAGAGGTATCTCGGACTCTGATCTCCGCTCACTTCTATTACTATTCTTACTTAATAGATGTTAAAGGACCTGACCTGATATGAAAACATCAACAAGATCCCTTGTACCAGTGGGTAGTGGGTCCACCGTAAAACCCCAAAAAAACAAGTTTTCTGTGGTAAAACGGTAATGTAACCTAATAATCTGAATTCACACGCGTTGCAGCGGAAGAGTAAGCATACAAATTCAAATCATAGCATAAGCATACAATTTTCGGACATTTTTATCTCCCCTTTACACTATTCATGTTAGCAACACTTATTTAATGGAAGCGTTTAAAGGTACAACCGTTAAATTGCTAACCGTCGAATAATTTTAACTCAAAATACCGTCAGGGCCGTTCCCAAAAAATGAGAATCGTACGAAAGCACCCACGCGCGGCGTAGCTTCGTACATAGAGTAGGGTACATTCGTATATAGTGAAGAGCCTCCTTACACAGTTATTGAAAAGGCTATTTATATGAAATTAAACATTTATTGAGATTAAAATTAAAACAGAATAAACCTTAAACATATTTATAATTAACAATATATTGTATATAATAACTTGTTAAAATTTAAGTCAACATTAAAATGGACCATTAGGGTAACATGTCATATTCACACATAACGGATCTACTATTGCACATTATACAACATAGTAAGATCTTTTAAAAATCTAAAGATATTAGCTGTTCTTCCTGTAGAAGCAGATTTGGGTGGCGGCAATACACAGATCACGTCTGATAAGTAAACTGTTCCTTCGTCTTTGGTATAAGGAAAAACTAATTCCCAGGTACCCGGCTTCTTTCTCAGAATTGAAGCTTTATATTCCATGGGGTTGTAGTTTGTTACCACCTGTCCAATCTAATGTGAAACATGTTACGATTATGTTTAATAATACACACTTTATTAATGGTTAAATACTTTTTAATAAGTAATAAGATTAATAAGTAACCAAAACTGGACAAACATGACTCAACATAAAAATACGACCACTACTTTTTTTAACTTGACGTTTGACAGTCGACAGCACAACACAGCGGCGTATCATTACAAAAGATCAATATATCAACAAAACAGTCTTTTTCTTTTCGAACTTCACCAACACAAAGCTGTTTTCTTTAATGTTTTCCATCATAACTGAAATTTCGTTCTTAATATCAGATCCTTCAGACATCTTTTGGAAGGGAGAACAAGAACTTTCTCCTATACTTATATCAGTCTCATCTTTATATAAGTCTCTATATTTTTCTTCCGTTTCTTTGGTTTGGGTTGCTTATTTCTGTCTGATAGCAAATTTTACGCGTGTTTCATCTCTTTAGCCTTTTGTTTTCTCTCTTGCTCTTGCTTATTCATCTCTTTTAATCTTTCTAATTCTATCAGTCTATTTTTTCGGCAGTATCTGTATAATATCCTTGATTTTCCTGGCGTCTTTTTAGGTGCATTCCTGTCCACTTTAGAGTAAGGTCGAATAATCTCTGGAGTTAATATTCTCACAGATGATGTAGATGGTGATGCAGGCGGCAATCTTGATGATAAATCTCGTTAAGTAAGAGGTATTTCTTTAGGTATGATTTGTTGCATGTTGTCATCTGTGACTGTCGAATCGGAATGGTAAAGTTGCACAGCTGCAAATTCTTCGTCACTAAAGTTCAAGATGTTGAATGGTCATATTGCAGTTTTTCAAGAGCGTTTCAAATATGTTTGCAATTAAGTGATTCAAAATAGGAAATTTTCACCAGTTTCGGAATATTGTATATATTAAGGGTTTCCCCCGGATTACTCACATGCCAATCATTAAACGCTATCTTTAGCTTGGCCTGAAAAGGTTCAAATACTCACACATTTAAAGGTTGGAGATGGTGTGTTGTGTGGGGAGCAAGCGACAGATAAATAATGCCATTACCACGTGCATAGTCCACCGCTTTTATTGTCACACGGCTTTCGTGATTGTCGACGAAGAGCAGAATATGGTTCTCTTTAGAGCAGGATGTTTTTATTTTAATGTATTTCAGGCCTTCAAAAAATATACTAGAATTTATCCAGCAACTCTTAGCAGCCATTCCCAGGCTGCCTTCTTGAGCACTCTCCGTAAAATGATCCTTGAAACGTACCCTGGGAAAGATGAATAGCGGCGGTATTATGTTACCATTTTTGCTAATACGATTCCTCCGAATGTTACGAGTTCACCCCTTTCTGCCGAAACAAGCTGACCAATTTGTTTTAGGTTTTTCTGCGCCAATACATCAGCACTTGGACACCCCTGACTCATCGAAATTATAAATCCTATCTGCAGAGAATGCATATTTTCTCAGAAGCTTTTCTAGGCTCTCATAGAAATCAGTTACGGCCGTCTTGTTGAATGCAAAAGAACGTGCTGCGCTGATGTTTTCAGGTTTCGTCAGGCTTAAATTTGCATTACGCCTACGATAACTGTCAGGCCATTATTTTCCTGTCATTTTGTTATGATTTCAGCTAGGTGGCTATTGCAGCTAATTTTATGTCTATTCAGCGTATTCGTATGTCAGTCTCCGCACCTGTATGATTGTCAACCCATAATGTATTTTAGAACATTTCGCGATGTACTCATTCAATAGAGTCTCTTCTTCGGTAGTGATCAATTAATTGGATGTGAATTTGAAAGTTAACATACGCGACGGGGAGTTGATATCTTTCTTTTTAGTAGCAGCCTATTTATGGAAGTTCGCTAAGAGACTTTGAAGAGTTGTCGGTTTCATGCCATGTTTTTGTGCGGACTTCCTAATAGAGTTTTATTTAAAACTTCGTTAATCGCAGACTTCACTGCATCTTCGTCTACCTCTCTCGTTCTAGCCCTTTTTGTACATATATTCGCGACATGACATGATAATAATATTTTTTCACTACTAACCTATAACATCGCCATTATTGACCGATTATTAACGTTAGAAGTCGTTTTTCTCTACCTTATAAGTTATTATTGACCATGGTCAATAATAAGGCATTGAAATTCATTATTGACCGATCTTCAAGAATTTTATCTATTCTATTTGAACGCAGGTAACTTGATTTTTTGACTCTACAACATGAATTCATAATCATGAATACCCTGAAAGGTGATTTCTTGTGGTTAGGCAACCAGATAATTATCAATACATATTAGATTATTAGAGATGCTTGATATTGTAAAATATCGATACAATCATTAATACTATAAAGATAAATGTCTTATCAAAGTTTGTAGTAGTGGAAAGATATTATATTAACTACGGTTTAGACAGCTTATAGCCCTCGCTCGGGCAATAATGATGGATGTCTAAACCTTGGTTAATAATATACTATTTTATTAAAGAAACTTTCTGAACTCACGCGGGGTTCATTCGTACAGTACGAAACCCACTCATAACTGTACGAAGGTACCCCAACCGAAACAATAAAAAAATAAATTCAAAATAAAAATAACGGTTGAGGTTATCCCAAAATTTATGTTAACATATTAGTCTAAGGCACTTATTCAAAAACTATTATAAATTACTTTGACAATTTAAGCAAAATAAATTAATGTTTTCAAAGATGAATCAAAAAATTAATTACGCGGTGTGAAAACACGTATTGACTTGTCCCAACAAAGCTTGCCGTAGCACTGCCACCGCACTTAGCTCTTAGCCTTTGCGCATGAGCGGGCCTCACACACACAAATACAAACTGTACGAATGCTCCCTCCATACGAATCCTACCCGCTCTCCCCTACGTAAGTTTACTTACCTGTGAAATATTTTTATTGGCCAGTCAGCAATCACAAAATCGAGCACAAAAATTAGGGACCAAAAGCTTTGTTTTTCAATCGTTGAGATCGACACGTTTAAAATTAATATAGTGCAAATTATCCCGGTGAGTGTATTTATAGGCTCAGGGCATAAAGGAGTATTTTCCTGCAACCTGACGAAAACCGCCCGCACCGAAACGATGCCGGCGATGTCACGCGCCTCGATGGGATGATGGTTAAAACGTGTTAAAACAAAAACATTGTATTTCCCAACTGGTTGCGACATGGATTAGCGTTTCTAAAAGGAATGTTGTTTTGTTTATTTTCAGTTATATTTGTAATGTGCATTTTTAGCTTTAAGTAGTTACCTAGTATAATCATAATATTTTTATATTAACTATTTTAGTGATAAATTAGTTTTAAATTTATTTTCTTTAATTGGGCGGCTGTCGCCGCCCGTGTGCCCCACGCCCCTGGCACCCTCGGGTTGGAGTGCCCTGAATACCTTTATAAGATATTCGTTGGAGGGCGACCTTCTTGTTTACTTATCTGATAAATAGAGGGAGGATTTATAAGCATAAAAAAAAATAAATTATGCGCTTAAAAAAGCTTAAAATCTTTTGAAAATAAGCATATTCATAATCATAACTATGCACGAAAATTTAAATTGGCCTAAAACCTCAACCACAAGAAAGTAAAAATTTTTATTAATTTAATTTTTACAATACAAACACATAAAGCAGTAAAAATAGTAAAGCAGAAATGCAAAACAACACAAACACCTATTTGAAGAAACCAATAGCTAACTGTTTACAAAAACTATTATTTTGTATTAGGTAATATATTTCACAATAAAAAAATATTCAAATAATTAAAACAAATGAAATTATAACCAACACAAACTTCTCATTGTTTTTGAATAAACCAATAACTAACTGTTTTCTAAATTGTTTACAGAAAATTCGATCCTTCTATCATTCAGCACATATTTTAAATGGGAAAACCTGCGTTCAACGTCCACACTGGTAATTGGGGCATACTTAAATTTTGGAATAATAGTTGGACCTATAGTAAGATCTTCAACGAAATTTCCGTTTGCTATTTTATGTAAAAATTTATACCCTGTATTTTTATTTAAAACTTCAGTCAATTTATTGAAGATTATAGCTCCTGAAGCGCCACGTACTTTTGAAGTGTCATTTTTAAATTTCTCGATTATTTCCACAGCTTCTACATACAAGGGCAAGATTCTTGTTTTCGAGTTTGGTGATAGCCTCGCTCACAAAGCTGTAGTTTGTTTTAATAAACGCTAAGTTTTGTTTCATCTCTTCATTTTTTACAATCTCTTGGCAGTTTTCAATTGCTTGAGAAGCAGATTTAGGAAATTCTAATATAATTTTCTTAAAAGACTCAAAATGATCAGCGTAATAGCAGGCAGCATTCAATCACATACCTCATCTAGTTATCACCGGTTCAGGGGGTAGTGGTATACCTGGCATTCTTTCTCGAAATAATTCGACCCTTAAAGGAGCTTTTAAGAAAACTTTCTTTCCCGTTTTGATCAAAGTATTTACCAAAGGGAACTGTGCTCGAATAGTTTCAGCCACACGATTAAGTCCGTGTGCTAAACAAGTACAATGTACTAAGTGTTCATAATAAACTTTTAAATTTGTGTATGCTTTTAGCATGTACGCAGCCGCGTCAGAAAGCATTAACAAAATTTTCTCACTTGGAACTGGGTTGGGCAAAAAGAATCGTGAATAAATCTTGTAATAGTGTTATTATCTGTTTTTTCTAACTGCTTAGAAGCCAATAAAAAAGCACTAGTTGGGCCATCTTCGTTCAATATTCCAATCATTAGGACCAGGTGAGCTATGTATCGACCACATGAATCCGTTTCATCTACACAAAACCATATGAAATTTTTTCCAATATTATATTTTATTTCTTCGATTACATTTTTGTAAACCAAGTCAACATAGTTTTTGCGTAAAGTAGATTCAGCAGGAATATGTCTACCGGTGTGTTTTTGTAAGAATGTATTAAACATAATATTGTTGTTTAGTTTTATAAGTGGAATGTTGCAAAAAAACCATCATTTTACATAAATCAAGATATAATTCTTTTTGCTCATTTTCTGTTGATGAGCCAGCTATTGATTCCAACAAAGTTTGCTGTTTATTTTTTCATTTTTAATTCTATTCAAATTTTCTTGATGAACTGCAGTTTTAACATGCTGAATTATATTGTACTTTTTCGCAATTTATCTATAAAATGATATTGTTTTAGCTCTTTTTTAAAATACGCAAAATAAACGGAACTTACCACTTTTATGCAGGCCCTGCAAATTAATTTGTTATTTTCGTACTTCAATTCTGTATGGCCTCGTATCCACTCGTCCACGGTGGGTCTAAATTTAGGCATTGTCGCTCGAATTTTAGATATAGAAATGTACTTAACCCTAGCCTTTCGCTAATTTCGCTTACCGCGGTTTTAACATGCACTGTACAATAAAAATAACCTGTGAAAAATAACAACACTGATGCAATAATGCATGGCTTGGGCTAAAAATAGCGGCCGAGAATTCCCCGAACTCTCTTCAGTTAGTGTCAATTGCTACCCGCGATTGGTAATAGAATTAGGTTATTCGAAAATTAACAAATATGTTAAAACCTGTTAGGTAATACCGAAGTAAAAGTAAGAATTATGCACCAAATATGCCACCAATGGTTAAAATATTACCTTATCTTTAATATTAATAATTAACGGACCGTTTCAAAATTTGGGTATATCATAAATCGGTATACTGGTTAAGGTATGGTTTCGCTGGAGCAGTCAGCGGCCGCGGCTGGCGTTCGCGATCGAGCGAAGCAATCGGCCGTCGCCACAGGGTGGTTTGGCTGGCGCGGCTGGAGCAGCGCACCGCAGTTCATATTCATATTTCGTAGTGAAAGCGCTTATGTATGGTTTATATTGAACGCCGATAACATGAGTTGCATGCTGTTGTTGAAGAAAGAAGACGGACGCCACTGGACTTAATAAATTTAATCTAGTTAGGGCTAATTAAGCCCCTTATTATTATGAATGACGGTACCAAATTTCAATAAAATCGGGAAAAGGATATTTAAAAAAATAATAAAAAAACGATTTTTTTAAAAATCTTTAACAACCTGTACATCAAAAACGGGGCAACTCCGAACACATGTTTATATGAACTTATTCTCTTTGAATATCATAAGGAATCATTAGCCTAAGTTACGTACCGTACTTCTGAAACACCCTGTATACATTCAAATACAACGGTCAAAGACACAAATATTTATATCAAGATATCAATAACAAACAATAACACCAAACGATACAATGCAATAATGCGAAAATCACCGGTAAACTGAATACAACCCTGTCGCCCAGGTCTTTGTTCGTATACGCTGCCCAGGGCTTTTTGGTTTTATTGGCGATTGACCACTCTAAATAGAGTTACGGTTGTCATTACCTACTGATCAATGTTTCCTTCGTATGCATCTTGGATTTGAATATGGTATAATTATAAGCTTTGTAATGTATATGCTGAAAAGTAAACAGAATGGTTTTGTACACTTTACCGTTCTTCCCTACACTTGCTGCCACTTTTTTCCATGCATTTTCTTTCATTATAACATTTTTGTAATTTTCGTTCCCATAGTTGTATAAAGGGGGGTACTTTTGCACCTCCTCTATCAAACACTCGTCATCAATTGCCGAAAACGGTGGCATTCTGACAGGCGATCGCGACTGGTCTGGTCTTGGAGCAGTCGGATCGCAGTTGCGGCGGCGGGCCGCAAGCGCTCCGTCGCAGAGTTGCTTCAGCGAACCCGTACACATATAAATTCCATTAAACCCAATGAAGACTAAGGTTAAAGAAAGCAAACACCCATGTTATTGAACCGATGCACGCATGTCTAATTAAATGTCAAAATCAGCGGCCATATTGCAGTGTAGCTGCGATAAGCGCATGCCCAAGACCGGCTCTTTCAAAAAAATGTTTTCTTACATTTTTATTAAAGCTTTTTAAATATTTTAGGGTAATTAAACACAAAACTGGATGGTTTAAAAACATCTTTAATTTAATAATATGAAAATAAATATACTTAACAATACAGTTGAATGACTAAATCTATACTACATAAAATAGGGTAACATCATTATAATAATAAACAGCCCCACATAAAAGCAACATACAATGTTTATATAATTAAACAATTTTTTTAAAACATATATTACATATGAGAACACTCAAAATCTGTTATATACCTAAGTAAAAACAAAAGTATACATACTTTCTAATAAAATAGTAGTTTGGACTCGGAGGACTGGAAACTGATGGTCTGGCTGGTTCGGTGTAACTATAAAACCATGAAACAAAGGTATTACAGGGATATCGTGATGAAATTGATAGTGGGAATAGTCGTCGAGAAGTAATATTTACAGTTTAAAAACATACATTGCAATCGGGGGGCACTGATTCAGTATTTTACAACTTCTCGGAGGGACACCTAAATTATATTTTATTTACATTGTCACTATCCTGTGGTATTCACAGTAATATGTTAAAATGTACTATTTATTATTTAAAACAAGCTCTTAAATATAAAAAAGTGGTATGGAAATCAAACAGGAAAAATTGTTTAGAAATGTTGCAAGGTTTTGGGAGGTCAATGACCAATTTTGAGCGATTTCTTTCGAATCTTCCGATTTAATAGTGATGTTTGAGCACATTTAACCAATAAGTGATTGAAATGACTTACCTGCGACAAAAAGACCCATTTTCTGCAGAAAATTGGAAAAAGATAATAAAATCACAAAAAGGAAACGTCAACCTCACCCACCATTTATTAAAAAATCCGAAGATTAACTTACGTATAGTCTGAATTTTTAAGAGTGAGAGTGATGGAACAACTTCAAATAACACATTGTAAAAAAGGATAACCCGAAAAATGTCAAAGAGTGTGGCGATTCTTTCTGCGGTTTTTGCAGTGTAGCTTTGTGACAGCTGTCATTCTTCTGCTTCGCTTCCTCCCATTTGGGTCTCACCGGGCTGATTAAACCAGTCAAGAGCAGTCCGTCGCAATCGCCAGTCGCGGCAGTCGATTGCGCCAGCGAAACCATACCTTTAGGCAATGAACATGAACATATAAAATTATTAAATTTAACATTGGCTCGTGAAGAAAAGATTTATATATTAGCAAATATTTCTAAAAATTCTACCTTTATGAAAGTTGTTCAGTATATTATTTCCCACATTTCTACCTGCATGAATTGTTTCTGTCATTTCTGGTTTGGTTGCCATAGAGATTAACTTACTTTTTTTAAATGGAACATCCTACATATGACTGCATATTTGCATTCTACTGGGAACAATCTGAATTTTTAGTATTTCAAATTTTTACCTTTAATGAATTATATCCAAATAGGCCTCCAATAAATCAGTCAACGATGTGTCGAGTAGTAAAGAAATTTCAAAAACCAGGTAGTGTTATGGAAGCCGCTAGATCAGGTCGACCTAAAACAGCAACCGGGGGAGACAAAGCTTTGGATATCATGCTCTCAATACATGAAAATCCAACACAATCATCCAGGCCAATGGCAATGGATTTTAATGTCTCATAAGTCAGTAAAAAATTTGTTTGCAGGAGAAGTTTCGTCTCTACAAGATAAAGTTGGTGCACAAGAGACAATTTTGATAGAAGAGCTGAATTTTGTAAGCTGATGATGGAAAGATGCAATAGCGATGGTACCTTCGCAATAAATATCATTTACTTTCCATTTAAATGGCATTGTTAGTAGACACAATTATCGTTATTGGTCTGCTAAGAATACTCACTGGTTCCAGGAAGGTCATACTGTCACAACTTGGGGGTAGTTTCCCTAACGGATACAAACTCTTTTATTTATACTTCGTTATCAATTTACCAGGTAGCCTGGAGGAAACCGAGCATATCTCCGTAGGGGATGTTGACCTGGCTGGTAATCGATTGGGCGCTCTCAAGCGCCTAAGGGGCTTTACAAGACTACGTCTCCGGGGGACGAGAATGGCTTACGGGGGCCAGGAGGGAGACCTGGAGTCTTTAAGACACTTGGGCGCTCCTGATCTCAGGGATGGTAACCAGTCGTTGAGACGAAGGTACCGTGTCCACCCAATGTTCGGGTATTTATACATCGAAAGTGCTGACTCTTATTTAATTGAACTTGATATTAAGTGGCACAGTGGTCCGCGACCTCAACGCACAGTGACCTAGAGGTGTGAAAGTTATAATTATAATGTAGAGCCCGCTATTTTGTTGACAACACTCAGAGGCCCGAAAAAGCTAATGTTTGGGCGGGCATAGTTGGTAGACATATTGTGGGATCTTTTTCCATAGATGCTAATTTGAATGGCGAAAAATATCTGGACCTCCTTAGAAATCACATAATTCCTTCTTGCAGAATGGTTTTACCGGGTGTAAATAATGGCATAAACGAACAGGTATGGTTCTAGCAAGATGGAGCACCTGCGCATTATGCGGCAAATGTTAGACAATACATAAGCGAATAATTTCCAGGACGTTGGATAGGCAGAAGAGGTGCTATTGACTGGCCAGCGCGATCCCCGGACTTAACCCCGCTCGACTGCTATTTGTGGGGTCACTTAAAAAACAAAGTCTACGTTAACCGTCCGAATGACTTCGAATCTTTAAAAGTCAGAATTAGTGCTGAGATTCAGGCCATTCCAGAAGACTTCCTTTTAAACGTTGTAGACGGGTTCAGGGATCGACTGGCGCTCTGGTTAACAGAAAATGGTGGATGGTCATTTTGAACACCTGATCCACTGAGAAGGTTTCACTTGTTTATTACTCCGATGTTAAATTGTTTAATTTTCTAGGCTATTTTCTTTGTTATTATAAAGTTTGTTACAATAAAAGATCTAAATACAAAAAAATTAAGAGTTTTCCTAGAAAAACCCAAATATGCAATCATATGCAAACCAGAAATGACGGAAAAAATTCATGCAGCTAGAAGTTTGGAGAATAGTTTACTGAACAACTTTCATGAAGGTCACTTTTTCGTATAGGAGATAATTCAATAGTTACAGGCATTATTCACGACTTTTTTGCCCCTCTGTATATAGATTCGGCTCTTAATTTATTTCTACCATATTTTTCCATCATTTTAATGTCCACCTTTGTTCTCGATACTGAAAATCCCACTTCTGTTTCGAACCGTATCTGTCACTCAAACTAAAACCGTATAAACATAGCTTTAAGGGAAATTTACAGTATCTCGGTAATTTTGTTTGTATATATTTAATCCGACCTATATCGAATTTATTTGTGGTAAAGAACAAATAATCTGCTTTGCTTTGATTTAGTAGTGTGGCATTAAAGTGACAGCGGGTTTGTGTTAAGCTCGCCGCAAGCTATAATTTTCAGTTGCCCTGCACATAAAAGTCTAAGGTTTAAATCTGCTTTATTTAAGCTGTAAAAATCCATAATTTAATGAGCGAAATTGCGGTTTTAAGATAATGCTAATGAATAGTTTTTGCTGAAAGGGTTTTCCTTTAAAGGATATTATTAAGCAAAGCCCCGGTTTATCTTTTATTTCAATGAAGAAGTTTAGCATTAAGTTTTTTTTAGTTAGTTAGAGCCGAGAAAGCGATTTTTAGTAAATTTATTTTTTTGGGGATTCAGTTGCTTTCGCTTCGAAAAGTAAATTACTTTGTTTTATTTAACTGAATATGCCTGTATTTGGGTCGGAAAAGTAGTTGAACTGGATGTCAAGGTAATAGGATAAATGCTACAGTTGTTGGCCATATGATAGTTACTGTTATTGACTGTTTCAATATTTTTTGGGAGAACTAACAATAAGTTGGTAAGTAGTTTTGAAACAGTTTTGGCAACATCTTAACATGTTGTTGAGAGCTGTAGGACTATGAGTATGGAACTAAATTTCTTAAATCAATCATGATAGAACATTCCCTTATCCTAAATCCTGGAAAGTGTTATTTGATAGTGTTCGGTCGGAAGTCTGACGTCGATCAGGTTAAAAATGAAATTCGTGCTAAGATAGATGATGCCAGTGAAACACAATGTTTACGATTTGGGCATCATTTCTAATAGTTCTTTACAATTTATTGCGCATGTGTTAAGATGTATACAAAATGCCTTTGTAAGATTGAAACTGTTGTACCATATGCGTCATTTTTTGTCACGAAAGGTAAAAACTTTATTGTGCGAGTCTCTGGTACTTTCACTGTTTAGCCACTGTGATGTTTTTTATGGAAGTTGCCTCAATAGTGTCGATAAGCGTCGGATAAGCTTGTTCCAAATTCTTGTTTAAGACTTATACACGCTATCCGAAAATATCAACATACGGGTGTTACAAATTCGAGGCTAAGTACAGGGATCTCCGAAAATATAAGAGATACAAAGTCGGTTAAATGGGGGCAAAGTTCCAGAATAAGGAGCTTAAGAAAATGCCGCAATAAAAATTTAAAATTTCCGACTACCTTCGGAGATATCCGAAAATAAACGAAAATTGGCAAATTCGTTTTTATTTCTTCCTGATTACATTTGTTGAAATAATGTCAAACAAATGTCACATTTCCATTGGCACTTTTTCTCTTCTACAAGATGACATAATTAGTTTTCAATTCCGACGTTTCGTTGGCGGGCCACCATCATCAACTTCATTTTTTCAAATACGGACCTGGAATTTAAATTGCATATTTTTCATCCTTATACCTCTAAAACCTAATATTTCATGTCTTCTAAATGTTATGCAGACGTTTCGTTTCCCAAAAACGCATCAGAAGGGTTTTTGGATTTTTAAAAATACTATCCTGATGAAAATCAGAACAAAAACAAATACAAATTAGACAAACTTACTTAAATAAAGGAATTAACGAAATTGCAAATATGGCTAAGGTGTATTCATACACTGACTGAATAATTTTGGCGTTGAACCATATTTATTTTATCATTATTTAATTCCAATATTTGAAACAGCAAGTATGTGTAAAACAAACAAGAGTGCCATGAAAAATAAAAAAACTAATGACATTTGTGGATTTTTTATTTTAATGCCACAAAATGCCATTCTCCAACCAAGAAAAAAGTGATATGCTTCGCATTTACTTTTTAAGCCAAAGAAATTGTTATAGATCCACTCAGATGTATTTTGAGCAATATCCGGAAAAACCTCAACCACACTACACATATGTACTTTAAATGGCTGGAGATTAATATGAAGGAATATGGGTCATTTAAACAACCACGAAAAAAATATGGCCATAAATTCACAAATGGGGAAATTGATACAGTTCTAAACCAAGTTAGTATTTTTTATAAATTATAATATTATGCTTTTTAATAAATACTGTCTATTGTACCTATAGGTAAACCAAAACCCTTCTGTGTCAACCAGACAAATTAAGTCGGAAGCAAACTTGCACACTTTACATCATGTTAAATGTTGGCGAATATTAAAATCAAATAACTTCAAGCTCTTCAAAATTCATATTTCTCAAACATTACATCCTGGAGATGCCGAGAGAAGAGTTACTTTTTGCCAATGGATAAGAGATCAAGCTACAATAAATTCAAATTTTTTAAATCGCATTATCTGGACAGATGAGTCAAAGTTCACAAACTGTGGTTTATTTAATAGAAATAACGAACATGTTTGGGCTGTAGAGAACCCCAGTGAAAATAGAGAACTTCGTCCTCAAATAAGGTTTTCCATTAATGTTTGGGCAGGATTGGGTGGGGACAAAATCTTGGGTCCATTTTTATATGACCATAATTTAAATGCAGATATGCATCTTAATTTTTTAAACAAACAATTTGAAGATTTTTTAATGGATGTCCCGTTGGCAACCCTTCCACATCTCTGGTTTCAACATGACGAAGCACTTCCCCATAATGGTCGAGATGTGCGTGCATTTTTACATCGAAATTTCCCAGAAAAGTGGATAGGAAACAGAGGTGTGGTGGAGTGGCCAGCGAGATCGCCCGATCTGACATCGCTAGATTTTTTTTCTATGGGGTGCAATAAAAAATAAAGTATATAAAAATGGCCCTGTTGAAAACTTGGCAGAGTTACGTCAAAAAATTTGAGATAAGTTTAAAGGATATTCTTACCTTTTCTTAATTTTTTTATGATAGTATCAGTGCCTTAATCCTGTTTTAATGTGGCGTGTAGGTTATTTAAGTAAGTTTATCTAATATGAATTTGTTTTTGTTCTGTTTCCTTTACCCATAATTTATTACATTTATTATTATTAAATAAGTATTTTAAAGACAAAAATATTTTAATTTTCTCTTATACACCGCATCTGCTCAATTTCAAATAAATACTGTTATTTTCATCAGGATAGTATTTTTTAAAAATCCAAAAACCCTTCTGATGCGTTTTTGGGAAACGAAACGTCTGTATAACATTTAGAAGACATCAAATATAAGGTTTTAGAGGTATAAGGATCAAAAATATGCAATTTAAATTCCAGGTCCGTATTTGAAAAAATGAAGTTGATAATGGTGGCCCGCCAACGAAACGTCGGTATTAAAAACTAATTATGTCATCTTGTAGAAGAGAAAAAGTGGCAACGGAAATGTGACATTTGTTTGAAATTATTTCAACAAATGTAATCAGGAAAAAATAAAAACGAATTTGCCAATTTTCGTTTATTTTCGGATATCTCCGAAGGTAGTCGGAAATTTTAAATTTTTATTGCGGCATTTTCTTGAGCTCCTTATTCTGGAACTTTGCCCCCATTTAACCGACTTTGTATCTCTTATAGTTTCGAAGATCCCTGTACTTAGCCTCGAATTTGTAACACCCTGTATATCCCATAAACTAATCGAGTCCGGATGGCTGGATATGACTGAGAGAAGAGAGTTGCATCAGGCATGTTTCTTATATAAAATTATTAGTTTAAAGTGTCCTAGCTACTTATACAATCGTATTGTTTTTTAATCACATGTTCATACACTCAACATTAGGTTTAGAGGTAAGATAACGCCGCCATATCATCGGACCGCACTTTTTGAGCGCAGTTTCTTATTTAACATTTCAAACGTTTACAACTCCCTTCCGAGAATTTCAGATATCTTCCAATATCTGCTTTCAAAATAAAGTATACGAAGTACATTAGAGGTAACCGGTAGAATTGATCTATTTAATATGTATATACAGGGTGTTTCCTAATCTCTCTGAAAAAATGAAGGAGGTAAATCCTCGCCTTATTTTTGGATGAAAATGTGGGATAAAAGTTTCTCGCATGTCGCTTCGTTTTCGAAATACAATAATTTTGACAATTTTATTATTATATAACAGAATTTTAAATCGTTGTTTTACTGTTTTCTTTTCCAGTACACATGTCATCTTTCAATGAATATGTTTTCGTTGGCAACGCACGATAGTAGAGGCCTGTCTCATCTTGCATTAAATACGTCCCTTGAGGCATAATCTTTCAAAATGGTCAATAGCCTTTCTTTCCAAGCAGTTGCGTCTTCGGTATTGATATCGGCTGATTCGCCACATATTTTCATGAAGGCAATATCGTGCCGACGACGAAATTTTTCTAACCATATATTTGATACTTTGAGCAGATTCAAGGGCTTTTGCTTAAATTATGAGGTAAGTGTTTGTTTCGCGCCTTATAGAGCCAGCTAAAAACAACTTGGTCCACTGCCAGTCCTTCAGTTTTGGGAAATTTTCTTATCTGTTCACCTTTGCCACCTTCTGAAATCCAAACTTATAATTTAGCAAATACCTCTATCCAAAGATATATTGGTTGAGTCAGATAAAACATTAAGGCAGTGATCAGGAATTTAATACGGGAAACCCTTCGTGGTTCTTATAAAAGAGGTAAGTATTTGTAAAACTGATTTAAAATGAATATATTGGCATTAAACTTACTATTTATAAAATATATTATATAAGTTTGTAATTGTCGAAAGCCAATAAATTGATAGCGTGTTTATTGAATCTTTCTTAATGTCTAAACGATACCAGACAAAAGTACATTAAAACCAGCCAAAAATATTCAAGGGAGAAAGAACAAAGTTTTGAACAGTTGAACACTAAATAAATTAGTTCCCACTTTTTCCATTTTCTGACCACCCTATGCCACACCATGTTGTTAATTATTGGATATTTATGTTGAATAACAGCTCAAGTAGATAAAGTGGGAACGTAGGAATAAAACACCTCAGGAAAGTCCTTCAAATTTATAACTTCTGCTTTATTTTGATGAAGCAACATGGTCACTTAAGTCTTACCCACTTTAAACTTTTCAGCCAATTTTCTGGTACTTAAACCAGTTTTTTTACTTTCCTGGATTATTTCTATTTTTTCGCTTCTTCTCGCTCTTTTTCCTGCTATCTTCAAATACCCACGTTAGTCCCAAAATACACAAAAACTGTTCAAAACAAAACCAATGTTAACAACCGATTTATAAGCCTCCAAAGAAAATTAAATGGATCCTCCTGCAATAAAGTAACTAATGTATACCTGTGTGTGTGTACCTATATTTCTTAGGAATTGTCGGATCGGGTGCTACTGGCCCTAATGGAAGGTGTTTTTAGCATTAAAGTTGACCAAAAATTTCGATTATGAGTGCCTGCGGTCGGTAAAGAGGAGTATAAAATAATGATATTTCCATTTTTAAATATGGGGAATTCATAACCGGTCGTTTAACGCAGGTTGTCACTTTATAGAGGCGGTCGCAAACATAGATTTTACAGTTTTAAGTTTTTGTTTTATATAATAACATTATCCGCAAACTCTTTTTGGCATACCATTTATTATACTTAGTAGTCTGGACAATAAGGACTACTTCTTAATAAAGTGAACTTACCTAATGAAAATATCATTAAGACATTGAACCCTATAAAACACAGATTCTTGTGTAAATATCTCTGTGTCGCTAAAATATTTTTTAAGTCCTACTCGGATATTATTGCTTCATAATACCATAGTTACCAGACACTTTAGATGGTATATAATACCCTAGGCCCTAGGGCATTAAAGAAGTTTCTAATGCCATCGGGCATTAAGAGAAATAAATAGGAAAAATCAAATTAACAACTCTTTATTAACGAGAAAACTTATTAATCATTGATATTAAATGAACAGTTATGAAAACACCCAGTAAAAACGAATTTACCGGCTTTTGATAAGTCAATGTTTTCTATTATTTCGTGATTTTCACTAACAGAAATTGACGACGATTGAACGTTTTTTGATGTTGATGATCTCGTTGTAGGTACTCCAGCTATCAATTTCGAAATTTTGTTTTTAGAAGATATACTGTCTTCCAAATATCCCTCAACCACAGCTGAACTTTTCCAACCGCCATGTCTTTTTAATGTGGTCATGTTTGCCTCCGTGTTCGCCAACAAAGTTGCAGAGGTTTTGCGCAAACAATGACTAGTATATTTGTCCGCATCGCTTAGACCCAGTTATTTTGCAATAACGAAAGGAATCTTGCCTATGGTGTTCTTCCCAACTGGCTGTGAAAAACAACGACCGTTACGGTAACACAATAAGAATCTACTGATGTTGCAGTTCGTCGGACGTAAAGACCAATAAGTTCTCAGTAGCTTTAAACAACCCATCTCCTTCAAATCAATAATAATTGCAAAGACACGCTTTTTATCGGTCTTTGTATCGGGAATATTAACTATTACTACGGATCCTCTATGCTCTATATGTTCAACCAACAAATTAACTAGCTCTTGGCGGCGGTACCCACCAAATACACCAAATAACAGAGCCACTTTGTACATCAAAAAAGTTTCAGTGGGAGCTTCACGGATGAATTGCAGCACATCTTCTCGAGTCAAAAGTTTCGATTTCTTCGCTTCATATCATTTGGATGCTTGCTTAGATACTGGCCTAACTTGCAATATTTTGCAATGTCTATATTTTTATTAGCTATTAACGTCTTCTTTAACATTGAATATTTGGTTCATAGGGAATTAGGAGTGAATGTTCCAGACTATAACCGATATACATAATTAGTATTTTAATATAATTTACAACAGCAATTTTAACATACCAATTCCTGGAAATATCCGAGCAGCATCGTCTCGTTGATAATTTTTACATCATTATTTTTCATTCAATCCCCAAACCTTTGATATTTCTTATCATAGGCGTCTTTAGACTTCTTTGGGACAAGATTATCCAAAGTTTTGGCAGCATTCACAGCAATTCTATCCGGAATCAAAGGAAAATAAATTATTTTACATGAATTTCAGCTTTGACTTTGATACAGCACAACAATGAACACTTATTACCTTTGTTTATTTAGCAACTATATAGGTAAAAAACCTTTCGTGATTTTGAATTTTCTTTTAATTTAACTTGGAATTATCTGAAGTAGGACATAAAATATTGTATGTACCACGGGCATTACTTGATGTCTATACCCTCGGGCAACTTAAAAACCCTCTGGTCAAAGGCCCTTGGCTTTGTAAGAATGTTGCCCTCGGAGGCATAAACATCTTCATAATGCCCTTAATACATGAATAACTATTAGTGTGACCTGACACTCATAAAAGAAAGTGAAGAAAAAAAACAGAAAAAGTTCCGTGTGTGTGAACATCTTCAGATAGACTAAATATAGAAAGGTATAAAAAGGAAAAAAAGCAGAAATAGAAAGACTGAAAAAAAAAACGGATAAACTAAAGCGCTCAATACAGAAATAAAAAATTAAAAACGAGATTAAGATAAGGAATAAGTGACAGAGAAAAGTCAACCACTCTCGTTGTATATATATGTTAATTATCTTATCGTTTTTTTTTTGCAAAATTTCATGTTGCAAAGATAAATATGTCATTTCTGTCATTCGATCAACTGTCATTCGATAGTATGTGACGTCCTATTTTCAACGCCACCTCGTTCAATTCTCTACGACTTTCTAAATCTTTTTCTCTTTGCAAAATTTTATGTTACTAATGCAAGTAGAACATTTCTGGAACTGTCATTCGATAGTCCGCGACTTTTTAGGATCTTTTGTTATGGAGATATTTGATAAATTAATATTTAACATTAAAATGTTAGGTTAGGTTCAAAATTATTTTATCAAACTCCTACGGACTTTAATGTGTAGATATTGTCACGCCCTGCGGGTGCGACTGGGGACGTTGATTTACTGTTAGTCTGTTTCAAATAAATCATTACAATTATTTTACACTTCAATTACGTTATGGTTAAATATTACCCTTGGTTACATTTCCTTATAGGTGAGACAAACTATACTTTCATACGTACAATAAAAGATTAACTTTGAAAATAACCATCATGGGGCTGCTTTCGAACGGCGTCTCGCAAAGGGGAGAATCGGGATTGAATCGATCAGTTACCTTGTCGGCCATTTTGATATTGACACATATTTGAGATATTCATGTTATTATTAATTTATATTAACATTTCTAATAATATTCGTGTTTAATCATTCAACAGAAAAATTATTAATTTTTTAGAGCCAAATACAGTAGCATTTATTCAAAAATACAACTTTTAAAATTTTTCCATCTTTATGTTCGTATAAAGACACTCTTCGAAACAACGCAATATTGTGTCATCACTAATGGGTACAAAAGCACCGTACGAAATACCGTACAAATTTATTGACGTACACGCTGAAAGGGCTAAGAAAAATACACCTAAGAAACTATCTATTTACTCTATACTCCAAGTGGCTATCTCTTATATATATTTGAAGCTATCTTCTTCGGTAAACTTTGAGAAAAAATTCGATCTATTAGTCTCACAATATCGTTTTCAAAACCAATTTTATTTGAAATCCCCATTTTCATCATGATAAAATGCCATGCTATTATGTAAAAACACGTCTTTCGAAATTCCAAAAAAATCGACCGAATTTCCAAACACTCTGTATCTGAATATAATCTAGAAGGGTCACGCAACCTATTCGACACAATTTTAAATCTCAAATCGCTAAATTCACTTTATAATCTCGTTACAAAAAGTGGTGAAAATGGGACATTTTGACAGATCGAAAATATAATTTATTCTGGTTTAATTTCAAAGCCCTCTATTCAACATTTGCTGGTGTTTTTCGGTTAAATTTTTGGCATGTTTTCCGACATAAATCACCATTTATCTCCAACTTAAATGATAAAACTGCCAACTTTATTCGGTTATTCGTGTAGGGGAAACACGGGGCAAGTAAATAAGCCGTAAAACTACCCCCTAAATTTTATTTTGATATTTTTTAAAACCTGTTGAATAAAATTTTTGAAAAAAAAATCGTAAATAAATTATTTTAAATACTTAAATATCGGTTGGGAAGCACCATTTAGCGCTTTTTTAAGCTCTATTATCCCTTCATCATATTACACCTAAAGAATTTTAAAAAGTTAGAAACTGAATTTTGTACAAATTTATATGTTGATTGATGTTTAAATAAAACATCGAAGAAAAAAATAATTCAAACTTCTTTAGCTCACTCTGTATAAATATTGAAAAAATTTGCAAATAGCCAATTTATGTAATTTCGCAAGCTCTTTCGGGACATCAAATAAAATTTCCAATTTTCACCCCAAAAGCGATTAATAATTGCGTAAAAATAGGGTCAAAAACAACCATTTTCGATTTTTCTAAAATTTTCCCATTTTTAGTGATTTTAAGGCAAAATGAGAGGTTAGATAGATTAAAATATTTAAGTTGGTCAATCCAAATCTTCAAACCGCATTTCGATCAGATTCACGTAATTCGATCTATTAGCCTCCGAATTTACCCGCGCTAGTGCATTTTTTCGACCTAAAAGTGTAAAAAAAAAGATATTTCTAAATTTTTTTTCAAAAAAAACTCTCCAGATTGTTCGAAAGACCATCGTCCTCTATATAAATCCAAAAATATAATTTTAATCAGTCCACCATTAACGTCAAACGAGTCTCCCAATCACAAACCACATAAATTAGGCCCTTAAAACTGTCGCCCCATTTTCACTAAACACCCGCTAGATTTAATTCGATTTAGATGGCATTTGTCCTTTAAAAAAAATCAAAAAAGTTTGTCGTTTCAGCGTGTACCGTTTCTGAGAATATGAAAAAAAAAGAAAAAAAGTGCAATTTTCAAAAGTGGGATCCTATAAACGAGGAGCAGAAGATATATATCGCTCTGCAGGGCGAGCGATATAATAAACAAAATCCTCCTTAGCAGGTCAATAACTGTAGCATTTACCCTATTTCTATCGGTGCTTGTTTAAAAAAATTACCTTTTTGTTTAGTTATTTTTCAAATGCTTGTAGTTTTTTGTTTGTTCCTATTGCTAATTCAGCTAACTTCTGTGGACCGTTCATCGCAGCTGGCAATTTGGCAATTAACATTACATTGTTATCAACCTAAATTTTCGAAATTTACTTTTTCAATATTACTGCTCTTGTAATCTGAGATCACTCTCACAATGATCTGCATGTTGAGTTTGTTCACTTAGGAAAATAGACAGCTACAGTTCGGAATATTTTTTTAAAAATTTTGAATCTTAAGTTGGGCTTCTTCTTCTCTCCTACTATTGAAAAAGAACTAAAAGCGAGAAGTGAAGAAACGCAAGTGTAATTATCATCCATAATGTCCCAAGAGCATTGAAAACTACGAGATAATTTTATTACAGATTTCGAAGGGATGTTACTTGACAACAGCCCGATGCCGTAGCAGACTTTGTGGGGACTTTAAGATCGTTAGTTCGTTAGATCCATAGATTTCTCCTACTACTATACCTATATTTGATTTAACGATACATATGCGAGATGTTGCACGTGGCGGAAACGCGACGTAAAAGAAAAAAGTTTGTTCCTTTCTTTGCGTCAGACCGAATCCTTGGACGCGTTTCGCCATATTACGGCTCATCCGCAAGGCTGTAGATTAGATAGAGTCTGACGAAAGGAAAGGAACCTAACAGTGCATTTCAACACATAATGTAACGATACATAATTATGCGAGATGGTGCACGTGGCCACATCTCGTGCAACATCTATATCTTAAGTTTTAAATCGTTGGAGTCGACGCATGCATCGCCGTATGGAGCAGTGTTTATCGGCGGCTTTAAACAAGATCTTGTCACTTATACCCAAAACTCGAAGCTTTCAATTTAAGTTAACTCCAGAAATGGAAACACTTCGAAACGGGGGTACTAAACCTCCCACAAGAAGTGTAGAAGCGGAGAGATGTTTCTCGGCAGCTGGTTTGATATTAACTAATTTTCGTTGCTCGCTGTTAGATAAGAGAGTGGATAATCTAATTTTATGGCAAAAAATTATATAAATTTCATACAATATAGCGCAAATTCGGGAATATTTTATCAGAACAATGTATTTTAATAATGTGAAAAAGAAACGTAAGCATTTGTAGAAAATATTCATTTTCCATGACATAAGAAATTTCTATTTATTTAAAATATAAACACTAGATTGCCTAATTGACAAATTGACAAATATATGCTTTATATTTAAAATATTATGTAATAAAACATTTTTCGAAAACTCCTTAAAATAGTAACAATCAGCAAATTAGAATATTTTCAGCAAGAAATAACTGAAACTATTTTCCTAAAATTGGGGTGCTTGATTGAGTTCACTAATTATTATAACTTGCATGGAAGCTCATTATGGCGCTGTAATACAGAGTATCCGGTAATGATGATGACAAATTTTAAGGTACATAAAAAAATATGAAAAAAAGTTTGCTTCCACAAATGATTCCATACGGAGCTACACAGGTCCTTGCGAATGGTGTCACATTGTTTGTTTATTTATTGAGATCTAATTGCAATGCACGCCATCAATCAAATGATAATTGTAAATCCGTAAGAAAACATGAGGAAATTAAATTTGGTCAAAAAATATTAAAACTTTATGCGATATTAAAAATGTGCCACAAACCTAAATTATTTTTCTGTGATACGAACCCACTTATAGCAAATATATTGTTTATTAATTAATTTTATTGGCCGGCAGTTCAGTTGGCATCACAACTGTGAACGGCGCGGTGGCGCCAAGTCGTGCCTTGGCCTATTTTGATGTTTCGTGCAAAACTAACTTTAATTGTTCTGTGGTTTCGTTCTTATAATTTCTATCTTTTAACAAAAATTCTAGATCTTTTCATAAATAACATTAAAAAATTGCCCTTTTTAGAACAACAAAAGTGCACATACATATCTCTGTCGATTACGTTGTTTAATATTTGTGAAAAATACCGAAGCATTTAAATAGCCGATGCAAAGAGCTAATAACTTCTATAATAAGCTATTTTTAGGAAGAAATTAACAAGAATGGTCCATTGTTACCCTTGACAGAAGTTAGAGAAGTAATGTTTAAGAGTATGTTAAGGTCTGTATATTTCATTTATACTTTACTAATTTTTAGCGCGTAGCAGCTGCCCTAAATTTAAATATCTCTACTGTAAGTGCAGTCTCAGCAGCAGCAGTCTCAGCAGCAGCAGTTAAGGAAAATAAATTATTAAAGTCACTTAAAAAGAAATGTTCTTATTTGAAGAGAGTTACAAATGTCTTAAGATTGGATATAAGTTCTGTTTGTAACACTATTTATGGAATGTACGAAACAAGTAAGTTGTATTATTCAAAAACTATAATATTTTACATTGGTTATGCTTAAGATATAACTTTTTTTAGAACATCGTGTAACTTTGACAACTTTAAGTAAGAAATTAAAAGACAGACAACTGTTTGATGGTCGTCTTAACTGTTTAAGAGGCCTCTTAAAGGAAATAGGCTTCGGATAGAAGAAAAGATGAACCGAGGCGTGGGCTTATGGAACTTTCCCATGTAGCTTTTATACGACTGGTATTTTTGAAAAAATATATAAAAGGAAACGAAGCATCCTTGCACCAATTCGTTTTTTTGGATGAAACATGGATTTTTCAGAATGGCACCATTGGCCGATCTTGACAAGATGAAAATAAAAGAAGCGGTAGATCTACTAAAGTCGATGGTAAAAGGTATTATACAGTAAACAAATATATAAACTATGGGAAATTTACCTAGGTAAAACATATTTTTCTAGGTACATAATACTTAAAGCTGGTAGTGAAGATGGTTTTGTGAGAGCGCAGAGGCAATTTTCTTATCTAAAACTAAGCTGAGTGACTACCATGGAGAAATGAATCAGCAAAATATTTACCAATGGTTGGAAAACCAATTATTGAAAAATGTAGCAAAGCCATCTGCAATTGAAATAGACAATACCCCAATACCATAGCATGTTGTTAACAAAAATACCTAACACATCATAGAATCAAGCGGCAATTTAAGAATGGCTAACTAATAATAAAATTAAATTGGATTATACAATGTTCAAAGCCGAACTTTTACAAATCGTTAATAGATTGGTACAAGACTTTTGTATGCCCTTTTTTTTAACATATTCTTAAATATTGAACTAAAATTCTTTTCAAACATAAGCCACCAAAAAAATATTTAGTCGATGACCTGGCTGAGCAATATGGAGAAAGTTTCACGGCCTGCTCCATACCACTGTATGTTTAATCCGATTGAACATATTTGTTGGATTACCAAACATTATTTATGATAGACATATTGATTGAGATGGTAGTACAGAAACTGACTGTATGAATATGTGGTAAGAATCATTACGTACTGCTACTCCTGATATTTGGAGAAATTCAATTCGGCACACAGAAAGCGAGATATTAAAATGGTATGAAAGAGCACATGTATTAGATAGACTCTTCAACCCATTATTATTGAAGTAAATGAAACGGGTGGTTCAAGTGATTTGGAGGATAATTGACGATCCATCTTTGTATTATTATTTTTATTATTCAAATAGTCAAAGCATATATAAAAAAGTAACAATAAAGTTACATGACTATTTCAATGTAATTTAAGTATATATTATCGTCCTGGAAGATTTCACAAATAAAGTAAATACATTTGTGTTTATTTCTCTAAATTTATCTTGTTTTTATAAAGAAAACAAAACCAGTGTAACTCCCTCACTCGGTGGTTTTTGTTACAAGCTGACACCACTGCCGATAATTGACGTCACTCGTAGGGTATGACGTGCAACGGAAATTGATTTGCAAGGAGTAAATAAGTTAGTATAGATAAAAACCAAAACTTGTGTCTTTCTCCACAAATGATATATTTCAAAGATTAAATTTTTACATAGCGATTGTCCCTACATGTTTCGACCGTACAAACAGTCATCTTCAGGGGAACTAAATCGAGTTTCGTCTCGGTTTTAGTAGTTGCCTCAAATAAATGAGTGCAACTCTTTTTAAGATTATTAGGCAATTGAAATTTTGTTAGTTGAAGACTTGTTTGGCTGAACGTGGTGGATAAATAGATGAGCACAGTTTAAAAAATATTCATTATATTATTGTATTAATTAATACTTAAAAGTGATGAAATGTGGTTATATGTAGCATGATTTTAATTTGGATTTTATATTGTTATAAGAAACGTGAATTAAATCTTGATAAACGAGATTTAAGTTTTTAAAAAACAATTTTATTTATTGAAACTAACTTTTAAAAAGATTTATAAAATATATGTTGTTAGCGTGACAATACAAACCCGACTGAATAATAATCTTCTCGGGAACAAGCGTATCTTCTCTGCTTTGTCTGCTGATGCTGATTCGGCAGTTTTCGTAGTTCTTGATAATGTCATCTAATCCTAGGTTTAGGGGTGATATAATTCGTGTAATCATGCTACATATAACCACGGTTCTAGGAATTATTCATTTTTCGAGTTAAGATAAATAAAAGTTACAATGTTTTTAAATAAATCTATTTATAACTTAGAATCCTTTGTTAGATATTATTATATGCGGTTTTTTGTAAGGTGCCGGCTTTTTATTGGTATCCCACGTGACAAAGTCAAAGAACGTAGGTGTGCGACTCAATGACATCTAGGATTCCCTAACAACATCTTGACGGGAGAAGTTCACATCGCTGATTATATTCTTAAGGGACAAAAAATGGGTTGTTACTCTCTGTAATTAAAATTCTCTTAGTGCTATTCAGCGAGTAAGCTGTTTCTTTCCTGCCAAGTAGTAACAAAATTCTCGCGTGTGTAATGCGAAGACGCGTTATGTTACGAGAATTAGTCTTATATTGTAACACAATATGTGTTTCTCTGTTGTTAGTCATGATAAATAAATAAATCCCACAGATACATACAGTGCAGTGTGTCTGTCTAACGTTAAAATATTGTTATTCTTCAAGTGTAGTATATCCGCAAGTTCAGATGCCCAATGTAGCAAACATATGTTATTTCTTGATAAACGTAGTTTCAATTGAATCAATCCAGTTATAAACCAACCAGCCTTGTGCCGTGGCAGAGCAGTAATTCTAAATTATAGCAAGCTAGTGAAACTTTGTCCTAACCATAATTTATTTAAAAAAATACCGAAAATATATTCGGCAAAAGAAAATCCACGCCACTGCTTTCAATATGGATCACCTGATTTAAATATGTTAACCTATTCCCTTTTGATTGTCCCGAACTAACCAAAACTAACCTAGCAGCCAATCCCCATAAGGAATTGTTAAACAATCACAGACGACGTCCCGAGTGCCTTTTATTCTAGAATGTAAAATGATTAATTCTGGCAAACGTTGTAGTGTTTAATTATAACGTATTTTATGGAGCGAGGTGTTCTAACTTGTCCTCGCATTACCTGTATTTCCGACAGTATACGGATGGCTCATGAAATATTGCCTGATTTAATAAAACACACTATTACTTTAACATGTTTCGTTTATTCCCCGATTTGGCAACTATTTGATGTTTACATCCATTTTCCTTGTATTATTTCCACAGCAACAACTTACTAGGATCATGTTGATGCGTAAGGCACCTTGCAACTGAGGTCAATTTAAATACCCTGGAGATTTAGTTTCCAGGTAATCGAACCAACACGTATTTGTTATTTACTAGAACTCTTTATTATTTATTATTATTTAGGATTGAGTGAAAACGTCTATTTTACTTTGATGCTGGAGTAAATAATCACTCGTTTATATTAAAGTGTAGAATGAATACACTTTAGTATTATTATCTCTGAGAAGGCATCTATAACATCTTCCTTTTAATAAGATGTCGGGCAAAATAATCACTGCCGTCGGGAAACTACAATTCTCGTATACCTTCAAGAAAAAATTATGATATGCAATCTAGTCGCATACCGAAACTTACATGACGAGTTGCCCTTTTTGACCGAAAGAATACCTTTCAAAAGAATAACACTTTACTGTGACTGAACTAGAGTGACACCTTGTGTCGGAAAAACACGTGGATCCCGCTATCCGGCCACGTGGAGTAGCTTCTCGCCTCTAGCCTTTGACGCTACTATTGTTTGCTTCCCTCGGGCTGAAGTCGCTGTCAGATTTAAGCCAATAAGCGCAGGGTCGCGCGATTCGTTGGACCAATCAAAATCATTTAGCTGTTGGTATGCTATAAGTCAGTTAAAATTAGAATGGCAGGCGGTGTTTTTCTTCTGTAACAGCTTTGCCGATTTGCACTTTCAGTTGAAATTAGCATGTTACCCTGCCACGTTGACTAATTGATCTGTATTTTTTGATTTTTATGAAACGTGTTTCCCGAACAGTATTTAATTAATGACACAGCCTCTAAACAATGCTCGTTAGATAAATGGGATTAAGATTAATATAAAATTTGTACATGCATTATATGCATTCAGTTATTTGCTTAATAGAATCGGTTATTACTTAAACACCCCAAGTCATTTTTTGCTACTTTTCAGGAAATGAAAAAAACGTTTCTTGCAAAAGTTATGAAAAAAGAATTGTTTTTTAGAATCTGATGATGTATATAAGATACTACTTTATAAATGTATGTTATTAATTCTTAATTTAAAAAACTGAATTTGTGTTCTTTTTGTTTTACAAATAATGACTTAAGGTGTTTAAGAAATAAAATCACTACTTCAAAACAAATTTTTCTTTATTATCAAAGTTTTCTACAAAATAGAGTTACAAAATGTTAAAAGTTATTTTGCCCGTCCTTTTCTAGTATTTTTCATTCTGATAAGTGCTTCATAAAATGGCTTATATTTTTCTTCAATCCATGGTAGTGTAGTTTCCAGGTGTTTAAGTTTAGTTTCCAGTATAGGTAGGCTTCCTGAGTAAGCTTGTTTCGTTGGAAAAGTTACATTCATATCTTTCGATTTTCTAGGCTGTCGCAAATTAAACGTCTGCCATGTACATCCGTTTATAAACTCACACGATTTAACAATTCCAGGCTGAGAAGAATCGTGTACAAAGTGATGATATCTGGATATTGAAAACATATTTCTTTGCTGTCTTTTTAAGTTTTGTGTTTCATCAGATACACAATCCTTTTTATAATAAATTTGCCACCAGCTTTTAAAATCCAATATCATATCCGGCCGGATTTCATGAACAGTAAATTTTTTCTTAGAACTGGCACCAATAATAATTTCTGTGTACTGGTGTAAGCTATAAATGCGGTCATATTTCCTTAAGTTTCTTTTGATCAAACCAAAATCTCGATCACATGGTAGAAACGAATGTCCGCGTACGGGAAAATATTGTTCTACCTTTTCAAAACGTCCAGATTCAACCAAACTCATACAAAATTTTACAAGCGGATGATTTTTGTTTTGCCCTGGGCAATTATCTGAAAATATGCGCAATTCTCTTATCGTATTTGGAATATAGTGTTGAACAAAATAAAATAAGAAAGAACAAACTTCGTTTGGTGACTTGGCGGCTATGTCTTCAGAGTACACGAAGTAGAAAGAATTTTCAGTTTTTAGGTCATGAATGCCAAAAACTGATACTGTTAGTTGGGTCAGATAAAATAAATCTTGCACTGGAATAAGGGGTAAATGCAAATTTTGCATGAAGTCAAAGGCCAGAGCACCTAGATCTTCTCGTTGTTTACATTCTTCCGCGGTCTGCTTCAATGCATTGTAAAACTTCTTTGCCCGACGCTGATGAACCATTTTTTCTGCAACAGCTGTTCGTTTTGCTTCTTCTCCCAAGGAATTACTCTTTATTTTTATGGTAAATTCTTCACATTTATTGCAAGTATCGACTTGCGGACGGCCAAAATGCAGGTTGAAATTTTCATGAAAGTACTTCAAATAATAATGATAACGTACCTTTAGATCAGGGTACTTGATACAAAACATCTCATACATAATTTTAACATTTAGGCGTGCATCAAGATAAAAGTACTCTTTCCCAGAATAATGAGACTGCTTAACAGGATAGGAGTCGATATGATGTTTTATTAAGTTCCTTATGTCGTTTGATATCGCGTTCCCTTTTGGGTATTTACCACGTTTATCGGAAGGGATTTCTCCTTGAACTAACAGCTTTTTAATACGCTTTAGCCTGTCGATTGATATAGCATGAATACTACAAAATACGTTTTGACAAACCTTGAATTTCTTTCCATGAAATGATAAAAAATGACTGTATGCCTGGCCTCGTTGTTTTCCATTATCCTTGCGTTTGCGCCTTTGTTTAATATTCTGCACGTGAATTAAACCTTGTAGGTAAATATCTTGCTCGTCCTTGGTTTTTAGGGAGTAAAATCCTTCGAAAATATGCTTGTTCATGTCATCATTTATCTGTCTGGCACACTTAAGGGGGCACCTAAAATTTTTAACATTTTGATTTAAAATAGGCACATCTTTTGTAAGGTTTGTAAATTATAGTTTATTTTGTAAGACCTATAATCAAATCTATATTAAAAATTATATTTACCTGCAGTTTATGTGCCCCAATGTTTTCTTAGGTACATGTTTCTTTTTTGAATTCTCATATTCGGCACCTGATACCCTGGCATTACGAATTAAATTTCGTTTATAACGGGATTCATTGCGAACACCTTTACGATGTTTTTTTATCGACTGCTCTTCGTTCTCCATTGAAAATTTTGAAATCTTTTGACACGAATAAAACAATAAACTTATACACACAGGTCATTGAAAACAAATGACTAATACCTAGGTTATGTTGTAACGTGACATTTCTACGTTTCTGCTGACTTCAGGCGTTTAAGAAATAAACACCCAATTTTCTGCTTAAAGACCTTAAGTCAGTGACTTAGGGCATTTTAGCACGTCATCGATAAAATACCAGTGCAATTTTAGCTACACATTAAAGCGGACTAAAGGGGTTTTAGCACTAAATAGATGCATGAATGACTTGCCGTCAATTTTCTGTAACCAGTTCATTTATAGCTAAAAGTGACTTATGGTGTTTAAGTAATAACCGATTCAAGATGACAATCGTGAGACTCTGACTTTAGTGACGTCAGCGAACGATAACGAGAAATAGGGGCGTGTCATATTTTAGCTAACGTTAAAAATTCATTTTGAATCCGTTTTAAGTATTGGGCAAAGAATCCAACGGCCTTATTTAAGTTATGCATGTCAGTACATAATATGTCAGGTTATAACTTGCAGTTGACAAATTTACCATATAGAGCCATTTTAGTATTTTGGATTAATTAATTGAAAACCTTTTATGATATAAAACACAGGGTGTTTTTTAAGTATGTGGCCAAACCTCAAGGGGTAATTCTTTGAGAGATTTCAAGACGAAAAATTTTTATAAACATAGGTCTGGTAATGCTTGGTTTTTAACAATACATACAGGGTGTCAAACCTTTTAAAAAAATCGTCTTTTCGTAAATATCTTAATAATCCTTTAGCCGATTTTGTTGAAATTTGGCATTGTTATTTAGGGAAGTAAGAAGTTAATTTTACCCTAAGTAGATTGAAATTTTTAAATCCAGTTGCGTCTCGGCAGGCACCTTAACTAAGATTTTTGACTAAAAAATTGTGCGCCACTGATTTTTTTGCCAATTTTTGTATTTTTTTGAATTAGGCAACTAAAACTATAGTGGAAATTAAAGTCATACTTGTTATATTTCACAATTTAATTCAGTTTCCTGACACGTGTTTTAACCCTTGCGGATCATTATCAAAGGCATGTAAGACAATAATTAACTCTACATGTCATTAAAATAAAAATTGACAGATGATGGGTTTTTTGGTCCTTAATTTACAGGTATTGGCCAAAGGTACAACTAAAAACAGGTGTGATAACTAAAAACATGTGTAATTATAGAGGTATTTATATCTAAGTAATAAAATTAGGAGAATGATATTGTGTATATAATTATCGGTTTTTTCGTTCCTACTTATTGACAGTGTTTATTGCATATTTATCTTAAGTAGCTATTAGGCTATTAAGTATTATGTTGGCACCTGAAGGTATTTCAATTCGATTGTTAACAACATTACACCGATTATTTATGGCTTTTTTGATAGCTAATGTTTCTAATATGTTGAGTTTTCTACCCTTGTGTTGAGTATACTCAAAATAAAATAAAACCGATATATACTCAAGACAAGGGTAGAAAACTCAACATATTAGAAACATTAGCCATCAAAAAAGCCATAAATAATCGGTGTAATGTTGTTAACAATCGAATTGAAATACCTTCAGGTGCCAATCTAATACTTAATAGCCTAATAACTTAAGATAAATATGCAATAAACACTGTCAATAATTACGAGCGAAAAAATCCATAATTATACCCGTGTCTGGCAATTGAATTAAATTGTGAAATAAATATAACAAGTACGACTTTAATTTGCTCTACTATGGAATATTCATTTCACCAAGCATGTAGCCCATCACATATCAATTATATAAAACTAAACTTTTTTATTTTTAGCATTCTTTTCGTTTGCCTCAATTTTGAGGAAAAACATAAAAGTCACTTTATTGCATGTCATAATATCAAATTGTTTTTACAGGGTGTTGAAATATTTTAAAAAATCCTAAGTAAAATATGATGTTGAAACTTGGTGACAGTTTTTAATGAATATAAATGAATTTCTTAAGCTAAAAATTGTTTGTATCATTTTGCCAATGCCGTGCACAGTGGGAATGCCGAAAAAAAAAACAATCAAGGAAACGCGTTATTAAAGCCACACTCAATCAAATGGTACGCTATTTTTTTTAATACAAAAATATTTAACATTAAGTAACACGAAACTTACAATAGTTGCTGAAAATGTCCTCCTTCAACTTCAATGCAAGCATTACCTTATCTTAACATCGATTGCCCAACACGTTGAAATATTCCCGGCGTATGTCTTATCTGATCACAGGAAGCCCGTATCCGTTTGGTTAATTCTTCTTCAGTGTTGACTGAAGTTTTATAAACGAGGCAGTTTAAATACCCCCAAAGAAATAAGTCTAAGGGATTTTAATCCGGTGACCTGGGTGGCCATGACTGTGGACCTGCGCGACCGATACACTTTTCTCCATAAATTGCATCTCGCTGTGAAAAATCCTCAGGTAATAACGCTTAAACACCCTGTATGTGGTAAGGATACAGTTGATAATCCCTTAGGATCTGCCATACAGTAAAGTAAGATATGTTGTGCAATTTTGCGTGAACTTGTATCGGGGCTATGCTCAACTTTATGGAAAACTGCTTCCTCCATCTCCACTGTTCCTACTGCTGCAGGTCTCCCAATAAGAGCAGCCGATTTTTGAGATGTGCGTAATTCGCACAGCCTTTCATGTATTCTTACAAATGTTTGTCTATCTGGTACAATGCGATAAGCATATCTTCTATAGACAAAATGCATATCGGGCATTTCTGAGTTTGTAAACTGAACCATTTTGTAATACCAGTAACGAATTTTCTAGCTTAAAATTCTTGAAAACACTTTAAATAATTACGATCAATTAATTATGTATGCACAGTTTAAAGTTTTGTCAGTTATGCCAAAGTCAAATTTGTTTTATCAATTGTTTCTCCTTCCATTGCACTCTTACTTTTTTGTTAATTTCAAAGGAATAATAAATTTGTTTTGAAATAAATTGATTCGGCTTGGTGGAAGTTCATTATCACTTTATATTAAATGGTAAAAACAATTTTACACTTTCCACAAATATACAAGTTTTATTATTTAACTCGACCTGTTTCGCAACACTGTTGCTTCTTTAAAGGAGTACAAAGGAGTGGCATTTTAAAAACTACATAGGGTATAAATTTTAAAGTAAGCAAGTATACAAGTTTAACTGAGGGAAAAACCTATATTTACAAACTAATTAAATATATTCAAAAGAGGTGATGAGTTTAAGCCTAATTGATCATTAAGTAGAGTATTGTGATTTTTAAGTTTGTTTATTTCCAAGGATTCAAGCAGATTTAATTTTAAACTTTTGTTTTAGCATGTAAAATATCGTAGTTAATATTAAATAAATTGTTTTCTTCTTTCAAATGGTTAGAATAATTTGAATTTGTTTTTTATGAAACTAGAGTAATGTTTGTTGAGACGTTTTTCAAAATGTCTGCCAGTTTGCCCTATGTAAACTTTGGGGCAATCGTTACATTTTAATTTATAAACACCAGATTTCTTTCCTTTATTTAGTTTAGTTTTATTATTTTTAATATGTTTCCCTAAAGAATCATTTGTTTTAAATGCGATAATAATATTCAGATTTTTAAAAAGTTTTTTATTTTAGTACTTATGTGCCCAATGTACGAGATAACTTTATAATTGTTTTTATTCTCTCTCCGTGTTGGAAAAACTAAATTTATGGCATTTTTATATAATTTTTTATTTAGTATTTTATCTATTGTTTTCGTGGAATACCCATTATTTACTGCAATTTGTTTAATGATTTTAATTTCTTTTTGAAAGTTATATTTGTTTGTTACCACTTGCCAAATAACACTGCCAAATATCAGCAAAATCGACAAAAGGATTATTAAAACATTTACTATAAAATGATCTCTTTGAAAAAGTTTGACACCCTGTATCTTGAGAATGAAGCATTGCCGGACCTATGTTTTTTTTCGTCTTAGAATCACTCAAAAAAACTCGCCTTAAAGTTTGGACACGTACTTAAATAACACTCTGTATAATAGAACACGTAAAATACATACAAAAATGTAGACCTCAGCGCCTTAGGTTGCATGTTTTCTCAAGGAAAATCATATTTAAACCTTAGAAAAGAGATAATAAGACACAAAATGACGTATAAAGTTCGCAAAACATGTAATCTAATTAATACAGCATTAACTGGCTAAAGTTAAAAAGTTAACCACTTACGCAAGATTTTTGAAGAAATTTCGCACGGATCTAGCTAAAATTTCGTGTGAATATAACGAGTGATTATTAATTATTTTGCTTAAGGGCGGCTGTGACCCAGTATACATAGTGTAGCAGTAGCGCGTAGATTAAATCATAGGGCGAATTTGCAAGAAAGCAGCATTGTCACGTTGAAAACCTAAAATAATGTTTTTTGACGGTATGTAATATAAAATCCTGAGCTATCTTACTTTAAAAGCCTACTTTATATGGCCGTCTCCTACTTCTAGACACCTTCTGATGTTTCTTCTTACCCTCAGAGACACATTAACCAATACGTTTGGAGAATTATTAAATTATATATCTTTTATTATATTTTTTCTGAAATCCTTCGTTTAAGATCATTTATATCCTCAATTGGTGTTCGATAAATGGAGTTTTTTATAAAAGCCCACAAGAAGAAATCGCAGGGTGTTAAATCGCAGGAACGAGGTGGCCATATTTGTTGCGTATTTCGGCTTATAACTCTGTTTTCAAAAAATCACTTAAAAAATTAAAATTTTCTCTGGTTACATGAGGTGTAGCGCCATCTTGTTGGAAGTAACCTTCCCGCAATTCATCATCGTGAAGCTCATTAATAAATGTTGTCAGAATTTCGATCCGATATCTCTCAGCTGTAATTGTGCCATCAAAGTAAATTGGGCCTACTATTCTTCTAGAACTAATTGCTGCCCACACACCAACTTTTTGAGGATGAAGAGGTCTTTCTACAAAAACATGCGGATTTTGCGTATTCCACATTCGCATATTTTGTGAATTAACATAGCCTGATAAATAAAAATAAGCCTCATCGGTAAAAAATGTTTTTTCAAAAGCACCACTATTTTCTTCTTGAAAATTGTTTAAAAACCATTCACAAAAATTAAGTCTTTGGGGAACGTCATTGGGAAGGAGTTCATGAATAGCCGTAACACGATAAGGGTATAGATGCAGATCCTTTTTCAAAAGTGTTTGACTTGACATGTACTGTAGCATAAATCCGTTTGCTGAATTTGTTGAGATAAATGCCTAATAGAAGTTGAAGGATTATTTTCCATAATTTGTCGCGCTTCTTCAATAACCTCATTCCATCGTTTCGTTGGTCTTCCAGCCCCTTTTTTATGTTGAACAGAACCAGTCTGACGAAATTTATCAATTAGGTATTGTGACCCAGTACGAAAATTATGAAAGGTCACCGCAACATCAGGAAACTCGGTTCGAAATTCATCAAAGCAGTCATGCATAGAGTAATTCCACACACCGCCTATTTTGTTTCCATTTCTAAAAAAACTTTCAACAATAAACATTTTTTGTGCTTCACTAAACATTTTTACTGTAGAACTTTCAATCCGGCAACAAAGCTTCACCAAAACTTGATACGCTGAAAAAAAAATAAAAAATTAAATCATATCCTGCAAATAGCACTTTATAATAGTCAAAAGACGACTCCCCGGAGAAATATTAGTTAAAGCAATAGTAACCTACCTTCAAATAACTGCAAAAATTACAAAATTTCTCCAATTTTTAAACTTTACAAATACACAAATTCAAATAAGACGTAAATGTAATAAAACAATCATGTCATCTTATCTACGCAGTACGACCATGATGCTTTTAAAATGCATGGCCTCCCTTGAGCAGAATAATTGAAAATCACTCGTTACATTCACCTAGCCAATACTTAACAACCAGCGACTACTAGAGATGTTTGTCGTTTTACAAGCCATTTGCTAAATGTCGCAAAGCCTTAAAACTTCTTTTTTCTAATTTTGTCTCGAAAAATAGATATTTCGAACGCGCTAGCGAGTTCGAAATATATCCATTTCGAACTCCGAATTTTATTTTTTAAAAGTTGGCATTGGTTATATTTAAATGTTTTATTCTGTTGACGTCTGACGTTTCCTGTTATTGTTATCCATGAGAAAAGAAAGTTTTCGGGATTTCTCTGGTAAAAGTTGATTTATCGTTTTATTAGCAGTATCCCTTAACTCAGGGGGAGTTAAACTTAGATTATCATGCTCCATATTTTTTTAATTATAATTATGAACAACTCTATGAAATATTAAATCACAAATTTCGTGACAATGACACAAAGAAAATATTATTTATTGTCAAGGCTACTATGATAAAAAGAAATTTAGAGTATTACCAACATAGAATTTAGACACACAAATTTACAAAATTTGAAGGGTTGATTTTCTTTTTAAATATGTATTTTCTTATTGAAAAAAATACAAAATAGAAAAAATAGTATAAAGTACGTGTTTTATAAAGCAGTTAGAGCACTTGTCCCGTTAAAAAACTCGCCGCAAGCGGCTCGTTTTTTAACATGGACGCGTGCTATAAGATGATGCTTTATAAAACATGTACTTTAATATACTATTACGTTCATTAGATATTTTCTTTAACTTAAAATGGATGAGATGAAAAATAGCAGAAAGAATTTAAGAGAAAAAAGTTTATTACTTAATCTAAAGAGTGCAAAATAATTGTCAGGCCATTAGTAAAAGCAACGCTTTAGTTGAGCAACGGAAGCTTGGATAATGACTGTAATTTAATTTTAAATGGATTATTTTACAATTTGAGCGATCAATATATCAATGTTAAACCCTTCTTAGACAATCGAGTTCTTGAAGAATTTTGTAATTTAAACTATTTGTCTTAATTGATGTTGTCTTCTTAATTTTAAGCTTTATTCCTGTTTTCTAAATTAAATGTTGTAAAGCAGCGGCATCATTTCAGACCTCTTTTGGTTAATACTACTTATAAAGTAATTAAAGCGGATATAGGTTTTTGGATAGGATTTTAATAGCTTACTATTAAAGAGTCAATAACATATAAACCAACTGAAATAACAAATTGGAATTTTCTAAATGATAACGAGTGATTTTTAATTATTTTGCTCAAGGGAGGCCATGCATTTTAAAAGCATCATGGCCGTACTGCGTAGATAAGATGACATGATTGTTTTATGACATTTACGTCTTATTTGAATTTGTGTATTTGTAAAGTTTAAAAATTGGAGAAATTTTGTAATTTTTGCAGTTATTTGAAGGTAGGTTTCTATTGCTTTAACTAATATTTCTCCGGGGAGTCGTCTTTTGACTATTATAAAGTGCTATTTGCAGGATATGATTTTATTTTTTATTTTTTTTTTTATTTTTCAGCGTATCAAGTTTTGGTGAAGCTTTGTTGCCGGATTGAAAGTTCTACAGTAAAAATGTTTAGTGAAGCACAACAAATTTTTATTGTTGAAAGTTTTTTTAGAAATGGAAACAAAATAGGCGGTGTGTGGAATTACTCTATGCATGACTCTCAGCAAACGGATTTATGCTACAGTACACTTTTGAAAAAGGATCTGCATCTATACCCTTATCGTGTTACGGCTATTCATGAACTCCTTCCCAATGACGTTCCCCAAAGACTTAATTTTTGCGAATGGTTTTTAAACAATTTTCAAGAAGAAAATAGTGGTGCTTTTGAAAAAACATTTTTTACCGATGAGGCTTATTTTTATTTATCAGGCTATGTTAATTCACAAAATATGCGAATGAGGATTACGCAAAATCCGCATGTTTTTGTAGAAAGACCTCTTCATCCTCAAAAAGTTGGTGTGTGGGCAGCAATTAGTTCTAGAAGAATAGTAGGCCCAATTTACTTTGATGGCACAATTACAGCTGAGAGATATCGGATCGAAATTCTGACAACATATTTATTAATGAGCTTCACGATGATGAATTGCGGGAAGGTTACTTCCAACAAGATGGCGCTACACCTCATGTAACCAGAGAAAATTTAAATTTTTTAAGTGAATTTTTTGAAAACAGAGTTATAAGCCGAAATACGCAACAAATATGGCCACCTCGTTCCTGCGATTTAACACCCTGCGATTTCTTCTTGTGGCCTTTTATAAAAAACTCCATTTATCGAACACCAATTGAGGATATAAATGATCTTAAACGAAGGATTTTAGAAAAAATTGCCGAAATTAATAATTCTCCAAAAGTATTGGTTAATGTGTCTCTGAGGGTAAGAAGAAACATCAGAAGGTGTCTAGAAGTAGGAGGCGGCCATATAAAGTAGGCTTTCAAGGTAAGATAGCTCAGGATTTTATATTACATACCGTCAAAAAACATTATTTTAGGTTTTCAACGTGACAACGCTGCTTTCTTGCAAATTCGCCCTATGATTTAATCTACGCGCTAATGCTACACTATGTATACTGGGTCACAGCCGCCCTTGAGCAAAATAATTAATAATCACTCGTTATAAGGTATGCTGTGTACAGCAAGGTGGAGCAAAAAATTTTTTTTCCATAATTTCATTATGCCTTTATGTGGAAAAGTTGCCTTTTACTACCAGTATTCAGCAAAAAATATCTCTGGTCAATCAACCTAAAACTTCTACTGCCCAAACAGCTTTAAAAATTATCATTTTCCCAATATTTAAAAAACATATATTATTTGGCATTATTGTCACCAATATTTTATGAATACTTGTTACCTACTAAATATTTACTTAAAGGAATTATTAGAAAACGCTCGTAGAATCAAATTACAAGCCAACATAATGGCCTTGAAAAAATACTGCATGTTCTTTGACGCTGACTCGGTACCATCGAGGCAAACTTGATTCCAGGAACTCCTTCGCAACAAATCGGTTGTGCTAGTAGACTCACGAATAGTTTACTGATTGATTTATTTTGTTGAATTTTTTTAGTTGTTTTGCAGCATTGGGGCAGTTCGCTTCATTGCGCTCGTATGCAAAAAATGTCTTTTATCTACTTTCATTTAGTAATATGAATTTTACAGTTCTGTAAATCGTTTTGTAAGGGCATCTATTACAGCACTAGTGCTGTAATAGATGCCATTATAGCACTAGTGCTGTAATAGATGCCCTTACAAAACGATTTTTAATAGCAGGTGCATTTTTATGATGAAAGTAGATAAAATTTTGTACAATATTCTTGTTGTAAATTCATATAACTACACTCGATGTTTGATTAAACTCGGCTGACGCCTCGTTTAACAACTTTAACATCTCGTGTTGTAATATGAATCTTTACAACACTTATATCGTAAATAACTATTACGCGACGTAATTCATTGTGCCCTGTGTTTGGTTTACCAAAACCATTTAAGAACAATGAGTTGCCGACCTAGGCGGATATTATAAAATATTATTTATATCTTCAAGAACTTGTACAATAAAATAAACGAAGATCTAGTTTCGCGGATGATGTGTGTTCCCTTTTAATAAAAGACTTGAAAAACTTGTTGCAGAAAAGATCCATTTGGGTTGTATCAGACCAACAAATATTACATATAATTCAAGGATACCACGATATATATCGTAATATTATAAAACGGTTATAGAAGGACGTTAAACTTAATAACTCAAAACAGGTTGTTTTGTTTAGACAATAGGCTTAGAAGAAACTCTTTGATTTATGCAAATGTAAAGACTTTTTAAGCTGTTTTTGCACAATAAAAGTACCTGTAGCTGAACGTGAATTTCTAACCGACCATAGAACCTCGCGCAAAATGGTAACCGGATTAGTTGATGAAAGAAACTCGAAAAGAAATGGAAGCGTAAAAAGAAACCAGAACATAGGAGGATTAGTCATAATCATGATCAATACAAAGAGTCTAAAATAGGCAGACCATACCAATCAGTGCCATTTAATCTAGAAGAGGAGACTTCAAGCAGCAATTCAACAGAAGAAAATGCCAATAAAGCAGAAGATAGGGTAAACATTCCGTCAACTTCTCAGATGAGAATAAAACTACCAACTACAGCGGGTCTTTCAGATAGGGCAGCAGCAATTCTTGTTAGTGCAGCAATAAAAGATGGGAAAACTTACCACAGAGGATTCTTTAAAATTGTCGATTGCAGCAAAATTTGAAGGGAAAGGGCAAAAGCTCGAGTGGACCTCAACAGAAAAGACAAAGAGGAAGGTTCTAAATCGGTATATGGAATATATTTTATTGGCAAAGAAGACCAAACGTTAGTTCAAACTAATGAAGAAGGAATTTCGTCCAAGAAAACTAAGATTGAGAAGCATATAGTCCTAGTTTCAGAACCAGGATCCAAATACATTGGTCATTTGACTGCTACATCTGGCAGTTCGCAAGGTATAAAGAGAAGCATTCTAGAATTTTTGAAACATGATTTTGACATTTCTAACTTTCAGGCTATAGGTTGTGATGGTACAGCAGTAAATACCGTTTCTAAGCATGAAATTATTAGACAGCTTGAGCTTTCGCTGGATCGATCTTTACAATAGTTTGTTTGCCTATTGCATGCAAGCCAGCTACCGTTAAGACTTTTGTTGCAACATTTAGACGGAAAAACAACTAGTCCAAAAGGATTTCGTGGCGAGATAGGAAAGCAATTAGAACAATGTGAAACCTTACAACCTACAAATTTTAAAAGGATAGAACCTACTTTGCTTGAAATCATTGCTGATCAACTGAGCACCGACCAACAATACCAAATTTGTAATGCCATTTCAAAAGGTTACATCTCTTTGAGCTTGTCGAAAAGAAACCCAGGTAAAATGGCTCATTCCAGATGGCCGGATTTTACGATTATATGTCTCCACAGCGAAACCATCACAAAATCTAAGTATTCTAACAGAATATGTCATGAAAGTGTATGCCACTACATGGTTTGCAATCAAAATCCAACCATCATGTCGACATGGGAGCAGGCATCTATTTGGTATGATTGAAAAATCAAGATTTTTACCAGAAGATTTAAGAAAAATCATAGACCCAGTTATTCAAAGGAACGGCTACTTTGGCCATCCTGAAAATCTATTATTGGCTTTGTTGGCTGAGCTGAGTCGCAAAACAGTGAGAGAATTAGGTCTCAGAAGATTATTCAAGTGTAGGAAAACAGCAACCCAACAAGAAATACGGGAATTCAAATTGCCAGCTTTTAATTTTGATGCTGAAGACTACATAGATATGATTGACTTGCAGTCGACAACAATAACAGAACCTCGCCTAACAAAACGTATTTCCAATGAAGAACTAGAACAAATGATTTTAGATGCTCCAGTGAAAATTGAAATTTTAAAATATCCATGCCACACGCAAGCAGTGGAAAGATGTATTAAATTAGTAACAGAAGCGTCAGTTGCTGTATGTGGAAATACAGCAAGGCATGGATTTATAAGAGCGCGAATTGCTTCTAGAGCTAGTTTGTCAGTATTTGAGACAAAAAGTCAATGCCCATAAGTTTTTATGTAAATTAGTCACAAAAGTACTTATATGTATAAGGGTGGGAGGGCGGTGGAACTTGATATGCAGCTACCTCCACGCGGTGAGTTCTAGGTTATTTTTATCAAATATGTATTAGTATCACACTTCTCATGGAAATAAGCGAAGAGCTTGCATCACAGCAATAAAAAAAATATATATCTTGAACTTTGGAAGTTCCAAGGTCGAATGGGCAGTAGAAGATGACAACGTTTTGAGCCACGTTTTTTTTTTCTAGAATAGACCATTGTATTAGGCAATTTCTCCATATATAGGCCAATTAATTTAAGGAATTGTCTTTTTCGATGCCGTTTTCACTCCACCCTAGTATTATACAGGTGTGATGTGGATAACCAGAAAAAGCATTTTGATAAAAATATAAGATTTCTTACATTTCCTAAAGATAAATAAAAAAACACAATTATAATGGATTATACGTTTGCATGTCTAAATGTAAAGATACATTTATTGGAACTTTGGCAGGCATGTGCTTAAAACATTTTAATGAAGATGTGCGAAATTTTAAACACAAGTTACTTGGAGAGGGAAAGATATTAAAAATAATTGAACAAGGTTAAATGCATTTTCAATATAGATTTAATTTGCCTAACAGGTAAATTTTCCAGAAGATTTTCAGTGTCGTTCTGAGTAGAAGCCAGATATTTAACTGCAGTTAAATGTTATTCAAAAAATATAGGGACTATTATACGTGTTCTTATACCATACCATACGTTGATGCCAAATCTTTCCTGAAACTTCCCTGCCCTAACTAGATGATTATTTTTAGTTGCCCAATACCTAGTATTGTTTTTATTGAACATTCCCAAGTTGATAAAATGGGATTCGTCAGAAAATTAAATTTGTAACTTTAAAAGTAGCTGATGCTATTCCTCTTCATTATAGCAGTTACAAAATGATACAATCTGCATTCCTCTTCTTCATATTCTCTTCCACATGTGCACAAATACCTGAAGTATTTTATATCCTGTCACATCGTTGAACTATCCTGTTTCTAAAAACGCCTAGATCAAGGGATCAATTAAAAAATCAGAACTTATTCGCACCCATACGTTTAATGAAAATTGACGTTAAAAACGAGTTTTAACGATCGCACAATTTTCGTCGCTCCAAATGCGGTTAGTATGAAAATTCATAGTTTCGTTTCCACAGTATTTACATCTTTAATAAGTATTTACTATGCAAAGAACATTCCATTACAAATATTTATATTTATTGGGGCACCCTGTCTGTTTTTAATTGTACTAAAAACGTTTTCTAAGATTTAATTAGAAAAATACGTATTAATAAATTGGGACCCAATTAAAGAGTACTTTAACTTAGTGCCAGGTAGTTCCTATAACAATGGAAAACATCTGCAGAAAATCAAGATGCGGGTACATTTGTAGACCTCTTCGGTATCCAAGGGATAAACCGAGTCTCAGCTAATTGGAGTTTTTCTGTATCTGTCTCTTGACTGGTTTTCTCTATAACTACAGCTATGTCATTCATCAGAAATAATACTACCAATAAGTTGATTTCTGATCAAGTCAAAGTTAAATTGTTCATGTATAACCTCCGTGAGTAGTTCAGCGATATCCTGATGACGGACTCCTCAGAGAAATGCGGCGGTACAGTACATAGTACAGATTTATCGTTTAATAGAGCATCCCATCTAAAACTTTCGAAACATCAATCTGAAGGAGCTTAAAAATATCTTAATATTTATTAAACCAAACAAGGCACCGAGCGTTGACTGCGTAATATTTAAGGCATTTCAAGAACTTTCCTGATAATTTTCTCATGGATATAGCAAATATTGAATAAGCTATAATCCAAAATGGGCCGCTTCCCACAAGTTTATTTTATTACCTAAGCCAGGGCAGGTCCTAACATTGGTTGCCAGTTACAGACCAATCAGTCTGCTATCGTGTCTAGACAAGGTTGTTGAAATACTTATACTGAATCAAATCACAGATTTTGTACTCGACAACAACATTTTTCCACCAGAGCAGATCTGTTTTAGATCTGTTTATTGCACGGTGCACCAAACGACAAGGCTGGCGTCCAATGTTCTTAAGGACTTCAGTCGCCGATATCACACGAGTGCGGATTTGTTCGACGTGGTCAAACCTTTCGACAAGGTCTGGCGCGATGGACTGAAAGTAAGGATGATAAGGTTAGGTATTCCTAATTACCTAATAAACAGTGGCGTATTTAGGGGGGGGGTCCGGGGGGTCTGGACCCCCCCCGTGGACTCAGTAGTAAAGAAAACTGAAATTCACATTCATTTATTTGCAATAAATAACATGAAACATTATTTCAAATTTTCCAAATGTTTGGGGATTTCCACAGTCTTTTAGTTTAATAATTGTTGAATTTTATTTTTTGTTCCGTATTTTCTAATTCAGGTAAGTAAAATAGTATACCGTTATACATAACTTCAAAAAACTACTATCAAATGCAAATATTGGCGTTTATATTTAAAAATTGCTTTATTTCTACGTTTTTTTTGAGCCGGGCTATCAAAACGTAAAATTTGTAAGTTTAGACAGTCCAAAAAAGGGCGTGGCACCTAAAAAAATTTTGCCTGCGGCGCATTTTTTTAGGGAAGATAAGTGGACCCCCCCCGTGTCACAATCCTAAATACGCCACTGCTAATAAAGGTTAACGACTTTCGCAGTCGGCCCTGAACCCCAATCTAAAATGTAAAAGTTCGGATCTAACTAAGGCACATGATCTCACATATAGATTTTTTTATTGGCACTTTTAATTCAACGTGAAATTTGTTTCATCTTGTCAAATAATCGTCAAATAGTCTCTTGATTTTATTTCGATTTTTCAAAGATCCCTAAATCTAAAAATCGTATTCGCGTTAGCGAATAATAGTTCGGCGATGCGAAATAATTCCTTTAAAATTAAATCACACTCCCCAACCAGAATTTAGTTGCCGGACTAAAAGCTTTGCTTTCATTAATGGACTGTCAGTGATCTGTGATTCCTAAGATTTAATTATAAACTGTCCTAATTTGGTCTCAAACGCATATAACTAAAGTGTTTTAAGATATATAAAAAATATATAGGTTATCCCTGTTTGTACCACAAATCGACCTAATGTTTTTATTTTTCGATAAAGTGTCACTTGTTAAAAAACAAATGGTTGTAATGTTTGCATGATTTAAGGGAAGTCTCTTTTGAACCGCGGATTTTCCATAACTCCGTTTTTCTCGCAATGTACGAGGAATACAACCAAAATATATATCTGGTAATTAAGTATAAATAAGTCGCATAATATCAGGGTCATAGTTAGTTTTAAAATTGCAATAACGCTTACTTTTTACAGCACGTTTAAGCTATTGTTTAGACTCTTATTGTTTTTCCCTGTACCTAACTATAAAGACCTTTAATTAACTCTCGACTAATCACGCGGAGGTTTGCTACAGGAACGGTCGCGTGGGATACATCTGTAACCCAAATGATTCACTGTAAAATCCCGCCAAGAATATTTAAAGAAGTACAAGAACTATTATGGGTACAAAATATATTTATCAAACAAGGACAGAAAATAATGTTATAAACAATACAGCATACAGCAATTGAAACATTTTTATTCGTCTGTGCATTCATCACATTTTTTACAAATAACTGACGATTTTCTCTGATGTTCTTTACAAACCCAGTTGTTGTAGCTATCGCAGTAACTTCTTATCCTCTTGTCCATCTTTCTAGGACATATATTACATCGTCCATGCCACAACATCTGTTTTGTAACTATCGACATAAAGTAATATTGAATTGTCAAACTTGACGCATGAAATAGTTATTTTCCTAACAAGTGCGGAAAGTGATACATCCCCGTACGCGACTGTAGTTGACCCGAACTACGCGGAGCGGAGTTCGGGCAAGCGGTCAAGGGCGGAAAAGACACTTTACGCATGAGTTAGGAACACTGTTTTTTCTAAAACGTTAACTAAAAAGCTACTAATTATTATGAATGGTAATAGTAAAAACAGAATTTGTTGCATTCTGTAAATTATTTAAAATTGCTGGTCCAGTGGAGTTATTTGGTGTTAACTGGTAAGTGAATAAAGATGACGTCAATGGGGATGGCATAGGTTGCAGGTCGCATAAAGATGACGATGACGGTGACGGCAACGGTTGTAAGTCATTTGTAGATGAAAGAATTTTATTCGATATGTTTTTCTTCTGATTCTCTGAGTCCTCTAAATAGCCTTCAGTAACAGTAGTAGACTTCCAGCCACCGAGGCGTTTTATGTTGGTTATCCCTTCACCTGAGTCTGCTAGAAACGTTCCCGAAGAACGTCTGTAACTGTGTCCTGTATAAAATTCCGGGTTAGGTAGGCGGAAATATGCAGCAATCTCTGCTGGCATCTTACCAAAAGTGTTTACGCCAACGCATTGAACTGAGTATTTTCCTTTCTTATAATTAATAAAAAAGCGGCGGTGCGGCGTGGTAGGTGGTCGTAAATTTGGGTACTTTCTGTACAGCATCAAATAGGTTCCACTATTTATTTCTTCAGATAAAACAAATGATCTTGACGAATGATTTTTGGAATCAGAAATGTTCACAATAATTATATTGCCTTTATCTTGAATTGATGAGGTATGGCTGTGTACACTTTTTTGAAATAAGAGGGAACAACAGGCGTTTTTTTGTATATATATTGTATAATCTTGAAATTTATTTAAATTAGCAGGGCGCTTTCGGCCTTAGGCCATCTTCAGTGCTTCCTTGTCAGGAAACAGGAAACTGCATTGACAAAATTAACTTTTTTTGAGTGGATCATCAACAGCACAATGTAAAAACTTATTATGTAAAAAACAATTAACATGTAAATTTGTAAAAAGACGAACAATTGGGACAAAGCACTTTTAAATTTTGTTTATTAACCATCATTTTTATTTTTCTTTTTCATAATTAAATTTTAACTATACGTGGAACGTGTTCTTCAGTCGAAATTTGATGGTTATTTTAACCATACAAGCTCATGATTCTCAATTTTTTTTTTAAACAAACTATCCTTTAATCGCCTTCAGATGTCATAATCTTCTATTATTACTTAAATATGTTACACTTATCTAAATTACAAAACTCAACCTTAACTTCACTTCTCATTCCATTTATTTAAGCATTTAATACACCAAGTCTCCAGCCTTTCTGTTGTACTCATTTATTTGAGACAACTTATTTCGATGTTAAACTCGATGTTGGTATCCCCTGAAGATGAGTAATTAAGTGCTCGAAACATGTCGGGAACTTAAAAGCTTTTTATGTTAACAATTAAACTGTGGAGGAAGACTACATTGTTTTATTTTATATTACATTGACTCCACTGAAAGTATAGACTATTTTTTCAACTCGTATTTAGTTGTTGAACGTCACTTCCAACACGAGGCTAAGGTCAACATTTGGTGTGGAATTATCGGAAATCATCTTATAGGCCCCTTTGAATTACCGCCAACTCTAAACGGATATTCAAATTTGAATTTTTTACAAAATGAACTTCGAGGGCTTTTAGAAGATGTACCACTAAACGTCCGGCGAAATATGTATTTCATGCAAGATGAGGCGACCGCACACTTCTCCAGACAAGTGCGAAATTATTTAAATGAACAGTTCCCTGAACGTTGGATAGACCGTGGTGGCCCCTTGACTTGGCCGGCGCAAAGTTCGGATATAATCCAATGGACTTCTGCATTTGGGGTTATTTGAAAACCATTGTTTATAACAGTTCAATAAACATCCGTAATGAGTTAAATCAAAAAATTGTAAATTCTGTTAATCTGCACAGAAATGATGAAGATCTCTTGTTTAAAGTCCGACAGTCTTTTGTAGAACGTATAGCGAAAGCCCGAGCATTATTTCGAAAAAAACACACATGCATTTTAAATAAATTTGTTTCAACCTTCACGTTCTAACTCTATAAAAAGTGTTTTACTAACAAACAGAATTACTGTTTTTGTTTTTCCTTGCGCAACATAAAAATTTCAGTTTTCTACGTCTCTAAAAGTAGTTATTTGTACATGAAAATACTTAAATCTTTATAAACAATCAACAATATCCGGAAATGTCGAATTTCAGCCACAAAAGCCAAAACTAAAACTGTATACCCCGAAGGTATACAAAAGTGCTTAAACTTCTGGGCAAGGATTCTTAAACATAGAAAACTTAATGGAAAATTTTGGGTAGCCAAATTACACGTTCTATTTGGGAAGCGTTTTCTCGAGTTTAGATCCGGGCTAGGTAGTATAAAAAGCACGTTATCGTGGATGGTATAATTAATCGTTGTTACAAGACAATTTCCTTCAAATTAGTTTCTGTCCCGAACCGTAATTTAGTGACGCGACTGAAAGCGAAGGATAAATAGGCTCTTGTGACAATTTGGATAATGATAATCCTTATCCATTTATTTTTACTTATTCTGCTTGTAAGTAGATCTACTGCTTAGTATTTATGAGTAAAATTAAAAACAAAATTACAAACCACCATACACATCTATAATTGTTAATCAGCCTCAACTTACACAATATTGGTCCCAGAACTAAAGTTTCTATTGTGAATATCCAACTAATGAATTAAATATTTTTATTTATAATTTTTCAACAATTTTAAAATAATATAATATTCCGACGGCAAGGATGTTTAACTGTATTATTTACGGCTACAGGATCAGTAAGGCAAAGAAATGTTTTTGTCAAAGTATATAGTTTATTTTTTTGTGATGATATTTCAATTTGTTCACCTCAGGAACGCTTCTTCGACTTCTATTGGTTTGTCGAAAACTGTTTAGGTCTTGTCACTTTTAGAATTTTGAAATCGGTTCTTGCCTTGGTTATTGTGGTTCGTGTCTATTAAAAATTTTGTTCGGCATAATTCTGGCGCTTTTTTTATTAATTTTGTTATTGATAGTGCCTCTCTTTTTTTTTTTTTTTTTATGATAAGGCACAGCACTACAGGATAAATCCTTTATGGCGCTCTAGGAGCGGTGCGTGTGCGCAGGAAACGATTCACGTTGGTCTTGAATCTTTGGAGACTATACTCGTTGGGGAAGACGATCTCAGGGAGGTCGTTCCAGAGTGATGACGTTCTCCAGATGAAAGAATTTTGAAACTGTGTCGTTCGAGGGACACTAAGCTGAACCACGTACTGGTGGGCTGCAGTGGCTTGTCGTGTATTTCTACCATGCACCGCTCTGGGTGTTATTAAGCGGGCAACCTCAGTTGAACACTTGCCATGAAAATATTTGTAAAATAGACTCAAGTCGCCAACCTGCCTTCGATGTTCAAGGCTTTCCAGGTTGTTTGTCAGACTATGGTCACCGATCAAGCGAATGGCTCTTCTTTGAATGGAATCTAGCAATCTCAGGGTATGTTTAGGAGCAGAGCCCCAAATATGCGAACAGTACTCCAGTGATGGTCGAATTTGGGCTTTATAGAGCATCAAAAGTTGTTGGGGTGTATAGAGGTTCTTTGTTCGGAAAAGTACTCCAAGCTTTTGCGAGGCTGCCTTTGCAATGGCCGCAACGTGGCCATGCCAAGACATATGACTATCCAAATTAACGCCCAATAAATGAATTGATGAAGCCAAGGGAATTGAGTGTCCCGCCATAACTATATCCGGTTCTTCAACATTAACTTTTTTAGAAAAAACTGCCGCCTGGGTCTTTTTAGCGTTAAATTCTACTTGGTTACTGTCACCCCAAGACAAAATTTCTTCCAGGTCTTTGTTGAGATGTGAGACCTCTTGCTGCCTATAGAGATGTGCATTAGCAGCCGATGTCCGAGCATCCAAAGTAAAAGTTGAAACAAGTGTGCTGTCATCAGCGAAGCTATATATAGGATTTTTAGTTTTTTCCAAAAGATCGTTAATGTATAGTAAGAAAAGGGTGGGCGACAATATAGAACCTTGAGGGACTCCGGCGTTGATGTTAAATGTGTCTGAAAGAAATCCGTCCATCGCCACTCGCAGAGAACGGTCTTTAAGAAAGCTTGACAGCCATGAACAAAATTGAGCCGGCATTCCGTATGCTCTCACTTTAGTTAGGAGCCCCTCATGCCATACTCGGTCAAAAGCCTTCGAAATGTCTAGTGCTACCGCCCGGGACTCCCCATGGTGTTCTATTGCGTTGTTCCAAACATGAGTAACATAAGCGAGAAGGTCTCCTGTTGATCTAGACTTACGGAATCCATACTGGCGGTCACTAATAATGTTGAAGCCTTCCAGGTATTTTAGTAGTTTTTCGTTGATAGCCTTCTCCATAACTTTTGATATAACCGAGAGCAATGCGACTGGACGATAGTTGTTTGGCAAAGTCTTCTTGCCTTTTTTGGGTATGGGCTGGACTCTCGCAGTTTTCCAGCAAGAAGGAAATATTCCTTTTTTGTAGGATAAGTCAAAAAGCCTACAAAATACCGGTGTCAGTTCGTCAGCGCATTTCTTAATTACAATGACTGGAATATCGTCAGGACCAGAAGCCTTTTTAGTGTCGAGACTCCCCAAGATTCGCTTAACATGGCGGTGGCGAAAGACAATCTCGGGCATTCTCGATTCTACAGGGGTAATGTTCGGTGGGGTACTTCCCTGAAAATTTACCGTTGAATGTGAAGAGAATAGTTCCGCCAGTAAGTTTGCTTTTTCCTGTGCTTTGGTCGCAATGGTGCCATCAGAACGTGTTAGAGGTGGAATGGTTGACTTGGTAAAGTTCTGACTGACGGCCTTAGCTACCGACCAAAATGATTTTGAGCCGCTAGGACATTCAAGAAGTTTGTCTCTGATCCTCTGGTTGTGTGCTTCTTTGCTTTGGTTTATCGTTTGCTTGCATTGGTTTCGAGCGTTAACAAAGATGGTACGATTTTCGGCGGTAGGATTTTTACGCCATTGTCGGTAGAAATAATTTTTTGATTTAACAGCTCGTTCGCAAGTTTTGGTAAACCAAGGCTTGCCGTTAGAAGGGCACTTTTTTGAGAAAGGGATGAAGGCTTCCATACCAGTAAGGATAACCTCTGATATTTCTGTTGCACAGATGGATGGATCATCAGAGGTAAAACAAACGTCCCGCCAAGGAAAGGTTCGAAAATGGTCCCTTAGGTCCTCCCACTTAGCTGATGTATAATGCCATATCTTGCGTGGTTTAGGAGGCTCTTCAGCACTAATTGGTAGTTTGTTCAGTGCCGAAATAAGGTTGTGGTCAGACGTTCCTAACGGCGGCTTCACGGTGACAGCGTACAAGTCGGGGTTTGAAGTTAAGAAAAGATCCAACAAACTAGCAAAATCACCATCTCGGTCTGGAATCCTAGTTGGTTCACCCACCAGCTGGGTGAGGCCAGAGCTGATGGCAAAGGATTCGGCTTTACGACCTTGTTCGTCAGTCATGTTTGAGTATTTGAGCCAGTTGACATTATGAATGTTGAAGTCGCCAAGGATGACAACTTCGGAATTGGGATGGTGGGTTTGCAAAAAGTCGATAGTATTAGCAAGAGAGGAGAACAAGTCTCTATAATGGGTATCGCTTGGCGGCCGGTAAAGGCAGCAGATGAATTTAGTAATTCTCTGCGTTGATATTTTAAACCACATTACATCAAAGTCGTTAGGCTCGAGTGTCTCCTCTCGTTGACAAGAAATATCACTCCGGACAAAGAGACAAAGGCCAAAATTCCGCCTAAATCGGTGATGAAAGTCGTACCCAGGATATAAATAGCTGACCGTACTAATCGATGATCTGACTTTGGTTTCGGTTAGTGCAAGTACGTGAGGTTTGGTAGATTGTAGATGTTGATGGACTGCATTGATGTTGGAGTTCAGTCCTCTTCTATTGCAGAAGTCAATTTGGAAGTTGCTAATCTCGGGTCTTTTAACAACTCCAGTTTTTCCACCATTTCCATTTAGAATATTGTTCGAAGGACCCGCATGGCTACTGGACATGGTGGATGATTGGATAATCTCGCTTGATAAGGCGCCAGGACCCGCCCCCACCCGGAGATCCGATCGGGGGGCGTTTTTAACTCCGGAATTTATTGATCTTGGAACCATCATCACAGCATTTTTTGTATATTTCCCACCCTGGAAACCGGAGACATCGGCACAGTGACGAAACGTTAGCTCAAAGAGCAACTTCACGCCACCTAAGCCGATGCGATGGTATTTCACCGGGCGATGTCGGGTGAGCCAACATCTACCATCTACTATGAGTGCCTCACAACCATGGGTTTGGACCGACAGGGAGCCAGTCTTTTGGTAGTTTGTATGTAGAGTTATATCTAGATCTCGTGTGTGAGTCTGTAATTAGTGGGTTTGTCGATACGTCCGTGCGTCTGTAATAGTCCGTTATAATTTTTGAGAAAAATTCATTTATCGTTTGCATATGAAAGTCCTCATGAAGTACGCGGTTCAGGTTCATTATACAGGGCTGCCTAGAAGGCCGGAATAAAATTAATATAGCCTTAACCTGTAACTTTTGGGGAAAATGCTCTGACACGTTAATTTAGCTTTATACAGGGTCGTTGGTATGTATGGAAACGGTCGATTATTTCTTAAAGTATAACAGTTAGCGAAAAATATTTTAAATAAAAGTTTTAGGGTTTTTTAAGGTGTATTAGTATTTTAAAAAAGTAAGTATACAGGACGAGTCAGAAAACCGTAGGGAATCAAAGTTACCTTTTTTTAAATGGAACACCCTATATCTTCGAGTATTTTTGGCTTTAACATCAAATAACAATTATTTTTTAATAAGTAAATTGTAAGTCTAAACCTAATAGTTTCCGAGATATAGACTTTTAAAAAATTACATTTTTGAACTTTGATAGTGTTTTAGCACTCAAATTGCCTATAAATAGCCGACAATTTTAGTTTACATTCAGTCATTCACGGGGGTTCAAGTAAGAAAGATCAAATTAGCTGCAGTCATCATATGACGTCATAACTCGAGATGATGAGTTATTTTCACAAGAATTAAATTTGTAATACGTAGTTTAACGGAAAGTTCCTAAAGCATAATCTGGGACTTTCTTGGGAGTTGTCTAAATAAAAGTCGGACCAATAAAATATTTGTTAAAGTTACGAAGTCGTTTAATTTTGTGTTTTTAAGTTGAATAAATACTTAGGCATAAAAAGTGTTATTAGTTAGATATTATATAGAGTCAGAATAAGACCTATATAATATACAGAGTTAGGAGAAAAGTTTTGAAACATTTTAAATACGATTTAACAAGGCTGTTGTGATTTAGACACATGGCCTTAAATTACGCAGCAGTCTTTGACAGAATGCAAGACGTGCTGCTACCGTCTTCGCCGAGCGGCTTCCTGGAGGCCTGGATCATCGATGCCATGGGAACTCACTCGCCCAATGGACAAGCAGAACTCCAGGAAGTTCGCTATGACTTTTCCGTCAACGTTGCGGAGGTGGCGAAGGGCCCAGACCGAGATGCCAACTCTGTACTTGGTGTCCAGGACCTGTTAGGGTTCTCTAAACCTCCGCCCGACTGCCGGCCGAGTGGCAAAGAAGTGGCAAGCGACCCAAACCCCGTGGGTGACTCACCGCAGGCAATAACAACTAAGCCTGAAGAAGAGGATCTCTGGTCGTGGTGCGAAGAAATACAGCCGTGGGGAATACTGGGTGAAGAAGAGGAGAAACAAGTTTATGTTGAACTAGCTGAACGACAGCATAATAGAATACGTTGGGCGCATGCGTCCGAGCTACCCGGAGACGTAGCAGTATCCCAGCGTATCAATAGCTTCTAGCTTTCTAACGCGGAAGTACTGTATTTCCGGCTTTTGAGTTACATCCGGTTTAACCGGAAGTTAATGTTTTTGGGAAGATAATAAAAAAGTAAGATAGGGACATGCAAGCCGTTTTATTCTAAAAGGTACCGTTAGAAAGCTAGAAGCTGTCAAAGTTCAAAAATGTCATTTTTCAAAAGTCGATATCTCGGAAACTATTAGGTTTAGACTTACAATGTACTTATTAAAAAATAATTGTTATTTGATGCTAAATCCAAAAATATTCGAAGATATAGGGTATTCCATTTAAAAAAAGGTAACTTTGATTCCCTACGGTTTTTTGACTCATCCTGCATACTTATTTTTTTAAAATTCTAATACAACTTAAAAAACCCTAAAACTTTTATCTAAAATATTTTCTGCTGACTGTTTTACTTTAAGAAATAATCGACCGTTTCCATACATACCAACGACCCTGTATATGCTCACATTTTGACGTTATTTGTTTGTTTTTTTATAGACACTTGTCAAGGATATGACGACATCGATCTTTTTTTTAAATGGCAACATACAGCTTGTGATACATCATTTGAAAGCTAATATTTCGTACAGTATGCTCATAAATTTTGGCGCGATTCTGTCGAGCTATTTCAAAATGGCGACTGTTAAAAGTTTTAAAAAAAATCCCTATTTAAATAAGCGGATATGATAAATCATTGATGTCTCTATTACCTTTCAAGGTAAGAAATCTTCATTGTTTCACGTTCTGACATTTTGTGAAATTGTGAACTTGTAAAATTAATTTAGGTATTTCCGAAGTATAAAGGTGGATTTATAAACTCGAAAAGTTGGCGAGGTTGAGGTTCAGTTGGTGTTGGAAATAGGAGTTCAATTTAAACTAAAGGGAACACTCAGTTTTATTTATACACTCGTTCATGTTGTTCATGTAAAGCTCATGTAAGGTATGAAAACTTCCCGGGTAGTTCTAGATAACCAATTTCCCTTTAGTTTAAATTGAACTCCTATTTTCAACACCTACTGAACCTCAACCTCGCCAACTTTCCGAGTTTATAAATCCAGCTTTATTTTACAATTTTCTAAACAAAAATGGTTTTGTCGGAAAGGCAACGTATCGATGTCTTGATATTGTTTGGATGTGGAGATAAAATAAGGAGTCAAAGTGAAGGGTGCACTTTATTTAATGCTAAATATGCGGAAAATCAAATTTCACAGTTAGTAAAATATTCCACAAATTTGATGAACATGGCACAGTAAAGAACTTGCCTAGGAATGGACGGCCACGTGTTTTAGGCGACGATGAAAAATTGGATATTGCATTATCTCTGCAGGATAATCCGCATGTTTCAACAATTTCATTGTCTCAAAATCATGATACATCTAGAGGTACTATTGGAAGCTATTTGAAAGCAGAAAAATACCACCCTTATAAAGTATGTCTTGTCCAAGAGCTTTTAGAAGATGACTGATGACTATGATAGGCGTTTGCAACTTTGCGAAGAAATGATGAGACGGTGTGACGAGAATAATTGGTTTTCACACAACATATTATTTTCAGATAAAGCTACTTTTTATTTAAACGGGGTGGTTAACAGACATAATTATTGTTTCTGGAGTCAAGAAAATCCACGATGGATATTTGAAGCGCATACTCAGCGGCCCCAGAAAGTAAATGTATGGGCAGGTATCATTAATAACCGAGTTTTCGGGCCATTCTTTTTGAAAGGAAACCTTACAGCAGAACGGTACCTGGATTCCTTAACCTTCGAGTTGAGGCCTGCTCTAGCTGTAATTATTCCCAATGAAGTAGATCCAGATATACCTATTGAAACAATTTGGTTTCAGCAAGATGGTGCTTCCCCGAACTTTGGTGTCAATGTGAGAAGATATTTAGATCAGATATTTCCAGGTTGCTGGATTGGACGACGTGGTACAATTAAATGGCCACCGAGGTCCCCAGACTTAACGCCTCTAGACTATTTTCTTTGGGGATATTTAAATGAAAAAGTTTACCAAGGTAGGCCAAATAATATTGAAGATTTGAGAAACAAAATTAGATTGGAGACACATAACCTACCGGCTGAAGCCATTCGAAATTCCGTCGATTTTACCATCGTCTGGGAGCATGCCAAGTAGAGGGTAGAGGACATTTCCAGCATTTGCCACGTTAAACCACTTTTTGTTGTGTTTTATTTTGCTTCGTTACATTTTTTTTTTTTTTTTGACAAAATAAATAACAAATAAACCATAACTATTTTTAACTAATGAAGATTTCTTACCTTGAAAGGTAAAAAAAAACATTAATGATTTATCATTTCCGCTAATTTAAATAGGGATTTTTTTTAAGCTTTTAACGGTCGCCATTTTGAAATAGCTTCACAGAATCGCGTCAAAATTTATGAGCAAACTGTACGAGATATTAGCTTTCAAATGATGTATCACAAATCACAAGCTGTATGTTTCAATTAAGAAAAAAGATCGATGTCGTCATATCTTTGACAAATGTCTATAAAGGAACAAACGAATAACGTTAAAATGTGAGCATATATAAAACTAAATTGACGTGTCCGATCATTTTTCCCAAAAGTTACAGGTTACGGCTATATTAATTTTATTCCGAACTTCTGGGCAGCCTTGTATATCTAGCCTCTTTTAAATTACTTAGAACTTATTAAGCTCCGTTTTGCTTATGTTGCACCACGAAGGTGCACCATACGTGAGAACCAGCCTGACCAAAACCTTGTAGAAGTTAACCTTTGTCCTATTACCACGTCTACTCCGCCTGTGGAGCAGGGGATAGATAGAGGCTAATTGACCCAATGCAAGCTTTACCCTATTAATTGAATCTAGTCTCCAATTCAGCCTTTGGTCAAATATAAGTCCCAGGTATTTCACTTCCTGGCAACAATTCACTTGAACTCCATTCTGCAAACAGTGCTTTTTGAAAAAAGGATGACCTTCGTCTTGGCAGGATTCAGGCGAATCTTTCAAGCCGAAAGCCATTTTTCCAGCTTGATTGCGTGACGCTGCATCCGGCTGATGACAATGCGCGGTGATTTAGAAGTCGAAGTAATTGCTGTATCGTCAGCAAAAAGATTGGGCTGCGTAAATCTATCTCGCGGAATATCATGAGTATAAATGTTTTTCAACATCGGAGAGAGAGGTGAGCCTTGCGGCATTTTCGCCCTGATGCGTTTATTTAAAGATAGTGCATTTTCTGACGAGACTTCTTCTATTCGCCAAAAAAGAAGCTACCCCCTTGATTAAGTAGTTCGGAGTTCCGAGCCTTATCAATTTTAACAAGGGACCATTGTGCCAGACCTTGTCGAATGCTTTGCTCACGTCAAAGAAAACCACTCCCGTGTATTTGGGCAATCTGATATTTTAAGTGTGTCCCAGCAAAATCTAGCGCGGAAAAGCTGATGCCCCTATAAAAGTTCGAAATAGGACAGAAAACGACATGCATGACTTTAGTAAACTCTGTTTGAAATTAAAGGATTAAGTGACCATTCCATGGAAGTAGGGTGATTGAGGCAGAAATGGACACTCTCGCTCTAATAGTCTAATTAAGTTTCGAAAGGAAAGGTAAACTTCATTTATTTTTCATTTCTTTGGTCAAGTGCCTAATCTTCTAACGTCAAAAAAAGATTTATGCTTCTAATTTCACATCAAATTCCAAATTTCAAACTATTTTAAGTAAGAACCGGTATAATACGCTAAAAAACTTTGGACGAAGTTGACCGAATTTTTAACGCTTTTTATTGTATCTCGCAGATTTTTTTAATTAAAAGTAGTGCCGGTGACTATAGTACAGCTAGGTAAGTAGAAAAACCACTTTCTTGTATTGCAATTGTATATTTTAGAGTAGTTTTAGTTCTTTGGGGGGGGTGGCCGTTACTGAACTAAAAAATTGCGATATGCGTTAGTAATGGACAGTAAGGGTGACCCTTACTAAGCGTGGAATATTTAGTAGTGGACACCTACTTATGTGGAGGTAGTAATCGCTTGATTTTACAGATGTTTTCTCTAGATAAAAAACTTTCCTTTTTTTTCTGTACGGAAAAAATAAGGCAACACCAAAGAAACGAAGGTTGTTTTAAAAAATATGCAAACAGCCATTAAGGCCGTCAAGAACAGCTTCAGTAAAAAAAAGTGACTGTTTAATTCAATGTTCCTCGCTTTACTCTTGTTAGGAAGATATCTGGGAATTCTCCTCTTCAGCGAAAATGGGTCCTGCCTGTGCGTTATCTAAAAAAGGAGAAAGCATATAGTTAAGTATGGCTAAAAAAGGATATCCAGTTCACAGAGTGAACATAATGCAAAGTGTAGAAAAATACTTGAATGAAAAAAAAAAGAAGTTCGCTATTTTAATAAAACAATGAATCCAAGAAGAGCATGGTTTAAAGGTTTTCTCAGAAGACATCACAACAAAAAAGGAAAATATGCATGGCACGCACCGCTGTAACAAAACATCGGTTTCATAACTGGTTTGACTAAATAGAGAAATTTTTTTTATAAGAGAATCTTGAAGAAGTGCTTTCAAATCCTGGAAGAGTATTTAACGCAGACGAAGCAGTATTTGCACTGTGTCCGAAAAGCGGAAGAGGTTTTAGGGCCAACAAAAAGTGGCGAAAATTTTTATAAAAGGGTTCATTGCGAAAAAGAACAAATTATAGTTATGGAATGTTTTTCAGTCGATGGAAAAGTTGTACCACCGATGATAATATTACCCTCTAAAACAATACCTAAAATTATAGTTCAATCTGTTCCAAAAAATTGGGGAATCAGAAGATCGAAGAATGGCTGGATTAATGCTGAAATTTTTTTTTAATATATATCAAATCATTTCTTGGTATATTTAAAGGATCGAAACATTACACGACCCGTGATTTTTTTTGTCAACGGGCACAGATTTCAGATCCATACACCTTTTAAAAAATGTTTGCCATTCCTCGAAACCCCAAATAAGAAAACTCCACCGAAAAGATGAAAAGTAATGTTTCCCGCCGTTGCGTTGTCTCCAGTGGAAAATATAGATATTTTTATGACACTGAAAGGAAAAAAATTCAAGTCAGAAGAAAAAGGCGATATTAACCCAAAAGAAAGATGTAAGCTCTTCCGAATCTGAAACAGGTGTTTACACTGACTCCTCAACTGTGAAGATAGGTATCCCACAGGGAACAGTCATTGGGCCCCTTCTATTTATTATATACAGGGTCGTTGGTCTGTATGGAAACGGTCGATTATTTCTTAAAGTAAAACAGCTAGCAAAAAATATTTAAGACAAAGGTTTTATGGTTTTGTAAAGCCTATTAGAATTGAAAAAAGGTAAGTGTACAGGATGAGTCAGAAAGCCGTAGAGGAATAAAGTTACCTTTTTTCTTAATAGAATACCCTATATCTTAGAATATTTCTGGATTTTACGTAAAATTACAATTAATTTTTATTAAGTGCATTATAAGTCTAAACCTAATAGCTTCCGAGAAATTGAGTTATGGAAAATGACATTTTTGCTTTTTGCTTTTTAGCTTTCTAACGGCACGCTATAGAGCAAAACGGCTTGCATGCCCCTATCTTACTTTTTTATTATCTTGCCGAAAATACCAACTTCCGGTTAAACCGCAAGTACTATATTTCCGACTTTTGAGCTACATCCGGTTTAACCGGAAGTTGACACTTTTAGAAAGAGAGTTAAGAGACCTGAAAAGCAAAAGAATCAACACGAAGTCCCGCTCTTAATAAATTTAATATTTAAGAAATATTAGGTAACATGTTTCGCCTTTAAGGCATCATTAAACCTAAAAAGATAATAGTTAACGCACATATAAGTGACCAAATCACATTATTGCAGGTTAACGTGTATGTGTTTTTTTATTTTGACATTTTTCCTCTTTTCTTTTTTTTGTTTGAATTATATTTTGGTGTATTGGTAGGTTTACTAGTAAAAGTTAGAAATTAGTTTCAAGAATGTGGCAACGGTGAACAAAGAAAATTTTTCAAAACCAAAGGACTGGCAGTGGACCAAGTTGTTTTTAGCTGGTTCTGTACGGCGCAAAACAAGCACTCGTAGTTCAAGGAAAAGCCCTCAAAACTCAATATCTAGGACTAGATAACTTCACGGCATCAAATGGATGGTTAAAAAAATTTCGTCATCGGCACGATATTGCCTTCAAGAAAATATGTGGCGAATCAGCCGATATCAATATCGAAGAGGTAACTGCTTGGAAAGAAAGGCTATTGACCATTTTAAAGGATTATGCCCAAGGAACGGATTTAATGCAGATGAGATAGGTCTATTGTGCATTGCCAAAAAAAACATGCATTGATGATAAATTTTATATATAATAATATATACTTTAATTTTAAATTTAACTTATTTTTCTTCCACCAAATACCACCTCACATTGTCAACCTTTAAACCAAGGCATTATTCAGAAATTTAAAATGCTCTACAAAAACTACCTTATTAAGAGGATTTTAACATGTACTCTATAGACAGTGGTTGTCCTCTTCAAGAAATCGAAAATAATATCACCATAACCAACGCTTTGATACGGGTTTCGGTGGCCTGGCGCAATTTGTCCCCAGTGACAATAAAAAAATGCTTTATGATAGCAACATTTATTTTTAATACCGATAATATTAACGATCTCGAAGGAGAAGATAATATTCCGCTCGCGCAAATGTTTCCTAACAATAAGGACACATTTGTGAACTTGAAACAATTTGCCTCTATTAATAACGATTTGCTAACAAAAAGTGCAGAATTGACTATCATCGAGTGTATTGAAGAGATCCAAGAAACGAATGAAACTTCTCCCCACTCTAAGACGGAGGAAAAGGAACCTCAGCTTGCTCCAGTGTCCAAATATCAAGCCTATCTGAAGCCTGGGTTAGCTTGAGAGACTTAGAAAACTGTTTTAAAGTCTACATATGTTTCTGAATTACTATTAAAATGTGAATCTGAATTTTATAAAAATTAAATAAAAAATATGAAGCAATCATTAATTTCTGATTATTTTGAGAAACAATTTCAAAGCAAGCAAACAGTACATTGTAAAATATATTATTATATTTAAAGAAATAGTCCATTCACGAAGTGGAGTTGAAATATAGGGAAAGGGGAAAAAAAGTCAAAAAGTCTTTTTCCACTAATTTAATAGTGAGCTATTAAAGGCTCAATTTTAAAATTAAATTGTCTCTACATGATTCAAAGGTAGTAACCTTCATCTTCAGGAGACCAAAGTAGTGCTGCAGTTATTATTGGCAGTAGAGAGAAAACTGTTGGTGGAAAATGACGTTGATGGAGCTTTTTTATTTAAAAATATTTTGACAAGATATTAATAATTGAATGTAATCAGCATGCTAAAATTGGAGTTGAAAGTGGAATGTTATATTTAAATCAAAGTTTATGAAAAGACACTGTCAATCTGTGGTCGAATTTAAAAAGGGAAGATATTCGTTATTTGAAAATCATACGTCAGGATATATAAAAAGGATCTTTTGGACATTCTAGATCTTGTTAGAGAAAGATTTTTGTTTGTGATTTGTTTTATGAGAAATTCTGTAATAAGAAAGAAATTTGTAATTAGTAATGAAATAAAATTATTAATAATGTCTGTACTTACATAATGTTGAAATTTCATTTGTAAAATTAGTTATTGGAGACTTAAGGTCCCGTCACCTTGCGTTATGTTCGTCCCATTATGTAGGGAAAACAATAGAGTTTTATTTAAAATAAAATTATTAAAAAATTAAAAAACAAAAAAACAGATCTTATATTTTATATACCCTTAAAGATTAAAATAGGGAGACGAACACAGTTAAAATGAAAACGTGACAACGTGTTCAGTCATTTTATAGTCGACCGTTGACAGCTTGAGAACAAAATGGTTGACAATGTCAGTATAATTGCATTAATGACAAAGGTATGAAAAGCTCAATCATCGTTCTTATAGTTACTAGTTAGTTAAATAAACATACATAAAACTTGAATATAACATAAAATATAAATAAAAGATATAATAAAAAATTTTTTTCACAAGGTTGGGGGAATGGTCTTAAAAGACTTCCCTTTTATATTCTTTGGCGGTCTCCAGTGATCGTTAAAAGAAATATCGACATTTAAGTTGGGAGAAAAACAATCATTGTCAAGATACAGAATCCAGGAGTACGACTAATCAGGTAGAAATTAAAGTTTTAAAGGTTTAGTACAGAAAATAAATGTCAAACAAGCAACCCAAAAATCAAAATCATTCGTCTCAAACTTCCCTTTCTCGGGAATAGGTGCTTTAAAGATCAGTGTTGTCATCTATGGGACCATCATCGAGGTTACCTTACACCTATATAAAAGGGAAGTCTTTTAAGACCATTCCCCCAACCCTGTGAAAAAAAATTTTTATTATATCTTTTTATTTATATTTTATGTTATATTCAAGTTTTATGTATGTTTATTTAACTAACTAGTAACTATAAGAACGATGATTGAGCTTTTCATACCTTTGTCATTAATGCAATTATACTGACATTGTCAACCATTTTGTTCTCAAGCTGTCAACGGTCGACTATAAAATAACTGAACACGTTGTCACGTTTTCATTTTAACTGTGTTCGTCTCCCTATTTTAATCTTTAAGGGTATATAAAATATAAGATCTGTTTTTTTGTTTTTTAATTTTTTAATAATTTTATTTTACATAAAACTATTGTTTTCCCTACATAATTGGACGAACATAACGCAAGGTGACGGGACCTTAGGTCCCAATAACTAATTTTACAAATGAAATTTCAACATTATGTAAGTACAGACATTATTAATAATTTTATTTCATTACTAATTACAAATTTCTTTCTTATTACAGAATTTCTCATAAAACAAATCACAAACAAACATCTTTCTCTAACAAGATCTAGAATGTCCAAAAGATCCTTTTTATATATCCTGACGTATGATTTTCAAATAACGAATATCTTCCCTTTTTAAATTCGACCACAGATTGACAGTGTCTTTTCATAAACTTTGATTTAAATATAACATTCCACTTTCAACTCCAATTTTAGCATGCTGATTACATTCAATTATTAATATCTTGTCAAAATATTTTTAAATAAAAAAAGCTCCATCAACGTCATTTTCCACCAACAGTTTTCTCTCTACTGCTAATAATAACTGCAGCACTACTTTGGTCTCCTGAAGATGAAGGTTACTACCTTTGAAACATGTAGAGAAAATTTAATTTTAAAATTGAGCCTTTAATAGCTCACTATGAAATTAGTGGAGAAAGACTTTTTGACTTTTTTCCCCTTTCCCTATATTATTATATGTTAGTATGCACGTGCAGTATATACATATTGGTAAATTGGCTTCATCTCATTTAATTTTGGTTCTGATAAATTGAAAAAAACACCCCTGTTAACCGACCAACATTTGATTCCCCGAGGGTGGACGCTATGGAGAGATTTTACTGAATTAAAGAAATACCCTGTATGAGTGAACAAATTATTAATTTTTAACTACTTTATAATTTATTAATATTATTGATATAGGAAAAAAATATCTGATATTGTAATTTTGACAATATTTTTTAATGATCCAGTGAGTATTCTCTTTAGGGCTTCAACTTGCTAGAAATAATACTAAGTGAAACATCCAATACTTTTTAAATTATTTTAATTTGGCTCTCGTCCATTTCTTTACGTTTCCAACCCTTGGTCTTTATTTTAATATAATATTTTCTATATTAGGGTGGTATTTTATAAAAGGCTGATATTGCCAAACTTATCAGACAGATAGTCTGCTATATATCTATATATAGAAAGCATTGCATAGACCATCTTTTGTTTATAAATAGTTAGTAACAGTAATGAAATTGCCGATTGATACAAACTTGATATTTTAACATTTAATTTATTTTTCAAACATCAAAACAAAATATGTACTTTCTGACTATTATTTACTATATGGGGTCTACAAACAACTAAAAGAAATAAAATTCGTTTGAAATTACTACGGCCCAAAACTTAATTTAAAAATATTTGGCTCTCGAAATTTATTTCACAAAATAAACTTATCTGGAACAAAGGCGTCATCTGCAGAACGTAATTAATTGCTAGGAGAATAAGTCTCGTTAAATCCACGTTATCACATCTTTAATTAATGCGACGTATTAATAAAGAAGTGTTCAGCTAGATACTTGCACACTAACTTTAGTTTAATAGCGACAACTCATTTCACTGCTAATTACTTAATAATTATATTGTGGATTAAAACAGAATTTAGCTGTGTGAATAATTTAAAATACGCCGATTATTGTCCTACACGGCCTTTGCCTAAACGTAGAAAGAGAAAGCTTATATGCATGCTCTATGTATATGAAACTTTATTAATTCCAATAGCTTGAATTGATATGTAAACAAATTCATTTTTGCAACAAGAACAAACAACGAAATATATTGTCGACACGTCATGTCGGCCCATTCTTCATAAAATAAATTTTTATTTGCGTCCCAAACCACCTACTTAAATTGAAATATTGGTACACTTTTTCCAAAGTCAATAGTCAGTAACTCTCTTTGAAAGCTAGTTTGCAAATGTACTTTAAACCAAGAAATTTTCAATGTCAAAGAAAGAAGGAACAAGCCATTTATGAATATTATCATAATTTTTTTAGTACTTCAGAAATATTATTTATACAAAAATAATTTAAAGCAAACTAAAAATGAATTTCACTGTTGTTGAACAAAAAAATATACAATTAGCAAACCCTCATATCCTTCCTATACTTACGAAAACTCTCTAGAACTGGCAACACCCTGGCGATAGACCGTCGAGGCCCACCAGTAATTTAAAGTGTGAGCTATTTTTTTCGAGTGGGAAAATTAATAGAACAGCATACAAATACAATTTTATATGCTGTAGATAAAAACAGAAAATGGTTAAAGGTTTTGCCAATTGGGTGATCCCTTATCAGCTTTAAAATCAGTTGATGTTCGAGGTATGCGATATTGGGAATCGGACAGCGGCGCGACTGGTTAAAACGATTTACTGTAATTTACATACTTTATTTTCTGCTATAACTGTGTGGTTTCAGACAAGTAAGTTTTACTTGGTACATATATTTTATTATAATATCACTATGGCTTTTTGGCGACAATTTGAAACACAAGGTTAAGGTGAATTATCTGTATTAATATATTAAGGGATAGGGAAATTATCGAAAATCATTCCGAAGATTTTTTGCCGTGGAAATCGCTCGAGGGCTTGCCCGAGAGCGATTTCCTAATGGCAAAAAATCTGAGAATGATTTTCTGATTATTTCCCAATCCCGAAATGTATTTTGAAAATTATTTACCAAATAAAAAACTAACGATTTCTGACGGGTGAGATTTTCACTTTTGACAAGGGTGATTTTCACCGGAGAGCGGGAGATTATCGCTGGATTTCTGACGGGTGAGATTTTCACTTTTGACAAGGGTGATTTTCACCGGAGAGCGGGAGATTATCGCTGAATAATCAGGTGAAAATCAACCCGCTTTTATAATGGATGAGGTAAATAATCGCAGGAATATAATGAGTCTGTGCTAGAGTCGGCCATCAAAAGTGAGATAAGTCCGGAATTAAGAAACAAAGATTTACATGTTCAATATCAAAGCAATATTTTAAATATATACTTCTAATAAATTAACACGACTTGGGTTTTATAAGAATTTATAGCGTAGTTATTTTAGGGACTGTAGCTGGTCATTCCATAAAACGTAAACCAATAAGTCAAAAATTCAAAACGGCTGACAATACTATAAGCAGGGTTTTTATTCTGCGAACTATTTACAACTTTTACGAATATAATCTAGTGCCAACTGTAGAACTGGTTCGTGATAAATTGCGAGGTTCCCCTGATTATAAGTACCAATCTTTAGAAACATTGCGTGATGTCTTGTTAAAATGTGGCTTTAAACATAAAAAATTAAATAATTTAATGGCTATAATGGAATCCCCGCGTATCATTGAACTACAACAGGACTATTTGCGCAAAATAAAGAAGTACAATAAATCCGATAAAAGTATAATTCAATTAGACGAAACTTGATTTGATACTCATGATGTTCTTAAGTATGGTTGGGTAAACAGTACAAATTGTACTTGTGGTACACCTTCTGCGGTGGGAAACGCACGCGTCATCATGCCGGAAGTAAAGATAGCCTTGTACCTAATTTATTGCTCTTGCCCAGACTGAACCCTATATTCCTGGAATATTCTCCTATCTGCCAATAGGCCATAATATCTTGCAATATTCCCGGAATATGCACTGAATATCTCAAATATATCTTATCTCATAAGAATACTTCATATCTATGCCATTGTAGATATGCCTGGAATATGCCGCGGGTATATTTATAGAATATGCATTGTGGAATATATTCAATTATTTTTTTTTAATACTTATTGATAATAATATATATAATATAAATATCTATACAGAGTGATTGCGGTCTTAAATTCTATTTTAACATAACTTGGTATAGGTATAGGAACTATTTATTTATAGATAATATAGAGGAAGGTGCATATGTATGCACCTAATTAAAAAACAAATTTAAATATGAAAATGTTTTAGACTTCATAAAGTTTTTGGGTAGGCATTTTCCGCGTTTTATTAGTATTTTGTTAAAAATTAAACTTGATTTTTTTTTATTATATTATTTAGTCAATTTTTGGATTCGAGCGGTGATAAACAAATTTGGCGTTTTATACGGTGTTGCTAGATTCCGCGTTTTAATCCTAAATTAAATTCTAAACCAACACATATTTTGATTGCAAATAAATTTATACTAAAAGTTTATATTTTTTATATATTATGTGCTTAATTGAGGACTGCTCTTCTAGAAAAAAATTGGCAATCGTTATTTTTTAATAACAAATTTTTTAACACAAGTTTAACTAATTTCTGTTGCGGAACTCGGAAACGCTGCCTGTACGTTACAGAACTGACAGAACCTGCTTGAGTTAATTTTTTGTTACCTTGTTATAAATAGTATCTAGTTTTTAGGTTTTAAATTTTTTTATTTATAAAAATAAAAATAAAAAAAATATTAATTAACTAAACTAACTGACCTGACCTAAATTAAATATGTTTATATGAAAAAGAAAAAAAAACAACATTCTTAGCATATGCCATAAATATATTTTGGCAGATTAAAAGATATTGCAGGCATATATTTCATGGTGACCTAGAATATGCATACAATATGCCAGTCATATGCCCTGGCAGATATGGAACATTTATGTGATATTCCAATATGCCAACGGAATATTCATGGATTATGTATGGAATATGTTTGTGCCGTCTGGGTGTCAGCGTAGAATATCACTCAATAATGAATCGGCAACGTTAAGCGCAGTTGTCATTGATAATATTCGGCAGGTAATAACGAAATGCGTAGCAATGTATGGAAAAATTGCTTAGCTCATCTATGCGCCGGTAATAATCTAACCTGGAAACGATTCTACATATGAAAATTCTAACTATTCCAGTCATTAAATTGTTTATGAATTTTAAATAATTTATTTTCGTTCAACACGTATCTTAGAAACTTGTTATATTAAAGAACGTTTACTGTGATTCTGCTGATGCGATCAATTTATTGTTAAAATATATATAGTGAATTCTAACTACTAACTGTATTTTCCAACTAACATAGTTAGTACCTCCCCTATCCTTTCTTGGCAAGGAAAACTCATACCTTCTGGTGGTCCTGGCTGGACAAAGACGATTTTTTCTATTTTTTTTTTTTTGACAAAAAGAGCAATATTTTTACCGAAAGATCATTTTAAAAATAATTAATGCATGTGTTTGCAGGCGAACAAACCTCTTATCAATTTAAACTATAATGAACAAGCTATAATATATACTATTTAATCATATTAAAAATTTACCACAATCCGCATTTTCTTTATTTGGTAGGAGCGACGCCTATGGTCACGAGTTTAATACTTTTTTATGCCATCAAATTAAGCTTGGAACAACTATTGATAATGATATCGATAGTGTTTATGGGGAAACAGTAAGTTTAATACAGTGGTCAATAGCAATAAGTTGTCCAATAAAAAATAAAAAATCTACATACAACAAAAACAGAAAATGGATGACTCCCGAAGAGACGCTCTTGATTGCCAATAAAAACACTGAACTAAAAAATCTATTCTGGCTGTCTAACAACTGTGTAGATTAAAATGTACGGAATCTTCATAATATGAAAAAACGAATATAGGACGCTTGTTCTGCAGGTTAAAAGGGGATATTATGATAAAAAAATTAGAGAGAGCGAGAACAAACAAAAAACAATATGGAATATCGTTAACAACAAGCTAGGAAAACAAAAACCAAAAATAAAATCGAATTTCTTGATAATGACGAAAAAAAGTAAGTTAGTCTATGGCAATCGAACCAGAAATGACAGAATTCATGCAGGTAAACATGTGGTGAATAATATACTGAACAATTCCCATAAAGGTCGCTTTTTCGTATACGAGGTAATTCAAAAGTTACAGGCATTATGCGCGACTTTTTTGCCACTCTGTATAAATTGCCCAAAATGCAGATCCGGTATCAATTTTCGTTCTCCTGTAATTAGGCCGTGAAGGAGATAGAAGATTATGATGAATCTTATATGTATGGTATGTAGGGATCTTAGCTTTCTAATTTTATTGGGATATAAAGTAATAAGTAAAATTTTTGTTTTAGTTTGATGTTGTTATGCATCTCAGCTATCCTAAAAACAATTTTCGTGCAGTTAGAATAAAAAATAAAACGAAAAAAAAAAAAATACCATGAATTTTATAACAATGAAATGCAGATTTATTATTATAAAATATTATATACAGTGTGTCCCGCTTTTTAAGAATACACCCTAATATCTCAGTTATTAATAATGAGATTTTCTTGAAATTTTGGTGGTAATAATTGTATGTTGGAAAAATGAAGTATTTGGAATAGTGAACATTTTTATTTACCATTGGCGGGCGGTGTTGGTGGGGTAAAAAAGGCTTTTTTTTGGAAAACGATATTAGGGCTTATTTTAGATAACTGTTTTCAGATTTAGAATCAGCATCCCCAAAAACCCCTTAACTCATGTTCTCAAAATCTCAATTACCCTAATTACGATTTAGGTTGTTAAGATACGCGCGCTCTGTTACCGTTGGCATGCTGACCTGTTTATTTTTAAACAAATTAAGCAAAGAGTGTTTGAAACAAAAATTTTTGTTTGACATTAAGTAATTCGTAAGAATTGTCAATAAGTGAAGCAGTGTTACTTAACTGTTAATAAGTTGGCACAAAACCGAAGAGTAGTTCTTACAATTGAAGAAAAAGTAGAAATTATCCGCTTATTTGGTAATAATGAAAGATATCCGCGTCAGGTTGATTGAATATTCAATGAAAGGTATCCGCGTCAGGTTGATTGAATATTTAATGAAAGGCATCAGGTTTGAGCACCAATTACTCACGATAATGTTGCCAAAGTCAACAGATTGTTCTCAAGGACTGAAGCGGTTTTCAAGACAAGACCAAGGAGGTAGAATATAAATCAAAGACATTATCCAGACGACGAACGTATCTTAGCAGAATTTCGAACCAACCCAAGTGGTAGTATAAGGATAGTTGCGAGGATACTGAAGTTAACGAAAACCAAAGTATGGAGGTGTTTGAATCGCAATAGGATTAGGGCATTTAAACCAAAATTTCTACATACTCTGTTAAATGGTGATTTTGAACGGCGGTTTGAATTTTGCTTATAGTTGCAAGGTAACTATCTTAACGACAGACTTTTTCTAAAGAACATTATGTTTACTGACGAGGCAAAGTTTACGATAAACGGTGTAGTATCTAGTCAAAATTGTAGGTTTTGGGCAGCCAAAAATCCGAATTGGGTAATTAATTGTAAAAACCAGTACAGTGAAAAAGTGAACGTGTGGTGTGGTATATTTAACGAACGAATTGTTGGCCCTTTTTTCCTGGATAACTTGACCGGACAAAATTTTCTACATTTTTTACTAAATTATTTTTAAAATTTTCTCATGGAATTGCCTTTAGCACAGAGACAAAACTTAATCTTTCAGTTAGATGGTGCCCCCGCACATGATTCTATTATAGTTAGGAACCTTTTAAATGCAACTTTCCCTATGAAGTGGATAGGTAGAAATTCTCCTTTAGAACCATGGCCCCCAGATCGCCGGATATTACCCCTTCTGATTTTTTTCCGTGGGGGCATTTGAAAAATAAAGTGTATCCTACTGGGCCGCGTAATAGAGAGGAACTTTGCATTAGAATTAGGCAAGCTTGTCAAGAAATTACTTACCAAACTTAAGAAAAGTAAATGTACCTTTAAGAAGAATTGTTAACAAGTGTATTGTTTTAGAAGGTAGTTATGTTGAAAACACAAGAATCTAAAATAACGTAATTTTGTTAGCACAGTTACAAATAAAGAATTTATTAAAATAAGACTTTTTTCTGCTAAAATCAGCTCTTGAGATTTTGAAAACATGAATTAAGGTGTTTTTGGGGATGCTGATTCTAAATCTGATAGAAACAGTTATATAAAATAAGCCCTAATATTCTTTTCCAAAAAAAAAGTATTTTTTACCCTCAACACCGCACGCACGCCAATGGTAAATATAAATGTTCACTATGCCAAATACTTCATTTTTCCAACATACAACCACCAATATTTCAAGAAAATCTCATTATTAATAACTGAGATATTAGGGTGTATTCATGAAAAGCGGGACACACTGTATATATTATGATCACTAAAACTTATTTACTTCTATAGTATAAAAAAAAATATACTAAAACTAACAATCCGCTCCAATTTTGACCATATAAAACCAACTTTTCATGTTGCAAAATGCATATGAGTTCTATAGCCCGAGCTGTCAATTGCTCTAACCAGAGCGAGAATTTATTACATTTCCAGCGAAACGTCTTCGCCTGCAACCGATATTCGGCAAATAAAATTTTGACATACTAGCAATATAATAAGCGGTATTTTAAAGTGCACGTAATATTAAATGTTTTAATTTAATATGAATTTATTTGAAAAAGACTGTGATATAATATTATCGCTGTGATTTACTTTGAGATTTATTAAGATGCATCACACTTAATGATGATATAAATTTATATTTGATAGTAAGTATACTAATCAATTTAATTTTATAATTATCGTTACCTGAGAATAACAGGGTTCTATCTGCAATTTTGCTAAAATTGAGATTTGGCAATAATAAGGATACATGCTAAGAAGAGCAAACAACGAGAAGCGACAAAATCCCGAGTTTAGCATTGATTAAATGGGAACCAAATTATATGTCCTTCATCTTGAAATTTTGACAGTTGGCCGGGTTATTAAACTAAAAGAAGCACTACAACGATGAAGAAAATGCTTTAGACTAAAATAAAAAATGTGGGTACTTAGTAAGAAGTACTTTTTTTCATGAATATCTTCTATATAATTGATATGTGTGCGAACACGTTTGTAACAATGAACGACACAAAAAAACTTTAACCTGTGTCTTCACAAGTCGACTGGTTCAAACTTTGCTTTACTTGGAAAATAAAATTTCTTTTGAATTTTATTGCATTATTATTTATTAACAGATCAATCACTTCATTATTTTATACCCTAGCATGGGTATGACATACTAACACATTTCTAACTTAGACTCGTCAAACAACCACTTAACTACTTTTAAATACTTTTAACCACTTTTACGTGAAGGATTTACCGTTCCACGGAGCGCAACTTAACTCTGTCTGTATCAGTGTGACACTGCTTTATTGACAAAACATTGTCCGTCTCGCACCGTATACCGACACCTTGACCAATCAGGTCCTACTACGTCGAAATCCAAGATGGTTTCTTTCACGTCAAAATACTGTTGCTAGCCAATGAGAAAAGACATCCACTGTTACTATGCAAGCGGCCTTTATCGTACTTAAATTTACGTGTTAGGAAATGATACAGAATCGCCGACCGTTTTTTATACATAAGGTTTTGATTTAAACTTATATTTTTATGGATTTGTACAACGTTGCCATTACTTTAATATGCGGTATTGCCAATTATATTGCATGTAAATATAATGTACTTTCCTCATTTTATTAGCATTTAGTAGTTACAGAAAAACATAGTAACTTAGCACGAATGCGGCGTTGCCGCTTAGATCAGTATGACGCCACATTACATTTCCTAGAATTGAGTTCCACACAGACAGACAGATGAGATAGGTTATTTTGGTCCTTAATTTACAGGTATTGGCCAAAGGTACAAATTAAGTGTGATTATAGAGGTATTTACATCCAAGTAATAAAATTAAGAAAATGATACTGTGTATAATTATTATGGGTTTTTTCGTTGGTAATTATAGACAGTGTTTATTGCATATTTATCTTAAGTAATTAGGCTATTAAGTATTAGATTAGCACCTGAAGGTATTCCAATTTGATTGTTAACAACATTTTTATTTTAATGACATGTAGAATTTTTAACTGTCTTACAATGCCTTTGATAATGAAAATATAACAAGTACTACTTTAATTTCCTCTACTATGGAATATAATTGGCTTCCCAGCAAATTTCGTAAAATTAAAAAAAAATTGAAATAAAATAAAAATATTTTTGAAATGTTTTATTGATTGTGCGTTACTTACAGATAGCACATTTTAGAAAGGAAATGAAATAGTATATTACATACCAAGAGTGGTAAGAAGTCTATTACACACGATTTCAAAAATTACGGTACGAGCGTTAGCGAAAATTGCCCTTACGCACAGCTTGACTTGTTGGAATATTTTCCAAAAAAACACAAGATCCGTTAGAAAAATAAAAAACCTCTTCTTTTAGATTAGTTTGATATTTATTCCTTCACGTCGCCTTTCCTTAAAAAGTTACTTTTTTATATACATTTAATATCAACTTCACTTAAATAACATAATAAATATTGGTAGGTCTCCTCCATATACCTTTTACGTAATAAAATACAGCAGATAAATACAACAAAACAAATGTATCATAGCGGTGCAAATGTACTTACTGTTCAAGATCCTTTGGAAATAAAAACATGCTTATTCCTTGACCATTTTTTGAGGGACACCCTCGAAACGCAAAGGTATTACCAGCCATAGTTTTATAATAGCACAGCACTCACAAAAATAAACAGTTAAACAATACACTTCTTTCAACAAAAAAGACAACTAAACTCGAGATAGCGACTCATCGACTACCGGACTAACGGCTGAAACACGGCCGGCTTAAACATATGACAGTTGGCCGGATTACCTCCCACTACATTGATTTCGCTAAACGTCATATCGTCGCTTCTCGTTTTGCTCTTCTTGGGTTGCATGTGTCGGTTTTTACTTATTTATAAACTTCTAGCGCCACCTGATTGTTAGTGGGGAGATATTTATTCTAAAAAGTTGTATCTGCACTATAAAACCCAATAAATTTAGTAACAATTAAACTAACTTATGCTGTAGAACCAAAGGATTGCGTTGTTTATCTTTACTTGAAGATATAACCTTTTAACAAAATTATATTTATAAACAAGGTTTTATCAGCTGTAGATGGACCCTAGGAATATCAGTATTTATGAAACCCAATCAAATTAGGTATCTAACCTCAATTTTCTTTGCAATCCGTTGTGAAGAGAATGTTTTGATATTATGATAATAACTTATTACAATAACACTAATAATACTTTTTTATTTATTTCCCTATTTAAAATATTATGTCTGACTAGGTGATGGTAATTAGTGAAAATCAAGAAGTAGTACTACTTTCTGATGTTAACCCAACATTCGTTGAAGAACCGAACGTAATCATAAAATCAAATCTGTCACTAGATGAGTTATTACAAGGTGACTATACCATTTTATATAAATATTTTTGTGTCTATAGCAAAAATTAAATAGTTTTTGCAGATCTTAATAAAAACGCAACGAGATACTTCGACGAAATATATGGCATATTTAAGATTCCTGAGGTAGGAGAGAACAATATTGCAGAAGGTGAAAAAAAGACGGACGTTGCTAATCCTGAACATTCCCGATCCAGGAGTAGACTTAGAAGTTAAGGATTCTAAAAAAATTAACCACAAAGTTAAAAGAAAGAAAAGATCTGTTGGGGAATAGTAATGTTCTGAAAGAAAAATAGAGAGACAGGCAGGAGAATAATACGTGAGTAGTAGAGAAAGACTGGTTCCAAAAAAGTTGTAAACTTCCTTAAAGTTTGCTGGAATAACTGTAAATATAAATGTAACCGGAGGGTTTCAGTTTTTGAAAGAGAGTGTGTTTTTTAATCCTTTTATTCTGTGGATCAAGATAGCAAATATAATTTTATTTTAAAAACTACCTCTAAGAAAAAGAAAAGTATAAATATTAGAAAATCAGAGGGAAAGTCAAGAAAGGAAGTACTTTTTTGTTATAAATAATAAAACAGTCAAATGTGAAAAAAATTTTATCGTTCAACGTTTAATATTTCTCAGAATATATATTACAACGTTCACGCAAAGAAAAATTCAGTAACTGGGGTGACCCAATCCGATCAGACAGGACGTATAAATATTCGATCTATGTCAGAAATTCAGGAAAATAGTGTTCGATATAATATTAATTCTTTCGCGAGCGCTGAATCACATTACTCCAGGGCTAAAACCAGCAAAAGGTACTTAGACCTAAATTTAAACATAGCTTAAATATATTTACTCCATGTAAGTTGGTGCAATGATGGGAAGTTAACTTCTAATAAGGAAGCATATCACAGGTTTTTGTTTAATACCGACTTTAATCTTGATTTTCACAAACCAAAAACTGACAGATGTGGAGATTATGTAGCCTATGAATCCCTTGTTAAAAATAAACAGGATATGCCAGTCTCCTATGAATTTTACGCTTTACACATAAGAAATAAAGAAGCGATGCGCCAAGTGAAAAAGCTGATAAAGACGCAGAAATTCCAATAATGAATGAAAACTACAAAAGTATAAAGCCAAAAAGGGTAAATTTATTAACAAACAACAAACAAGAATATATATATTGTATTTCTCTGTGGACAATAAAGCACTTAAAATAAAATAAATTAATAATGTAAGTACACAATTTAGCAACACGACCTAAATATGTGTTACAGAACAACAAACCGCACACGCCAGTCCTTTTGTAAATCAGAGGAGTCGTATTCTTGTCGCTGTAATTTTATCACATCGCGTCTTATTTTACCGAAATACTATACAGAGTTAGCCAATCATAACGAAACAAGCCCGATTTTTCATATTTTTCGACACTTTAAAAAAAAATGGTTTCGTGATATAAGTATCCGTGCTTAGTGCATTGTAATTTGATTTTTTTTTAAGGAAAACTCGTTAAAGATATATTTATTTATACACTGTTGCGTATACGCCCCACTGAGATCAAATAGGTCTATTAAGAGCAGTTAAAACTGCTTGCTTCTTAAATCCCGATTCTAGATAATACTATTTTTTATTTACATTATACATAAATTGACAAACTTTCAGTTGTAGACAAATTATCCCACCAGATATCAATTACTGAATCGTTTGTCTTGTACTGATAATGGGCATAGTCATTTACATTGAACACGATGATAGTTTTGAGCCTCTTCACAAGTTTTGAGACACCTACAGGGAGGTCGTTCCAGAGTGATGATGTTTTCCAGATGAAAGATTGTTTAAACAGTGCCGTTCGAGGGACAGTAAGCTGAACCACGTAAGGGTGGGCTGCAGTCGCTCGTCGTGTATTTCAACCTCTATTGAGCACTTGCCATGAAAATATTTGTAAAATAGACTCAAATCGCCAGCCTGCCTTCCATGTTCAGGCTTTTCAGGTTGATTATCAGATCATCATCACCAATCAAGCGAATAGCTCTTCTTTAAATGGAATCCAGTAATCTCAAGGTATGTTTAGGAGCAGAGCCCCAAATAAGCGAACTTATGAATTCAGAACTTTGGCATTGCTAGCTTTAAGTAATCTTAAACGGAATGAATCCCTACGACAACTTAATAATCTACATATTACATATTAACACGTAAAATCTATTCAGTGATGTTTGTCCTGGTGTGTCCCGGTCTCTTTCTCTATTTCCAAATGAATGTATAATGTAGGAAATAAATTATACTTCGGCGTGCCAACTTTTTCGGCTCTACAAGTCGGTGTCCTGAAAATTTAAGTCAGCAATCACAATCAGTCTTTTACCAATCAAGAAAGTTGTGCCAGACAAGTATTTCTAGTACTTAACTACATTTGCTTGGACTCTGACTTTAGCGCAGAAACAGAGTATTTGAATTACTCCAGCGATGGTCTAATTTGGGCTTTATGGAGCATCAGAAGTTGTTGGGGTGTATAGAAGTTCTTAGTTCGGAAAAGTATCCCAAATTTCTGGGAGGCTGCCTTAGCAATGGCCGCAACGTGACTATACCAGGACATATGACTATCTAAATTGACGCCCAATAAATGAATTGATGAAGCCAAGGGTATCGAGTGTCCCGACATGACTATATCCGGTTCTTCAACATTAACTTTTTTAGAAAAACTGGCGCCTGGGTTTTTTTAGCGTTGAATTCCACTTGATTGCTGTCACCCCAAGACAGAATTTCTTCCAGATCTTTGTTGAGATGTGAGACCTCTTGCTGCCTATAGAGATGTGCATTGGTAGCCGATGTCTGGGCATCCAAGGTAAAAGATGAAAGAAGTGTGCTGTCATCAGGATATAAAGGATTTTTAGTTTTTTCCAAAACATCGTTAATTTATAGTAAATAGAGGGTGGGCGACAATATAGAACCTTGAGGGACTCCGGTGTTGATGTTAAGTATGTCTAAAAGAAGTCCGTCCATCGCCACTCGCGGAGAACGGTCTTTAAGAATGCTTGACAGCCATGAACAAAGCTGAACCGGCATTCCGTATGCTGTCACTTTAGTTAAAAGCCCCTCATGCCATACTCGGTCAAAGGCCTTGTAAATGTCCAGTGCCACCACCCGGGACCCCCATGTTCCATTTTCCAAGTTAACCGATAATTTTAGTTATTTGATTCCAGACAAGAATCTTTTATAAAGTTATATAAAGGTTCTCGGTTTACCCGCAAACTCTTGGACCACAAAATTAATTAAAAGTAAAAAAAAATACTTTGCTAGTGTGTAAAGACGTGATATTTCATACAAAATTCGCATGCGACTTTAGATGAAATGGTTACTTTCGGTATGCAGAATGCATCGTACTTCTATGACCTAGGCTTTCAATAGGTCTCAATGGAGTAGGGATTTATTATATCGAAGGTATCCGGAAGCCGGAATTGCAGCACCTGCAACTGATATTGCTGTAATAAAAACCTGACATTGCCAATTTAATAAGCGCTACAGTCTGCTACTCTTGAAAGGCACGTAATGCCAAATCGAATATGAAGCTCTGAAAACCTCATTCTAAGTTATTTTGAAATCTGCCGTTGTTAAAATACAGATCGGTATTTTATTAACTTGTACGGCTAAGGCTAAAATTTAATATATTATGCTACTTAGTAAACTGAGAAATTGCGAAGCCGCAAAAGTTCGCGACATCATAAAACACTGAAAATCCAGACTGTAAGTGTTAATTCCTTATTCATTTCTTCTGTGATATTGGTGTTATGTTGGAATATATCTCAAACTGCCGTTGACAATAATTGTAAATACTGAAGTTCATACAAGATTGTGTCGAAAGCAAGGTACCTACCTAAATGTTATGTGGGGATACAATTTTAAAATTATTTTAACTAGCAAGGTAAAGTGTATTCACAAATAAAAGAAACCGACTAAATGACTCTTATTTATTTCTTCCTAAATAGGAGTATTGACACAATGCCGACTGAGCTAGGACCGTCTTCGAAAATAGATAGCATTGAAATATTTAATTTAGCAGCAAATAAATATGGAACTGATGTTTATTTAAGTTTTATTAAATTCAAAATATAAAAATAGAATTATGGTCTTAGACTTACACTTACAATGCTAAATTAGTATATTAATTAATAAATTACCCAACTCAATCTACTTCACTATCGCTATCATCATCTAATAATAAACCTCTCTGTTGCATTTCTAATACAAATGTAACTTTCTTCTACTTTCTTTACATCTTGTACGCAGTTTTTCCAGTTCACCTCAGAAATTTTTTGAGTTAATACGCTAAAATTAAGTGTAAGTGAAATATTATTGCGACGAATTCCAGCTTTAAGTTGGTGCCATATTTGTTCAAAAGTGTTAAATATACAGTGGTAAGGCGGTAGCCGCAATACTATGTGCCCCATGCTTTTCGCAAGTTCATCGCAGTAATATTTTTTTTGAGTAGACATACTTCTAAGCACTTCTAATAAGTCTTTCTTTCTATAGTTTTCATGAAATATATATCATTATCAAACATATATTCTTGAATTTTGGCTTTAGTGTCTCTTGAAGAAGGAGCTTTGTTTAATTGTCTACTATGATAACTAGCGTTATCCATAACAATGACACTATTTGGTGGAATGTTCTGCAATAATTTAGTTTGAAACCAATTTTCAAATAACTCCGCTGATTGGCTTCATGATAGGCAACACATGATTCACTAATATTTTTTGCCGAGAGAGATAGACCATTCGGCACCCACCCATCTCCAGAACCAGCATGTAAGATTGTAATTTTTTTTTGATGGGGCAAGTGTCACACATTTGCCGCTAGAATCGACTCGACCACTTGACGGAATGTCGTGGGTTTCAAACGACGTTTTATCTAAATAAATGATCGGCCTACCTTCAGTTCTCTATTCATTTACTTTTGTCAAATATTCCCACCGCCATTCTTGAAGACGCTTGGACTCCATCAAAACCTGCTTTTTATTAATTCTTTTGAATTTAAAGCCCATGTGTTGAAGGCGCTTTCACAATGTCGTTCTTGAGCATTTAATTTCTGTTTCATCTGTTGCCAGCCTTTTCATTAAATTGTCCAACGTTGGTACACTTTGCCCTTCATACATTTTATAAATTTGAGGACGAAACATTTTCAAAAACAAACGAAACTCAACAGTGTACGTTGACAGACTAAAATCAAAAGGGACCCTGGTTTATCCGCATTTTTTTTTTCTGAGTACGATACTTAAAATTTATTACGCCCATATCATTTCACAGAACTGGTTTATTGTTGTTTATTATATTTTAAATACCCTAATAATAGCAGTCATTTAGGTCGCTTTCTTATATTTGTGAATATACTTTGCTGAAGAACTGAATTTAGGTTGTTGCAAACAATTGTTGCAAAGCAACACCATACTCACACTTGTTTCTCTTTACAATTATACTAAAAGGCACTGTACTATAACCTGAACAAACCTAAACTATTTATAAAAGTCTAATCTAGTAAAAGTTTTAACAAAACTTCCACAAAGTACAATGAACTGAAAATATCACATTACACAAGCCAAACACTGTATAAATAAGGAATAAAGAGACGACCAACTCTGGATAACATGAACGTGAAATAACGAAAAATCGTATATAAATCCGACATACGGCGCATAAAATACGTTACCGCGACATGATCCATGCCGGGGACATTTTTAGATTGCTGGGCGATAAGTTTAGTTTTTTTCCTGGTTCAGTGGCAATGACGCATCATTTGGTGGGTGGTACCATTTGACGTTTGAAAGTAAGGTGTGGAGGTTAAAATGATATTTCTCTCAAAATTAAATAAATTTAAGGTGCTTCAATGTGAAATGAAAACCCTGTATATAATAAACGCAATAATATTGACTGTATTGAGCTGCATATTATCAGGGAAACTATGTTAGGGGGCCAGACTATTTATCACAACAAAAAAATCTTTAATGGTTTATCCGGGGTCAAAACCGTAGATTACCGGTAACCTTAACACATAAATTTAGAGAAAATTAACATTCCGCATTGATTCCAGAACATGAAATCTCGATCTGTATGCACGGCTTCAGTGACACTTTCCGGTATGCAGAAGGCATCGCGTCTCTATAGCCTGAGCTTTCAATTGGTCTCACCGGGGCGGGAATTTATTACATCGCAGGTATCTAAACCGGAACTTCAGCGCCTACAACTGATATTGCTGTAATAAAAGCCTGACATTTTTAATTTATCTAGCTCTAGCTCTAGTGCTTTCTAGCCTCGAAATTTAAAACTCACGTAATGTTAAAGAGAAGTCGAAGCAACGATTATTAGATAAGTTTAATGGGAAAATCTTTTATGAGGATATCTAAAACTATTTATTATAATATATTGTTATATAGTTAATTCCAACTTAACATTTGTGAAATGTATGAAGTGGTTTTACGTGTATCTCTTTTAGTACGAGAAACTTCATTTTAATTAATTTATTTAATATCATAGAAAGTGTAGCAGAGCACTTAAATGCGCGTCAGTCAATAATAAACTGACCAACAAACAAATAGAAATTCTTAAAAATTAAATTGAAATCAGTCAAAATCATAACATGAAGTAATCGCAACAAATACAATCAATCACATCAATTAGTATGGTAAGCTAAGGAACAAGCATGCCTCCTTAAGATGCACAAGTGTGCATCACACCTTGTGCAGCGAGTCTTTGTTGTGAAGGTACAGCTCTCTAGCCTACATTTCTTGCCTCTAAATAGGTCATCAAAGACTGATAGGTAATTGTCTTTATGATAGGATTTATCGCAAGACCGTGAAACGGCTGGTCGGTATCTTCTCAATGACCTTTCCCCTGAAGATGAAGGTTGCTCATCTTCCAATTGATTTTTTAATTTATCATCACAGCGTCAGCTAGATCTACTCTGAACAACAGAAAATATTTGAGTTCGATTTTTTAGAGCTATAATCATCTTGCAGGTATTGCTTCCATGCATTCACCACCGCAAGGTTACTAAAATGTATAAACGTGTCCAGTTTCTTGTTTTCTGGAATGTTCGATAGTACCCTAGAAGTCGATCAAGGACGTCTACGCCGCCAGTTTAAAACTATCTCCGGAGCATTAACCTGGATGAATGACTTGTTTTCTTGTCCCACCTAGGTATAGTGAATGGTAGATTCCCATCAGTGCAATTAAAGGCCATCAGAACAGCTCTACTGTCCATCCATTTTACTAAAGGTACGTCTTCTGAGGTGAACTGCACAATGTCGTCACATTTTATTGATGAATACTTTTTAAGATCCAACTTTTTGTGATTAACATCTCGGTTCAGCAAAAGGGGAAAAATAATATGAACTAAGGATGCTATTTGCACATGACTCAAGAGATGTCTCACGAATTCTGTGATACCCTGTAGGTAATTTCCAGTGCATTAAAAAGCTAAATTCTAAACCAACCAAATTACTCAAAATATTGTAACATCTATGGGACATATCGAGGTTGGGAAACTAGTATTAAAAATAAAAGATACATTTATTTAGAGTTAATTAAATTAAGTAAATTAACAAGGAGTAATTAAGTTCCATCAGTATGTTTCTAAAGGGCTGTTGGGAAAAGGTTCAGTTATCTAGTGCATAATTCAATAACAAAGACAAGTATCAATATAGAAAGAACGGCAACGTTGCTGTATGCCATCAAAAGTAGAAGCGTGAAACAGATAATATGTTAGTTGAGTAGTACAATCGCGGCAAAGAAAGGGTTTTTTGGTAGGTAACTAGATATATTTACGTGTTAATTGAAACAGCGTCCTATTTCGACGTTCTCACAAGCTCTAGACCGGAAAACGGATAGGGGTTCGGGATTATTGAATTCGGTTTCATAGCTACAATTTAGCCTACGTGACTGGAAGCAGAAGATAGATACGTAGCAGCCTCCGTAGTGAGCAGACGGTCTCCCTCGCGGTTTTTACACGAGGTTCGTGGATTTTGTAGCTTTCAAGCCATGAAATAAGTAGAGTTCCGTACCAAGCCTTTTTGTAGAAAGCACACGGCTTCCTCGCGGCAGTTTCTGCGGGTTTAGTTCATTTTATGGTATACCAGCCATGAAATAAGTTTGTAAATTCGCGGAGATACATTCCGAAGGTGTAGTCATGTGATTTCTACATCCCAACTCAAGTTCAGTTTATCTATTGTAAAAAGTAGTCGGAAAGTCATGAATTTGTGCGATAAATTTTCGAAGGTTTAAGAAGTAGTAGGTATTGTATCACGATATGATAGTTTGTAAATAGTAAAGTAGAATGTGTAGCTGATTTAACAAAGTAAGTAGTTATCATACTAAGATGTAACAGTAAAACCGTATTTGCTGCTACGCAGCCCAAATGTGGAGATGAGTAACTGAATACCAGAAGTAAATGGATATATTTTGTGTGAGAAAAAGCCTTTTATTTCAACTGACATATTTTGAACCACGCAACCTATGAAAATACAGTAAACACTTTATGTTTGGCTAACGCAAATAAAGACAGCAGCCAACAGTAGCGTTGTTCAGAAAGAACCAACTTAGGGAGTCAGTACAGGTCAAGAACAGTCAACAATAGGGGTCCTGAATACACGGGTCCAAGGTCAATCTTTGGCATGATATAGTCAGACGACTGAAAGTATCTTTACCCAGGTCCACTGAGGCTCCTATATCGAAATATAGCTTAGGTTAGCCCATGACCTTAAACCGCTTGCGGGTAGAAAGCCAGATGTACATGATTGAAGCCTACTTTTGAACTGGTGCGCTAGTTAATTGAAATTGGAAATATAAATTACGTTTATTTCTGGACGATTTTTGAAAGGATCTCCCAGAAAACCAGCATTATGAAAGGATTTTTATGCGTGCCCTACAAATGGAATGTGTTGTGTTCCCTTCCTTGACAAATATAATTTTTGGAACTAGAGGACATAATTTGCAAAAACTCCAAGATAGGATTGTTGAAGAAGCGCTACAAAATGCTATTATGAGAATGAAGGACGTAACAACCTAAGCATTGAACTCTAGGACCATATGATACATGGCATGTGCAATTAGCATTCCCTATCCCACTGCATATTTTTGACCCGGCAGTGGATCACTTTAAAATAAGGCACGCAGGAACGTATCATCAAAGAGTAAGTCGAATAATTAGTGTAGTCACTCGTTGATTAAATACCCTTTTCTGTCGTCTACCGTGGCAACGATTTTCAAACCGACGTACAGTGGGACCAAGTCCAAAAATCCGCTTGACATTAATCAAAACTCGAAAATGTCCAATTAATTGATGTTGTCTACCGGTTAAAAGGGATTCTTGTCTTATCTGCGCACATAAAAAAAAATGCCGAAACAATAATTTCATATAATATCGAAATTATTAATTTAACCTACGCAGAATATGAAATTATTTTCTCCAGAAAATGAAAGCGATGGAAAGTTAAAATGCACCAAAACAACAAAAGAAAAGGAAGACAGAAATAAAACATTAAAAGAAAATACTTAAAAGCCAAGGACAGAAACAGGCCGTATTGCTTAGCGGTAGAGCTTAATACTGATTGGGTGTCAGTAAATACCAGCATTATCAATTAATCAGTCATTTCGTCATATTTAACAGTCGTTAGTTTAAATAGTAAGAGATTACTACTTGGCAAGTGGTAATCATAATATGACATATAAATATGTATACATGTGAGAACTTTGTTCTCAAGCCACTTGCTGAGACCTTATACAATAAGGAATAACCAAATTATGCTAAAACAGCTATTCTCTGGGCTACATGCCCCAACGAGCGCTATATTTTAGTACTAACAGTGTTAGTCAAAATACGCCAAATTGTGCTATTTAATTCAGCGCTCGTTGGGGCATGTAGCCCAGAGAATAGCTGTTTTAGCATAATTTGGTTAATCCTTATTGTATAAGGTCTCAGCAAGTGGCTTGAGAACAAAGTTCTCACATGTATACATATTTATATGTCATATGTCGTTAGTTTATCTAATTTCTTGAATAATTCACGCGAAGGTTTTACGGAACAGCAAATTCATGGTTGAAGCGTATTTTCGAAACGGGGTTATAGTAAATGGTAAGTGGCAATACAATCGGCGCTTGTACATGGACGATTTTCGCGAAAATTCTCCTCACGTCACTTTTACTGCTGGGGATTTATATCATTGCCTGAGAAGAACCGTGACTCTGTTTAGAGAAACAGGTTCTATATATATTATAAGAAACGAGCCGGAAGCCGTTGTAAGAACAGAAGAACTTGTTGCAAACGTTCGTGAAATAATACAAAATACGCCAACAAAATGTGTCAAACGGCTGTCTCAAGAAGTGGAAAGATATTATGGAACATGCAGGACTATTCTTAAAAAACAGTTATAAAGTGCAAGTATTACAAGACAAACGAGCTGCAGATTTTTAAAGACGCGGGAATTACTGTTGTGGTGTGGTGTTCTGTAGCGAGGATGATGTACCACTCTTTGTTTGAGTCTCATCTGAGGTATGGAATCGCGTTCTGGGGCTTCTGTAATCAAAAACTATTTTGTTCTGTATTTCTTATTCAAAAAAGAGCGCTTAGGTACATGTGTTAAGTTAAATATCGGGATCACTGCAAACCATTATTCATCAAACACGAAATTTTAACAGTAGTTAGTTTATTCATTTTGGAAACGGTTTGCCTGATACATCGCAAATATCCTAGAGAGGCTATACAGAATAGCACACAGAATAGCCATAATACCCGTCAAAACCAAAATATGCTTATCCGGCTCCCGATCCCTAGATTGACTCTTACCAAGTGCTCTGTCTTTTACGAAAGTAAGAAAATCTTTAATCACTTGAGTCTAGAATTAAGATCTTTGGAGTATGTTCAATTTCGCAGAACAGTGAAGAGCCGCTTAGTTCGAGCGGCCTATTACAGTTTGGAGGAGTACTACCAGAATAGTTTGTAGGTTTTTGTTTTTTTTTTATTTTGTCATGTTCAAGTTCTTGTGCCGTATTAACTTTATGTCATCATTTATTTTAGTTTATTTTATTTTATTTTACTTGTAATCCTGATATTATTGATATGCTTATCCCTTTGACCTTTTGACCTGTTGTGTACATGACTTATATTAGTTTATTTTATTCTATTTTAGCCTCGATTTTAAATTAAATTAAAATTGTAAATTTAGTTTAGTGTTAGCCTGTAGTAAGCTTTGTCAGTAAAACATCGTTTTTTGATAATAAAGCACATTGATTGATTGATTGATTGATACTTCAGTGGTTTACCCAAAATGTGTTGAAATGAAATGAAATTTCGCCAATGTGTAATTTAATTCGAATTTTTTTGATATTTAATATATTATCTGCTGAAATAAAGTAAAATTTGTTTAATTTATGTAACATTCTATTTACTTTGTTTCTTTAAATTACAAATGATTAAAAAAACTATAATTATTAAAAAGATATATTCAAAATTCATATTACATGCAACCTTGTGCAACAATACGAATGCACCTTTGTGACATCAATTTCATCATTATTCATGATGAGTTTGAATTTTGCCATGAAAACAATTGCAACTGAAAAGTTTTCATGTGTTTTGGGACTAACGTGAATTTTTGAAATTGGCGAAAAAAGGAAATATCTTTCTTTTGATGAAATTGAAATATATTTTTATTTGTTTACTACTACCTAGCTTACTGCGTCGTGTATAATTATAGTATTATAACGAGTGATTTTTAATTATTTTGCTCAAGGGAGGCCATGCATTTTAAAAGCATCATGGCCGTACTGCGTAGATAAGATGACATGATTGTTTTATGACATTTACGTCTTATTTGAATTTGTGTATTTGTAAAGTTTAAAAATTGGAGAAATTTTGTCATTTTTGCAGTTATTTGAAGGTAGGTTACTATTGCTTTAACTAATATTTCTCCGGGGAGTCGTCTTTTGACTATTATAAAGTGCTATTTGCAGGATATGATTTTATTTTTTATTTTTTTTTTATTTTTCAGCGTATCAAGTTTTGGTGAAGCTTTGTTGCCGGATTGAAAGTTCTACAGTAAAAATGTTTAGTGAAGCACAAAAAATGTTTATTGTTGAAAGTTTTTTTAAGAATGGAAACAAAATAGGCGGTGTGTGGAATTACTCTATGCATGACTGCTTTGATGAATTTCGAACTGAGTTTCCTGATGTTGCGGTGACCTTTCATAATTTTCGTACTGGGTCACAATACCTAATTGATAAATTTCGTCAGACTGGTTCTGTTCAACATAAAAAAGGGGCTGGAAGACCAACGAAACGATCGAATGAGGTTATTGAAGAAGCGCGACAAATTATGGAAAATAATCCTTCAACTTCTATTAGGCATTTATCTCAACAAATTCAGCAAACGGATTTATGCTACAGTACATGTCAAACACTTTTGAAAAAGGATCTGCATCTATACCCTTATCGTGTTACGGCTATTCATGAACTCCTTCCCAATGACGTTCCCCAAAGACTTAATTTTTGTGAATGGTTTTTAAACAATTTTCAAGAAGAAAATAGTGGTGCTTTTGAAAAAACATTTTTTACCGATGAGGCTTATTTTTATTTATCAGGCTATGTTAATTCACAAAATATGCGAATGTGGAATACGCAAAATCCGCATGTTTTTGTAGAAAGACCTCTTCATCCTCAAAAAGTTGGTGTGTGGGCAGCAATTAGTTCTAGAAGAATAGTAGGCCCAATTTACTTTGATGGCACAATTACAGCTGAGAGGTATCGGATCGAAATTCTGACAACATTTATTAATGAGCTTCACGATGATGAATTGCGGGAAGGTTACTTCCAACAAGATGGCGCTACACCTCATGTAACCAGAGAAAATTTAAATTTTTTAAGTGAATTTTTTGAAAACAGAGTTATAAGCCGAAATACGCAACAAATATGGCCACCTCGTTCCTGCGATTTAACACCCTGCGATTTCTTCTTGTGGCCTTTTATAAAAAACTTCATTTATCGAACACCAATTGAGGATATAAATGATCTTAAACGAAGGATTTCAGAAAAAATTGCCGAAATTAATAATTCTCCAAACGTATTGGTTAATGTGTCTCTAAGGGTAAGAAGAAACATCAGAAGGTGTCTAGAAGTAGGAGGCGGCCATATAAAGTAGGCTTTCAAAGTAAGATAGCTCAGGATTTTATATTACATACCGTCAAAAAACATTATTTTAGGTTTTCAACGTGACAACGCTGCTTTCTTTCAAATTCGCCCTATGATTTAATCTACGCGCTACTGCTACACTATGTATACTGGGTCACAGCCGCCCTTGAGCAAAATAATTAATAATCACTCGTTATATATTTTTTGTTTTTGTGAATTGTCTAAACATATTTTATGTATATGTACCAATAAATAACTTGTATTTGCAATAATATATACAGGGTCGTTGGTATGTATGGAAACGGTCGATTATTCCTTAAAGTACAACAGCTGGCAAAAAATATTAAAGACAAAAGTTTTAGGGTTATTTATAGTCTATCAGAACCCAAAAAAATTAAGTATACAGGATGAGTCAGAAAGCCGTAGAGAAATAAAGTTACTAACAACGAACACCCTATATCTCAGAATATTTTTGGATTTTACATAAAATTACAATTATTTTTTATTAAGTGCGTTATAAGTCTAAACCTAACAGTTTCTGAGATATCGACTTTTGAACAGTGACATTTTTAAACTTTGACAGCTTCTAGCTTTCTAACGGTATGCCATAAAGCAAAACGGCTTACATGTCCCTATCTTACTTATTTATTATCTTTCCAAAATTTCCAACTTCCGGTTAAACCGGTTTAACCTTTTAGAAAAAGAGTTAAAAACAGAGATAGGGACATGTAAGCCGTTTTACTCTAAGTCGTACTGTTAGAAAGCTAGAAGCTGTCAAAATTCAAAAATGTCATTTTTCAGAAGTCGATATCTTAGAGACTGTTAGGTTTAGACTTATAATGCACTTAATAAAAAATAATTGTAATTTTATGTAAAATCCAAAAATATTCTGAGATATAGGATGTTCCATTAAAAAAAAGTAACTTTATTTCTCTACGGCTTTCTGACTCATCCTGTATACTTAATTTTTTAAAATTCTAATAGACAACGAGAGACCTCAAACTTTCTATCTGGAATATTTTTTGCTAGCTGTTGTGATTTAAGAAATAATCGACCGTTTCCATACATACCAACGACCCTGTATTATATATTAGTTTAGTGGAGATAAATGTACACGAAAACATTCAAAATTATGTACAATGTAAAATGCAGACTAGTTCTGACGTTTTAGTTTTTCTCTATTAAACAACCACCCCTACTTACCGACCAACATTTGATTCCCGAGGGTGGTCGCTAGTCAGAGGTTTTACTGCATATTGTTTATCTAATTTTCTACCATCATTTTAGTTAGGTATTCAATTTTTTAAATATAAAATTTTTGTGTCGACCATGTGCATTAATACGAGCGCACCCCTAAGAAATTAATTTTGGAACGAGACCCTTCACCCGTCATTTTTATTATGTCTGATAGTTTCAAATGAATTGTTAACCTATTAACATTTAATTTTACGGAAAATTACCTGTCCAAATACCGCCATATTGGTTTTTATATTTTGAAACATTTTTGCAACCTCTGATTCTACTGATTTAAATCAGAGATCATATGCGCCTAGGTAAGTAGAAGCCGACTTACCACCAGAAAGTAAACCTTGCAAATCTGTTGACAACTTTAGGGAGAAATGTGAACAGAAATATTGTTAAGGCATGCAGGATAGACTGTTTTTTGACTTACTAGGTATCAGCTTAAATCCATACTCAGGAAAACACACATAATACTGCAAATTTATCAAACTAATTTGGCACGTTGTTTACTCCGCGCGCACCAGAACAGAACGCAATGAACTGAGTATGAATAAAAAAATCCTTTTTACATGCCTAACGTATCCATTACCTTTCATTTTTGCACAAGTTCTCATCAGTGTTGTCACAAAAAATTTTAATTTTGAATTTATTCCTTTCAACCTTTCACCGAATGTGAAAAATAAAATGGCACGCTTCATACGCACCTTTGTGACCAATTTCGGTATGCAAACGGCATCCGTATCTATGGCTGGAGCTTTCAATCGGTCTCGCCGGAACTGAAATTTATTACTTCGTATCTCAGTCGAAACTTTAGTGTCTACAGCCGATAGTGCCGTAATAAAAAACCTAAAAATTTCAATTTATTATGTCTTTTCTAATATTGTCGTATATTTGAAACGAAGTATATAAATTGCTATCAAGAATAAAACACAAAATACAAGGGTTTGATTAAGTTTGTTAGCTAAATTTAATTTAGTGAATTATTGGTTGTCTTTAAAATAAATAAATACTTTCTTATGGATACTTAGTGGATATTATTCATCAGGTGCCCCGTAGTTAAATATTAAAGAGTACAAGGGTTGTATAATGCGCCAACGTCCTGGTATAACTAGCTATACTCCTTGCAAAACAATTTAAAATGCACGTCATACCCTTCGAGTGACGTCAATTATCGGCAGTGTTGCCAGCTTGTAGCCAAAATAACTGAGAGATAGAATTACAGTGGTTTTGTTTTTTTCATAAGAACATGATAAATTTAAAAATTACAATTCTCAGTACCAATTTTCATTAAAGGTGTGGGGAGGAATAGTTGGCGATTACTTGATAGGACTTTTTTTTCTTCCACTTCGGCTTAATGGCGATACGTACCGACACTTTTTGGAAAATGCACTTCCTCCCTTTTTGGATGATGTACCCTTAGAAACTCGAAGACGTATATGGTATATGCATGACGGAGCTCCCGCTCATTTCAGCATAGTGGCCAGGACTCATCTATATCAAATTTATCCAAATCGATGGATCGGTAGGGGAGTAGAGGAAGGAAATGAACCGTGGCCACCAAGGTCCCCAGATTTAAATCCCTTCGATTTTTATTTGTGGGGACATTTGAAGTCAATCGTTTACAAAACGCCAGTCGAAAATCCAGAAGTGCTAAGAAACCGAATAATCGATGGTTTTGAAATAATAAGAAACAGACCAGATGTCTTAGCACGCGTACGAGATTCCATGCAAAGAAGATTAGATGCCTGCATCTTGGCTGAAGGTGGACATTTCGAACAATTTATTTAAAAATCATTTAATTTCTGTAACGCACTTATTTATTTACTTAAATTAAATGGTATACCTTAATAAATCTTTGAATTAAAACACATTTTTTAATATTTGTGTATAGTCAAATAAAATAATCATTTACCCTTAAACCGTCCCTCGTATCAAAAAAATACACGTGATCTTTTTTGTTGTATTGTTGTAAATGATGGGGGGATTCATAAGAAGAAAGTTAAAATAAAATACGTCAGTGGTGTAGCATAGTTTTCACAAAAAATATTGTAGCAACATTTTGTACCGACACCACTGGTTAAATTTGCGAACGTGTTGAACTTTGAAAGTAAATGTCCTTAGATGCTTATTAAACTAACTAAATTTTATAAAAAAAAAATAACTCGTTAAGGAGTTATTTAAAAATTATTACTATTTCCTTTAACATTTCAACACCCTATATCTCCGTAACGAAGTCGCCAAGGACCACTGTTTATAAGAAGTTTTCATCTTATTCATCCCGAAGTTTGTCAAAGTACTTTTGAATCACCCTGTATTATACAGGGTGTTTCTTAATAACATGCTAATATTTAAGGATGTTATCCTTGGGTCCATTTTGAGAAAAAAACTTTATATGAATATTTGTCCTAAAAGTCTTAACTGTTGATCTACAGGTTGCTAAAGTTTTAAGAAAGAAATTTTTTTTATGATAACCTTGGTATGACCCTATATATTTTTGTGAAACGTGGTACGTATCTTCTATGCACCAAAAGGCATTATCTGCTGTACAACATGATTTTTTATTCTTGTCAGTGGCGTTCGTGCGGAATTTGCCCTGAATCATTTTAAAGAGATAAGCGATACGCCACTGCTTTCTCTTAAAGTAAAAATTATTTTTGAAATCCTCATACCTTTCTTAGCAAATCTGGTCTCCTCATTTTGTTTCGTTTGACGTATGATGGTTTTCGCATAAAAAAATAAAATTCATTCATTTGCATCTCGCTAGACCACTTACCAGGAAAAACAATTTATGTAACTTTAAACAATATTTTATTTAAGTGAATCATTTTTAAACGGTAAAATTATGAAATTATAGTGATCTAAATACAGTTTGGAATGCTAACACAAAATTACCCTGAACGCACAAAGAAATAAATTAAATCAGATGTTGAAAATGTCCACCTCCTGCAAATATGCATGCCTCTGCTATTTTTCTCATGAACTCAGGTACTCTTTGGAAAATGCCGGAACTGTTTCTAACAGTTTCAAACTATGATGCGATTTCTCAGCTGTTGTTCAGTATGTGCTGTAAACCAATGTTTTAAGATGACCCCACAGGAAGTAATCTAAACTATTGAGGTCTGGGGACGTGTTCTTACAGTACGTTAAACTCCTTTTAGATGATTGTCTAGTTCAAAATTTCCCTTTTAGCACAATCTTCTATAAATGTTTGAAAATGTTCGTGCATCCAAAATATTTCTATTTGGAAAACGGTTTTCGTACAACCGCCTGGCTTCCGCTGCGTTACCATCAGCAAGCCCATATATATAAGGTTGATCGAGCAGTTGGATCGGCGCTTACTGACAATAAAATACGTCACCCTTCAGCATTACCCCTCAAGTCACATGATCGTCGCAGCAATTTAAGGCGGAAACCTATTGTGGGAGCAAATTCTACAACGCAAGGTATAAGATCAGTAGCTAAACGGGGTTATCTACACGTCTATAGATTAGATCCATCTACATCTGCCAATGACCTTATGCAATATTTGAGATCTGCAGCGCCAAACATTGATTTTGAATGTAGAGAATTAAATAGAACCGAGAGAAGCACCTCTTTTATTGCTTCATTCTCACTCCAACACGTGAAAAATGTTTATGATCCCTCAATATGGCCTATGGGTGCCTGTGTAAACAGATACAGGTTCTCTCGGCAAAATAAGCCTTTGGACGCGACTCAGGCGACTCCGGCGATTCAACCAAATTTCGCCAATCAAGCCTCAATGAATTCATCGTAGCTACAGATTCTTGCCAGACGCTAGGGGATGCATCATTGGATACACCTGACGCCCTTAAGATATGGATAGATCCTACTCGTGTTTCGGAGTATGATACTGGGAAGATCTCTGTTTGTCATATAAATGTCAGAAGTCTAAGAAATAAAATTTGTGAACTTGAAATGATTTTGAACTCTATTGGCTCGCCTGAAGTTGTTTGTCTTACCGAGACTTGGTGTACTGACGACGAAATTTCTCTAATTAATATACAGTGTTATCAACTTGCCGGTTCTTATTGTAGATCTTCCCTAAAGGGCGGTGGCGTTGCAATCTACGTACGACAGGATTTAGAGTTTAAATCATTTAATAAATTTACTAGTCTTAACAGTGAGCAACACTTTGAATTTTGCTTATGTGAGTTACTTTATGGTGTCGAATCTATTATAGTAAGTTGCTTGTACCGTTCTCCAATTGGAAATCTAAAGATATTCTTTGATCACGTACATGAATTACTATCCAAAGCTTACCAGACAGCTTCTATTGGTTTTGTGTGTGGGGACTTTAATGTTAATTTTAAAAACAACTGCAAGAATACTACGGATATGGTGAACCTATTTTTATCTTTTGGCCTAAATAAGTTAATATCCGAGTATACTCGCGTCCAAAATGGTTCACAAACAACAGTCGACAATATTTTTTGTTCACTCACTCCCGACTTAGTGACGTCTCGAGTTGTCTATACCGATATTTCGGATCATTTTATGCAATTGTCTTCTATTGCTGTACAGTCTAAGAACAAATCAAACACCACTGTTCAGAGGAGATGCTTTCATAGGGTGAGTAATATAAATAGATTCAAGCTTGAACTTTCCAAACAGGATTGGTCTTGCCTTAATGAGGAGGGTAATCTTAATGACAAATTTAATAAATTCTTTGATGTGTTTTTAGAAAACTTTATTTTCTGTTTTCCTCTTGAATCATGTACAACGAGATGTAAACCCAATGGGAAGCCTTGGCTCTCTAATGAAATTATTAACGGGGGAAGATTTTTGAGGGAGATGTTCAAGGTCTATAAATATACATCAGACCCCAAACTATTAATAAGGTCATGAAAAAACAGCACCAAAAACGAATTTCCATAGCAAAAAAGGCACACAATAATAACTTATTTGCAAATTCTAAAAATAGATCTAAAACAGCTTGGTCAATAATAAAAAATAAAACAAATCAAAACAAGGTCACTAAATAAATAAATAAATAAACTAACCTACCTGATTTTTATGTCGAACCCAACAGTGATAACAAAATTAGTAACTTAAATGATGCTGCTGAAGCATTTAATGACTATTTTTTAACTCTATAAAAAGTATTACTTCTACTTTGAATGTCTCTTGCAACCCAAAGGTATCCGATCCAATCAACAGCACCTTATTCCTGGCACCCTTCTTAAAAGAGGAAATAAAGTCTATAATATTATCGGTCTCAAGGAAGGATTCATACGGCTTTGACGAAATACCGTGTTCTATTTTAAAACAAGTCGTTGATTATATTATTGATCCTGTTACGCACCTAATTAACATTTCTTTTATCGAGGGTTGTTTCCCCATTATCCTAAAAAACACAGTTATTCAACCTATTCTAAAAAAGGGTAGTAAACATGAAATTTGCAATTACAGAGGCATCGCCCTTCTTTCTGTGTTCTCAAAAATCTTTGAGAAGGCTTTTTATAATAGACTTTTAGCATTCTTGGAAAGCAAAACATTTTTTAGTCCTTGCCAATTTGGCTTTCGCAAGGGAGTATCCACTCACCACGCTATAGTTTCATTGTATAATAGGGTATTGGCTTGTTTGGATAAATCTGAACAGCCTGCATGCCTTTTCTTTGACCTAAAAAGGGCATTTGAGGTTGTAAATATTAAATTGCTGCTTGCGAAGTTAAGTAAATATGGAGTTCACGGAAATGCATATAACTGGCTTAAGAATTTCTTGTCGGGCCGCTCTCAAAAAGTAGTCTTAAAGCAAAATAACGAAATACATTGCTCGAGTACTAGACTATTGGATTGCGGCGTTCCGCAGGGAAGTTTGTTGGGGCCTTTGCTCTTCATAATTTTTATTAATGATATTACCTCGGGGGATCTTGGTCGGTCGTATGTTTCCCTATTTGCAGATGATACTGCTGTGGTATGCTCTGGCAACAGTTTGGGGGTGGTTGCGGAAAATGCTAACGGTGGCGTGGTAGGGATGCAGGATTACTGTCATAAAAACGGTTTAGTGTTGAACCAAGAAAAAACCGAATTGATCTTCTTCTCACTGAAAGACTTAAACAAAAGCCTCTTGGTTAAATTTAATGATAAAACTATAGAACAAAAAACAGTGGCTAAATTTCTAGGTGTTTTCATTGATTCCAAGCTCTCATGGACATCTCAAATTGATCACATACTCAAGAAACTGGCGGTATATGCTTTTGTTATTTGGCAGCTACGCTCAAAAATTGACGCAAATCTTTTAAAATTATACTATTTTTCTTATGTTCAGTCTTGCCTAACGTATGCGATTGTATCGTGGGGAAATTGCGTAAGAGCGCATGAAGTATTTGTGCAGCAAAAAAAGATAATTAAAATAATGTTATTTAAGCCACTTATTTACTCATGTCGTCATTTATTTTCCGAGTTGGACATAACAACATTTCCATCTTTGTTTATTTACTATTCAATTAAATATGCTAGAGAGAATATGTCTACACACGGTTTAACTAGGGAGGTCACTGATCATTACGGATTGAGACAAAATTTTAATTTAAGTACTCCAAGACATCGCTTGTCGACTGTTGCGAATAGTCCACTGATTCTACCAATTACATTACATAACAAGTTACCCACGACAATTAAGGGGTTGGCTGTATTAAGCAAATTTAATAAAACGGTGAAAAAGCTTATCTTTGAAAATTGTTTTTATTCAGTGCAAGAGTACTTAGATTGCAACTTACCTTCGTAACTAATATTTATTTATTGTTGATGTTTATTGGCTAGTTGCTTTTTTAGATGTTATTTATGTTGATATGATAGTCCTCTTTTTACACTTAATGTTTATTCTTTTAAATTGTAATACAAAAATTTTTGACAATATCCCATACTTACTATTGTAAGTCTTTTGGAAATAAAGTTTATTTATTTATTTATTTATTTATATGTAATGCATACCGGTTAGTGGTGAAAAATAAATATTTACCCGTTACTATGTAACGGGTATTTGCCCAATACCCAAAGTATCCATTCCCTGATATTTACAATAACCGTTACTTTTATAAATATTTATATTCATGTTTTAGAAATACTGCCGCCTATCGCGTTCGCGATATTGAGATGGTCGGCAGTCGGCATCGGCTCGCAGTGTCGGTCATCGGCGTCCGTACAAATTTGTTTTAGCTGGTAGTTATTAATTATAAACGTAATACCTACTATAGACACATATTATACTTAGGTAGTTATTTGTTCTGTTTGTTGTGTTATGTGTTACTTTTACCCTCTTACCGTGTTCACTAATAAATGAAGAGAGAAAAAATGTATTAGCATTATTACCATCTAATATTTATCAGAATTACATATCGAGTGAATATACCCGTAAGGTAGATTAGGTACGAATACCAATATTACTATTACTCATTCCATTCTCATGTGAAAAGATACTAAAAAGTATTCAACAAATAAATCTACCCGAAAGTAAAAGTAACAGTAACGGGTATAAAGTAACGGGTACTGATACTAAAAGTAACTACCCATAACAGATATTCAAAAGTAACGGAAGTTTACACCACTAATACCGATAAGATATTTTACAAAATGCATTCTTCACTCCTTTATTCACTCACCCTGTACAGTGTGTTCAGATAATTGCAGCCCTGAGCCATATCTCAAAAGTATAGGAAAAAAACATTTATTGGTAAACCGTCAAAAAAAAAACAATAGAAATTATTTATTGTACGATTGCCGCTAGAACAAGGCGTAACTCCTGAGACAAATTTCTTAAAAATTGTCCCATTGGGGTACCGTTAATAACGTTATAAATGGTCAGGAAAGCTAGCTCAATAATTATTGTTGTTATACATTCAAATTCAATTTTCAAACATCAATATTTCGAAAACGGCTGTTTCTAGAAGTAGGTATAGTTGGTCGCACAAGAAATTTTTTATCATAGAATTGGAAATTGATACAATATGCAGAGTGTTCCATATAAAAAAACATCCTAGATATACTCAATACTCAATACTTAATATATTTCGTGACAAGTTACAAAAAAAGTTTTCACACCTCAAAATTACAATAATAGTCTAAGTCTAATAGAACCTGCCATTTCAAAAGATAAAAACAAATAACACACTAATTGATATATCTCTACATTAATGCATTATAAAAACAACAAAACACGTCGCTATAAAAAGAAAAAAAAAATACAATACAGTAATCAATTATGTTACAAAAAAACGATTCTAAGTAGAACGCATTAAAATTTTTATAAAGTAAAATGTAAAGTTTAAAAATTCACTAAAACTATAGAAGGCCTTTCTCACTAATATCCTTTTAATCTTGTTTTTAGAAATATTTAAGGGTAAAATTTTTAAGCTAACACGCAGATGGTTAAAACACTTGACTGCCCAATAGCCAGGAACGTCCTGACACCTCTTAAGGCGCCAGTAGTGGGGTACTATATTTATTCTTGATCGGGAGTCGTACTCATAGTTATCAGCATGTGTCTGATATGTTCCTATATTCCGTCTTATATATAGGACATTCTCTAGGATGTACAAGGATGGTATTATGAGGATCTTCATAGAAATAAATGCTTCCCTGCAATCATGCCTGTAGCCCAGACCTGTCATCAATCTTACGAACCTTCTCTGCAACGAAAACAATCCGCGAACCTCCGAAGAATGTCCCCAAGCTAAAATAGCATAGAAAATGTGTGTGTGAAAAGTGCGAAGTAGGCCGTTCTCAAAACATCCTGGAACACACTAAAAAGCAAGATTACGGATCGCGAATACACTCCTAGACAGTCTTGCAGTCAAGTCACAGATGTGAATTCCCCACTTCAGTTTAGGGTCCAAGCTAACACCAGAAAACTTTGCCTCTGTAGGTTGGTTGGTACAACCGCTCATATCACGCATTAAAAAAATCATTCGCTTGGTCTTATTCCTGTTGAGAAGAAGCCAGTTTGAACTGAATCACTGCTCGGCCCTATCCTGCGCCGCCATGGCTCCATCATTTGAAGCCTCCATTGAATCTTCAGCACAGAGCAGGGTTGTGTTATCAGCAAAGAGGGTGTAACATGCTACCGTATCGTTTGCAGTTAGGGTCATTGATGTAAATTAAAAATATAATTGGACCAAGAATTAATCCCTGCGGCACACCAACAGTAATTCTCCTCTCAGCCGATGTCACTTCCCCCTCTCCTTACTACCTGACTTCTGTTCTCAAGATAAGATGTTATAAGTTTATGCATTTTAAATTTTATTATTAAAGTTGTATGCTCCGAGTTTCCTCAAAAGAATACCATGGTCAACACAGTCAAAGGCTTTGCTCAGGTTACAGAATAATATAGCACTATATTGAAGCTTATAAAAGGCCTCTAGAATGTTTGAAACGAGATCTAAAATGCATATTACCGTGTTCTTATTTTTAAGAAAGCCGAATTGGGAATCTGTAAAAAGTTTATTTGATTCAAAAAAATATGTTGACCGTAGAGCCATGCATTTTTCAAGGATTTTCGATATAATCGGTCTATAGTTCTCAGGGCTATTTGGATTGCCCTTCTTAAAAATTGGGGAAACTATGACTTTCTTCAAAACGTGTGGAAAGATATTTTCTTGGAAGCAGCCATTAACGAGTTTAGTAAGCGGTACCAAAATGATATTTTTTACAGTTTTAATTAGTTTGACATTAAGTCCATAGATGTCTCGACTTTTTTTTATTCAGACCATCAGTGATATCACGTATCTCGTTATAAGTGACCTCAGAAAAACAGAAAGTATTACATGAACGAGTCAGAGAATCAAGTTTTTTAATGGAATCATGATTGGTTGATGGGATCTTAGCCAGTATATTTTCCGCAATAGATGAGAAGAAGGTATTATAGTCATCTGCAGACGGGGCAACATCCTCATCCATGTCCTTTTTCTTCTCACCTCGTTGTTTATTAATGATCCGCCAAATACACTTTGATGGATTTGATGACATCATACCTCCCATCTGGGATACCTGGGATACCTGGGATACTCTAGATACCATCGTTTTACCTTAAGAAATGCGCAACTAAAAATACTAATTAACCTGATTGAATGTTTAAAATGTGTGCAAGGCAAGACTTTATGAACGCACTGTAATATTATATGTATTTGCTGTGTAAACGAAAAACGCCATGTTTTAATGTTAAAAGCTGAATACCAACTTCAAAGTTAGCTTTTTATCCAATGCCTCCAACTCATTCCTTTATCGCCTTACCCTTCTCCTGCAAAAACACATTTCTATCTTCGCCCGTTACTTTAGCGGCAACTATGCCGAAGTTGCCAAACAAGCTAAATTAATTATTGGTAAGTATAAACAGTCCACAATGGCTTTAGCAGGGTCAAAATCGTAGATTACCTGTAACCTTAACATAAATTCAAAGCAAATTAACACTCGGCATAGATTCCAGAACATAAAATCTCGATCTATAGGTATGCACAGCTTCAATGGGACGTTCTATTATGCAGAAGGCATCGCGCCTCCATTGCCTTGAGCTTCAATCGGTCTCGCGAGTCTAAACATATAAAATATCAGTACATTTATAGTACGTGAAGATGTAACGATTTAATTAATATAATGTTTTCAAATATTGGCGATAAGGGTTAGTTATAGTTTTCTCAAGAGTAACGAACTATAGAATTAGAGAAATGACAAAGATAAGTATATAATAAATTTAAGTTTACCGTTTAAACATTTTATCGTCTCCCATGCATCATGGGTCAACTGTCAAGACAGCGGCATTTACAGCTCCCCATCTTTATTTGTTGTATCCTTATAAGGAACCAAAAATATAATAGAGCGTCTTCGGGCTTGCGCAGTAGGTCTCGAATTTAAAGTAACGTGCTGGACGGAGGCAAAAGTTATTAGCAAAGTTGTCAATTGATTTCAAAGTCATCGTTCTGATCTGTCAACTTTAATATGCTTTTAAACGTTTTTGTGCCTTAAAGTTCAATCGAATCCTGAAAACTGTTCTTTGCAGAGCTATTTTAATGGTGTTTTCATATTGGCAGTAAGTATTTATAAAATATCGGATATTTGGCACATTGGTGGGAAAAGCGGTATAGGTTCAAAATTCATTAATATTCCCCAAGCTTCTTCTGCCCATTTTGTATCTCTGTGAAAAGGAATATAACTGAAAATTCCTTACAAAGTGCGCACAATCTATTGTGAAAAAAGGTGTATTTGCAAAACATCCTTAGTTGGTAGTGTAAAGGGATTTGTGTCTCATTGAGTTTATTTTTGAACACAATCCAGACGATGTTAAGTGTGAAAAGGGGTATAATAACACTTGTGCCTTTTGGAATGTTGTCAATAAGTTTTCGAAAAGGTATAAGTTGATATTATAGTCCCATATTCACGTGAAAGAAGATTAAGAGGAAGAGCGGACACAGAGATATGTATATTTTCACCCTTTACACAAAAAATACAATGCTATAAAATCCCGTGGAAAGAGGTATAAGAGATATAACTCTTTCTACACAACGCTAAAAGGCGCATCTTACAAAAAAATATCTATGGAAGCTTTAGACTTAGATCGAAAACACATATCTTCGTTACCTTCATATGAAAGTCACTACTGTAGGAAACAGGCAAAAAATAAAATTCTTACCCACCACTACACACTTTTCAGAATATACGAAGATTATAAAAATTTAATTCCCGAAACAGTGAAACTAGTCAATCGAAAAATATATGAATCAACGTTCCACAGTGCAAAAATGCAAACCCTAAAAATGATGGCTGCGCTAAATGCGATAAGTTTACGATGCAGATTAAAAATACATCAGATCTCGATGCCAAGCAAGTCTTTGAAAATGATTGGAACAAGCATCATAAAGATGCTGAGGATGTATTCGAACCGAAAATACTTGATATAAAAAAAAGCTGTGATGAAAAATTCAAACCGGTTCTTATATTTGATCTTTAGCAATGCTCACCCACGCCTGATATACAAACATCAATAGTCTTTTATAAACGTCAGTTATGAACGTTCAACAGTTCATAGATGTGAGGACGAGCAAGCATTTTGTTATATGTGGGACGAAACGGCAGCTGCGAGATGAGCTAACAAAATAGCTTCCTGCCTTTAGAAAAATTTTTCAATATTGTCAACAAAATGGCGGGCTCTGCATTATAATTATAAACTTCCTACACTTCTAAACCACTGTGCGTTAAGGTCGCGGACCACTGTGCCACCCAATGTCAATTTTAATAAAACAAGAGTCGACACTTTCAGGGTATAAATACCCGAACATTGGGTGGACACGGTACCTTCGTCTCAACGACTGGTCACTTCCCTGAGATCAGGAGCGCCCATGTATCTCAAAGACTCCAGGCCACTTTTCTGATCTGTCTTCAGTTATCCCCAGAGGCTCCCAAGTGCCCCACTGGGTCCAGGCCTCTCCCTGAGGCCCCAAAGCTACTCTGGTCCTCTGGAGCCACGTAAAGCCCCTCAGGCACCTTACTTGAGGGCCCCCATCGACAGTGCCACACCTCCCCCCCCCCCGGAGACATGCTGGTTTTCCTCCAGGTTGTCGGGTGAATAATTAGCAAGTTTACAATAAAGGTCTATATTGTTTTTTAGCCAAAGCATTTTCATTCACGCCCCGGGAAACAACCCCCAGTTGTATATATAATGTAGATCCAGAAACCAAAACATTAACCGCCACGTGTGCTGGACAAAATAAAAAATCCTATTTCCCAGTTATGTTCATGTTACTATTGCAAAAAAATCCAAATCTACAACAAATTGACCACAAGTGTTTAGAGCTAGGGCATACACATACAAAAAAAATGTATGGAATGCGACACAGACAAACATCCGCGAGACTGAATGCAACTGGTGCGTACGAGTGGTAAGACAAAACCGTTCAAGGTGATTGAGATAGAAAAAATGATTTTTTTGACTTTTCGGCACTAGTTAAAACTGATCAAACTCTGATCATTTTGGAATAGTCCAATGCAGAAATTCTTTAGTGCTGGAAGACGCCTTCAAGAAATTTGAGTTTAGGCGTAAGGCGAAGACCTCAATCCCAACTAACGTAAAGCCTCCTCTAAGCTACAAGGGATCCGTTCCAATAAATACTAAAAATATAGAAAATATACTTGAACTTCTGCCGTATATCAATAAAAATTTTCATCAGTTTTATCAGGGCATTACTACGAAGGATGATGTTCTTAACACTATATCATTAAGCGACGATGAATCTGATTAAGCATCAGATTTTCTTTAAAAATATTGCAAACAGATATTTCGTTTAATTTAGGTCATGTGACGTTTAGTAACTTTTGAATCCTTAAATATAATAAACATTTTTGATAAAAAGAACAAATACTCAGTATTTTTATATTTATTTCTTCCACTGGGAAAAGAGATATAAGTTCCTATTTCCTTCAGTTTTCTTTGGTAAAAGAATAAAAGTCCATTTTTTTTTCTTAATTCTGCGAATTCCTATTTTTGTAAAGAACTATAGATTTGTCTTATAAAAACATGCCAATTTCACAAAAAATATTTTTACCATTTTAATTTCTATTTGCTTGCGACCAATCTGACTATTCTCTTTATTTTCTCGCAACTGTTAAATTTCGACTTATCCTCCTTTTCCCACCCATCTGCCATTTGTTAACATTTATTCAAGTCCGAACGCTAGCCACATAAATTTTGACGTTTATCAACTTTTTTGACTTTTTGAATCTAGTAATTTTGATTAAATTCATAAGATTCTAGTCACGTGCAAGTAATGTCGTACGGGCAAACATCCACGACTGTAACAGAAATTACATGAAATGAATATTATAATTATTCTATAAATTATGTTCTTGAGACATAATAAATACCCTATAAATAAATATCACAAAAATCGAATGCATTCACTACTTTTCCTTCTATTGATAGCACAAATTTTTATCAAATGGATGGTGGGGCACTGGAATTCTATGACGAATTAAAGAACTTGGGGCTATGTATGGACGTAGACTTAAGATTCAGTAGACATGTCTTGGGATGTACAAAAAAGGCTGTTTATAAATTGAAAATGTACATGAATCCAGACAGGCTCTGGATTTTGGATTGAGGTATCTTCTCTGTGACTCCTTTGTCCTGTTACCTTTCAACTATTGTGATGTAGTCTATGGTTCATGCTTGATTGCAATAAATTATCAACGTATTCAAAAGATTGGAAATTTTGTAGCCGCTTTGCTTGTGTCATACGTATAAAAGAAATTCTGTCAGCCACAAGCTCAAGTGCTTGAAATGGGGATAGATGTAGGCTTCATATTGCTACCTTTTATCACAGGATGATGCTTACTAAAACACTGCCTAATTTGTTCCGAAAAGTTGTTTTTAGGACTAATATGCATAATTTAAAATTATGACATAAATGTACCACATCACCATCATGTCACAAGATTACAATGTTTTGGAGAAGTTTATCTACAACATTCTTGCTATTATAATTCTGTCTTGGCAAAATATGATGAAATTGATATTGCTGTTGTAGTTTAAGAAATAATTACGATTTCATCTGAGAAATTACCTAACTTCAGTAACCATTTTCTGTAGTGCATTTTCAAAATAAAATAAAAAACTTTTTACTTGGCGATCTCTTGGTCACCTGTTTTAATTTTAATTAGCTTTATAGTATATCCTATGTTAACATAATTAATTTATAGAGTTATAGGCTAGTGAACCTAATTATTCTTTTTCGAGATATTTATTATGGCATGAATTTTTGTTTTCTGTTTTTAGTTTTTTAATTTCATTGGTTTGACTTCTAATTTTAAGTTTCTAGTTTGTTCTTAAGGGTCAGGTGCACTGGCATACTGGTGAGAAAGGCCATTAATTTAGTTTGAATATAATATGTAATACTGTTTGACGTAATGCTCGGGCATGTCAGTGCATGTGCCCGGCTAGGTTAAGTATAAGAACAACCTTTACGTCAGTAAATGGATGAACTTGGCCATTTCAAAAGATGCACAACATTAATTTCTTTTATTCTAATATTGTACCTCCTGAATAAAGATTTTATTTATTTATTTATTTATTATTTATTAAATATTATAGGGTCATATCATATAAAGCGTTGCAGTGGCGGCTTTTCAGGAGCAGCAGGGTCGGCATTGCCGATCCAGTGTCAAACAATCAACACAGACAGTATTATATTATTTATCTACATCAATTTGCATTTTTAGTGACGCAAAATGCCAGCGAATAACCGCGCCACTTTTTAAATCGTTCTCGTATGCCCGAAGGTCATAGTTTATTATTCGAAAACTATGCCGCCATCAAAAAAATTGTTTGCAATTGATCTGAAAAGTCGCCTTGTAACCCAGAACCGGCTGGCCGTCCCTGCCGTGAGAATTTCAAGCTTCAAGATAGGCAACCAAAAATACATCATTCAGTATTTTATATCTAAGTTAAAACTACAGGGCCAGCAAATTCGTAAGTAAAGTGAGATTAAGGTTAAATCCTATAGGTACTTATTAGCGTCCGGAAAGATTTTGTAACGATCTATTGTTTTGAATACTGAATTAGTGTAAAATATGTCAAAGTAAGTGTTGAAATACAAACCTATCGGTTTGGTTCTTTTAAGATTAAGACCTGTAGTGAGTGTTTTTAAGTTAAAATAACATATTTTGTTTGGATATTAAGAAAAAGTTTAGTGTAATGCATTTAGTTAAGTTTAGAATCTTTGTTTTATTGCCTGAGCAGGATTTTTTCGGTACTGTTAGGATATCTGACTTAGTTTTTCTCGGAAGACTATCCAAGGTGAGGTTAGAAATGTTTTCGGTGTATTCTAGCTATTTGCCTTATTCTGGTTGATATTGCTGTAGTTTGTTTCATAATAGCCTTTTAGTTGGGTCTATTGATTTGCGACAGAGTTTGTTTCTTTCCATTTTGTGGGTTTAATCTAATATGTGCACTAACCAGTCGATGATCACTGCCGGTATCAAAGTGATTTACCACTAATATATCACGGATGATCTTTCTATTCTATAGTATGTGGTCCATTTTTTTGTTAAACATATACCAACTGCACATTCTTTGTGGTGAACTCCTAAAAAAAATGTATTAATACAACATAGGTTTTCACCACTAACTAAATCACGTAGCATTATGTATCATAGGAAGCTGAAAATGTGCATGACATTAAATATCCTATTTTTACAGCTGTCGGTAAAATAAAACAAGAACTCATGGCATTGGCTCCTTGTTCGATAACACTATCCAAACGAAATGTAATTATGTGTACGTTCGTATTCCGATTTAAAAGACAAAACTGTATACACCGGGTCCGCCAACTAAGCGGGAATGGAAGAAGAACTTATCAAAATTACTGAAACCGCATGAGGTCGGGAATTAAAAGTGGTATATTTTAAAAATATTTTACATTATACAGGGTGACTCAAAAAAATGAATCAAACGAAACTTGTATTTTTTTAAATGAAACACCCTATATATTATAGGGCCAAAAAATGGACATAAAGCTGCTGATCATTTTAACATAGGGTTATGTAGACTTATATTTAGTACTTTAAGAAATAATTACGATTTTATCTAAAAAATTGCATAAGTTTAGTAACCATTTCCAAATTACTAAAAGCAACTCAATGAAATTGTACACTTAAAAATAATATTATAGAATGTTGCTCATCTTTACCATAAAAAATATTTGCGTTCAGTACATTTATTATATAGGATGATCACATTATGCAAATATTAAAATTATCTCTTCTATTAAATTGAACACACCGAGGAACACACTGTATATTTTTTGATTTTTAGAAAGCCCTTTTGATATCCTTTTCACTAATACCATACTTGTTACCTCTTAGAGTTTACCGTATTTTAGATATTTGGATATTAATTTTAATTATTATTTTTCAGGAAACCTGTGTTAAGGAAACAAGCGTGCGAAGGATTTTAAAAAAGTATAAATATTATCCTTATCACACAGAATTACACCAAGAACTTTATGAAGATTATTTCTTATGAAGAATTGCATCCTCTAATTGGATGCCTATAATGACATTAGAGAAGTACCAGATGTATGTTATCAAAAGTTCTATTTAGTGACGAGTTTACATTTAAAAATAACGGAATCGTAAATAGACATAATATGCTACTGAAAATCCACATTGGGTTCGACATGTAAATAACCAAAATCGCTGGTCGGTTAATGTCTAGGGAGAAATATTGGGTCTTACATTATTGGGGCATATTACCTTGAAGGGCGTTTGACGGGACAAGTTTATTTAAATTTTCTTAATCATGATCTAGGTACCCATTTTTCTTCAAAATATAGATGCCGGCACTCTTCAAAGCTCCTGGTTTTAACAATACAGCGCTCCCGCTCATCATTATGAGCCGGTTAGACAATTTTTAAATCATTGGCGAGTTAATCAATGGATTGGACGTGGTGGACCAATCGCTTGGCCTCCTAGGTTCCCTGATTTAACACCCCTTGATTTCTACTTCTGGGAAAACGTTAAAGAACAAGTATATACCATACCTCCTACAAACCGAGACGATATGAAAGATCGTATACAAGAGGCATTTAGAAATGTTAGAATGCGAACTATACAAAATGTCCAGCCAAATTTTGTTCTAAGGCTACATTTATGCATTCAAGAAGAGGGAAGAACCTTTGAACATATTATTAGAGTCAGACAATAAGTTCTCATTTCTGGCCTGATAAGGAATTGTTTAGTTTTGTTGTGGGTTAAGTAATTAAGATTATTGCATTAAGAAATTGAAGTCATGCATAATAAATGCAAACCTTTAAAAGGTGGCCGCTAGATTTTCCAAAAAAGTAGCAAAAATGTTAGCTTTTAAAGTTAATAATGTCCAAAAGTCAAAAAATATACAAGGGTGTTCCATTTAAAAAAGAGAGAATTTTAATATTTTGCATAATGTGATCACCCTGTATAATGAACGCAAAATTTTTTATGGTGAAGATGGGCAACATTCTGAAATATTATTCTTGAGTCTACTATTTCATTCAGTTCAGGCAATTTGTTAGATATAATCGTAATTATTTCTTAAACTACTAAAAATAAATCCACATAACCCTATATTAAAATGATCAGCAGAGCCTTTGGGTCAAGAATATACAGGGTGTTCCATTTAAAAAATAGAAATTTAGTTCGCCTCACTTTTTTGAGCCGGCCTTGTATGATGTAATTTTTTTTTTAAATATGCTACTTTTAATTCCAGACACCATGCTGCTTCAGTATTTTTGATAAGCTCTTCGATAAGGATGTAATCTTCCGTCCCCGCTTCATTGGCGGGCACGATATGTATTTAATTCTCACAAAGTAGAATATCCATTAAATAATATTAAGCAGTTTTAGCCAAACCACTATCATAAATTACCAGCAGCAATAGACAACTTTATGGCAAATTAACACTTCGCATGAAATTCCGAATCTTGATCTGTATTGAGAATTCCGGTGGCCTTTCGGGTATGCAGGGAGCTTTCAATCGGTCTCACCGGACCTAGGATTTATTACACCGGAGAGATCTAGACGGAAACTTTAGCTTACGTAACTAATATTGCTGTCATAAAAACTTGACATTTCCAATTTATTAAGTTCTTTTCTTTGTCTGTGTTGGTAAAAATGTGTATGATAGCAAGCCACTATAAATATTTAAGCGAAAACTTATTTTAGATCCGATTAGGTTAGTGTCCTAGTGACTGACAATGTCACAGTGATCATGATTGCCAAAATGCTAATTTTCAAAATAATCTTTTAAACAATTAAATTATTAAAAATTGCGTTTGATTCAGTTAGTTACAAAAGAACGGCGGAACTAATGGCGTAGAGAAAAATAATTTACTGATGCTATGTGCAATTAATAATTTATCAAGATGCAGCGAACGTGCAGTATAATATAGTAAAGTTGAAACCCACCTCGAGCGTAAGGTTAAGGAATCATGCATCCGTTTTTATTAACTAGAGTAATGTCCCTTGCTTTACTACACTAAGGCCTGATGCTTTTATCTATGGATAGCGCTATTCGTCGAATAATGTCTATGCAAACAATTGTCGACACAATTGAAATTATAGCAATTATTCTGAGAATAAATATACTCGGACGTGAAAATACCGGGCTTAAGTATAATAAAATACTAAAACGATATACTCAAGTATTATTAAGATACAGTAAACCCTCTGTTTGCGACCGCTTCTATAAAGTGACCACCTGCGACCTGTTATGAATTCCCAATATTTAAAAATGAAAATCCCAATATTTTATACTACTCTTTACCGACACACCAGTTAAACGACCGCGGGTACTCATCATCGAAATGTTTAGTAAACATTAAGGTTAAAAATACCCTCCATTAGAGCAGTAAAACCCAACCCGACAATTCTTAAGAAATATAGGTACATACACTAATTACTTTATTGCAGGCGAATCCATTCAATTTGCTTTGAAGGCTGATAAATCGGTTGTTAACATTAGTTTTATTTTGAAGAGCTTTTGTGTGTTTTGCAGGGGTATGAAGCTTTTCATTGGGCGTACGCCAACGTGGGCATTTTGAGGGGACCACGATTTCTGGTAAGGACGAGGTAAAACGGCAATCAAGCTGTCACCTCATATGAAACCGAACTTGAGTGTTGCCATCTCTATCTATTAAAAAGCGTGGCCCAATGATGCTCGCCTTTACTACTCCAAGACATGAGGTCAGAGTAGCACAGAACGATTCACTTCGTCGGACCATTCAGTTCGTAGTCTGGTCAGATAAGCATGTCGTTTTGTTATAGAGCTGTTTCTTTCTAATACGTTTTATCGGTAACTAGTGTTCGTCCTAATTACTCCGAGATCTGATTCTAAACTAGCACTGGGTTAAGCGAGTGGTTCATTATCGATTTTTACTATGAATGCTAGAAGATGATGATTTTACGATGGAATTTTTGTCGCCATTTTATATTGATTTGTTTTCTCGATGTTTTGTACCGGCAAGATTTGGTGTTATATCATTTTATTAATATTGTTTGTAATTTCTACCGTTCCGTTTTTGCGACATGGAAAGCAAGTACAGAAATCGCCAGAAAGCAACTCCCGTATTGTCCTTTTTTTCACAGTTTCTTAGTCTTGATGCCTTAAGGTTAGGAAATCGCCTTTAATTTGAAACTATTTGGTATGTTCTCTACTTTACGTAAATAAATCTATACCTAAATAAATTCTGTCGCTTCTTTTTAAATTATTTTCGAGTGCTTGGTCTGCATGCAAGATAAAGTCGAAGCAAAAATTGTTTTAACTTTAGATTGGTTTGCTGAGTTCATGTACGTATAATTAAAGAAGGTAGGGTAAAGCTACATGTATATTTGATTAGCTTTGCTCTAGTTTTTTCAGATTTGCATATGACCAAGAAATCTCGGTGGGTGTATTACAATTCCTTGTGTGAATAAAGTGAATTTCATCATTTATTGTTAAAACAAGCCAAGTGACATTTTCTAAGTTTAAAAATAAATAACCCAAGTGCAACACTTAGGGCTGTTTGTGCACTAGATGGTCAGAAAGTGTTTGCTAACTAACTCGTACCTATAGAACCTGTGATATTAATTATTTTTGTTTTCTACAAAGTTTTACCGGGCAAGGGAAAGCAGCCACAGAAAAAGTGGGTCCAATGCAGACTGCCAATCTTTGTATCAGATTTGATAAAAATTCTGGTTAGGTCATTGTTCATCATTGTTTAATGGATTAATGAAATTTTGTCTTTTTTTCAATGAGACTATAACATATTAGTAATTGTTTCTCGTTTCAGGAAACGTATTGACCAATCTAAGTAAGCCTAGCAGACTTAAACTCAGCGACAGCTACTTACACCCACTATGATGGCTGCGCAAGGCCCTGAAATGATATACACCTTACTAGAAATGTACTTCAGGTTAGTTTATTGTTGGGCACAGTTTCTTACAAGAAAAATATAATTGACTCATATTTTCTATAAGCCCAAAGAATACCTATTATATTATAGTACCTAGTCATTTTTTTCCTCGTTTCAGGAGACTGGTATAGACCAATCTGAATATGCCTAGCAGACTGAGATTTGAGCGACAGCTATCTAAAATGACGTACACCTTACTAGAAATTTACATTTGTGTAGTAATATGTTTAGGTATTTCTATATGAGGGCTACACAAGAATTAAAGTCATGTAAACTATCGTGATACTGAACAATATTAAATGATACCTACTGAACTTGAAGATGCACATCTTAATGATATTTGTGTAACCCTTGGCTTACTCTGTGCTAAAACTAAGGTCCTTACTACTTTCATAAATTATTTTATAAACTATTTTAAAATATTTAGTTACTAATTCTGCCTTTTTATTTATAACAATTTGTTTATTTCGCTAATATATAAGTTAGTTCTTTAGATTTTTATATTATGTTTCATTGCCTATTTAAATTCTTTAATTTTTAGTATTGAAATTGTTTTTACCCTCAGGACGTATTTTAATTTATTTTTGTTGATGTCATCAGCATAAATGTAATTAACATGCGTCCTGAGGGTAAAAATAACTATAATACTAAAAATTAAGGAATTTCAAATTCCCCGCTCTGCTTTTACTCTCCTACCCCGCTTGCGCCCACAATCCGACCGATCAAGACAATAGTTCACGGAACCGAAGCACCAGTTATAGAATGCGCTGGCGTCGGAACGGATCGTTTTAAATGTCTTTATGTTGTATCTCTCTTAACATGAGAACCGCTCCTTTTAAATTTTTGCGTTTTGTGGTGTTTTGGGACTAACGTGAATATTTAAAGATGGCGGAAAAAGGAAAAGTTTCTCTTTAAGCAAAGAAATAGAAATAATCGAGGAAACTGGAGGAAGTGGAAAACTAGCTAAATGCCAGGAAATTGATTGAAAAATTCAAAGTGGATAAGGCCCAAGTGACTATATGCTTCAAAACAAGGCAGAAGTTAGAAATTTGTTTCAAGAAAGTGGCAACGGTGAACTCCAAAGCAAAAGACCTCGAATCTGTTCAATATCTAGAAGTAGATAACTTTAAGGCATCAAATGAATGGTTACCAAAATTCCATCGTCGGCACGATATTACCTTCAAGAAAATATGTGGCGAATCAGCCGATATCAATATCGAAGACGAAACTGCTTGGAAAGAAAGGTTATTGAAACTGCTTGGAAATAAAGGTTATAGGATTATGCCCCAATGAACGTATTTAATGCAGATGAGACAGGTCTCTACTATAGTGCATTGCCAACAAAGACATATACATTGAAAGTTGACAAGTGCACTAGAAAAAAAAAACAGCAAAATAACGATCTACAATTCTGTCCTGTGCACATATGGAAGGTGAGAAGGAAGAACCACTTATAATAATATGACGAATAAATATGTATATATGTGAGAACTTTATTCTGTAGCCACTAGCTAAGACCTTATAAAATAAGGATTAACCAAATTATGCTAAAACAGCTATTCTCTGGGCTACATGCTCCAACGAGCGCTGAATTATGTAGCAAAATTTGGCGTATTATGACTAACACTGTTAGTACTAAAATACAAACTCAGATTGCAGAAACTACCGGGAAAGAAAAGAATAACTCTTTATACTGTGGCAACACTTCTACAATATAGACATTACTTTTAGGAACTTCAATAAGTTCTAACAATTCTTCCAAGTCCTCATTACTAGACGATAAATGGTCCGACATGGTAGATGGAAAGAAATCATTAAAAATAGGAATGAACCTAAATAAAAAGGTAAAGATTAAATCTTTAAAAATTAACCTATTATACTTTACTGACAAATTGGGTTAGAGCTTACTGCTGCTCGCTACATCACAATAGCAGAAAACAGCTGGCTTTTCTGACGACTGACGATATCGAACGATGTTTGGCATGAACAGCAGAACCGAATTTTTCAGCACTTCTAACATTCTGTTGCACCCGCGAACAAAGCTATTATTCTCTCTCTCTAAAGCAAGAAAGTCGATTCCTTCCTGTCGATTTATGACAAATTCTGGTCTCTTAACACAAACATGTATTTCCCACTATGATGTTTACATATACATTTTAAGGTGTTTCCTAACTACGGTACGAAACTACAGAGGGTGATACGTAAGGTCGTTTTAAGAAAAAAAGTTCCTATGAACATAATATGTCCGGAGTTGCTTCGTTTCTGAGAAACGGTCATAAATATCCTTAAACCGATTCGGTTGAAATTTGGTTCAGTTACTTGAGGTAATAAGGCGCCTATTTAGCCCAAACTAGATTGAAATTATTAGGTCCAGTGTGTCCAATTATTATTGATAAGAAAAAGTACGCCACTGCCTTTTTTTTATGTTTTTTCTATGGTTCAGATTAAGCAGCTCCAAATACAACTTTTTAGTCTCTTGTGCTTTTTTCAAATCTGGCTCCATTTGCGACAAAAAAAATAAAAATCACTTTAACTCATTCTAAAAGCTATTAATGGACTACATAAAATAACAACCAAAAATAAAAAATAAACAATTTTGACCTTACAGTAAATGAGCAAAATGTCAACCTTCTGATAAAATGCACGCCTGCAATCGATTTGTCATTGATTGTCTGACGTTCAGAAATACCTGGAGTATTCCTTATGCCATTGCAATTATCAATTATCCGATTCCTCAAGTCATTAATTCACATTTAGTACAGGAGTTTTATAAACAAGAGCATTCTGATGACCCTATAAATAGAAATCTAGAGGATTAATATCAGGCCTGCGAGCTGGCCAATTTTGAGGTCCTGCACGTCCAATCCAGCAATTAGGGTAGGTGATGTCGAGATGCTGACGAGCAAGAACACAAGAATGAGCTGGAGCTTCGTCGTGCATATACCACATGTTGACTCTTACATGTAGGGGTACTTCTTCTAACAAAATGGACAAAGTATGTCGTAAAAGTCCGTGTAGGATTAACCTGTTAATCTTGGTGGTAAAAAAAAAATGGGCCAATTAGGTAGTCACCAATAATCGATTGCAGTCGTGCATTTTATCAGAAGGTGGACATTTTGCTCATTTGCTGTAAGCCCGAAATAGTTTTTAACTTCAACGAAGCAACTCCGGACATAATTATGTTCATAGCAACTTTTTTTCTTAAAACGACATTACGTATCACCCTCTGAAGTTTCGTACCGTGGTTAGGAAACACCCTGTATAAATCCTAAAGATGAAGTGCAATTTTATTTCAAGTTTACAATTTTGGAAAGTTTGTACAAGTGTCAAGTTTTTTGTTAGAAGTGCTATTTTTTATTAAAAGGAGTTTGAAGCAGTAACTCTAAATGAAGGCAAGCTAACAAAGCCTTGTTCATTCATAATTAATTCAACTAATGACTTATGAGCAAATAAAATAATTTCGCGAGTACCAAGCCCGACATCTTTTTTATAACCGAAAAAATTCAGTGTAGACCAAACTTTATGCAAGGGGCCCTAAAAGTTGCACCACTCAAGTTTTCAAAATTTCGCTAAACAAGAAATGTAAAGCGAACAAGCAATTTGCATATACATACTTCGAAAACTTAAGCTCTTGATATGCATACACAGTTTCAGTGGCATTTGTCGGTATGCTAAATACAGCACGTCTCTATGGCCCGAACTTTCGCATCAATCGGTCTCACCAGGGCCCATATTCTCCAGCCAGGAGAAAGATCATTTGAGAAGGGAACGTGTAATTCTCTTCAAATCCTATTTAGCTTGTTCTTGAAAGGTTATGATTAATTATTCCCGCTCTTAAAATTCAGGAGAACTTGCTTTTTAGTACAGTGGTACAACCATTAATTTAAGCATTCGCAAAAATGGTATTTCATAGAATTAACTTCAAACACAAGTAAATCATCCGTGTGGGAAATTTTCAATTATTTTTGCAAATAATTTAAAACTAGGTTTTGATTAAGTTCTTGTCATTGGCTATGTATTTTATGATTTAATGGAAGACTTTAAAGAATACAAAATTTAATCGCTATTAGCATAAAATGATTGTTCATCTTCTCCCAATAGAGTTTCCTTCCCTTGAATTGGAGAATAGGGGTCCAGGGTAAGGATTTATTACATGCCATGCGGGTATCTAAACCCGAATTACGATGCTCGTAACTGATATTTCCATAGTGGAAACTTGACAGTCATATCCAATTAAATAAAAACTTCTATACTATCTTGGATACCGCAAAGTTACAAAAAGAAATTATATAAAAAGTCTAGGATAGAATAGTCTAGTAATCAAAAAGGGACGAGGAATTGAGAGCAGAAATGAAAATAAATATACTTAGCAATATAATTCCGTAACTAAATCTATAAGCTATATAAAATAGGGTACAACATAAAGATGAACAATTAAATTTATATGTAATTGATTTATTTCTTTAAAACATCAACATAGCATGGAAACAATTAAAATCTTGCTTTCATATGAGTAAAAATTAATTTAATATACATTTCTTAAGATGATCAAAATAGTAGTTTGGACTCGGTGGACTGTAATCTGATCTGGCTGGTTCAGTGTTACTACTAGCTAGATGCAATCAGGTTCCCTCCGCGACCATGCATGAATTGCATGGGGTGTATTCAAAATTAAAAGTTTAAATAATAAAGATTTTTAATTTTTTTTTAATTTATTAAAAGATTACTAAAATAAGTGTAATATTTGTTGGCCATACTCCTGCATACTATGATTTGGAAACTCTTGGGTTCTTCAATGTATTTTTACGTCAGGATTTTATCCTCTGATATCTGTTATTCATTGTAAACTCTTTAATTATTATCGTTTGTAGTAATTTTGATATCATCAGCTCTTGCCTTAATTAATTTTTTTGAGTCCATTTTGATTTAAAAGTTTTTGTCTTCAAAATTTTGGCGCCTTCTCTAATATATCTTATATAGTAGGGTGGAGCGAGAATATATTTTTTTCGATTCGGCTAACAGCAGGTATGTCAAAAGTTGCAAGGCATAAATGTAAGATTGCCTGCAAAAACTGAATTTTTTTGAAGCACTCCTTGAGGCGCCCCACCCGCTCCCAATTTATTTTTTTTTATATTTTATTTTTTTTTATTCCGCTAACGGCAGGTATTTCAGAAGTTGAAAGGCATAAATGTAAGACTTTCTGCAAAAACTAAATTTTTTCGAAGCACCCCGTGAGGCGCCCCACCCGCTCCCAAATTATTTTTATTTATTTTTTTTTTCGGCAGAGGCTTTTAAGACTTTCTTTAAGTCTAATAAATACGTGTTTTTAAATCCAACTGCCTGAAATTATGTTTTTAGGTGCCCCAACAGGTATATATGGTTTGTGTGGAAATAATAGAAGGCAATTTTTTAATCTACAATCTATAATTTTTAAATTAAGCAGAAAGAAAATCAAACATTAAAATAAAGTTAACATTTTTAACAAAAAAATCTTACTACTACGGTACCAGTATCGTCCTGTTGACTACACCAAAAAGTTATATTATCTTATATTCGGGTTTCGTGTTAAAAGTAGGTAGGACAGCTCTCGAGAGGATTCGTGCTTTGATAAACCCGTCTCTATTTTCTTGACCAATAACAGAAGCTGATGCATCGGTGACCAAACGAATACATCTTTCTGTTCCTTGAGTATGACAGGGATACTTGGGCAATTTCAAATTTTCCAAAGGGTCGTCGTGTTCGAGATAATTCATGAAGACAGAAGTACGGACTTTTCTGAAAACTGGAGGATCATATCTTTCCGAGCTTTGCCAATTTATAATTTCTGTGCAGTCCTCTGCGTTAAAATTGGTAACGGGAACTCAAAAGGTTCCAACACTTTTTGTAGAAGTGTTTTTCTCTCTTGCAGCTGTAATTCTTCTACATGCTAGTTTGCGAATATAAATTCTTTCGTCAGCTAACATGCAAAGGATTATGTTTTCAAACTGTGCAAAAAAAACATTTCTCTGAATAACAGTATCTACCACTTTTCGTAGTTTAAGTGGTAGATATCTTGAGAAACTAATCAATCTAAATAAATGACGAGAACCTTCAGTGCACATGGATTTTGATTTAATATAAAACCAAAGAGGCGCATAGACTTTCATAACATATGTAGTTAATTGTAATAAGTTATCGGTGGGATTTTGAGTCGCAACATATAATCGTAGTATTCTGCTCGCCGTTGTCAGCCATCGTGAATGGACGACAGGTCCAGGTTTAAGATTTGCCAGATCTTGTGAACATTCCCCAGAAGATATAGCTAAAAATATATCTAGCAGATATTTCTGGTCTGTGCTAAGAACATTTTTGTCTACTTGAGGGATATCATTGCTTCCAAGTTTTAAAAAATCGTTTACAGGTAATAGTTCACACGTTTGAAGTGACTTGTCAATAATACCTGAAAATTTGGTCCATGAGTGCCACCGTCCAGTTCCTGAAATAGGTGTCTTAAGGGAAGCTCATTAAAATGTAGTAAACAGACAATCCATTGTAATGGTCGATTTAATTCAACTTCTAGTAATCGAATAACTCCACCATTTACACCGGTATTGACGTTTGTACCATCACATCCAATTGTAGTCAGGGCATGTGTACAAATATTTTTAGTGACAAAAAATGATAGTATTTTGTCTTTAATGTTTTTTTTCTGAACCGGAAGGTACAGAAATATGGCCTATGTATTTTGACCCTGGCTCCTCTACCAAAACAACATGTTCTTCCGTCACAGTGCTAAAATAAAATTTGTTTGGTTTCTGTATCTTTGCTCTTGTTTTATCCTTTCTTCCGTCAAAAAATAATGCCGTTAAATCGTCCAAGTCAATAGGTTTTAATTCATTTCTAAGTTTTTCCCTTTAGGCAAAGTTACCCCACTGGCAAAGTAACCCCACTCAACGGTAATATAGCATTGTCGCGCTTAAAAACATTACTAGGCAGCTGAATATCAAAACACCTATTTTTTAGACTGAAAGAATGTATTTAAAAACAATAAAAAAAAATTATTTACAAAAATAAAAAAAAAATGTGGGGAGGGGGTGGGGCGCCTCAAGGGGTGCTTCGAAAAAATTTAGTTTTTGCAGAAAGTCTTACATTTATGCCTTTCAACTTCTGAAATACCTGCCGTTAGCGGAATCAAAAAAAAATAAATTGAGAGGGGGTGGGGCGCCTCAAGGGGTGCTTCAAAAAAATTCAGTTTTCGCAGACAATATTACATTTATGCCTTACAACTTTTGACATACCTGCTGTTAACCGAATCGAAAAAAAAAAATATTTTCACTCCACCCTATTATATAGTGCCTCTCAGTAGTGATAGTTCGAGAGTTCACCATCATAGGAGCCCCCAATGTTAATTTCGGAGGGGTTTTTGACCTACGCTGATTCTTCAAACAGGTTTTCCTGTGTTGTGTTGACGTTGTGTCCGAAGTATTCTAGCTTTCGCTTTTTAAGTGTGAACATGACCTCTAGATCTTTTGACATTCTCCTAAGCACGTCTTCATTGCGCACTCTGTCCATGCAGGAAATTCTTAACATCCGTCGATACGTCCACATTTCGAAAGCCTCCAGCTTTTTGCACATGGCGTCTGTCAGAGTCCACGCCTCAATTCCATAGTAAAGAATGCTGAATACATAGCAACGTAGCACTCGAGTGCGAACGGAGAGCGACAGATTTAGGCAACACAACACTGACTTCATTTTCACAAATGATGCTCTGGCTTGCTCAATTCGGGCACGAATCTCCTGCATATTATCCCAACTTTCGTTGACCTGACATCCTAAATATTCGTATGATTGGACGCGTTCGATTTGTTGGTTCTATACCTGAAGTATACCTCCATCAACTTGGTTCTTACTAATCGCCATCCATTTAGTTTTTTTGGTGTTTAAGTTTAATCCAAACTCTGCACTCCCAGCTGCCACTCTATTAAGTAAAATCTGGAGGCCCTCCAGAGAATCCGCGATTATAACAGTATCGTCGGCGTAGCGAAGGTTGTTAATATTTACGCCATTAATAGAAATTCCCTCAGTGCAATCCTCTAACGCTCCTTCAAATATTTCGTTTGAGTATATGTTAAAAAGAAGCGGTGAAAGAATGCATCCCTGCCGAACACCTCTCTTGATTCGTACTTCGTCTGACATTTGTTTGTCTATTTTGATATGTGCGGTTTGGTTCCAGTATAGATTTGCGATTATCTGAAGGTCTCTATCTTCCAAGCCTATATCTTTAAGGATTTCCATAAGCTTTTCATGGTGCACCCTATCAAAAGCCTTCTCGTAATCTATGAAGCAGGCATAAACAGTGGCCGAAACATCCCTCTCTCTCTCTATCTTCCAAGCCTATATCTTTAAGGATTTCCATAAGCTTTTCATGGTGCACCCTATCAAAAGCCTTCTCGTAATCTATGAAGCAGGCATAAACAGTGGCCGAAACATCCCTGCATCTTTGAACCAAAACCTGGATACTAAACAGGGCCTCTCTCGTGCCAAACCCCTTACGGAAACCGAACTGGGATTCGCCCATGAATGACTCGCATTTTGTATATATTCTCTTATGGATGATCTTCAGGAATATTTTTAGGAAATGACTCATCAAGCTGATGAGGCGATAGTCGCTACATTTCTTTGCAGAGCTCTTTTTTGGCAGCGTTACAAATGTTGATCTAAGCCAGTCGGAAGGAATGATGCCAGATCGGTAGACCATATTAAATAGTTTCACGATCACGTTTAGTGATTCCTCATCCTTCAAGATTTTAATTACTTCCGAATACATACCATCTGGACCTGCCGCTTTTCTGTTTTTTGATAAAGAGATTGCATGTTAAACTTCTTCCTTAGTTATATCCATTCCTTCTCGTGTGTACTGTTCCGGAGTGTTCGACCTCTCATCCTGAAAGATATTTTCGATGTAGTTACACCATTGTTTCACTTTGTCGTTGACGTCAAGAATTATCTTATCTTGGCTATCCAGCAGGATACCAGTTTGTCGAGGTTTATATACACCGGCAGCTTCCTTGATCTTCTTGTGCATGTTAAAACTGTCATATTTGGCTTCAAGATCCTCGATTTCGCTACATTGTTCATTGAGCCACTTCTCCTTAGCCATTCTGATTTCGTTCTTTATTCTGCGATTTAACTGTTGGTATCCTGGTTGATTCTTTTTCGAGCGCCTTTCTTCCATCAATTTGAGAATTTCATCGGTCATCCAAGCTTTCCTCCTTATCCTAGTATCACTTGGCAATAATTCCGAGCTTGCGCTAATGAAAGCTTCACTAATATCGATCCAAACAGTTTCTACCTCGGGACTACCTGTCATGTCAATTCTGTTCAGTTTATTGTCTAGTTCGTCTCTGACTTTAGCTAACATTGTTGGGCTTTTCAGTTTTTCAGATCCGGTCTTGGGCTGTTCATTCTAACTGTACACTTTTTCATTCGTCATTTTATGTATTTTTATAACCCTTGTTTTCTACCCTAGAGGGGCAAATAAAGTTATTTGGTGGTAAAGACAGACCTTTATTTCTATTAATAACCGAATTTTAGGGCCATTCTTTTTGGAAGGAAACCTCACAGCTGAACGGTACCTCGATTTCTTAACCTTCGAGCTGAGGCCTGCTCTAGCTGTAAGTTTTCCCAACGAAGTAGATCCAGATATACCTAATGAAACAATTTGGTTTCAGCAAGATGGTGCTCCCCCGCATTTTGGTGTCAATGTGAGAAGATATTTAGTTCAGATATTTCCAGGTCGCTGGATTGGACGACGTGGTACAATTGAATGACCACCGAGGTCCCCAGACTTAACGCCTCTAGACTATTTTCTTTGGGGATATTGTAAAGAAATAGTTTACCAAAATAGGCCAAATAATATTGAAGATTTGAAAAACAAAATTAGAGTGGAGACACATAACATAATGGCTGAAGCCATTCGAAATTCTGCCGACGGATTTTACCATCGTCTGGGAGCATGCCAAGTAGAGGGTGGAGGACATTTTCAGCATTTGGGACGTTAAACCACCTTTTTGTTGTGTTTTGTTTTGCTTCGTTACATTTTTATTTTTTTTGACAAAATAAATAACAAATAAACCATAACTATTATTGTTAAGTCACAATGTCACAAAATGTCAGAACGTGAAACAATAAAGATTTCTTAACTTGAAAGGTGAAAAAAACATCAATGATTAATTTATCACTTCCGCTTATTTAAATAGGGATTTTTTTTAAACTTTTAACAGTCGCCATTTTGAAATAGCTTGACAGAATCGCGTCAAAATTTATGAGCATACTGTACGAGATATTAGCTTTCAAATGATGTATCACAAGATGCATGTCTCCATTTAAAAAAAGGATCGATGTCGTCATATCTTTGACAAATGTCTATAAAGGAACAAACGAATAACGTCAAAATGTGAGCATTTATAAAACTAAATTGACGTGTCCGATCATTTTCCCCAAAAGGTACAGGCAGCCCTGTATAACATATTAACATATTTTTGATAATTGCAGGCTAAATGTAAACAGTTAAAATTAATAAAAATATAACCAAACACTGTTGCCCTAACTTTGTTTAAACATGTCTGCCGTAATTAACGGAAAAAAAACATGGCTGGTAAATTAATAAACCCGTCTATTTTAATAGAGTGCCCTCTTAAGAGTTTGTGGGTTCGTGAAATATTTTTATAAAGCAAAAGGTTTTAACTTAGCTTACTAAAGCTACCAAAATACTATTAGGTTTAAAGGAGCCTTTACCAATTATAGTTTAAAGTAAATAATATTTATGATAACATATATTAAGGGTAAGACTACTTAAGAGTTATTCGTTTTATTGCTTCATCGTAAGTAGTACTTAAAAATCATATTTTAAAACTCCCATAAAACCCAAAGATTTATAGATGTCTACCACAAAACTTAAAAGATTTAAAATCCTCTATAAACCTTAATGAGTTTATTGTGGTTTTGATTAATGCAGCAATTAAGTGGTTATATAACCAATAGGTCTTAAAGAGCGAGAATATTTAACAACTTGCTTTAAAATTAACTTGAAGGCTATTTTTTAACTACATATTATCTGCAGATAAATTGGTATGCATAAAAGAAGTAATAAAACCCACTTCGGTTTATTTACCTTCTTAGACCTGTGATAAAACCGTATAAATACTTGTTGGCATTTAAATTGTTACTTGGGCACGTTACTTGAGCACCCTGTATATACCATTTTCGGTCTTTTTGATAAAATGTAAAGTGTTTTGAATTATTTGTCAGCCTAATATTTGTATCTGATTGTTATAAAAAAATTTTGTTACAACATTATTCACTTATAAATAATAATGTGTTCGACTTAAACAAAAAATCTGAAATAAAAAAAAATAGGATGACCGCTTTTTCGACCGATCTTGAGCCATCCGACAAAATGGGCATCGGCTCCTTTCAGTATGCAAAATAAATAGGAAATTTCACAGAATGTACGGATATTTCATATTTGCCAACTTAATGTTTGCGTTGTTTATTACACATGTGACTGCCAGCGACCTAAACAAGATTTAGGCGAGAACGTGTCGAGAATTAACTGGGTATACTGTGAATAGAACGTCCTTCGTGCGCTGTACGGCATATCTAAGCGTTACAAAGAGCTTTGATCCCTCTAATGGCACACTACAAAGACCCTTGATTACGGATGTTAAGTGTATTTATTCATTTAGTGTACGGTTATTATGTTAAACTTAATTTGAGGCCTTAAGGTCACACAGGGCGCTTAAATGAAATGATTTTAATATTGTCTTAGCTGAGGTAAAGTTAGATGGGATAGAATGTATTAATAATTTATATTAACAGCAAATCGATAAATGGATACAACATTGGTTAAAGGGCTTACAAGGGCACAGTGAAACATGTATTGGAAAAAAGAAATATGTAACACCATCTCGTAGTTCCGAATAAATACAATTATTTATTTAGTTATTATGTATGTTCTCAAGAAGGGCAACAAAGTTTATTGGAGCTATGCAATTGTGGGAATCAAGTTTTATTTTTAACTCCCAACATTAGACGGATGAGGCTTTGTATATTCCTCGAGTTAGGTTATTTCACTGGTTCGTTTTATGTATTGGTTAGGTGAACTAAACAGTTAGATCCCATTTAATTTGGCGTTTATTTATCCAATTCGGAACTTGTTTACACAATAACACTTTAATACATGATTGAATACTAACTTATAACAACTAACTGCGATGTTGTGAGGTTTAAAAAATTTTGCTAGTTGTGGGGAAATGTTGCCGAAATAAGTTAGAGCTCTATAATTTTTGTGATCCTGTGTATTAGCATGTATGATATTATAAGTTAGTTTATATTTGTTTACAAACTTATAATAAAGTTTATTGATTAATCTTATGAGAAAAGGGAGAATTTGAATCGTACTGAATAATGTTATCTGTAAATGTAGGTTTTCTATAGACTTCAAAGTTAATTCTGTTGTTATTTCTTATCAACAGTAAATCTAAAAAAGGTAATTGACCATTATTTTCGAACTCAAGTGTAAACTCAATATTCTAGTGTAGATCGTTAACGAAACGGAGAAAACCATTTAAATCTGAATCACTGCCAATCCAAACTATACATACGTCATCAACGTATCTTTTATATGCAAGCAGAAACCCAGCAAATCTACTATTCATGATTTTGCTCTCTAATTCGTTCATAAATACAACCGGAGGATCGATTAGTCAGCTTCGATGTCAAGAGCCTTTATACAAATGTCCTAGTGAAGGATATACTTCAGGTCATCAGAAGGAAACTTGGAGAAGACCAAACCCTCGAGGAACGAACATCGCTACCCATCAACACCATGATGGACCTATTAGAATGCTGTCTAAATAATTCTTATTTCCAAGAAAAGGATAGATTCTACAGTCAACTAGACGGACTACTGATGGGATCATCCCTCTCTCCAGTTATCGCCAACATATACATGGAATGGTTCAAAATTCAGGCAATTGAAAATGCAAAAATAAAACCGAAACCATGGCTTCGTTACGTTGACAACACATTCATCATTTGGAATAGAAGCGATGACGAATTCCAAGCCTTTCTACATCACATGAATAACTTGGCACCAACAAGCAAGTTTACCATGGAGAAGGAGGAAAACAATAAACTACCGTTTCTAGACGTCATAGTACAGAAAAACAGGGACACCATCAAAAAGGACCTCAACACAAACGGCTACCCCACGAGAGTAATAGACCAGACTATCAAGAAGCGTAAGAATCACATAAATAGACAGAAGATGACGTCGAAACTGGACCCACCATAAAGGTACCATATGTCAAGGGAATCTCCGAGAAAATCCGAAGGTTAGGACCGCAATACAAAATTCGAACAGTATTCAGCTCCAAAGATTCCTTAAGAAGCCACCTGACCAAGACGAAGCCAACCAGCCAAAGGGGCATGATGAATTGCGTATATAGAATACCTTGCGAGTGCAAACAATCCTATGTTGGTGAAACCCTACGCCCCCTTCAAACAAGAATCAAGTAACACCGAAACCACACAAAGAAGGGAGAAACAAACAGATCCGGTGTGGCAGAACATGCTTGGACACATGGCCACCACTTGCAATGGTCAGAGGCAAAAATAATAATCAAAGAAGAACACTGGCGAAAGAGGAAATTTAAAGAAGCGGCCGTCATAACCCAAAATCCGGACTGCTTTAGTAGGCCCTCTTTAGACATAAAAAATATTTGAAAACCCTTGTTAAGTAGATGTAAGCTTAGTTTAGAACCACACAGTAACGCATGACTGCACCCATCTCGGTTATGACCGGCTAACCAGGAGGTAGTGTAAATATCCTCGTAGTTTCGTAGCTTCTTCATTATTCACCTGAAGACGACGGGAGATACTCACCAGTTGAAACGTTGTGATATTAATAAATAATAACAATGGAAATCCAAAACACATCTATCATTTACGATACAACATTGTCTCAAACCTTCAAACAAACATAATATGTAGATGCCCTATAGACTACTCATGGATATCCAAATGTCCACCTATAACCAGGATATAGGGAATATCCATTGGATATATAATACAGATATCTAATGGATGCCCTAAAAAAATCTAATGGACGTCTTGCCTACATCCGTGAGATCTATTAGATATATCATGTATCTTCCAAAGGATATCTAATAGGTATTCATTGAAATAATAACGCTCGCTACATAATATGGTCTTTTTTTTTAATTTGTCAGAAAGTTTTATTCTTAATAAAAGTTGTTGCTTGTTAAAAAAAATAGGTATAAAGTTAATAAACGTGAGCTCAAATATAGAGGGTGTCTAGAATTTAGGAAAATGTTATTATGTCACAAAATGAGAGAAACGAATATTAAATTTCTGAGACAGCCAATTTGAAGAGTAAGTACCAAAACACAAGCAAAACATCTTTACGAACTCTTTTGTGGGTCGAATAGGTTTTACGAAATTAACAGAAAATGCCAGAAAAGAAAATTGTAAAATACGATTCTCAACTATATATTTCTCAAAATCTCTTCAACCTACAGGAATACTTTATATAAGGATATCTTGCTACAAGCAAAATATCCTGGTATTCTTTAATTTGGCTCTCTCACAAATTTAATACTTCATTTTTTGTTTTGCGACGTAACATTTTCTTAAATTATAGACAGTCTATAATATGTGACCCCGAATTTAGTAACTGTGAAACAATTATTTTATCAAGCAAAAACTTTTATAGACTAAAACTTTCTCAAAAATTGATAATATAAAATGTTTTCCCAAATATAATGAATATTATGGTGACACAATTTATATCAGAATTATAACAGCAAAATATTCTCCAAGTATATACAAACTATAAAACAATTTATTAGGCGAATTTTTCATAGTACGATATTTCAGTTTATAAACAGTAAATTTATAATAATTATTATTATTCATTATTTTATTGAAAATATGCAAAAGAAAATTTTAATTTAAAAAATTGAGGAAAATTATATAATTTTTTTATTTTCAAATTATTTATAAAAAGTAATAGGTAGTAATAAAATTTATACACATTTTGATATACGTATTTTCGTGATTTCTATACTTTTGTTTAAAGGACTTTTTTAAACTTTTAACATCCCTATACACATAGATATACAATAGATCTCTAGTGGATGTTCTCTTATGCCACCGATATTCCATTTATATAGGATATTCATACATATATATCTATGAGATATCCATTAGACATTAAGGTTTTAAATCTCATTTTAGTGCTTATCTTCAGTACAAAGTTGCAGGATATTTTATAAGTTTTGTTTTTTTTAGTCTATGTATAAAATTTCGAACCATATTTTAATATCCGTTAAAGATATTCTATGTACATCTCTACAATGGATATATGCCATGTATGTGGACATTCAGTGGATATAAGGCTATCCATTGGATATCTAAGGGATGTTGTGTGTCGTCTGGGTATTTATATTAAATATAAGTGGCAAGCATTTACACAAATTGATCATTAAAAAAAATCCTTTTAAATAGACAAAAAATAGAAACAAGATTACCAACCAAACCAACAATTTTGTATTGAAGCAAAGCTGGGATTATGCAAAATTAGTTTACCGTATTTAACTTTGTAGTAGTTTGTTTTCTTTAATGATCTTAAAGTGAACTGAAAGTCAGCATGCTCCTTTACGTACATTAGGACTAGGCATTTAGCTATATAAATAAGATGAAATAAGGATACACAAAACAGGCCTAAGTTTGAATACTATTTGCATTAAAAGATATTGAATATTCAATAATTAATTAAATCATATTTTAAGATGTAAAGCCTGGCTTATTGCCTGTAACAGGGCCGATTTTTTTCCCGTGTAGACCGTATTCGGGTATAAATTTTTATCCTATAAATGGATCCCATATTTTACTGTTTACCTCTTATTAGTTGGGTTACTCTTTGATTGAGTCGTGTGTAGAGGCTTTATCTGACAACAACAGTCCTGGTAGTTTTTAATCACTATATCACCAAAACTTCAATCATTATGACATCAAGACTTTAACAGCTTCATGTTCCAAGTAAATTTCAAAATGTCACGTTCTGGCAATGCGAATTTTCTGTCTATTTAAAAATAGCTAATGTTACGTTAAATTTTAATATTTTTTTTACCAGTTGTACTTTTAATGAATAAATAATTATTGTTTTGTTGCGAGTTATTTTATTTTTTATTAAACGTTGACTTTGGCCCAGGCAGCGTGCTTTCGATTGAAATAAAATTATCTCATACATTATCAATGTCCTAGGTATTTTATGACTAAACGTTTTTCATTATTTATCTAGGTAGAGAAATCTTACTTTTCAATAGAGGAGTGGAGTAAATAATGGCGATTTCTCAAATTATTAGTAGTATGACAATGGCAATCTTTTGTCATGGACAACAGGTTGCCGCTATCTGCTGACGGTAGCTCTTTATGTGGAGGCACTAGGTCGTGTTCCATATACTTACACCTTCCCTTCGTCTTTGGTTTGCCTTGGGCGCCACCTGGTTTGATCGCTGTCCAAACCAGGAAAAATATACCGTATATCAGTTCCATTGAAAAATCTATGCAATAAATAAAACCAAAGTTTTCCCACACAAACAATATATAATTTATTAAATAAAAAAAGTTGAGGTTAATTTTATATGGTAGAAAAAAAAATCAAATTATATAAGCATGATAAAAAGCCTTTCCGGGTGCAAGGATTTAAATTAAAATTTGGTGTAACCTCAGGGAAGATTCTAGAACCTTGGAAATCTTTTAATAGCTTGTGGTTAAAAAAGTGTTACCCCTTGCCAAGATAGCTTACAATGTTGATTTACATAATAAAGGTTAATAAAGGTTATAGATTAAATTTTAGTTAATTAATTGAAAATAAAAAAAATAAATTGAAATGGGCTATGGTGGAAATATGGTGACGGTAACTGTAATTAAATTGTAATAAACGGCTATATAACTTTTATACCACTCTGTGACCCTGTATAGCTGGATCTAGGACGGCCCCATGTGGTTCTCTCTGGTTGGCCAGGTGGAATTGATGTGATAGCTCGTTATCTCTTTACTGGGAGCACATGAGGTAGGTGGTTTCCTAACCTTACATCCCCGTGAACGGCAAAACCAAAATAACCCAAAACACAAAACCCCTAAGAATGATAAAAAGGAAAATTATCCACTGAATTCCCATAAACAACAAACCAAGAACAAAATAAATTAAAGCAGCTTACCTCTAAAAGGGGGGTGAGACCTCGTGGTCTTTTTATAAAAATGGCCTAACGGCGACGAGCTCGACCTTCTTCTCTGAAGGTATTTTCAGAAAGTAAAACTAAAGGCCGCAAGAACTCTAAAGACACCCCCTTCTTCAACAAAATCAGCTGACTTAGTGTTGCTTACTTAACACCAACAAAAAAAAGAAGAGAACAGAGACACACTACAAAAGATCAAACGACACGAGAGTCTGAGCTTTTACCAGAACCTAAATTAAATAAGGCAAGGGCCTAGCGACACTTAAAGCACCGGTTCCCGTCAGATCACCGAAGTTAAGCGGTGTCGAGCGCGGCTAGTACTTGGATGGTTGACCGCTTGGGAAACACCGCGTGCTCTTGTCTTAGGGAAGAGTGTAAAATGAATCGACATCAAAACCATCCTATTCACGCCGGACAGGCCGGATGAGATCGGATATCTCGTAGGATGAAGGTGCCGTTTCACACTCCCCAGTCGGTAGACCGCACGTATAAAAAAAACCGTACGGTCGATGACCGGTTCAAGATGGCCTCTGATACGCCGACGACCGTAAAAAATAGTAAATAAAAAAAAAAAACTAAATTAAATAACGAAATGAAGAAAGTAATTCTAAACAACCTCGTTTAAACATAAAATCGCTAAAAGTAGAAATGGACGGTCTGCGACTTGACCGAGACGCAAAAACGGAATTACATGGTCCACCTATGTGCGGCGCCTGATGCCATCAGCCACAGAAAACAGAAATAGTACGTTCGCCCCATACTCGGACTAACGTTCGGTAAACAAGGATGATACAACCTAATAAACAATTTTTCGAACAAAATAATTATAAAATATGCACTCTTGTGGAAACATATCTGTATAAATCCAAAATCCAAGGCAGTCTACCTTCCCCATAAAATAAATAGTGGCAATTTTAAAATTGCTACAGTAGAAAAACATCTTTGTCGCCGTCATAAAAGGCTCTATATTTTAATATAATCTTTAGTATGGCGATTATCGCTGCTAATAGATAAAAACCAAAATACATTAATAATACGAAATTACGATGGAACAACTAAATAGTTTTGTTCATCCCTTCTGAAGAATATGCCATGCCTCTAGTAATGGATAAATTATTTATAAAAATATAATTCAAGCTTAAAAAGTTCTTTTTAATTAATTTCCTACAAATAAACTGACATCAGCTTATTGTTTTACGTGAAAGAAAAAGATTTTCGGGAATTGGCAATGTTTTATCTTAACTACTTAATCTCAGAATGCTTTTAAATACTTTTTGGTCTATTCAGTATCATCTGTTTGTTTTCCCTGAAGAATTGCATTGCGGGATTAAAAGATAAGTAACTTTTATAAAACGTACGGGTCCCAAGAAAACTTTCTTTTATTTTGTTTCGAAAAGTTTAAGAGCGCTAATTTCATTTTGAATCATTCGTTTTGTTTAGTATCCAATTTTCGTCGTCTTGGAAGTTACAGTTAAAGGTTGTTTTTCTAAGTTTATTTGTTATATGAATCCATTCCTACCACTTACTACAAATGAAAACATCAAGAAAGCATAAAAGAGCGTAAGTGGCTCAAGTATACAGGGTGCACCAAGTAACTTGCTATTAGAAGTATCTCGAGAAGCAAATGAGATTTAAGGTTCAAAATTTGGATGTGGCTATAAGAGATGTTTTTTGCATTTTTAAGGTATTTTGAATAATGTGGTGCTGCCAGATCATACCGAAAAAGACAGTAACTTTTTAATTAATTTTATTTAAATTTTAAATTAGTCATATATTTGGTGTAAAATCGGCTATGTCAAAATGTCACCCGTTTGAGGAGAGGCAAAAACGATTTGAAATTTATAATTGCTACTAATTTGCAGGCAATTTAAGTTGTTTGTCTTAAATTTAGCATATACAGGGTGGTGCGATAGTGTGACGAAGTACCATATCTCCCTTACATCTGACAATTAAAACAAAAAGTTTGCATGTGTGTTGTATAAGGCAAATATGTCTATAATTTAAAAATATTTTCAATTGTACAAGGTGTTTCACAAAAGCAAGCCGCTAAAAAACTAGGTACCTTTTTTATAAATAGGACACCCTATATATTTTTACATATTTGTATTCCCCTGAAAGTTCTCCATATGATGCCGTAATTACTTTTGCATTTTATTGCGATGTGACCAATTTTGACATTATTTAAACAATTCCTCAAATCGTTAAACAAAAAAGATCTTTTAAAACCTGCTATAGTTTCTAATCTACATCAATTTTAGTGCAAATTGACACAAAAGAAGATAAATGCTTGTTAAAGAGTCTCATCTAGCCCGTAGTTAATTAATTTGTACAGTGTGTTTGCTACAAAACTTGACAAATTTTAAACCAATTTTTCCTTGATTTTTTAAATGGAACACCCTATATCTGACTACTCTATCGTGTATAGTTATTAATCCCCTATAACTTTCATTAAGGTTTTACTATACCCATATCTTCTAGTTTTCGCGGTATATTCATTTTTATGAAATAAATCCTCAAAATAAGGAACTTGCATGAAAATTAAATTAGAAAAATAATACTCAAGAAACTCACAGTTCACAAAAAGAATATTTGAAAAATTAAGGAGTGATATTTATGACATAAAATTTGGCGTATGGTATTTTTTGATGTGGTTGAACATATTTACGCAAAAAAAGAATATGCGCAAGTTCCCTATTGCGTTAAAACCTTATTTTTTCTAGTAAGCCATGAGAAACAAAAATTCAAATAAATTAAAAATGCTTTATTAAAAAAAACCTTTACCTAATTAGGTGTTCAGAATGTGTGCCATCCTCTTAAATACACAGTTCAATACGTTTCTCGAATTCATTACTTAAATTTCTACACATTTCAACACCAATATCTTGAAAGCATTTTCTTATTCTAATCTTCATGTCTTACCGTATTGTAGGGGGTATTTTATAGACTTAATCTTTAGCAAATCCGCATAATATGCTGAAATCCATTTTAGATTGATCTGGCGATCTCGCTGGCCACGGAACAGGTCCTCCTCTTCCAATCTAACGATCTGGATAATATGCTGCATTTAAAAAAGTTCTGATAGCTTGGGTATAATGGACTGGGGCTCCATCATAAAGAAATCACATTTGATTTTGAGTCTCATATGCTATTTTAGCAGTTAGGTCAGGTTAATGGTTTTGCAAAAAGGCTAAGTATACTTCCCGGGTTACTCTTCGCTCAAAAAAATATGGCTAAATTACGCAATTATCAACAACACCTCCCCAAACATTTAAGGACTAATTGAATCATAGATATCTCCGGGGTGAAGATTACTCATATTAAACAGGAAAGAAAAATCCAAAATTCTTCACAAATATTTAATAATTCGCTCTACGCGTTTCGGTTTCTTAAACCATTTTCAAGAGCTATATAATATAGACAAAACTTTACATTAAGGACACAAACAAGCTCACAATGGCAAGCACAGGTTTACCTGTGCTTGCCATTGTGAGCTTGTTTGTGTCCTTAATGTAAAGTTTTGTCTATATTATATAGCTCTTGAAAATGGTTTAAGAAACCGAAACGCGTAGAGCGAATTATTAAATATTTGTGAAGAATTTTGGATTTTTCTTTCCTGTTTAATATTTAAGGACTATCTAGTTTGAGAATTATATATATATTATATTATACAAAATGTGGCCTTTCTGCTGCACAGTAACGAAAATTGTGCCTGTTTACACTTCCATTCCTATGAAACGTAGCTTCATCTCCGAATATCACCAAATGAGCAAAATTCCTCTCTTCACTTATTTTCTTTTGAGCCCACAGACTAAATTCCAATCTTCTCTGATAATCTTCAGGGAACATTTCTTGAAGTAGCTGGACTTGGTACGGGTGCATACTATAAGCCTTAAGTATTCGCTGAACTGTTCTTCGTTTAACATCAACCCGCTGAGACAGGGGTCGTTGTCCAATATGCGGATTTTCGGTGACTGCTAAAAGTACATTTAATTGATTTTCCTCAGTTTGAGCACGTTTTTCTCTATTATGTTTATTGTACGACACACTACCTAGTTGTTTAAAAACGCTCTATAAGCTGTTTACGGTTTAGACAGAGCTCGGGCAATAATGATGGCTGTCTAAACCTTGGTTAATAATGTACTATTAATCCTTCAGCTTACCTCAGCAGTACTTAGTGAAAGTGGTATGTATATTGGTAATTGGTTCAAGTCTTTTTGGTATTTTATTTTGTTGTTTTGCATTAAAATCAATTGTTTTAAAATATCTTTATAAAGCCCTTGTCTCGGATAATCTGTTCTGTATTGCATCCACTTTAATTTGAAGCATTGAGTTGGTTCACCTAGAGTATTTCTCTTGTGCTTGTTATTAGCCAGTGTCTTTAAATTTAAAAAATCATCTCGGATCAGTTCCTCAGCAGTAATTGGTGATTTACTTTTATAGTTCCGATAAAATTGACCCAATCTCGTGGCATACATACTTTTGCGATTGTCGCCTTTTTTGTTTTTTCAATGTCAGCTTTCATATGAGTATGTCCTGGTTCTAAAAATTTATCATTCACTGTAATATGTCGTTCATACCGTTTTAACTTTGCAGCCTTACGCTTAGACATTCCGTTTCTTACTGCGTCCAACGCTACGTCTCCTTAATTTATCTCCTATACTGACCTAGAATACACGAGGGTTTTCAAAGCTTCCCATAAAAAGTAATACATCGGTGTCATATCAGGGGCTCGAGCTGACCAATTTGCTGGTGCATCATTGCCTCTACCTATCCATCTATTTAGATATTGTTCGTTCAAATAATTGCGTACGTTTAACGAAAAATGTGGAGGAGCACCGTCATGCATAAACGACATTCCTATTCGAAGTTCCAATGGCAGGGGATCTAATAAGTTTGGTAATTCGTTTCGCAGATATTCCAAATAATTCTTGCCACTTAGCCGAGGTGGAAAAATAACAGGACCAATTATGAAAGTGTCTATGATTCCTGCCCACACATTGATCTTAAACTGATGCTGATAATGGGTTACTTTAGTCGACTGAAGATTTTTTCAGCATTAACATGTTCATTGTGCAAATTAGTTATGGCACTCCGCGTGAAACAGGCTGCATCTCTGAATAAAATTCTTCGTGTAAAGTTCCTATCTTAATTTCTGTGTTCTTAGATGAACCGGCAAAAAGCTAGGTGTGGTTCAAAATCATGGGGTAAAAGTGTTCTGTGGTCACCCTATTAATAGTATCTTTGCATACCTCTAGTCCTAAGCACAATCGTATGCTGCTGAGTTTAGGATTTTCTTTAATCCGATTTAGAATATATTCCTTAACCTCTTCTTACCGTACGTGAACGATCATAATTAATAGAAACAGGCCCAAACCTACCCACTTCACGAAGACGTTTTTCAACTGCCGGGACGGTTTTATGGTTTGGTAAGCGACGAATCGGAAATCTTTCACTGTATACTCTGCAAGATTCTAAACCATTTCCTTGGCAATATCCGAAAACCAATAGCAGATCGGTAATTTCTTCGTTGGTATACTGTACGGCCATGACGAAAAGAAATTTGAAAATTGTTTGACACTTTTTTACTTTACTTTACTTTACTTTAAAAATTCTTTATTGCCAGCTAAAATACAATGTATATATAAAAGCAACGTCAAAAGGATTGGCCATGTTTGGCTTAAATAACATGTATACAATTCAAAATAGCATAAAACTTAGTTACAATTTAAAACACATACAACATATTAAAAATTAAATGTATAAAAACAATCGTCTATGGCAAATTTGACCACAGATTTCCGGAAAGTTTTAGTATTTTCTAAGTCCCTTACAGCATCCGGTAGCAAACGGTGTGCACGAATGACCATATATAAAGGACCATTTTTGAAAAAAGATAAATTATGTGCTGGAACGCTAAGCTCATTCCTGCCTCTAGTTACGGTGTCCATCTCAGGACCATAAAGCTCACGGTTCAGTGTGAAACACCCTGGACTTCTCCTGTTCAACATTACCAGTGATAAAAAGTAGATAGATGGGACAGTCATCATATCCAACTCTTTGAAATATCCTCTACGGGATGTTTGTGGGTCTAGACCTAACAGACACGTAATAATTCGTTTCTGTGCGATAAAACCTTCATGGCATGCCTTGATGAACCCCAGAAACAAATCCCATAATTTATTATTGACTGTATATGAGCAAAATAGTATATTCGTATACATTTTAAGGAGACTATATCCTTTAAGCTTCGAATGACAGCACAGGCGTACTTAATTTAGAACTTAGTTGGTCAATGTGTTTTTCCCAACCCAAACATGAACCCAGAGTAATACCAAAGATCTTAGCTGGGTCAGCGACAGGAATGGAACTATGATTAAGTTTAACAAGTAATGACTCCTGAGTTTCCCTTTTAGAAAAACAGAGGAGACCAGTTTTATTAGTATTGAGTTTTAGTGAGTTATTCGCACACCGCTGTGCCATTTCCGTCGCCGCGCTAGAACAGTTCCACGATAAGTCCGAAAGAGAGTGATCCGCCAGCAATACAGACGTATCATCTGCATACTGGCAAACCAGCCCACCCTCGAACTCGCCGAACAGGTCATTCATCACAAATGTTATGGAAAGAAGTGGACCCAGAATTGAGCCCTGGGGCACACCCTATACCGCGTCGTCAATCGTCTTATTCACGTGTTCGTCTTATTTCACCCTGTCTGATCTCCACGCGCGCCAGGCCGGTAATTAATGCACACCTTGCAAGATTGCCGCGTCACGTCGTCGTTACACTCGCGTCTACAGACAGGAATATCACTTTGGCTTCCTGACTTACGCATGCACACATAATGCTGTAACTAATAATTATAGACTTTATTGGTTAAACAGGCGCTAACACGGCATCTAATCCACCTTTTTGGTTCCAATTCGGTATATGCTAGATATAAAAAAATTGTAATAATTATAGACTTATATTGGTTAAACAGCGCTAACACGGCATCTAATCCACCTTTTTGGTTCAAATTCGCCTTTTTCAAGTTCACCGGCCAACTATTTACCAGCCCTTTTTGAGTGGATCTACTTTAAAAAAAAATAAAAGAGTTATAAAAAACTAAAAAAAGTCATAAAGAAAAAGTGCCCGAAACGGGAATCGATCCCGGGACCTATGGCATCACATTTTTCACATTTCAAATTCCTTTATTGTTCCTAATTCTTTTTATAAAACTAGCCTTAATCTAATATATTACCTAATCTAACCTATGACTAAATTAAACTAAGCATAATAATATACACTATTGGCAAGCATTTATCTTACATGCGGAGGTTTGCAGTGTGATAAAACGGCATAGGCAAAGGCTCGAGAGAAATAAAGACAGACAAAATCTTGCTCTAGCCGATTCCCCTTCCACCGACCAATACGCTTTTATGGTAGAGGGGAATACTAGCGGGCACGGTAGGTGGGCGACGGGCGACGGCAGTATCGTATCAGCCAGATATTGGAGCAGTAGTGATTGTCAATCGCATTTTGTGCGAAGTTTTAGGACGTCGTTTTTTTGCGGTCACTGGTAGTTCTATTAATACATACAACTAACAGTAATTTTAAGGTGTTTAAATTTTAATCGGCCTTAAGCATAAAAGTAAAATAAAACCTGTTATTCTAAAAAAAAATAAACTCATGAACATTCTTAAAAAGAAATAAAAATAATGGTAATTCTAATTAAAAAATAACTTTAAACAATAAGTATTTTTAAAATGGTATAAAACTAAAAAAGTCATTTTAATAAATGCTCGAAGACATTGCCTTGCTGGGCTTCGCAATACCCGAGCCGATCATAAAACTCCGTCCTAACATTCGACAATACCTCCGGTGTTATGGAATTAGTAATGTCGAATATTTTTGCTCTTAAGTCAACTAAATTTACAGGCCTCTCATGTGGATACCTGTAAATTAGTTGAGTTAAGTGGCCCCACAAAAAAAAGTCGAGGAGAGTCAAATCCGGTGACCTTGCCGGCCATGGTATGGTACCTCTGCCACAAATAAGCCGTTCAGGAAATGTCATACTCAAAAACTCCTGAACTCGCCTTGCATTGGGAGCAGGGCAACCATCCTGCTGAAACCAAATTTCTTCGAAATTAACATTCAAGGCACGCACAGCTGGTATTATTTCCTCTTGCAGCATCTGCAAATATTTTTCCCCATTTAAGTTGCCGTCAATGATAAAAGGTCCTACAATATTGTCGCCCAAAATACCCGCCCAACAGTTTAATTTTTGGGGATATTGTGTCCGCAAAGGCGCACTTAAATGTTTATTTTCCCGTGACCAATATCTGGCGACTGCAGGATTATGATAACCATGAAGAGAAAATGATGATTCATCCGTAAACAGAATATTTTTTAAAAAATCTTCATTTTCATCAATTTGCCTTCTCATGGTCTCACAAAACTCCATTCGCCTCATAAAATCATCTGGAAAAATTTCTTGGGTAGTTTTCATTTTATAGGATTTATACCCATGCTTTTTTAAAACATGTCTAACTGTGCGGTCTGGAATGCCAATTTCTTGAGAAATATGGGTGCTGGAACATGGCTCACTTGCTTCCACAAAAGCGCATACATTTTCGTCCCTCTCGACTCTTTCTTCAGGAATAGGACGGGCTTGTTGATCCTCGTGATAGTATTTACCACATTGGTTAATGCGCCCGGATTTTTTAAAACGATTATAAATATTAATAATCGTTTGGCGGGAAGGAACCTGTTGATCAGGGTACGCAAATGCAAATTGCCCAACAACACCTTCGGCACTTTCAGCTTTGGAATACCATAAAACTATATTAATTTTCTGTTCACGCGAATACATTTCTTTTAAATATTAATTTACTCCTTTCTATGCAAAAGACTCTGTGAATATGAGCCTTGCCGTAGCCGCCCCCACCAGTCCTTACAAGTCTTGCATAGTACCGCCACCCGCGAAAGCAAAGGGCAGGGTTTTGGTCAACCAGTAAAAATGAAATTATTTATGTTGTCTTCCCCAATAAAATATTAAAAACTTAGGTTCAAAAAGTCTACGTGACAACGTCGCAAAATCCAGTAGTTCCGAGCGCAGAATAGGAGGGGACAGTAGAATACGCTTCGACGACTGCGCATCCAAATTTGTTGGAACGCCAAGGGGGCCGCCATTTAAAGACCAAATGTCAGATGATATGTCACTTCCCCTACAAATTTGTTTTGTTTACGAGTAAAATAACCTTATTTTCTATATTCACGTGTTTCGCATTTTTTGCTGTAAGTTTTAAGGGTGCTGTTTTACTATTGAATTGACGATTGTGTATTATTGCTTTTGGTTTATTAAAAATCATGACTTGTTCTGTAAGTGGATGGAAGCCACAATCATCGGGAATTTCGTTTTTTCAGTAAGTTGGTATTCATATATTTATGATACTTAAGATAAATTTAATCAAGCAATTACATTACCCATATTTTTTAGGTTTCCACAGGACACAAACGTATTAAATAAATGGCTTAATGCCCTAGGTATACTCGGGAAATGGACTTGAGCCTAACACAAAAAGGTGTGCTCACAACACTTTGACACCAATGATTTCATTTATGCGGGAGAAAAGAAATTTTTAAAGCCAGGAGTAGTTCCTTTATTAAAAAAATGTGACATACTATCAGATATTGCAGCTATACAAGAAACTAGTTCAGATATAAGCAATATAGAAGCAACTGTGTCAGTAGATTCATCTTCAACGTCTAAGTGCAAGTGCCATAGGAAAGAATAAATCAAAAAGACCCCCAATCGTAAAGAGAAAAAGAAGGTATGTACTTGATAATTTAACATGTTTATTTAAATTGAAAATTACTGAGAATGATTCATTTAAGAATAAGAAAATTCTATTGAGCAGGGGGGCCCTGAAAAAATATGGCTGTAAAATTTCATTTAAATGTCATGATATGGGCTGCAAACTGCAAATAAACGCTGCCCTTAAAGTTAGGTACCACTATTTCCAAACACCCTCTATAAAATTATCATATTGCGTACTGCAGTAGTTTCTGACATACCTACATCATTTTCAGGTGGATACCTATTTGCCACTAAGCATTTAGATTTTTTCAAATTGTGTGGGTTCGAGCATTTACACATAACAGTTTATTTTATGTACTGAGGTTGGTTTTTAAGTTTATATTTAAAAAGTTTTACAATAGTTTAGTACTCCAAAAAGTGCAACTTGTACAAGCTCGGAAGGCTTCCCTAAATGTAGAACACTCATTCCTTTTTTCTCGATACTAGCACTGATAGCAGTACAAGATGAAGAAGAGTTAGAGTGATTAGAGAAATTTACAATTATAGGTATAAAAATCACAAAGTATTTTAGATAAAATTTTGGTGCCTAGTTTGTTTATTAACAACTTTCGTTTATTTATTATGCAATTTCTTGTCATAACAGTATACAATATTATATTATAACTACACCGTTATGTCAAAGGGCTATTATTGACAAAGATCCTACTGCCCACAAATATTAACATGCTTCCATAATAAATCATTACAGTCTTGACAAAAAAAAACACCTAATTATTAGACAGTTACATTTTTATTTAATAACATGTTTTATACTTTTCGACTTCTTGACTTATAATTGTAGTATTGTAAGGGTTTATATTGTTTTTAATTACTGTCACATTGTATGTCTTTAATTAAAAAAAAAATGTCTGTATTGACCTACTATGTAAACAAGCTTTGGTAGTACCATTAGTAAATGTATATACTGTACTATAAAAATTGGTTATATTTTGTAAAATTTGCTATTAATTTTACCAATATTCACTTTTAATTCATCCTCTAAGCAGAAGTAACATTTAATACTTGACTAGAAACTAAATTACCTAACTAATATAAAATGATAAAAGGTCCTTATAGGGTAAAACTCTTAAAAGGCAATATGTACAAAAATCTATATACATATTTATTTTCAGTGCCTCGCCCACCATTTTCAGAAAGAGCACAGAAATTCTCAGAAGGAAACAAGCTGTTTATCGCAAGAAACTGTACACAGCTAGGTACAAGAAATTGAAAGAAAAAGTGGCAAATGTGCAAAGTGTCATTTATTCATTAAAAAAACAGCAGCTCGCTGCTTTCAGAAAACGCCTTGGAACATTTACAAAAAAGTTTTGACAGTGTGCCTGCATTGCTAATGGCTCGACATTTAAAAAATGTACAGAATATATCCACCACTCATGAAACATACCCAGCACCATTACGAGCCTTGCAGCTACACTTCATTTTTAGTCTAATAGATGATTTATATATATATAATAACTGATTTATAATATTACACAATATGTACACAAAATCTCTACTATTATGGGAAAATATGTGAGTCATTGACTATGATGTTTCTCACCTGCATAAAAGATGTTAAAACTTACAAGTTTTTGTATTTATAGCATAATGTATATGACATACAAATAACCCTAACTGATATAGGAAAAAAAATATTTATACATGACTTAATGTTTATTATTGCATTGTAGGTTTGTACTTTCATCAATTATTGTCTTTAAATAAATCGCTGTAATATATTTGAAGAGATAATTTTGTTAAAAATTATTTACCCTTGTCCTATTGTCTGTGTCCTTATCAAAATAAAAATATTAAATACAGCTTTAGTCCTGAAGGCACGAACATATAGTTCCTAAGTTTGTGCCTCGAGGACTATTGCGAACACTTCAAAGTAATAGCAATCTCAGATAGCACATCGAAACAATTTGAGAGTGTATGTTCTTAATCTTCGGTTTTGTGGTGTATTCTTTTTAAAGAAATGAACCAGGTAAATACATTCTTATTGTAAAAAGAGCAAAACGCTGTTTACAGTCTGACCTGTACCAAGTGCATTTTTTCATAAAATCAAAGCCAGCGAATGTCTTACACTAAAATATTTAGTTTTGATTACGATTTCTGATTAGCAAAGTCAACTATATATGGCATTCCAACGATACCAGAATGTTATTGTGGAAGTTATATAGAGCTGTTATCACTAATAGTTCATTGATAATTTGAGCCTATAAGTGAAGTAAAAAAATTACTTCTATATTAGTAGCATAGACAAGGGAGATGCGCAGTTCTACATAATATACTTGCCTTCTACATAATATACTTGCCTATCTAAAAATTTGCCATAAAACAAAAAATATATGAGGTTATGTTACCTTTTAAACAGAATTTTAAATTTGGCGCTGTCCAATTGACATTTAGTCTTTAAATGGCCGACCAACAAATCTCACCAGCCGCGCAGAGGGGAAGCGAGTTCTATTGCCCCTCTTATTTCTATATGGTTCCGAGGCCGCGCGAAAGGAATACTCTCGTTTGTTCTCGTCGTATTGGAAGGGGAATAGGGGAAATTGCTGTCGTTCTCTTTTTAATCTTAGGCATTTTATAACCATACTATTCTTTTGCATTAAAATTGGCCTGCAAAGTTTTACTTTGCCGATAGTGTATACAAGTTTTGGGCGTATATGGACCGTAAACATACGGCGCAAAATACGCCCAATAAACCAGGCAAGCCTGGCGGCCGGTATTATGGCCTGTGGATTAAAATTAGTTTATGATTTACAAGTGATCAACGCACGTTCCGGCAGCGCCTTGACGGGTGCTATACAATCTAATTACTCTTGCGGGTACAATCACAATCTATGAAACATTATAGTGTCAATGAAACGCCAATAGCAAGCAATCTGGGAAAAAAGGCATTAAAAACCCAGTAATATTTGACTATGGTATCACACCCAGATGCTATATCCACAGTACCACTCAATTGCTTACAGACTTCAGTTAATCTAGTAACCGTAGAATAAAAGCCAGCGTATCGAAAGGAGCCGATGAGCCGAATGCTTCCGAGGCTGTTGCGCATGCAGAAGCCAGGAAGCCAAAGTGATATTCCTGTCTCTAGACGCGAGAGTCGTTACTGGCTGCTGTTCGGAGAAACGTGGCGGTGTTGCCGGGTTTCCCACATACATTTTCATATATGGATTTAAGGGCATGAAAGATTGCCGATTCAGTAGACTTAGATTGTCTAAATCGAAACTGATTATCATTTAAAATTTTATGTACATTGAAAAAGTTTACTAGTCTGTTATAGAGGACCCTCTCAAATACTTTAGACACTGAAGGCAGGAGTGACATAGGACGATAATTGGTACCAATTCGCTTGTCACCGTTTTTAAGAACAGGGATAACTTTAGCTTTTTAAAGCCTATTAGGGAATTCCCCAGTAACACTCATTACTTATGTGTGAAAGGGGTTCGCTTACAAGTGGTGCAACACACTTTAGTACAAATACAGGAATTTCATCTAAACCGGAAGAATATTTATTGGGAAAGTTTCCAATGACTGCAAAAATCTCTGTAGGATTCACAGGATTTAAAAATATGGTTGGTGCTATGCTTTCAATGTCAGGGTCTGAGAGATCATTATTAGATACTGAAACAATTAAACTGTGCGCAGAAAATTTCCACAATTTCACTAGAGTTATCAATGAGATGACCATTTTCAGTCTTAAGAGAAATATCATTGCACCTTATTTTTTTATTTGTTTCAGTATTAAAAATATTCCACATTGTCTTGGATATATTTTTTGAGATTATGATCTTTTTGTCATATATACTTGTCTTGAAATTAGAAATATATTTGCGGTATCTAGATCTTTCCGTTTTATAGATTGATAGGTGTTGTTCGCTGTTTGAAATTTTGTAAGTAACAAAGAGATCTTTAATATACTCTAATCACTTTTTTATTTCTTGATTAATGTTTGCTTGAATTATTTCTTAGATTCGATTTGACACCAGTCAGTTTTTAGTGACAGTTGTTGTAATTTAACGCCCTTGCTTCAAATTGTCTTCAATTATTATAATAATGTAGACCCAGAGTAGCGCTATCCTGTACAATTTTCCGAGAGCTGTCGGTATCGGTAAGTGTCAGTTATCGACAGCTGTCGGCAAGTCGCACTGTGCGGTATTCTATATACTCTGTTACCGACCGATATCGCGAATTCGAGTCGACGAGGATCGGTATCGCTACCGTGCCCTCGTCAAACCCACGGTAAACTCTACCGATATTTAGTCGAAATTGTCATTATTTGTTAATGCTTTATTTTTGTTAAAATTGCGGATTATTTAAGTAAATTTGAATATTTAAAGAGTGATTTTAGATTGCAGTTAGTGTTTTATGAGATAAGCATTATTGGGTGTGTATTTAAGCTTCTGTGTCAATATACTGCATTTTTTTTTATTCTTGAAACTACATTGGTCAAAGTCAAAGTCAAAATATGCTTTATTGTAAAAAGAACATTATTCTCATATACAAAGCAAATAAAAATATAAGCAAAAATATATAAACACATCAAACTAACTACAAGAATATAAATACATTGAAAACAATAACAAAATTTAATAGTACCTATCAGAACAATATAATAATACTAATTTATTAGGTTCATTTTAAATACACAATATCAGTTGCAAATCACAGTGAAAAATTTACAAACCTACAGTTTTCCATTAAAATTAAAAATTTGTTTTAATAGTCAAAATATCATAGCATTTACAAATATTATGTAGTATATGAATAAGACAGCATGCACAAATATAACGATGTAAATTGACCATATTTAAAGTAAGCTATTACTAATACTACAATTTGTCCTCAAAAAACTCGTTCAAACTATAATAGGCTTTTTCCAGTAGATTACTCTTGACCATACCCTTGAAGATCACCGGAGCAGCTGCCTCCCTCATAGCAGATGGCAAATGATTATACATCCTGGCAAATGATTATACATCCTGGAACTTAGGTATTTTAGTCAACCTCTCAAATGATTTATTGCATTTTGTTTAAAAATCTTTCGCAAACAAATGAATTTCCCACTTTAAAAAATGTTCGAATCATTTCATAAGAACATATATATTTATGAAAAAGTTAAATGTGACAAAGTGGTAGTATCAAAACCTCCCTATCCTTCTGAATTATGCTCTAATACGATAATAATTCTTATTTTTATTAATTAATTAATTCTTAAAAATAATAGCTGCTGAGCTTGCTTATCTGGCTGTGGATTTGATGTACCTTCAGTATCAAGCTGAAATGTAGGAGCGTAGGGTCTGAAGAGGGGCATGGAGAGAGGAACACAATCCTTTCGAGTTGAATGATGATGTGTTCAGTGATTGTTGACGAAGTTGTTGAGGAACTGGGCCAATGTTGGAAAAACGTCGACCAACTGGGATTTCAGTTTAACATCAAATTTGTGTTCTAAGTGGAAGTTAATAGAAAAATTAACCTCAATTATAGTGTAAATTCTGAATTTTTCTTTTGTCCACAAGTTCTTACGGCTTTAAAATTTTATGCCACAGGATCAGGCAGCGCTGGGTGGTCAATATGATCTGGCACTGAGCCAGCCAACTATTAGCAGATGTGTCAGAGATGTGACTAACGCTATCAATGAAAGATTCCTGTATCGGTGGGTGCAGTTTCCTTTAACCCCCGATCAACGGCATGCTGCACGACAAACATTTTTGAGAGCACCTCAGCCTTTCGAAGGGGCAATGTAGGTGCCATAGACTGCACTTATGTGCATCTTTTAGCTTCAAAACACTCTTAATGGTCTAGCTGTAAGTTTCTAATAATATTTAATCATTTTTTCAATGATTTAATATTAGACGTCTTTGTTGTCTTGATAAATTCGTGATCCTGATTTGAAAGTACTAAATATCAATGCAATATACCCTGGAGCCAGAAATGATGCTTTTATATGGGCAAGCTCAGCAGCAAAACGTGTCATGAAGCGCAACTATGACCGTGTAAAACGGAACACATGGTTGATTGGTATACAGAAATACTTTATATAGTTTTCCAGTTATTAGTAAATTCAATTTTCATAAAAAAATATTTTCTCTTTGCGAATGGGAGATGACGGATATACCTTAGAGCCATGGCTCATGACGCCCCTGAAGAATGAGCGACCAGGAACTCCCCGTGCCCAGTACAATGATGACCCTTGTTCTGCAAGATCCATTATTGAACGACTTTTTGGGGGCCTGAAAGCGGAATTCAAATGCCTGTCCAGTAGAGAAAACTTATTTATGAACCGGGGCTAGCAGGTAAAATTGTCAATGCTTGTGCTGTTTTGCACAACATGAGGATATAACATAAAATATACGAAATTAAAGTGGAGGACGCTGAAGTAATAAAGTATTAGCTCATTCTGCTGCTCATCCTACCAATGTGGAGGTTGAAATGGGTCGCTAGGGTCGGACATTGGCTGTTCGAATACACGACAGATTTATTGCCAGAAGATATGGTAGAGGTGGAGAACGAAACTAAAGTGATTAATAATTGTGCCTTCATATAAGATATTATCATTAAATCGCATATTTTTACTTTTCTTGGGAGTTATGTGTCCATTTATATTGTATGATCGCCATCTTGTTTATAGATGTTTAAATAAAGTTGTTTTTCGGTTTATATTTTAGACTTAATGTCTAAATATGTTTATTATTTAGTTTTTATTTTATTTCAATTATATTTTTTATTTTATTAGTTTTTTTAAATTTATTGGAGCATTTTGTGCAATAGGGCATACTTTTACCGGGTGACGGTGTCACGGTGACGTTCACGGCTCTCCTCAACGCTCATTGGCTGAACGTACCGAATCGAGTGACATCACTCACGAGCCGATAGTTGTCGGTTGCATTTCTGAAAGTCGGTAACAGTGGCATACAGAATAGCGTCGTCTAGATCCCGTCGGCCCCGCAACCGATGACTGTCGGTAACATACACTGATAAAACTGTGCTCCCTTAATCAAATAATCTGATTTATTTGGTGAATAATTATTGGTAATAAATAAATGTGATTTTAATTAACTAAATTTGATTTAACTGAAATAAATGAGAGTATTTCGTTTTATTTGCAAAGTTATTCGACTGTTGGTTGATTTGTGTCAAATCATAGAACCCTTCAAACAAATATCTTACCAAAAAACCTCTAAAATAACAAAATCTAAATAACTAATTATTTAATCGAACTAATTTTTATTTAGGAACTAAATCCCGTTAATCGCTAGTTAAATCACCCGATAGAGAACTATTTAAATGTCTAGGTCATTTAAACTAAATAATTATGTATTTACATTAAATCCTGAATATAAAACGACCGAATATTTACAAATAACTAATTATTTAATCGAAGTACATTTCAAGTTGAGAACTAAATACCTTTAACTTTAATTTAAATCATTCATTGCCGAGCTTTTCAAACAATTTGGTCATCCAAACAAATAATTAAGTTTACAACAAACAAATGTTTGTCCCTTATCCTTTCCATCAGACCCAATCTCTGGACGCGTTTCGCTGTATAACAGTTCATCAGCAGAGCTATAGGGTCTGACGGAAAGGAAGGGACTGTCTGTGACTTTCATCACTATATATAGAAAACAATATAGGAATGAAGCACAACGGCGACATCCCATGGTAATCGAGCGTACCACCGAGCGAGCCGGTGAGGTTCTATAAAGATCCATACACCAGCACGGAGCCCATAGTAACAGGCATCTAACCTCGGTGGCGCCGAAAACCATTTCTTCGGTTTAGGTTACCGAGACCTTAAGATTACAACAAACAGCTCTGCTGATGAACTGTTATACGGGGGCACGGAGAAAACATGGCTGACTTTTTTAATGAAAACTTTTTAACACATGTAAATCTTCTTGCTAAATATGACCCAATAATGATGGAAGTGATCAATATGCCACAACGGAGTGTTAAGTATCTAAGTCCTACTATACAAAACGAGTTAATTGACTGTCTTTGCCTGAAGAGTAATTATTTAAATCGGCAGAAATCTTACAGCAAACCTATTCCAGTGATCTTTCTATGGCTTTTCCATTGGAGATTGTTGCTTTGTATTCAACATTAAAAGAAAAAATTACTTCACTACAAAACAGAAGAGACTTTGCTCAGTTTTTAATTATCGAAAATAATACTTTAGCTTCAAAGTTTACGGAGGTAACAACAGCATTAATATTATTTTCAACCCTTCCTGTTAGTGTTGCTTCAGCAAAAAGATCTTTATAAAATTAAAAATAATTAAAAATAATTTACGTAATAGCTTTTCCCAGGCAAGGTTATGTAACTTGTCTATACTTGCCATAGAGGCACAAGAGGCTGCTAAAACGGACAAAAACAATTTAATTCAAACTTTTGCAGAGGCAAGAGGTAGAATAAAACAATTTTTAGATTAATAGTTATAACTATTTTATTTGTTAAAGTGTTTAAATTTTTTACTTTATTGTGTTTTAGAGTTACCATGTTACCAAGTTACCTATCTATCACCTGAAGAATTTGTAATTGGTTTTAAGGGTCCATTCATGCGCCGAATTTCGCGCGTGAATGCAAGAATCTAAACTTACTTTGTTTTTGTTGTAGAATTTTGTAAATTTCGTATATATGTATTTTATGGTTTAATGATTTACACATATATTTTCTTTGCTGTTTTATAGATTTTATTTTAAATTTCAAAATATGTTCAGAAAATAAAATATTATCACCTCATTTTGTTTTGTAGTAATTAATTATATTTCTTTCTTTGAACGGAGAAAAAAAATTATATTTGATAGGGGGCCCCTAGTCAATTTCCGCGGGGGGGGGGGGGGCAAAATTTGTCGCTACGCCACTGCATTAGGGAAAACAGAAAAAATAAAGTTACTGGGACAGTCGAGGCGACACAAATTAAAATACCAGTCCAGTTCAAACAGTGAAACAGTACAACTAGTGAGCTAAGTTCAAGAGGCGTGCAAGAGAGTAAGCAAGTCTTATGCACAGGTGTCAAAACTGACAAGCAACTTAGTAAATTTTCTTGAACTCAGTTAAGAAAGCCTGCAAAGTCTCAACAGCTAACTAAACATAACTCGTTTGTCTGTACTTGTCCCAATTGTTATTTTGTTTTAATAGTTAGTGGCGTAACTAAGAGATACGGCGCTTGTGTTCTAAATGAAGTACCGGAAGCAAAATAAAATTTTAGACTCTGCCCAAATGTTGTCAAGAATTAACCTACTTCGCGCTTTCTTAGGCCTCAAGAGGGTCCAGGTCCATGGAACCCTTGAAAGCATCATAGTTATGTCACTGCTAATAAGTTATATTTTTGGTTTGATTTATAGAGAAAAGTTCTTATTTGTAGTTTTTGAGTTTTTCTGTTGTTTTGATTCCAATTTTTTTTTTTAGAATTTGTTAGCACTCCTCTCGGCACTCCTTTTACGGTTAAGTCTAAATAAATTTTAATTGTTTTTTCATGAGCTTTGTCTGTTATGTACAGTGTATTTTTTTTTCGTTAATATTATAGGGTATAGGCTAAACGGTAAGAGATACAGGGTGATTCTCAAAATCTGCGGTTGTTGTTATCTCTTATGACTCGGTTATTTATGGAGATAAAAAGAAACTTTCAATACGAAAGTTTTGTGACTTTTTAAGTAGAATGCAGTGTCGTATTAAAAAAAATTTAGATATGTTAATTTTTGAGGTATTATCGGAACTAGCATTTTCTTAAATAGGACATCTATCTGTGTATCTCAAAAAAATTAATTTTTTTCTTGCGATTGCAACGATATATAACATCTAATATTTTAATTTATTCTAAATAGCTGAAATACCAAAAAACAACTTTTTTTTTAGTTGGCTATGGGTTGAATCATTATTCTTTTATTTTATATTAGGTATATTAAAAACTCAGTTAACAAGAATATTAAAACGTTTATAAACTAAAACAACAACAACTACAAAAACAAAAATTTATAAAAACAACCCAACAATTATCTCATATATATAACAATTAGCCTACGTGCCTAATCACGAAATGTGCTCAAATTGTCTTCCATTCTGCTCGATGCATTTTTGGACTCGGCTTGTAACTGAACGAGTAGCGTTATAAATGTGAATATTTGGCACTCTTTCAATCCAATTAATAAAATTTTCTCTAAGTTCTTCTATAGTATTACTTCGGGTTTTATATATTTCATTTTTGATAAATCCCCAAAAATAAAAGTCGAGTGATGCCAGGTCGGGGGAACGCGGAGGCCATCTGTTTGTTCCAAATGTACCAAGCCAATTTTCGCCAAAATTGGCAGTTAGTAACCATATGGCTATTATGTGCTGGAGCACCATCTTGTTGTAAATAAACATTATTTCTTGCAGCTAATGGCATATTATCCAACTTGATTATTACACATTCTTCCAAAATTGGATGTATCCTTCAGCATTCAAATTTTTTTATTAGAAGTCCTGTAGTTAAGGACCCTGTTTCGATATAGCGCCACCCATACATGGAACCCAAACCGTCCTTGTTGTACCCTGGCGACCGTCTGATGAGGATTTATATTTGGCCAAGATCGATTGTTATGTCGATTAAAAATTCCGTCGCTGGATATAAAAGCCTCGTCATTCCATATTATATTTAAAAAAAAATTGTGATTACGATTCATCTGTTGCAAATACCAATGACAAAATTCTATACGCCGCTCTTCATCTTGAGGATGTAAGTTATGAACCTTTCTTATTTTATACGGTTTATACTTATGCTTTTTTAACGTTTTTAAAAATTAAATTTACATGTGCCAATATATTTTTCAATATTACGGCTAGATACAGTCGGATCAGCAGCTACACAAGCTAATGTATTTATTTCAGCTCTTTCTCTATTTTCCTTATTGTAAATCTTACCTCATTGTTTTCTAAATGATCCGTATTCACTTAAATTTTGATATAATCTTTGAAATATTTGTTTCCTGGCTGTCGTCGTTCCAGATACCGCTCAAAATATAGGTCTAAAGTTGCGTCTTTATTTTTAATACTCTCATAATAACATTCAAACATGTTTAATTTTTCATAGTTTTGAAAAATATTAATTTTAGACTCCTTTTTTAGAAAAATATAATCGAAAATATTTCGTTAACAACGAATGTTAAAACCAATACTAAGTTTTGAATGAATTTTATGACATGTAACCAAACAAAAACAATCGCTTAAAAAATTCAATCCATGATCAACTAAAAATTTTTTGTTTTTTGGTATTTTAGCTATTTAGAACAAAGTAAATATTAAATGTTGTATATTGTTACAATCGCAAGAAAAAATTCAATTTTTTGAGATACCCAGATATTGGGTGTTTCATTTAAGAAAATGTTAGTTTCGATAATACCTCAAAAATTAACACATCTAATTTTTTTTTAATACGCCACTGGATTCTACGTAAAACGTTTCTTTTTATCTCCATAAGTAACCGAGTCAGACAACAAACCGCAGATTTTGAGATTCACCCTGTATCTTCTAAACCAATCTAGTTAGCGTAGATCTGATTGCGCCATTAAACTAAACAGTAAAAAAGAGAACGGGACACATATCTTAGTTTTTTTGTATCTCTTACCGTTTAGCCTATACCCTATAATATCAACGAAAAAAAAAGCACCCTGTACGTAGTCATTAATAAATAGTAATATTGGATTTTTACTGACACCTATTGCTTTTTTCGGTATTTTCTATTCATTTTACATTCATTAAATTGTCATTTATTCTAGGATTCCGTGATATTTTATAGTAAATTATCTCGAAACGCAATAAAACGTCTATAAAAATCTTAAATATTGTTAAAAGAATAAACCAGTAATTCAAAAATGGTCTTTTGGTCTCCTCGAATCTTTGTTTTGCTGGTTGCCTACGCAGTATATTTTTTTAACCTCTTATTTGTTTCGTGGCTAGATCTGTCGCCGATTCAAATCCCGTAGCTGAACGCTACCGTTAGAAGTGAAGCCGTGATTCCGGAATGCGAGATTCAGAATCAGGGTTGTTTTAAACAGGGCCATTTATAACGGGGTAGTTTTGAACAGGGCTGTTTATAACGAATTTGTTGTCAACGGGTCAGTTTACAACTTGGTTGTTTTGAACAGGGCCGTTTATAACGGGATGTGCTCTTAAGTGGGTGCAAACGGAGTCCGTTTTTGCAACATAGGGTAGTTGAAACAGAATTACACAGATGCCATTTCGGCTAAGTATCGATTTTTTAGTTTAAATAATAATGAAGTGTTGCAGTCTTTTAATGCTACGTGCTTTGGCGATGACAATTTTAGTTGACTGTCTAACTTCAAATAGAACGATTTGTCGATAATTTGGCGACTATAATAATGTATCTTTGTTAACGGTTACCCAGGTGATACTCATATACCAGTCAGTGTGCCTTTCCATTGAGTATTCTGTATTACTAATTTCAGGTGATAGATTGCTCTATAGAGGTTAGGTAGTTGAGTTCGAAATAATGCAGAGTCCGAGTGCTTCTGGCGATATTCGAAAGAAGACCAAAACCAAAAGATTGCCAAATAGACTTTTTCAGTTTGTACGCTACCGTACACTCGTGCATTTTATATGGCATTCAGTTTTTTGTAAGAAATAGTGAGTTGCATAATTATAATACGCGCTTTCAAAACCAGTATCACATACCAAAGAATAGGTTAAGTAAATCCAAGATGTTTGTTACGAACATAGGTCCAAAAATGTTTAATAAATCACCGTTAGAAATACAAAACTGCCAAACTGTGATTGGTTTTAAAAAAAAGTTAAAGCAGTTTTTAGTAGAAAAATGTTACTATAGCTTAAATACGTTTATTGACCAATATTAAATCAGTTTTCGAACCTCTTTTGTTTAAGACTGAAGTAGTTAATATTGAGCGTGATTTTACTCTAGATTTGTTTATTCATTTATTTGTTTTTGTGATTTTGAAGATGTCCATATACTATTGCATCTTTGGAAAAATAAAGTTTGTATCTTGTATAGTGTATCTAGTTAAGGCGGGAACTGAAAAGTATATTTGACAATATTTCGGTTTCTTATGAATATCGCCAAAAGTACTCGGATTCTTGTGCTTTCTTACTGGATTATTACTAAGCATCAAATTACGCAACTACGTCCTATGCCCCCATTTAGCCGTCCCCGTATCTCTTAGGGTTTACAATATCCCTGTAGTATTTATAAACGGATTTTTTACACCCTGTACAGGATGTAATGGAGGTATAAATGTGAATTTTCGGTTATTGAATTAAGGCCGAAATCGAACATAGATTCTAAATCTAATGAAGGTTAATAAATTGATGTTTTAAATAAGAAAATTATTGAGGTATTTAATTTATTCTACCTATATAGTGCTACTTTGCTTGCTTGGCAATTAAGTCAACACGTCACTTGTACCTATCAAGAATTAAATTCTTTGAGAAACTAACAATAAATAAGTTGACCATATCATGGAGCACGAATTCGGCTGGTTACTGTATAGTAGGTATATACAGGGTGGCCCATCGAAAACGTACCGCAAGGCATTACAGGCTGGGAAAGGACCTTTCGACAAAAGCCAAAACCACGTCAAGTGATTCAGGGGGACAACTTTTGACGCAAAAATCATAGCAAAAACTTCAACCTCCTAAGTGGGGGTGTCATCCCCAAATTTTTTCAAATAAGAATGGGGGACAAGTGACGTCTCATTCAAAAGGGCTCTTAATTCCCTATATATTGCTGCATACATATTGAAAATCGATCAAATCGTTTAGAAAATATGGACCAAAATGCAAAAATCAATTTAAAACTTACCGTATTATTAAAAATTCAAAAAGAATTAGCTGTTTTTTGGTCATTTGCAGATTGTTTAGGCTCGTGTTAGTGAGATAACAGTTATCGGGGTTTTGCTTCGCATTGGGCCAGGTAGTTGCTAGATAGTTGTCTTGTGACTTGTGGTTGAAGTGTTTCCAAATTATTGAAGCTTTTAAATTTATCAATTATGGTGTACTCAATTGCAGAAAGAGCATAAATTATTGAGTTTTTTTTCAAACACAATGAAAGCGGAAATCGAGTCGCGGAGTCTGTTTAACCAACGGCATCATGACAAACATGTTTCTGGAAAAGTTGTTCGGGAATTGGTGGCCAAATATCGCGAAACAGGTTCCGTTCATAACAAAAAGAGGCAGCTTGAAAATCTGGTACTAAATGAACCTACGGAGATAGCAGCATCGGGGCAAATTGCAATGGATAGTACGCTAAGTACAAGACAATTGGCCGTTGCGACGGGCGTGAGTCGCACAAGTGTCCAACGAGTATTAAAAAAATAGAAGTTCCATCCTTATAAGAATCGGTTACTGCAAGAACTAAATGAAGACGACTTTGATCGTCGCTCTCAATTTTGCGAAATTATGACTGAACGAGCGATTAATAACCGTAATTTCCTATTTGATGTGTGTTTTTTGGACGAGTGTACTTTCTTCTTAAATGGCTTAGTGAATCGCCACAATTGTCGTTACTTGGCGGATACCAATCCAAAGATTTTCTACGAGACACACACACACAACACCCACATAAGTTGAATGTATTGGCTGGTATTTTTGGAAATTCCATTTTAGGCCGTTTTTTCCTTCCTGGAAATTAAACAAGCAATATGAATCTGGATTTACTAGAAAATGCCATCGACCCAGCTCTAACAAATATCGTAGAGAACGACCCTGCACACAATGAACAGAAACTGATTTTCCAACAAGACGGAGCTCCTCCGCATTATTCGCTACATGTGCGCAATTATTTAAATGACACGTTTCCAGGACGCTGGATAGGCCGAAGGGGTGCAATTGGGTGGCCCCTCGGTCATCCGACTTAAGTCCATTAGATTTTTTTTTGTGGGGGCACATAAAAAGCAAAGTTTACAGCACTCCATCGGCCACATTGGAAGATCTGCGAGGACGAATCATTGACGTATGTCACGAAGTGACACCACAAGTGCTCCAGAATATACGGCAACGATTTGAAGATAAGCTGTATCACTGTATGCACGTTGGCGTGTACTTGACTAATACGGTAAGTTTTTAAGTAAAATTAAATCGATTTTTGCATTTTGCGCCAAACGTATTGTTGGTATTTGAAAGGTCCACATTTTCTAAACGAGCCGATCGATTTTCAAAAAGTAAGCAGCGATGTATAGGGAATTAAGAGCCCTTTTAAATGAGGTGCCACTTGATTCCCATTCTCAATTAAAAAAGCTTGGAGGATGACACCCCCACTTAGGGGGTTGAAGGTTATGATCTTTGCGTCAAAAGTTGTCCCCCTGACAAACACACTTGACGTGGTTTTGGCTTTTGTCGAAAAGTCCTTTCCCAGCCTGTAATGCTTTGCGGTATGTTTTCGATGGGCCACCCTGTATATTTTATCTATGTACTAATATTCTGCTTATACCTCATCAGACGAGGCGAAAGAATGATTTATACGAAAATTTCTTTTAAACATTCTTGTTATTCTAGAAACAATATATCAAGTTAACTTGGTTTAAGCAAAAAGCAAAGCAAGAGAAATAATTATACCTGAATCAATTACAGTTTTCACCAATATCCCATGTTTGTTCTCAAAACGGGCTAAATATCCATATTATAATATTTTATAACAAATAATTTTAGTAGCAAAAATGTATAAATTAGAAAAATTTATTTTCGTGTAATGTTTTCTTAAATTCAACACAATCTGCTTCTCCAAAAAGAATTTGTTTGTATCCCAATGATATGATAATATGATAGAGATCACTTTTAAAGAAGTCACTACAATAAAATCAGCAATTTATCTACTCCACTTTTTAAATGCAAATGCTTTAAAAATTATAATACTAACCTACAACAAGGACAAATTATTTATATTTGGTATAATTAATTATAACAAAACTCTAATAAACAAATATTCATCTGCGTTTGAATAAAAATATACATATCTAAAAAACATTAAAACAGGAACACATAGAACGAAAGGGAGAAAGTAAAAAGCGATTTTTAACAGGACTATTTTATTACAGTTTCAATAAGAAATTAAAAAAACGTTTTTAAACAACTAAGATCTTATATAAAGAATGGAATTAATGGTTTATATTCGGGATACCCAGGCTGTGCTGGTGGAAGATATGGTGCACCAGGGGTTGATGATCTGTGTGTTGAAGGAGTTGAAGTTTTAAATGTAAAAGGTGTAGGAGTAGTTGATGGAGGCGTCCTGGGAGTTGAACGTGTAGGTCTTGTCTGCGGTGGTGTTGTTGACCTATATGGGGTTGGTGTTGGAGTTGAATAAGTCCTAAACGTTATAGGTGGAGTAGGTCTTGTTGAGGGTGTCGATGACGTCCTATATGGTGTTGGTGTTGGAGTTGAATAAGTCTTAAACGTTGTTCGTGGTGTAGATCTTGTCTGCGGTGGTGTTGTAGGCCTATATGGCGTTGGTGTTGGAGTTGAAAAAGTCTTAAACGTTATTGGTGGAGTAGTTTTTGTTGATGGTATCGTTGATGTCCTATATGGTGTTGGTGTTGGAGTTGAATAAGTCTTAAACGTTGTTCGTGGTGTAGATCTTGTCTGTGGTGGTGTTGTTGGCCTGTATGGCGTTGGTGTTGGAGTTGAATAAGTCTTAAACGTTATTGGTGGAGTAGGTTTTGTTGATGGTGTTGTTGACGTCCTATGTGGTGTTGGCGTTGGAGTTGAATAGGTCTTGAATGTTGTTTGTGGTGTAGATCTTGTCTGCGGTGGTGTTGTTGGCCTATATGGCGTTGGTGTTGGAGTTGAATAAGTCTTTAACGAGAAAGGAGTTTTAGGTGTTGTACTAGTAGTAGTAGTAATATTTAGTGGTGGTAGGTATGGTGGTGGTGTCGTTGACGTTCTATATGGCGTTGGCGTTGGAGTTGAATAAGTCTTAAACGTTGTTCGTGGTGTAGATCTTGTCTGCGGTGGTGTTGTTGGCCTATATGGCGTTGTTGTTGGAGTTGAATAAGTCTTAAAGGTTATTGGTGGAGTAGGTTTTGTTGATGGTGTCGTTGACGTCTTATATGTTGTTGGTGTTGGAGTTGAATAAGTCTTAAACGTTGTTCGTGGTGTAGATCTTGTCTGCGGTGGTGTTGTTGGCCTATATGGCGTTGGTGTTGGAGTTGAATAAGTCTTAAATGTTATTGGTGGAGTAGGTTTTGTTGATGGTGTTGTTGACCTCCTATATGGTGTTGGTGTTGGAGTTGAAAAAGTCTTTAACGAGAAAGGAGTTTTAGGTGTTGTACTAGTAGTAGTAGTAATATTTAGTGGTGGTAGGTATGGCGGTGGTGTGGTTGACGGCGTATGTGGCGTTGGTGTTGGAGTTGAATAAGTCTTAAATGTTGTTCGTGGTGTAGATCTTGTCTGCGGTGGTGTTGTTGGCCTATATGGCGTTGGTGTTGGAGTTGAATAAGTCTTAAACGTTATTGGTGGAGTAGGTTTTGTTGATGGTGTCGTTGACGTCTTATATGTTGTTGGTGTTGAAGTTGAATAAGTCTTAAATGTTATTGGTGGAGTAGGTTTTGTTGATGGTGTTGTTGACCTCCTATATGGTGTTGGTGTTGGAGTTGAAAAAGTCTTTAACGAAAAAGGAGTTTTAGGTGTTGTACTAGTAGTAGTAGTAATATTTAGTGGTGGTAGGTATGGCGGTGGTGTGGTTGACGGCGTATGTGGCGTTGGTGTTGGAGTTGAATAAGTCTTAAACGTTGTTTGTGGTGTAGATCTTGTCTGCGGTGGTGTTGTTGGCCTATATGGCGTTGGTGTTGGAGTTGAATAAGTCTTAAACGTTATTGGTGGAGTAGGTTTTGTTGATGGTGTCGTTGACGTCTTATATGTTGTTGGTGTTGGAGTTGAATAAGTCTTAAACGTTGTTCGTGGTGTAGATCTTGTCTGCGGTGGTGTTGTTGGCCTATATGGCGTTGGTGTTGGAGTTGAATAAGTCTTAAATGTTATTGGTGGAGTGGGTTTTGTTGATGGTGTTGTTGACCTCCTATATGGTGTTGGTGTTGGAGTTGAAAAAGTCTTTAACGAGAAAGGAGTTTTAGGTGTTGTACTAGTAGTAGTAGTAATATTTAGTGGTGGTAGGTATGGCGGTGGTGTGGTTGACGGCGTATGTGGCGTTGGTGTTGGAGTTGAATAAGTCTTAAACGTTGTTCGTGGTGTAGATCTTGTCTGCGGTGGTGTTGTTGGCCTATATGGCGTTGGTGTTGGAGTTGAATAAGTCTTAAACGTTATTGGTGGAGTAGGTTTTGTTGATGGTGTCGTTGACGTCTTATATGGTGTTGGTGTTGGAGTTGAATAAGTCTTAAACGTTGTTCGTGGTGTAGATCTTGTCTGCGGTGGTGTTGTTGGCCTATATGGCGTTGGTGTTGGAGTTGAATAAGTCTTAAACGTTATTGGTGGAGTAGGTTTTGTTGATGGTGTCGTTGACGTCTTATATGGTGTTGGTGTTGGAGTTGAATTAGTCTTAAACGTTGTTCGTGGTGTAGATCTTGTCTGCGGTGGTGTTGTTGGCCTATATGGCGTTGGTGTTGGAGTTGAATAAGTCTTAAACGTTATTGGTGGAGTAGGTTTTGTTGATGGTGTTGTTGACGTTCTATATGGTGTTGGCGTTGGAGTTGAATAAGTCTTAAACGTTGTTCGTGGTGTAGATCTTGTCTGCGGTGGTGTTGTTGGCCTATATGGCGTTGGTGTTGGAGTTGAATAAGTCTTAAACGTTATTGGTGGAGTAGGTTTTGTTGATGGTATCGTTGACGTCCTATATGTACGCCTGGTTGTTGGCGTAGTTGTTGGCCTATATGTGGTTGGAGGAGGAGTCGAGGTAGTCGTTAAGGTAGCAGTTGTTTTAGAAGGGTAGGTTAGAGGCACACTGGGATGCGTGTAAATGTAACCAGTAAATGTTGGTGGTGGCGTGGTTGTTGTTGATGGGCGCCTGGTTGTTGGTCTAGTTGTTGATCTATATGTGGTTGGAGGAGGAGTCGAAAGAGTCCTTGAGGTAGAAGGTGGTGTAGATGGATACGTTATTTTCGTTGGTGGCGTTGTTGTTGATGGACGCCTGGTTGTTGGCCTAGTTGTTGGTCTATATGTGGTTGGAGGAGGAGTCGAAAGAGTCCTTAAGGTAGAAGGTGGTGTAGATGGATACGTTATTTTTGTTGGTGGCGTTGTTGTTGATGGACGCCTTGTTGTTGGCCTAGTTGTTGGTCTATATGTGGTTGGAGGAGGAGTCGAAAGAGTCCTTAAGGTAGAAGGTGGTGTAGATGGATACGTTATTTTTGTTGGTGGCGTTGTTGTTGATGGACGCCTTGTTGTTGGCCTAGTTGTTGGTCTATATGTGGTTGGAGGAGGAGTCGAAAGAGTCCTTGAGGTAGAAGGTGGTGTAGATGGATACGTTATTTTCGTTGGTGGCGTTGTTGTTGATGGACGCCTGGTTGTTGGCCTAGTTGTTGGTCTATATGTGGTTGGAGGAGGAGTCGAAAGAGTCCTTGAGGTAGAAGGTGGTGTAGATGGATACGTGATTTTCGTTGGTGGCGTTGTTGTTGATGGACGCCTGGTTGTTGGCCTAGTTGTTGATTTATATGTGGTTGGAGGAGAAGTGGAACGAGTTCTATAGGTGCCAGGTGTTGTAGTTGGATACGGGAATGTTACACTTGGTGGAGTACTTGTGTAACCAGTAGATTCCGTTGCTGGTGGTTTTGTTGGATAAGTAAATGGTGTTTTAGGCGATGGGTATTTATATCCTTCATCGCGCTTTATTATTTTGTGCGCTTGTTCATATTCATTATAAAATATTTTTTTGGAATTTTCTTCTAGCTTCCTTTCCTCATTACATATTATAGTGGTAGGAACTAGAAGAATTATTAGTGAATATAAAATCTGAAACAAGAATCAAAAGATAATTTATGTCAGATGCAATGATTTATATTTAATGATAGGTAAATACTATCTACTTTGTCTTTGTATTTTTAATACAGCTTAGAATCAAAAGATATGGATGCAATGGAAAAAAAAGTCGTTAAGAAATAAAGGCTTACCATTAAGGACTTATTGGACTAATTTCATATTTTTGGTTGTTGTTAGATAATGAAAGTTACGCCTTAAGTTTTTTGGTAACACCGGTATTTAAAGAATTACATATACAGGGTCCTGCAACAGTGCGTCGGTCTTTCATAGCTCCTAAACGAAAAAGTTAGAAATTTTATTCATATGCGGGCTTATACTGTATTATAGAGTGTATTTCAGGAAAATATTTTTGCATATACAGGGTTGCACAAAAAAGTGTAACATAATGTTGAATTTTTTTAAATGGGACACCCTGTATTTTCTTGCATATTTGTGTTTGCATTATTATCCTTTATAAATACCTATAATTGTTTGCAATTTGCTTTGGTCGTTAAAGAGCAATAAATGAAGAACTAAAATAAAGAAATTTAGCAGCCCTGAAGGAAAACGAAAAAAAAAATGTGAAAACATTTTTGGTAATCACGGCATTGTACAGAAATAATGACAAGGAGTCCAGAGATACGATGAATTAAAGAGTTTTTATCAATTTTATACAGGGTGTTCTAAATAAGGTTTCAAAAATGAGTCATTAAAAACTCATCTTTCTCAAATTTTTCAGATGGAACACCCTGTATTTTTTCAACTAATGTAACGTAGAATTCATAAACAAATATTTTTTGCAATACAATCATCTAGGTTATTCCAGCCGTTTACGAAATAATTGGAAATTTCGTAAATTCTGCTATGTAAAAATGTAAAAAGGACGTTTATTTTATCAGTTAAACATATTATATGCCTAAACTAATATTATAAACTACAATAAATGTTTAAAATGTATTCTATTTTGATTTGTACATAGATCATTACGCTCTTGAAAAGATCTATTTACTTCCCTTAACATTTCAGGTGGTATACTACCAAACACGTCTCTAATTCTTTACTGCATATTAATGGCAGTTGTCGGCGGATTATTATAAACAATTTGATTTACATGTCCCCATAAAAAGAAGTCAAGCTTTGTTAGATCCGGCGATCTAGCAGGGCAGTGTGTAAGTCCGTTTTTACCGATCCATTGGTTGCGAAAGGTATCATCAAGGTAATTTCTTACATCCCGTGAAAAATGCGCCGAAGCTCCGTCTTGCTGAAACCACATCATATTTCTAATATATGGAGCAACGTCTGCCAGTAATCCTGGAAAATCATTTCGTAAAAAGTTTAAATACATGAGCCCATTAAGATGACCATTAAAAAAATATTGACCTATCACAGTAATAATTCCGCCCCACACATTCAAAGACCACACACCAGGTGCTGCTCATCGGTTTGTCTCATATATCGCGAATTTTCTGTGGAATAATAGTGAAAGTTACGCCTATTTAAACAACCGGTGTTATGAAATGTAGCCCCATCAGAAAATAAAACATAATTGAAAAACATAGGATCTTCTTGAAATTTCATTCTTGTCCAGGCACAGAATTCGAGTCGATTTTGAAAATCTCTATCGCTAAGAGCTTGACGGAATTGAATTTGGTAGGCATGAAAACGATGCTTTTTTAAAATTCGTTGTACAGATCTTTCGCTAATATCTACTGCTTCCCTTATTTTATTTTGGCTTATGTGTGGATCTTCAGTAACTGTTAATAATACTTCTAATTATTTTTTCTCGTTGGTGACTGGTTTTGTTCTTTCTTCTTTTGTGTACACGACATTTCCAGTTTCAACAAATCTTAATAATAATCTTTCAAAACTTTTTTCGTTAGGCAGGTCTCTGGATAAGGTGACGCGTAAACTCTACTTGCTAACAAGCAATTTTTTTCGCTCTCGCCAAGTGCAAAAATCATATCAACTAACGCCTCTTTACTAAAATTAATTTTAATATCTTATACTTAAGCGCCAAGTACTATTAGCCTTAAATGACAACTTTTTTGAATTAACTAAACTTGTCAAATTCTAATAAAAATGGAATCCCTATCGTATTTCAAAGCCTACCAAGATTTTTATGCGTGACCTTTACTAATACATTCTTTTGCTGTTATTTGAACGGGAATGTTACGGGAAGTAAATAGATCTTTTCAAGAGCGTATTAATTTATGCACAGATCAAAATGGAAGACATTTTGAACATTAATTGTAGTTTATAGTATTAGTTTAGGCATATAATTGATAAAATAAACGTTCTTTTTACATTTTTACACAACAGAATTTACGAAATTTGCAATTATTTCGTAAACGGCCGGAAATAACCTACATGTTTGTATTGCAAAAAATATTTGTTTATAAATTCTACGTTACATCAGTTAAAAATATACAGGGTGTTTCATTTGAAGAATTTGAGAAAAATAAGTTTTTAATGACTCATTTTTGAAACCTTATTTAAAACACCCTGTATAAAATTGATGAAAACTCTTCAATTCATCGTATCTCTGGGCTCCTTGTCATTATTTCTGTACAATGCCGTGATCATCAAAAATGTTTTCAGATTTTTTTGTTGGCTTTTCTTCAGGGCTGCTAAATTTTTTTATCTTAGTTTATAATTTATTGCTCTTAAACTACCAAAGCAAATTGCATGAAATTATAGATATTTATAAAAGATAATAATAATACATGTTATATGTTATCACACTTTTTTGAGCAACCCTGTAGATGCAAAGATATTTTCCTGAAATACACTCTATGCAGCATATGAATGATATTTCTAACTAAATTCGTTTAGGAGTTATGAAAGCCCGACGCACTGTTGCAGGAGCCTGTATATTAACATGTTAAAAGATATTTTAATCAAACTTTGGTTACTGCCATGTTTGAGCGGGATTTTAATTTTTAAATAAAACCCAACATACAATAAAGTGATATTTACTTTTAAGATGGTGGCTTAGGAGCCATTTTACAATATTCAAATTTGCGTCTGTAAAACAACGTTATGTAACGTAAGAAAAATCATATCTTCAACTCTAGCTTACGTAATTCTTTGAAATGATCTACTTTTCGTTATTTAATATGAGAGGCTAAAGTATTCTTGACCATCTAAAGTAATTTTGGAAATTAGAGCTTTTTGCTTCAGTTTAAAACAATAAAAAGAGATCGGTGCATTTTCAATGAAAACAGATAGTAACTTATTTTCACCTAAGTTGGCTTTGGAAAACAAAATAGTAAATCAAAACGTCATTATTAGGGTATGTTATTTGTAATAAAATGTTTAGTACTATTTATGATTTTGGGTGTCATATTGATGCATGGTTCGATCAAGTATCAATTACTTAGTGTACACGAGAAGAACAAATTGATACGTTAATTGTTTATGGGGAAAGTCACAAAAATGCTCGTCGAGCTGAAACATTGTACACAGAGCACTATCCAGATCGTGAATCGCCTATATAGCTTAAATCATTTCTTATGGCTAGAAAAAAAGTTAAAATCAGAAAGAAACAATGATAAAGAGGATGATGAGAACTTTGTTGTAAATGAGGAAGCTGTAATAAATGTATTGGCTTGCATTGCAATAGATCTCAGATCTTCCTTGCGAGAACTAGGACAAAAATGTAATATTAGCCAAGAAAACGTATAAGTCCTTAACGATCTTTCATGACTTTTAATACCAGGTTCACCACCATTTGGCAGAAAACGACCCTATCAGAAGACTACACTACTGCAATTGGTTTCTAGGGAAGAACAATGGCAATAACGGTTTCCACCGGAGCATGATCTTTTTCGATGGGGCAAGATTTACAGACATGGGTATGTTTAATAGGAATAATTGAATAATTTGGGAAGCTGAAAATTCCCACTTAGTTAGAGAAGGTGCATTTCAGGAACATTCTGCTGTAAATGTTTGGATGTAATTGGAACGAAAATCGTTGGTACAGTATTTTTTTTTGATTATTTGAACTCTGTTCAATGTTTAAATATCCTTCAAAATAACATCGAAGAATTTGTGGACAGTTTACCTTTGAATGCAATAAACGAAATTTATCACCAGGAAACGCCCCTGCGTATAACTTTAGAATTGCCGTAAACTTTTGAAATGAAATGTTTGGCGATAGATGCATTGGGTCAAATGAGCCAAAACGATGGTCTGCCCGATTACCAGACTTAATCCCGCTTGATTTTTTTTAAAAGGGATGTGTGAAATCATAAGTGTATGCGACTGAAGCGTCGTTATTAGACGACTCATTAGCGACAATTCGACGAGCGGTTAATATCATTAGTTTAACTAATTTAGAAAATGCAGAAAGAATAAACTTGTGCCATGACCAAAATGGTGGTCGTTTTAAACATTTGATTTATCGTTAATTTGTCCGCATTATTCATTTCGTTAACTATTATTCCTTCCTTTGTTAATTAATTTAATCGAATTTTTATTAAAACAAATTTATAACTGAAGCAAAAAGCATTCTGATTTTCAAAATGGTTTTAGATGATTAAGGATACCTAGGCCTTTCATATTTAGGTAATGAAAAGGAGATCATATTTTTTGATAAAATTGTGTAAACCAGGATTAAGAATAAGATCTTTCTTAGAAATCAAAAATTATATTTCTTCAAAAACTGAAGAAAAAAATGTAAATATCAGTGCTAAAAAAATTATGAAAGGGCCCAATTTAAGAGATGTTATTACTACTTTTCGCGTATTAAATGCATAATATGTTGTTTTATAGACGCCCTTTTTTTAAATTTTGTAAAAGTGAGCCGTTGGAATTTTCTAATAAAGATTTAGATGTTCAAACTCAGACACCTATTTTAAATATTTTCACCTGCTTATAAAGTGAAAGTCCTGGGACCTCCCAAAACGAAATATTAAAAAGGATTTGCGAGCTTACTAAACTTGCTCAAACTACAATTCACACAGTAATTAGAGCAGGAGTTATTATCGACCATTTCGTAAAGCGAAAGAGAGCTAATCACAAGCATAAAAAAGTTGATAATGGTGACAAAGAAGTTATACGCCGAGTTGTATATCAATTTGACGAGAAAAATAAAGTCCCGACTATAGAAATGATTCGGGATAAGTTACGGGATTATTCTGATTATGAATATAAATCTCTGGTTACCTTACGTAGTATTTTGCTAGATTGTGGCTTCAAAAAATTGAACAAAAGAATGGTATGGTCTCGTATCGTAGCATGACGGTAAGAATATTTACGTAAAATTAAGGTATATCGCCAATTAAAAAGTGAGATAGTGTATATGGTTTGGTGGATGATAGTAATAAGTGCACGCTAAATGGACCTTGATCTCGCGGTAAACGAGTTATCATACTACACGCAGGCAATACTAAGGGTTTTGTTCCTAACGCTTTATTATTGTTGGCCAAAAATATACTATATAATATAATAAGCACTCATCTGACTACAGTAAAGATATGACCGCCAGTCTATTCGAAAAATGGTTTATTGAAGTTATTGTACAATTACTGCCAAATATATCCCCCAATTCTGTCATTGATATGGACAATGCATCCTATCATTCGCGTCTACATAACAAACTTCCAACAGTGGCACTCTTGGAAAGTAGAAACATGAAAATTCCTCGAAATGCTAAAAAAAGATGTTATTGGAAGCTATAAAAAAAGGGAACTTTAAAAGGAATAATATGTAATCGACAAAGTATGCGAAGCACATGGTCATACTATTTTACGGCTTCCCCCCTATTACTGTATATTTATTCCAATCGAGATGATTTGGGCTGCAGTCAAGAACAAACTGAGAAAATATAACCAATCGTCAACTGAGAATGCTTTTGTACTTGGAAATATAAGCATAGTTGTTGATCCAATAAACGACAGTGGTATATGGATAAAATGTATCCGGCAAGTCATAGCATGATAAATATTGTATTTTACCGGCAATTGATCCCATTTTTATATCCCCAAATACGGATTCAAGCTCTGGAAATTCGGGAAGTGAATTTTGACTTTTTATCAAATTCACATAAAATAAAATATACAGTGTGTCCACGGATAGAGTTCGGAAGAGGAAAAACTTTTTTATTTGTGGGTTTTGAAGAAAAAGTTATTCTATATAAAAACGTCTGCTTGTGTTGAAACTACAGTTTCGAATACCAAATTTACGATTAGTATACAGGGTACATCAAAAATAACATTTTTAATTATTTTGATTTCGATTTTTTTTTTAAATTATATGAAAATATTTTCAAAACCGTGATTTATTACACCAATTGTGCAAAAAAGTCTAATAAACATTTTTCTCAAAGTGGTTAATTTCAAAGCTACTATTAAAATAATAAAGTATCAAGTAGCCTGTTCTAAATAAATGAAATGTTTTAGTTACTTTGCATCTTTCAAATTGTTGATATTTGTGTCATAATTTTCTCATAAATCTGCATAATAGTGAAATTAGAAATGCTAACGTTAGGACAAAGAATTTATATTGTGCGAAGTTATGGTTTAGGACATGAAAAAAGCTATATGGCAGTTCTTCGAGAATTCCATGAGATATGGCCTGCTGTTTCTCTCACGGACAAAGGTTTAAAAAAAATTGTAATAAAATTCATGAGAACTGGTAGTGTTTTAAATAAAAAAAGGGAGAAAAAAAAGTATGATGAAGATGATGCTGTAACTGTAATGACAATGGATAGAAATTTTTCGAAACTGTCTTTAAGAAAAAGATCTTCTCAAATTGGTAATGTGAGTAAATCTCTAGTAGAAAAAATATTAAAATTCAATAAAATTCGTCCGTACAAACCTAAATTTAATCATTTTCTGGAAGAAAGCGTTTGGATTTTTGTTTGTTGAGAGGGGAATATATCCTTGAACAAAGAAGTTTTGTTAATAATATTATTTTCTCGGACGAGGCAACGTTTACCACAAATGGGGTAGTTAGTTCGCAAAACTGTCGCTATTGGAGCCGCGACAATCCTAATTTTCGTATCCGCTCTAGAAGACAGTATTCACAAAAAGTTAACGTGTGGTGTGCTATTACTTACAATGGAATCATTGGACCATATTTTATTGAAAACAATTTAAATCAACATACTTATTTGCATCTTCTGAACACTTCTTTTTATGATCATTTGCAAGATATACCTTTAGCTGATCGAATAAAATTACATTTCCAACAAGACGGCTGTCCCGCTCATTCCACGATAATTGTTCGTGATTGGCTAAATCATCAGTTTAGGAACAAATGGTTTGGAAGGTATCATAAGTCATTGCAAATATCCCAATACAGCAAATTAGGAATTATTGTTATCGGGAATTCAGATATCGAGTTGAACTATGCGCTGAACTCGGTGGTACCACGTTCGAATAGAACGTTATTTATTTTAATATTTTATAATTTATGATTAAATAAAATGAAGAAATACCCATGACATGTAATAATAAAAATACAAATAAGAAATAGTTTTCTTACAACAAAATCGTTATTCGGCCAGATATAAATTTATTTTAAACGAAATCCAAAAAACTAAAAATGTTGTTTCTGGCTAACCCTGTATAGTAATCGTAAATTTGGTATTCGAAATTGTAGTTTCAACACAAGCAGACGTTTTTATAAGGAATAACTTTTTCTTCTAAACCCACAAATAAAAAAGTTTTTCCTCTTCCGAACTCTATCTGTGGACACACTGTATAATGATAAACGGGTATTAAGTGTTTTCTTATCTTCTTTATCTTATCACTTTACAGGGTGATTTCTAAGGTAAATACTTTTTTTTCAATTGTGAATACAACTACTTGAAAGAAACAACTTTTTCAAATAACCTTTTTTAAATAACTCAAAAATAAAGGAGATACGCTAATGTGAAAAGCCTACGATACGACTGGTGATAATTTTTTTTTTTGGGTTTATTTTTTTTAATGTTAAGCAGTGAAAATCTTTAAAAATCCTTAAATCCTTTTTAGTTTTTAATATACCTAAAGGTATAGTCCTCTCTCCTGATTGCTTAAAACTTCTAAGAGACGGCACCACTTGCCTGAGCAGGACGATAAAACTGGTTATAAAGACTTGAGGCCTTTCTGTTGCTAGGTATGTCTGCGCTTACCCTATGCTGACGAGAACCAATAAGTTCGAAACCGGTCCATAGGTAGCAGCATCCTACCAACAGAAAGGTATTCCTTTCTTGGTAGTTTTAAGCAATCAATTTAGTATTGTAGCGCTAACAGTGTTAGCCAAATACGACCTTATAGTATAAGGTTTTTACATCAGATGGCTAGGAAATATTTTCCTAATTATTATATATATTTAAGCAGTGAAGTCTCAATTTGTTGTCAGTTCATCGCGTGATAGATTTCAGTTAGTTTGGTAGTGTTTAAAATTAAAAATGGCTCATGTGTATGAAAAATGATCTCCTTTATTTTTGAGTTATTTAAAAAAAGTTATTTGAAAAAGTTGTTTCTTTTAAGTAGTCATATACACAGTTGAAAAAAAAATATCACCTTAGAAATCACCCTGTATATAATGTCAATTTAAAAATAATAGATCCGTGTGGGTATATGAAAATTATTGGGAATAAATTGGAAATAACTTAAATGCGGCCCCACAATGCCGACCTCAATACTTTTCATGTTCTTCCAAATTGGTTTTGTATACATAAAATAAAAATTAATTAATGTGGTAAAATATTTTCCATTCATAGTGTTGCACGCCGCCCATGCTTCTAAAAGAAGTTGCCGGCTATAACCAGAATTTCGTTTTTTTGCTGTTCCGATTGCCTTCGTATATACTGTGTGGTTGCCACGAGATGTAGCCACGTGCTGCAATTCTCATTCTTAAATTCGTATACAGTAAAACTTCTCAATAGCGGCCACTAAAAATTTCATTACAAATTGATCGTTTGAGGGGGTGACCGTTTTTTTTATTATGTAATATGAACTGTAAATATTATAGACATAACTATTTATTTCATAACTCCTACATATTATGTATACATAATAATGTTTAAAAATGTGCACTACATACGAAAAAAAATTATGCTTTGTGAAAAAAAGATTCAATGGAAGTCTGTTTCATATTTTTAATTTTAATTTTTGCTGCTTCATTTTCACATTTCATTAGGATATTTGAAATATCAATGGCCAAATTGCCATTTTCTTTGCCCAATAAAAAATTTTGTACGTCTCTTATTTTTTCACAAACTTCACTCATGCTTTTTAAAGACGAACTAAAAACCTCCTGGTTTTCTTTACTTTCACAGTCTTCATTTTCGGTAGTTTCAGATTGGCTGGTAAACTCCTGAATTATTTCCTGCATCTCCATACTGGGATTTTCCGTTGAAATGTTTGAGCCGATTTGAAGATAATTTTCCAGGTTTCGATTTCCTGGGATACCGGAAAACAACTGACTTAGTGGAATATCGTCTTCTTCTTCAAAAATCTCATTCTCTTGGAGAGTTTCTATGAATCCAGCTTTTTGGAAACATTTTTTAATCGTTTTAGATGAAACATTTTTCCATGCTGCAACAATCCATACCATAGCACTTGACAAATTTATGGTCTTTTCTGCTTTTTCAAACGCATCCTCGGTAGCGGTGTTAGTAAAAGTTAAAAGTCTTTTTATCAAATATTTTCTGTATATCATTTTAAAATTTTGTACGATGCCTTGATCTAATGGCTGGCAGTAAGATGTAGTGTTTGGAGGCAGAAAAACAATTCGAACATTTTCCAGTTGTATTTTCGGGTGAGAACTTGCGTTATCCAAAAATAAAAGTACTTTTCTTCTTTGTTTTTTCATTTTGGTGTCAAATTTTTTTAGCCAGGAAATCATTATCTCTGTTGTCATCCAAGCTTTTTTATTGGAGACCCATTCTAATGGTAATTTGTCTACATGTGCTCCTTTGAAATATCAGGGATTTTTGCTTTTTCCTATAACTAATGGGGTCTCCTTCTCACCATCCATGCTACTGCAAAAAAGAATTGTCACTCGTTGCTTAGCTGATTTTCTTCCAGCACATTTGTCACTCTTTAAGGCAAAAGTTTTGTTTGGCATTGCGAGATAATAAAGGTCTGTTTCGTCTGCATTAAAAATATCTTTATCATCATAATCCTTGATAATTAATTTTAACTTAGTGAACCAATCTTGAACACTCTTCATCCACATCAGCAGACTCACCAGAAATTGTTTTAAAATTGATGTCATGTATTTTGCAGAATCTATCTAACCAGCCATTTGATGCCTTAAAATCACAATTTTTCAAATTTTCTGACACTTCCAGAGTTTTTCCTTTAGTGGTGGTCCGGATATTGGAATGTTTTTGTTTCTTGCTTTGCAAAACCATTCATAAACCATTTGGTCAATCGCAAGTCCGTCTGTTTTTGGAAACTTCCGTTTTTGATCTGCATTAACTCCTCCTTCTTCATAAAGTTTTTTCAGTTCAATTTTACTTTTTAGAATATCATTTACTTGCGTTCTTCCAACACCAAACTTTTCCGCTATCTTTCGAGCACTGATACCATATTTTTCACTATCCGCGATGATTTCGAACTTTTGTTTAAAAGATAAACGTTTACGTTTCAGAGACATGATCGACTATTGTGCTGTTAAAATGCAACTGAATAAAATTTTACCTTTTATGAAAACATCTTAAGATTTAACAAATTATATTTGTACGTACTTAAAAACCCATTTACATAATTAGGTTTTATCATTCTCCGGTATTTCCAATAGTACCAGTAATAAAGTACCGGCTGGGTGCAAACATTCCCAGAAGGGTCGAGACGACCGCAATTAAGGGTAAAAATTCAAGGTAATTTTCTTAAAAGTTACGGATTCATGTGACCGTGGCCGTTTTAGAAGTGTTTCGGTATTCGAGGGGTCTTTTATTATTAAAAATGCTATAAGATTTATTTTAAGAAGCCAAAACTGACCGTTTGTTATTCGAATCGTCTACCCCCGCACAAGTGCATATACAGGTTAAAGGCGACAACGCGTCAGTTGAAATTCGCCCTTGATTGAGAGTAGTGCAAATTTGCGGTGTGTTTTCCGCGATGTAGGTACTTTTTTTATTGGTATTGTCATTTACAAGTCGCATAATGAGTGGAACTATTGTATAAGTAGTATAAAATGATGTTTACATGTGAAGGTATATTGTGGCTTGTTTTTGGTTATTTGTTTTAGATGAAATAAATCTAAAGTAAATTGGTCGTGTTTTCTTCAGGTCACGAAAGCTATTCACTGGGGAGGAATTGAAAAATGCTGTAAATGAAGTGAGAGAACTAAAAGATGAAAATAGTGAAGGCGAGCGGGAAGAATACGATAGGCAGATCAAGAGGGAGAAGTTGCCACAAAAGATTTATACAGGGTGACGCGGATCTAAATGAACATACTTCAACACAAGACAAAGAATACCTTGGGGGTTCTTAATCACCCATCTTTGATAGTTCAATTGTCGATAGTTAATAAGATACAGGGTCTTTTATGAACTTCAGCAATTTTTTGTTCTTGTCATATTTTTTAATGCACTCCGTATAAAATTTTCATATTGGGTCAACATCTGTAACCTATCTGTCGCTTAAAATTGCAGTATCAGAAAATTTTAAATTCCAGGCCCGTATTAAAATTACATTTTTAACACCCTGTAGATCAATTTTTTCAAAATATTATTTTTTTATTGGAAAGAGCATAAAGAATTGACCCTAACGGCATAATTTTCAAAGTTCCCGCACCCATCACTTGATTAGAATAAATGGTTGTTTTGTAAAAAATTTCAAAATGGTGCATATTTGGAAATTAGAAATTAAGAAAATAACAATAAAAAAGCAAAAACTGCTTCCGAAGTAAAAAAATAAATGTACTAAACGTTTAATAGTTTTAACGAGACTAAATTTTAGGGAACAACACAACAACAAATAACAAAGTAATAATAATAATAACAAAACTGCAAGATAATGATTGCTTTTTAGACATCGACAAAAAATCGTAAATTACAGTCAGAAATTTCAAACTTTGTAAAGTAGGCTTTGCCTCATTTAAAAACAAACCAAAGACTATCGAGTTACTGTTCCATGACAACAATTCAAGTCACTATCAGATATGTGACAGTTGTCTGACCTTTGTTAGTATTCGGTTAACAATTATTGCAATTTTCTGTTGAAGATGCCTTACCAATTTTCAAATGCCGAATATGCCGACATTATTTTTGTATACGGTTTTTGTAACGGTAATGGAAGAGCTGCTGTTCGGGAATATCGTAGGCGATTTCCGGGTAGAAGATGTCCATATCACAAAACATTTGCAAATGTATTATTATTTGCTGGAGAACATGGACATTTTCCCACCGACAATAATATTGATCAACCAATACGACATCCAGTTCAGGAGGAAGAAGATATCTTAAATCTTGTTGAAGATAATCCCAAAACATCTACTCGAAAAATTGCGACACGTCTAGCAATCCCGCAAAAAAGAGTTAATGTAACACTGCAAAAGGAAGGCTTGCATCCGTTTCATGTTCAAGAAGTTCAAAGATTGGAACCTGGCGATTATGCAAACCGGTTACTCTTTTGCCAGTGGCTCAGTAGACACCAAAGGAGTCTTTATCGAATCCTGTGGACCGATGAAGCACAATTTACCAGAGATGGTGTAAATAATTCAAGGAATTCCCATGTATGGTCGTTAGAAAATCCACATGCCATCAGACAATCGCATTCGCAGCACAAATTTTCCATAAACGTTTGGGCAGGTATAATAAATAATAAATTAATTGGGCCGCACTTTTTTGCTGAAAGATTAGATGGAAATCAATATTTAAATTTTTTACAAAACATTTTGCCAGGACTTATGCAGAATGAAAATGCTAACGTGAGAGGGCTCTTTTTTCAACATGATGGGGCCCCACCACATTTTGCAAGGGTTGTATCTGAATTTTTAAATATTACGTTTCCTAACAGATGGATAGGCCGTGGAGGGCCCCATTTATGGCCAGCCAGGTCGCCGGACTTTAATCCTTTGGATTTTTTTTTCTGGGGGAATATGAAAAATTTGGTTTATTCAGAAGAAATCAACACGCGGGAGCAGCTTTTGCAACGAATTATTAATGCTTTTCAGGAAATAAAAAATAACCCAGACGCAATTAGAAAAGCAGTGTCAAATTTAAACATCAGAAGACGAAGATGTGAACAAGCCAATGGAGGGCATTTTGAACAGCTTCTTAAATAACAGTGTTCTGCTAAAGTTCTCTTAAAATTAATTCTTGCTAAAACTTTTTCTATGTATTAGATTTTAAGCAGTCGATTTTAACTTGCAGTTTTGTTATTATTATTATTACTTTGTTATTTGTTGTTGTGTTGTTCCCTAAAATTTAGTCTCGTTAAAACTATTAAACGTTTAGTACATTTATTTTTTTACTTCGGAAGCAGTTTTTGCTTTTTTATTGTTATTTTCTTAATTTCTAATTTCCAAATATGCACCATTTTGAAATTTTTTACAAAACAACCATTTATTCTAATCAAGTGATGGGTGCGGGAACTTTGAAAATTATGCCGTTAGGGTCAATTCTTTATGCTCTTTCCAATAAAAAAATAATATTTTGAAAAAATTGATCTACAGGGTGTTAAAAATGTAAAAATTGAAAATGTCAACTTTTTTTAATACGGGCCTGGAATTTAAAATTTTCTCATACTGCAATTTTAAGCGACAGATAGGTTACAGATGAAATATGAAAATTTTATACGGAGCGCATTAAAAAATATGACAAGAACAAAAAATTGCTGAAGTTCATAAAAGACCCTGTATCTTATTAACTATCGACAATTGAACTATCAAAGATGGGTGATTAAGAACCCCCAAGGTATTCTTTGTCTTGTGTTGAAGTATGTTCATTTAGATCCGCGTCACCCTGTATAGTAGTGAATCCTAACAATCAGGAGACGAATTGGACATAGTTGCATATGCCGACCAACAAAGCCAACAGGAAGATGATTACCGGTTTTTTATTGGACGAGACAATGAAGCTATCTGGATCAGTACAACCTCTCTTCTCTGGTAAAACAAAAGCGCAGAACATCATAAAAATTTTACCCGGTCCAAAATGTAGCGCAACAAATATTCATAGGAAAGTTGATACATTCAGTTTGTTTATTACTAACCAGATGATTGACGACATTGTGACGAATACCACATTTATATTAAAAAGAAAAATATTGAGGCTGAATATTCAAAACCCAGGGATGGCAGAGAGACTACAAAAACAGAAGTCGAAGCTCTCTTGGGGGCACTATTTTTCATCGGAATAAAAAAGCAGAGTCATACAAATTGCCTCAAGTTGTTGGATCAAGAAACAGGACTGATTCCTTTACGAGCACTTTTTAGTTTCTGTTTTTGCTTCGTGCACTTAGATTTGACAATGATAATACTCGAGAGGATAGGAGAAAAACCGACAAACTAGCTCCTATCCGTGATTTTCACTACGAGTTTGTTAGGAATTGTATTGCTAATTTCAATGTGGGAGAGTTTGTTACATTCGACGAGATGTTGTATTCTTTTAGAGGACGATGTTCCTTTGTTCAATAAATTCCTAACAAAACTGCCAAATATGCCATCAAAATGTATGCACTTTGTAACGCCAAAACATATTACACTTACAACTTCGAAATTTATTGCGGAAAGCAAGAACTAGGTCTATACGAAAAGTCCAACAAAGCTGACGATATTGTTAAAAGGTTAGTCATACCTATAGAATTCTATTATAATTTTGTTTATTTAAGAATTCGTTACTAAGCAACGAGTAGAGTAAATGTTACAAGTTTTTGCTTACTTACGTAGTTGTTAACGAAGAACCGACTTATCGAAAATATTAAATGCATTTAAGTTTGACATTTCAAATTTGTCACCAGCCCGATAGAATCAAATGTCAAAAATGTTTAAAAATATATCCACCAACCTCCCTATTGGCGGCGTACAATTGTAATAAAATATTTCCACCCACACTATAAAATCCTTAGACGGAGTAGGTATCAATGTAGTAAACGAAATGTAAATCAATACTATTTTACCATTTTTTTAAATTTATTTTACAAACACTTCAAAGATTTATAATTATAATTTTAAATTGGCAGATCTTGGAAAATTGTTTAACGTGATGGCCTTAACATTACTTTTACTTTAAAATATTTTAATGTCATAATAACAACTTTAATATGTAAATGTGTAAAAAATATGTAAATAAACAAAACTGTTTAAACTATTTTTATTGTGCCATTATACAGGGTATCCTAGAAATGACTGTACAATGCTTAACTGCAAATTAATCAACCAAAAATAAGTCGATATAGGCAAACTTACCTATATGCAATTTTGCTTCGTTTTGCCGCTATAGGGCGCTAAAGTTGTCAAATTAATATAGTTTTTCGGAATAATTTCTCAACTCCTTTATCTATTTTCACTAATTTTGGGACTAAGAATTACTACTATTATTGGTGCGCTTTGACGTAAACGAGACATTTTTCTAATTCCTGTAAATTTAAAAATGGCGCGTGATTCGTAAATAAAACTTTGTATTTTTATAACCCCCTGTACAAATGACTTCAGTTGTTTCTCTGACAATGCAATTTTTTTGTCTCTTGTAAAATTTTTGCCAGACATACAATTTCTCTTCCAAAAAATTATTTACGATACCTTGTAATTCATCATTGTCGTTTATTCGGAACAAAAAAACGTGAAAAACATCTTAATTTTAATAACTACTAACTAGTATAATTCTTATAACAAATGTTCGAAATGTTCACCGTGTTTATGAATACATAAATAAATTTTTTGCAAAAAATTAAACTGTACTTTAGGCATTATTTCGGGCTTGTTTTTGAAATAATCTGCAGCATTGATAATTCTTTGCAATACCTTAGTTGTTTCAGTAGCGATGGCGGAAGCATGCACCACAGGAAAAGTCTAGAGGTGTTAAATCGGGAGATCTTGCTGGCCAATTAACGGGTGCATCGTTGCCTCTTCCGATCCATCTATTAGGATATATTTCATTTAAAAATCTTCAAACATTGATCTTAAAGTGGGGTGGCGCCCCGTCGTGGATTAACCACATTTCGGTACGAAGTTGTAATGAAAGATCATCCAATAAATCGCGAAAAGTGTTTTGCAAGAAGAGTGGATAGTTATCCTCATTTAACCGATTTGGCATTACAACTGGTCCAATAATTAAATCGTCAATCATACCTGCCCAAATATTAATTATAAATTCATGCTGGAAATGCTTCTCCCTGTTTGTTATGTACTGGGTGATTGTTTATATTTTACTAAATGGATATCTCGGTTAATGTTGGTCTTACAAAAAGTTTAAATTAGCAATTTCGAAGTATGTTGAATGGGTATTCAGAATCGGTTATCAGAAAAAAAAACAAGAAAGCATCAGAAACTTAAAATTTTTAAGTTACCTGGTATTTTTTAGATGAAACACACTGTATTTTATATTTTTAGTCGCTAGATATTGTTCTTCATTAAATTGCTAATTTAAACTTATTTGTAAGACGAACATTAACCGAGATATCCATCTAGTAAAATATAAACAATCACCCTGTACATTTCTAATTACCGATCTTGTGATCGTAGCTTCGCCTGTAAATAAGATTTTCTTATAAAAGGTTGCATTTGGTATTCTTATTTTTACGATGAAACAACAAAACGTCAGCCGACTATAGGATCCATTGGCAAAAGATTTTGAACCTGTTGCACATGATACGGATGGATTAACTGCTCTCGTAGAATGTTATTAATGGTATTTTTTTAAGCCGCCAGTTCGAACTCCAAGCGTCTACAAGCTTAATATGGGATCATCTTCAATTCTGTTTAAAACTACCTCTTCGAGCCCCGGAGTTCTAATTGTACGTTGGCGTCATCGATTAATATTATTTCCATTATTATTGCTCGTTTTCCTTAGTTGCATCTCAATACTCGCGAAAGTTTGATGGTTCGGAATTCTGCGGTCTGGATATTTGTCACGATATACTCTGACACTAATACGTCCATTTATCTCACATAATCCATATACTAGAAGCATATCAATCTTCACAGCGGTAGAATAATGTTCCATTTTAATTTGAGCTCGACTCCGCGCAACACCAACAACAAGTAAGCACTATCGGCATGTCAGATTTATTTTACTGTCGAATAGTAAATAAACAGAAAACAATTTATCTATCACTGCTCAGAATAGCAGCAATAATGAGGTAAAGTAAATAATTTTTTTGGAAGAGAAACTTTATGCCTGGTGAAAATTTTACAAAAGACAAAAAAGTTTTAAAATGAAGTCAGTTACTGTCGGAGAAACAACTGAAGTTATTTGTATAGGGGGTAACAGAAATACCAACTTTTATTTACGAATCACAAGCCATTTTTAAATTATCAGGCATAAAAACAGATTGCGTTTGCATCAAAACACGCCAATAACAGTAGTAATTCTTAGTTCCAAAATTAGTAAAAATTAACGATATTAATTTAAAAACTTTAGCGCCCTGTAAGCGGCAAAACAAAGTAACATTGCATATAGGTAAGTTTGCCTAGATCGCCTTATTTTTGTTTAAGGAATTTATGGTGAAGCGTTGTACAGTCATTACAAGGACACCCTGTATAATAATTATGTTTCATATTACGGGTTCAAAAATTGGCATTTACTAAAATGTTGACCAGTAATTAGTCGACGAGAGTACGAGGCAAAATATCCTAGTTTAAAGGTTAATCTCTTAATAAAATTCTTGAACTAGTATAAAATAATTTTGGATAGTTTTTTGTTTGGAAAACACCTTAATAGCAGGCAATTTCTTAACTTAGAGCAATGTTTAGCTAAAATTCTATTTTAATTATATTATTATTGAATTTTCAGTTGATATTAAATCTATTAAACAATATTTATTTTAAAGTAAACCTTGGTTTTCCTGGCTCAAATTTTGTTCAACAGTTTTTCTGGTGCATCTATCTCACTAAATTTTTAGAACCTACCTATTAAATTCAATTATTTTTATCGCAGAAATCCTAATATTAAATTTGGACCACTAATATCTTTTTTTAACAATCATATACTATTACTAATTCCTTTCATATACAATATTTTATATAAAAATTCTCCAAACACTACATAGAAAAACTAGCCTTGAGAATATGAACCATAATATACAGTGTACAGTTCTGCTAGGCCTAAATTAAGTATCCCAAAACATTAGAAAATGTTTTTTTCAAATTCTTTACAAAAATACTATAACAGTTACTTACAGTTTATTGAACACCTTAGATGCACAAGTGATCGAATTATGCAGACCTATACTTGTTCTAGTTTGTATTCCATTATACAGGGTGTTTCAAAACAAATGCGAGAAACTTAAGAGGGCGATTCCTTGTTTAAAATAAAGTGTAGTTTGTTATATAAACGTTGTTTCATAAGTCAACCATTGTAGGTACAAAGATGACGGTAAAATAATGTTTTTATTTCTTATCTTAAAACCGAACAGCGATAGAATAATGAAATTCTGTGGACGTATTACTATTATGAAAACATACTTTTTGAGAGATGTTATTCAAAACTATCATGACAAGCATGTATGGGCTGAAGATAATCCGCATTCAATAACATAATCTAGACATCAATATTAGTTTTTCGTTAACGTTTGGATAGGAATTGTCGATGAACATTAAATTGGACAACATTTTCTACTTTTAAGATTAACTGGTGAGTCATATCTTCACCACAGGATTGTAAACTATACAGAAGCGACAAAGAGCCGTTTTCTCGGTTCTGATTTTGAGTGCGCCGGCGCGAACGGATGGGTGTCGGTTACCGCCCACAGCCTTGGCGCCTTGTCACTTCATTGTTTATTTTGCTTCGATTGAGCGATCGAGGTTAAGTTTCATTTCGGTGTGCATTTCAGTTTTGTGATTTTTTAACTTTTAAAATGCTTCCTAGTAACAATAATTATTGTGCTTACCGTGAGTGTAACTCCAAAAGCGGTATGGGAATATCACTTTTCGCCTTTCCCAAAGATCGAAAAAGGTAGGTGCACTATTTTGGTCAAGGCTTATTATAGTTATTAAAAGGGCTACTTAGGGCCAAAAGTAAAACATTGTGAATTAATGTAGATAATTTTATATGTTATGCTTTATTGATAAAATCAAATTTAGCATTAGCATAATATAAAATTAATTTGATTTGCTTACATATTCATTGTAAGAAAATTAATCTGATATACCTAGTTTAGGTATTCATGTGAACCACAGTTGTCACAATTGAATTTAAAAACCGGTTGTAATGATGGTTGTTTACCTGGTGAATTGCTTTATTGGATAAAAAAAAGTACCTGGATATTTCGACAAAACAATAGTAGGTAACTCCTCGAGTAACTTTTTTTAATAGCTAAATAAACCTAGCCTTATTCTTTGTTCTATTGGAGTTTTGGTATCGAATCCTAGTTCTTGTATAAAATATCATTGCATGGATTATTGTTTCCTACCCTTAGCCTGTTTACTTACAAATATTATTTCTTTTAGAGCAGAGATGTGGATTTATGCATGTAATCGTGCTGACTTGCTTCAGAAGGAAGTTGACATTCTTCATAAGTACCACAAATTATGTGAAAAACACTTTGAGGATAAGTATCTCTCTAAAGGAGATTCTCGAAAAACCCTGATAGGTGAAGCCGTACCTACAATTTTCCAGCATTCTTTAAAAAGAAGGGCAGAAAGTTCTATTATAGGAAGTTCTTGTAAAATCATGGCTACTGCAGGTAACTTGCTTTTTATAAACTCATTTTCTTTGTTAAAATGTTAAAATGCTTAATATTTATAGTTTCAAAGATGAAAAAAGGCATAGGTATAATTATAAATTCGAGATGTCAGTTAAAAATACTGTATTAAATTATAAATTTAATATACAGACAATATGTAGGTACCCCTGCACTAGAGTTTAAGAGATAACAAAACCATAGAAAATAAAATATTTATAATTTGAATAATATAAGTACATCTGTAGAGCTTTCAGGATTTATCTCTGAGCCCTGGTAATCATATCTTACCTTCTCTTTTTTCATATTAGTTTTGAAATTAAACAAGTTTTTTGTTCGAACTTTACCTAATTACCCTAAACTAGCCTATTAAATTGGTCGTAATCTTCATGTAAAGTAAGAAATTATAATTTTAGATCCAGTATTGGCTCCAGTACCTTCCTGCAGCAAAACTGAATCAGTCCAAAGTGAATCAACATCTTTTTCATTACCAGGTAGGTACATCATAGATATATATACCGGGTCATGCATTGCTAGACTGGCTGTAGGAAATTCGATGTAAATTTTGCTACCCTCAAATATTGGTTCCCCTCTTAATTTTACATTTACATTGTATTAGACTTTTTTGAAGGTCCTTGTATGATGGACTTGCACACCAAATTTTATTATTTTCTAATAAGCCAAATAAAAGATATTTAGAAAAGTCTTCGTAAAATTCTTAAAATGTTCTTCGGGTAGCAAAATTTACATGGGATCTTCTAGGGCCAGCTAGACGGTGCACCACCCGGTATATATACTTATGTATTACACTTTGTAAACACAAGACAAGACCACTAAATAAATTAATAATAATAATAATAATATACATTTGATTACATAATACAATAATTTACATCATAATTCAGCCATTCAAATTAATAATATTGTATGACCCTATTCTAGTATTTTGCTTTGTGGTATGCCACTTACACTAAGGCTTTTTGGGCCTATTTATGTAGCACTACTCTATATACAAAAACAGATTCATTATTTGTAATATTTATTTATATTTTCTTTCAGATGTATCTATTGCTCCTCTTGTTTTGAAAGCGACTGACGATCAAAAGGCTAAAAGTTTTGTTGTTGGTGAAATACTGTTATCTACATCAACTTTAACTCAGACTTCACTACATTTGTCTTCTAAGTCACCAAGGAAACAAAAGTTGAGGCTATAGCTTAAATCTGTTAAAAGAAAACTGATTCAGTCCCTACCCTGGTTCAGTTAGCTACCCAGAACTGATGTTACTTAAACTTCGAGAAATAATGATCTGTTTTAAAATTTTCAAATTAGATTGCTTAGAGTCGATTATTCGTAACATAAAATTGTTTCCTATTAGCCATAAATTGTACAACCTGCATTTAACTTGTTTATATTCAAAATGTTGTTCGTCACAATGGCATATAACCTTTTGTACCATTTTAATAAAAAAATATTTAAGCAACAAGTGTGTTTTAGTTTTCGTTATTACCGGCATAAAATAAGCAAAATGCAATAAACATGTGGATAAAATTATCCATAAAATATGGCATTTTAATAAAAATAATTTTATTAAGCAACACATTGCGTAACTTACGTAATTTCAATAATAATCATGTTATTAAAAGTAACACTTTTTTTCCCAGTTATGGCACCCTAATACTAAATACCTAACCAAAATGATATGTACCTACACATACTAAATTAATATTTAAAATTGATTGTCTTAATACTCCAAATTTTAATAATAATATCTGTACAGATAATCCCACAATACCATTAAATTGTATTTAAATACAATAGATAATGTGTGTTTGTTCTTAACTCATCATTTATTTTTTTTTTCTCAGTGTAATCCGGAATGTATCAGAATTCTGTTTCATCCGCCTGCTTGTCATTTCTTACAGTGTACGAACTGGTTAGGGGAGGAGCTACGCAGCTTCAAGGCCACGAGAATTGGGTACAACGAAGATCAAAAGAACCGACAAAGCTGTCGCTTCTGTATAGTTTACAATCCTGTGTCTTCACTTCATACAAGAAGAATTGCCTCCTCTACTAGAATATTTACCCTTGCGAACTAGAAGAGACATTTATTACATGCATGATGGTGCCCCAGCACATTTTAGCTTAAATATGCGAAAATATTTAAATTCTCCCTATGAAAACAGCTGGATAGGAAGATGTGGGCCTCATCTTTGGCCGCCTTGATCCCCATATTTAAATCCTTTGGATTATCCTAAATCTCTAGCATTAGTTTACACTACCCCAGTACAGGATATTGGAAAGCTGAGAAACCACTTAATTGCATCATGTGATGTTATATGAAATAATCCTGGCGTATTTCAGCGTATTAGTGATTCAATGTCGCGTGGGATAAATGCATGTATAACATCGCAAAGCAGGCATTTTTAACACTTGCTATAAAAAAATGTAGTCGCTTCTGCGTAGGACGTTGCGCTTTTATTTCAGTTGCAATGGGGCCTTTGCTGTTTATAGTATATACGAACGAACTTTTTAACTCTGTCAAGAATTGCCAGATCCAAGCTTATGCGGATGACACGCAAATATATCTGAGCTTTGGACTGGATCAGGTCCAGGAAGCTGAAGTTAATATAAATTCAGACCTAGATAATATAAGAAAACTAGCGGCGTTACAAAATTTAAAACTAAACCCTAATAAGTCATACCTTATGGTTTTTGGTAATAATAATCTGAGACAAAATCTCTTAGGAAATTTTACCATAAAAATTGATAACAAAAAACTTGAAATTGTCAACACTATAAAGAACCTTGGAGTACATTTCGACCCCAATTTAAAATTCAGCCTACATGTTAACCACTTAGTTCAGCGCTCTTTTTCAGTTCTTAAGACACTGTATTCCCATAGACATGTCTTGTGCAATCCGCTAAAAAAACTACTTACTGACTCACTCGTACTATCGCATTTCAATTACTGTGACTCTGTATATGGACCTTTCCTTGATAAATTTCAGCAAAATCGTATTCAGAAAATTCAAAATTACTGTGCACGCTTCATTTTCGGCCTCCGTAAATACGACCATATATCAGCTAAAATAATTGAGTTGAAATGGCTCACTATGAAACAAAGAAGACGGGTGCACTTCTATTGCTTTGTCCATAAGATTACTGAAACCAAATACCCCGCAAATTTATATAACCGGCTAACCCATCGCAGCTCCCTCCATAATGCTCAAACTAGATCAAGACACTACATGCACATTCCCCGTCACAGCTCAGCATTCTTTCAAAAATCTTTCTCTTATCGTGCTCCAAAATGTTTTAATAGTGTCATAGTTAAGTTTGCAGACTTATCACAATCTAGTTTTAAGTATAAAATTAAAAATTATGTAAGAAACGAAGCAAACTTCTAAGTTTGCTAGAGGACTACCCTCATAAACAGCAGGTATAGGTATATAATTTTAATTCTTATAAATATTTTACATTAATTCTATATTGTACTCTCTAGTTATATCAAATTATTTAGTATTTTATATACATAAGTACTTATTTTGCCCATACATATTAGGTTAAATGCCAGGAGTAGCTACTACAGCTAAATTTTCGCCTTCTCTGTATGTGTTTCTAATAAAGACGATTTATTATTATTATTATTATTATATTTACATAATATTCTTTTAGAGAACGATTCAATTTATGCATTAATAGAGGATAGGTTAGTTTCAAAAATGTTAATTAATAAATTATTTTTAAAATGTGACTGTTAAGAAGAAAATTTAAAAACATTAGTATAAAACAAAACTGTGTTTGACAGCGGCCAACTAGATTTTTTTTGTAGAAAATTTCCCCGTCTCGACATGTAATGCTTTACATTTACAGATGTAAGATGCAAAATTTCATTATTCTATCGCTTTTCGTTTTTAAGATAAAAAATTAAACATTATTTTACCGCCATCTTTGTACCGCGATAACTCCCTAATGGTTCATTTTTGACCCAATGCTTATATAACAAACTACACTTTATTTTAAACAAGAAATGTCCAGATTTATAAAATATGTTGCAACCTTGTGTTAATTTTCATGGGCAAAGTATTCCCGGTATATAGCGAGTACAGTCCGAATATTTTAATGATAAAATTTAATCATGCTGGTATAAAACAAGGAATGCCTTCACCCGGCCTGAATAAAACGGGGAATGTACAGCCCTTGCTATTCGATAAACGTTCATTTACCGTCTTTTCTGTATTAACGCCTTTTCTTTGTGGTCGACAGTAGCGATAGTTATTCTTTAAATTTTTTTTCGAAAATGGCTGAAAAATGTGAAACTAATCCGATAAAAAGACTGGTAGAGTTCAAGTTGTAATGAAAAAGTTTAGACTATCTTCTCATGAACCAGGTGGTTCCTGCCGCTATAAGATTAAAATGTTTTGAAGACCTTGGTGAATTTGACCGTAGTAATATTTTGTTAAAATTTAATAAAATATTGAAGAGCATTCCAGTGCAGAGATGAAAAAGCCGAAAACCAGAAATTGAGGCTTTATACAATCAGAGCAGTTATGTCTGTAAAGTAAGGGTATACAGAGGTGACAGTACAGAAGAAGTATCTGTTACCCCCCTGTCTCCTCATCCATCGTAAACGCAGGCTCGTAAGGTGTAACTTAGAATAAAAAATTGTGTATAATATTTATTTATAAAATAAAACGTTTTTCCTAAATGTAACCAAGAAAATAAATTTAGTTAATGGAGAACTCAAGCATAAGCACGCTGTACAATTTTTGTCATTTCCTCATTTTTTCGAATATTTGACATGCCTATCTAATTCCAAATCAAGAATTTCATTAAAAATTTACAGTCCCCCATTAAAACGAAACCTTTTAATTTCGAAATTTTTTAATTAATTATAAAATATTTTGCCTAAATATCTTATTTGTTTTTTTATAAATTAGAAAATTAATATACCTTATCCGATTTTAAATTATCTACATTTCATTGATTTTTTTTTCCCGTGCGGAATATTTTTAGCTTTTCGAACCATGTTAATATTTGCTGGATAATGTAATAAAATTTAATAAATCGAATGTTGTTTAAAGGTGAGTGGTTTATTTTTAAAGTAAGCCAAATTTAAAATGGGTCCTTTTTTTCTATAGTCTGTATAATCTCGATTTTAATTTTGTGTATTGGTCAACACGATGACGATTTTTTCTGTTAAAGATTCCATTATACCAGCTGAAGGACATGGCATTAATATAGATTTGATTGCACTTTGCTGCCCGCACATTTTACCTTTCTTGTCTCACGTCATAAACGCGTATTTTCAACTCTGTGTCTCCTAAATGCTGGAAGAAAGCCTTGGTGATGCCACTACTAAAAGGTACCTATGTCAAAAGTGATCCAATAAGTAAATTTCAACATTTTTTAGAAGAACGTTTTGTAGGAGGAACTCAGTTATGGCATCTTTAATAAGTAAAATCTTGAAAAATGTTAAAATTCGGGTAAAAAATATTTACTTTATTTTCTTTTTCATATGCAAGGTAGTTTTTAAAACAATTTACCTGGAAAACGATTCATTATATCGTACCTAGTTAGGAATAACTTAACAGTGATCATTTATAATGTCCCCCCCTCTTAACTTTTTTGTTTTTTTGCATTAGATAAAAATGTTAAATACAAAAGTTGTACAGAATAATGTAAGCTATTTGCAGAATAATATATGAATATATAGGGTATTGCAGAAATGAGTCTCGGGTTAAAATATTTTTTCTTTAAATGGTATACCCTATATATTGTTAGCTTCTTAGAATCTCCTAAAACTTCTGCATATTTTTCTTATAACATATTATGTCCTATACCTAAATATAAGAGTTTTCGAAATAATCGCATTTTAACTAAGCGGCTACATTCAAAAATAAATATTCTAGATTTCAGTAAAGATCTTAGGTGGCTGTGAATTATGCGGTCACGGAGCAACAAAAACTATGTTTGTTAGTGACAGTTACCGACCTATTAAGTAAATATTACATTTTTTTGATAAATATGCCTTATTCAGAAAGGGAAAAACAAGTAATTTTACCAACATTTATTAAAGCAAACAATAGCGTTAAATTGGCTTAACGGGAACTGCGTAGAATTAATCCCCGGATGCACGATCCAGACAAAAAAACATTCCACTGAATCTATGAAAAGTTTCAACAAACATTTAGCCTAGCGAGAAAGAAGAGAACAATGAAAAGAGACGAAAATAGTGATTTAAATATACTAATAAAATTGAAGAAAATCCAAACATTTCTATAAGAACAGTATTGAAAAGTTTAAAGGAAGAGCTTGATTATTTAAAAAATACCTCTTTTGGAAGGGTGGATATAAAGCTTTCAAAATTAGGCCTGTAACAAAATTAACGCAGAGACAGCGAGAAAAAAGAGTTGAATTTTGTCAAACTATGTTGGAAAAAAATTTATTTAAATCCTAGTTATTTCGGAAATGTATTTTGGACCGACGAGTCATCGTTTTCAACTAGTGGCATGATAAACAGAAAAAAAAGCAGACAATGGGCGACAGTAAATCCCCACTGCTACAGGGAATTTAAATTTCAAGATCGTCAAACTATCAATGTGTGGTGTGCTATTTTAAATAACAAAATAATAGGTCCCCATTTATTTAACGGTAATTTAAATGGAGAAGGTTATTTGAATTTTCTCCAACACGAGCTAGAGGACTACTTTGATGAGCTTCTGTTGAAACAAGAGCGAAATATCGTCTTCCAACAAGATGGCGCTCCACCTCACAGTGTAGTAGCTGTTACAAACTACCTTAATCGAAGGTTCAATGAATGGATTGGACGGGCTGCACTAATACAATGTCCACCTAACAGCCGTGACTTGACGCCGATGGATGCATTTTTATGGGGAACGCTAAAGGATCGAGTGAATGCAAATACAATTGAAAGCACTGAACATTTAAAAGAACTTATAACAACAGAAATTGAAATTCTGAATGAAGATTATTCCCAATCTATCACCGCCGCATTACGAAGGTTACGAAAAACGTAAATCAAATGTATACAAGAAAACGGTGGCCCAGTTAAGCAATTTAATTTGTAATTACCACAAGTTCTTCTTTATTGTTGAGATTTTAATTTTAAAAATTATATTGTAAATTTTGTTTTTCATATACTAAATTATTTAAATCACTATTTTCGTCTCTTTCCATTGTTCTCTTCTTTCTCGCTAGGCTAGATGTTTGTTGAAACTTTTCATAGATTCGATGGAATGTTTTTTTGTCTGGAACGTGCATCCGGGGATTAATTCTACGCAGTTCCCGTTGAGCCAATTTACCGCTACTGTTTACTTTAATAAATGTTTGCAAAATTATCTGTTTTTCCCTTTCTGAATAAGGCATATTTATCAAAAAAATGTAATATTTACTTAATATGTCGGTAACTGTCACTAATAAACATAGTTTTTGTTGCTCCGTGACCGCATAATTCACAGCCACCTAAGAACTTTACTGAAATCTAGAATATTTATTTTTGAATGTAGCCGCTTAGTTAAAATGCGATTATTTCGGAAACTTTTATATTTAGGTATAGGACATATAAGAAAAATATTTAGAAATTTTAGGAGATTCTAGGAAGCTGACAATATATAGGGTGTACCATTTAAAGAAAACATATTTTAATCTGTGACTCATTTCTGCAATACCCTGTATATTCATATATTATTCTGCAAATAGCTTACATTATTCTGTATAACTTTTATATTTAACATTTTTATCTGATGCAAGAAACAAAGCAATCGAACGGGCTTGAATTAAATTTAATTCGACCGTCCCGCTTCCCCCTTAGGCTGCGCTACTGGATTCGCCAAAATGTAACAATTATTATTTGTTCACGATAATATTAAAAAACAAAAAGATTTTGTCACCTGTTATAATATTGGATTTAAATTAGACTTTAAAATGAAATTATTGAAAAATACATGATGCCATAATTAGAGGTCAAGCAAATATAGCACCAAAAAACATGGAACCTCTAAAGTTCAAGGTTTATTGATATAAAGAAAGTTTTAAGAAAGCTATAATATAGACAGACAAGTGCGAGTAGAGCTTACGCCATAAGGATTGGGTACAGCTATGCCATATTATCCACATACAGAGTGGTAATGAGTGTCAAGCAAATAATTAAGGGAGTGATATTGCTCTTCAGAATAGAAAACAATGGTTATAAACATGTGTTCAAAATGGCTTCATTTTTAAAGTTTTAATTCTTTTAAATTTGTTACACTCATTAGTTTTTGGAATCTCTACAATATGTCTAAATTGTCAGAGGAAGTATAGAGAGTGTTACATTTCTTGCGGTACCAACATTTTCAGTCTTCTGAAGTTTCTCAGGTATAGCCTGATAGGAATACTGATATCATATTTTGACCACCTGTTCTTTTATTTCATTTACATTTTTATTGTACCTGTCATCGTTTTTTAGTTATTGGCGGAAATAGCCATCGATGCAGTAGTATTGAAGTAAAAAAAATAAAAAAAGCAGGTTGGTTGGGACAGCCCATATTTTATTTTTCGTTTGTTAACTTTTTTGACGCTTAAGTTCAAATAATTTTGGTAGGTGATGTTTCAAAAGTTAGTTAGAGCTATTTAACGATGGTTGAGTTGACGAACCAAGAATATGCCGAAAATTCAAGAAATCCACTTATTTGGCCGGGACAAATCCCATTGCAGGAACTGTCAAAATAAAGGAAGCAGTCCTGTGACTGTAGAAAATGAACCAGGTACACGTACAGGGTGTCCAGTTTTCGTATGTTTTACGGGTTATCTGCGTTATTAGTAAAGATAGAAGGTTGCGGTTTTCGCGGCACTGTGTTACTTTTTTGAGAATCAAACGATGCCACAAACAGAATATTTATAGCCCCCTTATTTTTTTAGATAAGGGGTGATTTTGAAAACTTTGCATTTTGGGACACTCCCCGTATCTCGGTTACGCTGCAACTTATCAAAAAGGTAAAAAATTATAAGTTTTTTTCACGTAGAATCCAGTTTTTTTTTTTAGGTAACCCCACAAAAAAAATCCAAAACTGTTAAATCGGGTGACCTGAGTGGCCATCTTACAGGTCCATGTGTTCCAATCCAGCGGCCAGAAAAATTATAGTTAAGATAATATGCTCTTACAATTTGAGCATTGTGAGCGAAAGCTCCGTCCTGTTGCAAATATAAGATATTAAGATGAGCTAGGGGCACATTCTCTACTATTTCGGGCACAATGTTTTCCAAAATTTCTAAATATTTATTTGCAGTAAGACCGCCTTCAAATATATTATATAAAATTTTACTTCCCAGTATGAAGCATGAAACGCTAAACCCAAATCTGCCTTGCTGTTCCCGTGGAAATATAACATATTGATTTTCCTGGCACCAAAACCTAGTAATTTACCGATTAAATATACCGGCACTGGTAAAATGACTCTCATCAGACCATATTATAATCGTTCTTACGAAATGATTTTCTCTATTTACATTTTGTAAATACCAATTACAAAACTCTACGCGGAGCTCTGAGTCACCGAGATGTAAGCTTTGTACGACATAAAATTTGTATGGCTTAAATTTGTGTATTTTTAGAATAGTTTGAACCTTTGATTTTATAACACCGACAGAACCTTCCCCTTTTCTACAAGAACTACTTTAATTTGTTTCAATTGAAGCCAAAACGTTTACTTCATCAATGTCCTGCTTTTTCTTATTGTAAATACTAGGTCGGGGTTTGGAAAATGAACCGACTTCAATTAAGTTTGATTTTATTTTTAAAAATATTCTTTTATCCGGCTGTCTTCTTTCTGGGAATCTGCGAATATTACGTTTTTATAAATTTTAAAATATGATAAAAAATATAAAAAGATTGCCATACCTGTAAAAATAAACTTCTTATGTTTCATCCGAATTTTCGTTACACTGAATATAACAAACGAACACATCGTACTTTTCATAATTCTCGAATTTTGCATTCGCAGCCATAATTAAGAAAAAACTGCTATTTATCGAAACTGAATAGAAATAAAGAACAAAAAATGGATAACCTATTCTGACAGTAAATAAAGATTTTTTCAGATAACAAGCCTGTCATCTTTTGTTTTCCTAAATACCCGTCATGGCTTACTAAAAAAAAATTAAAATTTGTTGAAAAATGTAAATTTTGAGCTTCACATTGAAAACAGCTATAAAACATTATATATTTTGAAAGCTTGTGGTAAACTGAATCATAATAGCTAAAAATATATAGGGAGTCCCATTTAAAAAAATGCAAGTTTGCTCTTTTTCTCGAAAGCAATTAAACATAGAAAAAATCTGACTAAGCCACTGGATTCTACGTGAGAAGAACTAATAAGTTTATATTTTACGTTTTTGATAAGTTGCAGCGTAACCGAGATACGGGTGGTGTCCCAAAATGCAAAATTTTAAAAATCACCTCGTATCTAAAAAACTAAGGGGGCTATAAATATTCTGTTTGTGATATCGTCTGTTTCTCAAAAAGGTAACACAGTGCCGCGAAAACCGCAACCTTCTATCTTTACTAATAACGCAGATAACCCGTAAAACATACGAAATCTGGACACCCTGTACAGTGACATTTTTTTAAGTGTCTCGCTCGATTGGCGATTTTCCTGCTGACTATAATAAAAAAACAAAATATATATCTTAATGAGTTTCTGCAAGAAAGCCAAATTTAATGTCAAAAAATATATAGTTTCACAAATTTGACAGATTTGAATTTTTTTAAATGGCGACCCTCATAGATAACCGCACAAGTAATTTGCATTTCCCAGTTCGATTTCAAAAACCTATAGTTATTGATATTTATTTTTAGCCGTTTCCGAAATATGGGGGTCCTAAATTTTCTTTATCCATTTTTCTTTTAAAGGAAACCCCTCACCCCTTTGATAAATAAACCTATTAAGCTTAGAACCCGACTTTTTTTTACAGTAACATAATTTCCCGTGGCCGATCTATAATGAAATACGACAGATGTCAAAAAGTGACAGATACGACGCTATTTAGAATTTGTTTAAATGGTAACCTCATCAATAACCACGAGAGAATTTTATTTCGTTATCCGATTTCAAAAACCTGTAGTTCTTGATATTTATTTTCCACCGCTTCGGAAATACGGGGGTTCCTAAATTGCATTCATCGATTTTGTCTTTTAAGTGTCTTCCCCTTTAATAAATAGACCATTTAAGCTGAACACTCCGAGTTTTTATACGGTAACATAATTTCCCGTGGCCGAGCTAATCACGCTATCATCAAATACAACAGTTGTCAAAAACGTTTAAAAAATGGTTTCTCATGTGCAAAGACCTTCAGATTTCATTGAAATTGGCAATTTTAATAGTCTATTAAATGAGTTAATCAGTGCGAAAAGTATCGGCAATTAAAAGATAAAATCGATGAAGGCAATTTAAGAACCCCCGTATTTCTGAAACGGCTAAATATAAATATCAGTGTTGGGGAAAACGATTGCTCAAATGCAATAAAAGTAATGAAATTAAATGCAACCAATGTTTTCAGAATCAATACTACTCTGTCTAGATAAAATAAATGCTTTTCAAATATTCCATTAGCAACACAATTCCTCAACGGTCAGAGAAACAGCGAAACAAAATGCATTTAATGTTTTCAGAACAAATAATATTGTCGCCCAGACAAGATACCAAATTTGCAAATATTATACTAAAACAGCGGCCTGTCGCTACGGTTAATTTAGCAAGAAATTGTTCTCCACACAATTCAGTGGTAAAAAGTCTATTTTTGAAGATTGTAAAAACGTATATGTGCTTTGTCGCTGGGAGATTAAGCTCACCGCAGTACACAAAGTGGAAAAATTAACCATTGGTCCAGAGAAAACATGGTGGAACAGTTAATAGCCAATTAGAACACAACGCGCGAAATATGTTGCCTTTTGATTGGCCGGTCTGACAGCTGAGCGTGATATTCTAACGACGAGAGCACACTTGCGTTTTCTCGAGAACGACTGCGGGTTAAACTAGTGAAAGGTCTACACGTACGTCAAAATTATTGTGGGTCATCGTCCGCTCGACATGACAAGATTGCATTCGCTGAAATAAAAGCACCAAGTAATTGTAATAATGTTATAAAAAGTTAGTAATGCTATAAGTTAGTAGTTAATCATGTATTAAAAAGTTATTGTGTAAACAAGTGCCAAATTGGATAAATAAACGTCAAATTAAATGGGATTTAACTCTCTAATTCACTTAACCAATATATAAAACGAACCAGTGAAATAACCTAACTCGAGGAATACACAAAGCCTCACCGTTTAATGTTGGAGTTAAAAATAAAACTTAATTCCCACAATCAGCAATTATAGGTTTTTGAAATCGAATCACCAAATGCAATCCACTCTTTTGGTTATTGATAAGGGTGCCATTTAAAAAAATTCAAAAAGGCGCCGTAAGTAAGGGCATCAGAAAACCGATGCCATTCGTCAGAACCCTGGAAAATGAAATAATCTCGGATTGCAAAGAAAAAATTGAATTGTTCGCGGAAAAGCTCTACAAACAGTTTAACAAAATCCCATCTGCCGATCCAGAGAGAGACGCAAGGGTCTGCAGAACGGTGCAGATATACCACGGGATTAACCACCACTTAAATAAGTTTAACATCAGGAAGACCCCGGGTTTATATAGGCATAAGAAATTCAGCATTACGCAATCTACCTAATCATATAATAAGGGACATAGTAAACCTATCTCAGGCGATTATCGAGAGGGGTCACTAATCGTGTGTATCGAAAAAGTTAAAGGTAGTGCTTATGCTCAAACAAAATAAAGATCCGACCCAGGTTGTCAGCTACAGGCCGATAAGCCTGCTGTCCAGCCTTGCCAAAATATTTAAAAGAATAATTTTGAGTCGCTTGGTCGACTTTGTCATTGAGCGCAATGTTCTTCCTGATGAACAATTTGGTTTTAGGCGAGAGAATTGCACAGTAAGACAGACAACTAGGCTGGCAACCAGGGTGTTGCAAGGTTTTAATAGGAGAGCACAGACGGGTGAGGTTTTCTTCGATATTTCAAAAGCGTTCGACAAGGTCTGGCACTGCGGTTGGGGCCCCCAACTACGTAATTAAAATAATGACCTCCATCTTGAAGAACAGAAGTTTTCCAGTCTCGTCGGAGGGCGTGATTTCTGAGACAAAATCAGAGCGGGAGTCCTGCAAGGGTCTTCTCTGGCTCCGATGCTGTATAATGTATAATTAATAATGAGTGTTTGTGTGGTTGAGTGCATCTAAGCTAACTAAGTTGTTAATATAAAAGACCATAATTCACGATCTATGTGATACCTTAAATGTTTAAATCTATGTTGTTCTTGTATATGGGCGTAATATTATGTAAACAAGTCATCTACCTAGTGCTTTAGCAACACAAGCATAATAAATACAATAATTGTCTAAAATGTAGTTAAATATTTAATAAATGCAATACAATTTTAGATTTACAATAAAAGAAAGCAGTTAATTTTGGCGAATTACTAAATTTTTATTTCAATTCGAATGAATGATTGGTTTATATAATCTATTTTGCATATTTTTGAATTACCTTTACTTAAGATGGTTTGATATTTAAAATCCCGTTTTTTTTCAATTAAGTGCCTCTGGATATAATATTTGGGCAATAAAATTATTAACTAAATTGTGACCTTGATACTTAAAATGTCAAAGTATTTAAATTATTAGTATCATCGTTATGATGTTAAGGTTTAATATATAAAATAATCAGTGTATACCTTATGGGAATCCTAATTAAATTGCATTGGTTCTTAGGTATCTTGCCGAAATAATTATTTAAATTTTATTCTATGCACATCTCATAAATAAATAGAGGTATTAATGTTTAATAGTTTGTATTAAATTTGTGGCAGGAGAATAATTTTTTCTAAATATACAGGGTGTCCCAAAAGTAATTGAACACAGTGCTACAGCAGACTTCTTAAGGCGAAATAATGCGATTTAATCAAACTTGCCTTATCCCAAAATTGATAACAACCAAGATACAGGGTGTGAAAGTTTTAATTTTGTTTTCGTTTTTTGCGATTATTTCTTAACGAAACGACATGGCAGCACAAAATTAAGGGTTTTGGGACTTTTTGAGGTGAGCAATTCAAAATTATCCATAGTTTTTGCATAACCAGTAGCGGGCGCTATCTACAGTATGTCCCACTCATTTTATAATAAAATATAATAAATAAAGACACACTAAGTCTCGGTCTCAGTCAAATTATAATTTTAATTAGGTGGTTACATGTTTCGCCAAAACAATGGGCATCATCAGACCTTAAACCAGATTGGAACGAATTACGTCGGACTATTTCTTTGAATTTGAAAATGCCACTCATTTTAGCTGACATAACTTTGTTTAGGCTTCTTATATTGATCGGACTAATAAAAAAATAAGTTACTTTACTTCTTTTACATCAAAAACGTATAACCCATTGAAGTCGCTAGGAGCAACCATTTTCGAGATAATGGCATTTCATATGTCCAATTAAACTAAGTACGTGGTCTAAAAGCAACGGAAAATCGAGCAACGGTGAATTTCTGACTTAAAATTATTGTAAATCAGCTACATTTGCCAAGTGTCAAAGTTAAGGTAGATAATTGAGGTTGACTATTTTTTTCTAATAAACACGCTTTTTCATATACGGAATTACTAATTTTATTCTAATCACAAATTGTATTTAATACTTAATTTAATAACATTTAAAAGTAACAAAATAGTTAGAAATAAAAATGGTAACGCCGTGATAGCAATTGTTCAAAATGGTCACCATTGACCTCAATATATTTTGCTATACGTTATACAAAAGACTGTCGGACTTTAAACTTCTTCATCATTTCTAAGCAGATTAACAGAATTTATAATTTTTTTGTTGTCAATTGGATTAAAATCCGGACTTCGCGCCGGCCAGATCAAGGGGCCACCACGGCCTATCCAACGTTCAGGGAACTGTTCATTTAAATAATTTCGCACTTGTCTGGAGAAGTGTGCCGTCGGCCCGTCTTGCATCATAGAAAAAAGAAACAAAGTTTGTTTCTTTTTTCTATGTCTTGCATGAAATGCATATTTCGCCGGACGTTTAGTGGTACATCTTCTACATTTCTTGGTACCTGCGCCCTGCACTCCGACCGTTAAAATTTTCTTGTTCGTAAATACAAAGCATATCACACATTTCCGCATTGGAAAATAAATTATGTCGAGGCATTATTAAAAAATTGAATAATATCTGCGTATTGTACTCAGAAAATTAATAAGTTTAAATAAATTTAAATTTTAAATATTTTAGCATTCTTGAATTAAAAATATGAAATGCCATTATCTCGAAAATGGTTGCTCCTAGCGACTTTAATAAGTTATACGTTTTTGATGTAAAAGAAGTAAACTAACTTATTTTTTTATTAGTCGGACCGATATAAGAAGCCTAAACAAAGTTATGCCAGCTAAAATGAGTGGGGCATGCCGTAGTTAGCGCCCTCTACTGGTTACACAAAAACTGTGAATAATTTTGAATTTCTCACCTCAAGAAACCCCAAAACCCTTAATTTTGTGCTGCTATGTCGCTTCGTTAAGAAATAATCTCAAAAAAACGAAAGCAAAATTAAAACTTTGACACCCTATATCTTGGTTGTTATCAATTTTGGGATAAGGTAAGTTTGAATAAATCGCATTATTTCGCCTTAAGTAGTCTGCTGTTGATCTGTGTCTCATTGCTTTTGGCACACCCTGACACAATTTTTTGAAATCATGTTTCTTTCAACAACTTTTTGAAATAAGGTATCAGATATTGGTATCAAATTAAAGGGAATTAAAATATCTTCTTATCTGAAAAAAATTTAAAATACATGGTGTTTCATTTAAAAATACGAAAACTTGGCTTTAAGTTCATTAAGTTTGGACCAAAATGTTGAACACTCTGTAGTACTTATACCAATTCTAATAACAGTTAGGTGATTTTACATGTTATAACTTTTCTTTTCTAAATTATAATAAAAAATTTTGTTAAGATAGTTAAAATTCAACGATTTTTATGTAAAATCGTTTTTAGCCAAAAACCCATGGAAAAATTGATATCTTGACAACGTCGCATTTGATGATTAAAACTTTTTAAAGTAGAGTAGAGGACTACTAAAGGCTTCAATGTAATAAAAAAAATATATAAATATGGTGTTCCATTTAAAAAACATATATTTGAGCCACCCTGGAATTTTGAGCCAACCTGCATATTTGAAATTATTTTTAAAAGGTGCGTGTCGTTAACCTCTACAACTTTTGTATAAAAGGTTTTTTCCTTAAGTCGATCGTTAACGAGATGTCGTCCACCGGCACACTAAATGGACACCCTATAGAAAAATCTGAAATTTTTTTCAAATTTGAACACTCTGTATCTGAAAAACGGAGCCATTGTGGAACCACCAAAACATCAAAGATTAATTCCTTAAAGTTTCCGTACTAACTTAATTAACGCATAGGATAATCGAAAAAAATACCATTGCTTCAAAACCCTAATGTCTACAACAGAAACTAACTGGACTAATAAGTTGCTATACCCATAACCATTATTTATTAAGTGTCCCAATGTAGTCTAGGTTAAAATTTTCTTTCCAATTATTTTCTTTCGTAATTAATTAACACTCTGTGTTTAATCATGTTGGATAATAGTATATTATTAACCAAGGTTTAGACAGCCATCATTATTGCCCGAGCGGCGAGTTTAAATCACGAGGATTGAAGCGACGAGGGATTTAAGACGCGAGGGCTATAAGCTGTCTAAACCGTGGTTAATATAATATTTTTTCCACTACTACAAACTTTTATAAGACATTTATCTTTATAGTATTAATAATTATAAAAAATTATAGGTAGGTATAAGTATATTTTTTAATCAAGTTACCTGCGCTTTGGAATTGGCAAAATATTTTGTTGTTTTGTCAGGTGGCTTTGTTAATGTCAATTTTTGTTCATTTATGTCATTAGATTTCACGAGTTTTCCGTTTTTTTAAAAAATGAGCGAAGAAAATGTTAGTGATATTATTATGTGTACACCTCCAGAATTAAGGATGAAGCAGGAAAAATGTTGATTGTATCGATATTTTACAATAGCATCTGTAATAATCTAATATGTATATTGATAATTATCTGGTTGCCTAAACACAAGAAATCACCTTTATGAATTCATGTTGTAGAATCAAAAAATCAAGTTACCTGCGTTCAAATAGATTCTTGAAGATCGGTCAATAATGGATTTCAATGCCTTATTATTGACCATGGTCAATAATAACTTATAAGGTAGAGAAAAACGATTTCTAACGTTAATAATCGGTCAATAATGGCGATGTTATAGGTTAGTAGTGGAAAAAGTATATTTTTATTTTTCTTTGTACTTTTTTTTAATTGAAAATGGATGATAATACATGTTTTTATTATTTAGAACATTCTATGCATAAGGGTTAATGTTGTTTTAAAGCGGGCCAGCTATTAAATAAAAGAACAAAAAACAGGACTTGAAGCATGAAGAATTTTAATCCAAATGGATTTCCATGTAATCTATGCGTTGATTCCATTTAGTTTAACCCTTAAGGCTTAGTTGAACTTTAATACTAATATTAAAACAATATACCACCAAAGTCGTCACCAAATTTATTTTATCCTAGGACTAGATGAAGGTGAAGGTCATTATATTATCATACCAATTTTACGGGTTTGCCCAGGTTTGTTTTTAGCTGGGAAGATGGGACTGAAATAGCTCAAACAAGTAAATTTTAATTTTTAGGTTGGTTTAGTGACTTTTAAATGTTAAATATTTCTTTTATTAATAGGTATACTGAAATATAAATAACTAATAAATCGATTTATATGCAAAACAAGACAATACGGTTTCACTTTTATAATTATTTTGTATTTTAAAATTTAAATCTTGAAAATTTCCTGACTTTACAGTTTGTAGTCACTAGGCAATAACGTTTATAATAATAATATGGCATTGCATTTTTTTTATCAAATTAATTTATGGTTCATGTTGTAGCCATGTTGGGGTATCACAGAAAAAAGGGAACATAAAAAGTAAATTGTGAAAACAAAAAGATATGCTGTTCATAGAGGGTGCCCGGGAAAATGTGGGATATTTCTGGGATTCAGATAGAACATGAAAAAATAAGATGACAAGTTCCTATAATTGTCTTTCTAACAGGCCCTCCCTACGGAGATATGTGCTCCTGAAGGACGCGGCTGGAAATCGGTTATTTTTGAATAACTTTCAAAGTAATAATATAGGTAATCCAATAAAAATTTAATGTAATGGACACTACTGAGGTCCTCTTAAAATAGTATGCTATATACACTGTTTAAAACGAAAAAGGATCCACTAACTTAATTTAATATACAGTGTCATCATTAAACTCCGCACCATATGGAACTTTTTTTTATTAATGAGGTTAGTTCAAACTTAATAACGGCAATCATTTTTACTTCAAATTAGACTAAAAATTATATATTCAATTGTCACCATCTGTCATTCAGTATCTGTCAAAAATGACATTTTTGTCAAAAAAATGTTTAACCGAATTTCAAAAAATGTGATTAGAAAAAGTTGTTTTTTGTATAATATTAGGCAGACGTACAAAGTTTTAGAAGTTGAATTTTTTGCCATTTTTTCAAATTAACATGGCTTTTTATAATGTAAGTTGATTTAATGAATATTAAACTATTTGCTTATACCATACTCAATATTTTATTAGTTTGTATGTTAATTTTTTTTCCAGAATGCCATATGGTCTTGTATGGAAAAAGAACATTCTCCTCGTATTTACCCTGATACCAAAACGAAAAATTTAGACGGATATCAAAATCGCGTTCTTTCAATGTGTTTATAAACTTGGGTTTATATGGCCGAAATCGATAACACTTAAACAAACATCAAATTGTGCTTCTTTATCGTATTTACTTGCTGCGTGAGGTTTTTTAAAATTATTTTGTACAGATCCAGTTTCTCTAAACTTTGACATTATTCTTGAAACGGTGCTATGCTGCAAATTTCTTTCTGGATGCCTCTCATTAAAAATGTCATATACTTGCCGGTGACAAATTAAGACAATTTCTATTTTTTCTTGAATGGACAACATTGGTGATAACAGTGAAATTATAACTTGCGAAAATATTCCAACTTGTGACATTTCTTTTATTTATTCGGCACCCTAATTTCTTTTTGTTCCATAGGCTACTTATAAAATTCGAAATTGCCTTGATATTTTTATTGTGGATCTAGACGTCCTTGGAATAGCCAAATGGAAAAAATTATCCGTAAATCTGAAATTACTCTTGCAGTAACAAGGAGAATATACGGAAAGAAATGGGGTTTATCGCCCAATATGGTGCACTGGATATACACCAGAGCGGTAATACCCTCAATTACCTACGCATCCGTGATCTGGTGGCCAAAAATTCTGCAGAAGACCTCTATGCTGAAGCTCGGAAGTCTTTAGAGACTGGCCTGCTTAGGCATAACAGGTGCAATGAAATCGACCCCCTCTACAGCGATTGAGCGCCTTCGACACAACGAACCAGATTTTTTGTCTGGAGCTCTGGTGTGGTTCACCGATGGATCCAAGACTGAAGAAGGTACAAGGGCTAGGAGACACGAATTAAGACCAAAAAAATACTTGTTCTTTCCTTTGGGAAAACTCCTAACAGTATTCCAGGCAGAAACCTATGCCATACTACAATGTGCATGGGAAAACATAGAAGAGCCTACCAAAATAGACGAATCTATATATGAGTGATCCTCAAGGCTCTCACGAGCCAGAGGGTAACATCAAGGATAGTCTGGAAATGCCAAAATGAACTGAGAATCCTGGCGGACAGAAATACAGTTAAACTATTCTGGGTACCGGGTCACAGAGGCATTTCTGGCAACGAAAGAGCAGACGAGCTCGCGAGGCAAGCATCAGCTACACCATACATTGGTCCTGAACCAGCACTAGGAATGCCTAAATGCCCAACACGAGAAGCTATTAAGCGATGGACCAAAAATGAAAGCAAAGTCTACTGGAACAGCAGACAGGGAGTCAAATATAGCAATTTTTAATTTTTTTCCTGGCATTTTTGTAAGTTACCGACATAAATTCATTTCTTTACCGCCCTGTATACTTAAACTAAGATGTGACCAAAAGATCAAATGTCTAGATGCATTGTTCAAGTATGACCCGAATTTCAGCTCAAAATTGTTTAATAGAAGGGAGATATTAAAATTTATTTAAAGTCCTTTTTTCGTAAAAAAAAATTGAAATTAATTTATTCCCGAAAAACCGCTACAGATAGGTATAGGGAAATATTAAGAGAAGTTGCTCGTAATTATATGCGGAATGCGAAAATTGAAGAATATACAGGCTGTTCTATTTAAAATAGCGATGTTGCCACCGGTTTAGAATAGAAGCGGCAACACCGCATGGTCCAAAATATCTTTAAACTGTAGACCATAATCGTTTATCTCGGTTCCCAAATTTTCAAAATTATCCGTTATTTAGTTCTCCATAAACGTCTAATACGCCATCCACCGTGGGACACCCTGTATTCTTAATAATTTAATGATTCTTTTTCCATTACGGCCATAAAAGGATAATTAATTAAATGCTACTTTATCAGTTAAAATTGGGTATCAATTTTACATATTCACATTTGATAAAAGCATTTTTAGCTAAAACAGAATTTTATTATTAAAATTAAATGAACTAAAATGAAGTACATTTTAATTAAATACAATTTTATCATGTTAATTTTAAATTTAATTCCTATTGATGCTCGCAAAAGGTTACAATTTTGCTATTAACTATGTGATTGCTATTTATATTTAATTTTATATAGTAATAATTTTGATATACCAACATGATTCAATTGTTTTTTTCTCTATCTGTTTTTAAAATTTTCTCCAATTTTTTAAGAAATTTATTTTATAATAGGAGAAATAAACTTAAATTTAATATCCAAGCAACGTGGTTATTAGAAGGCTGGTTCTGTGTCTGTGACGTTAGAAAAAGGCACTATCTCTGAAACTTTTATCACGAATTCAAGAAGTGGTATTTTAATTTTTAAAGAAAGTTTAGAATGCATTGTGTATGTGATATAAAAATAAGCCCGCTTTCAAAAAATAGGCCAGCTGAAATACTTCCACTAGATTTAGAAATATCCCAACTAACCAACTTAAACAAAACTACCAAAAATCGAATTAGTTTTAACACCTAAATACTGACCAGAGATAACAATTTATAATAGCTTAGCAGTCATAACCATCAAGCATTTAATTGTATTAGCTTTCATTTTCATTCATAATTTAATGATTCATTATGTACCTACATATTACACGACAGAAATAAGTATTAAATTTAACAATTAACAAAAGCTAGAACTAACAGTTGCATAATATGGAAGTTGTGCCAATTTAATACTACATAAATTAAAGGTCCGTAAAAGTAGCTTCAATAATTTGAATCCGAAACTATAAAAAAAGTTTTTAAAGGAATTAATTGTTCATTTGGAATAGTTGTTAAAATTATTTTTAATGCTTGTTAATTATTGCTAATATTGTGCTTACAGGATACAATAAATGTAAATAATTGTAAACATACCAAATAATTAAACATTTCTACAATTTTTCATCTATAAATGGTCACATCACAAGTACCGCGTTAAATTGCCATATGCTCTTTGCTTGCCATCTTTAAGATATTTTAAGTATTGGTATGATAAGTCTAGAAAACCCTTCAACTTAATCCAGCATAAATTTAAGATTCTTGTTATGAAACACAGGTATTCGATTCTTATTTTGTATTTTTAAGCAATGTACTAAACTATTTTATGTATATTTAGACTATCGAATATTGAGGAGTGCAGCAAATGAAAGAATATTCTTTAAATTTATTCCAAGCTTTTATTGAAAACCGCATTAAAATTTATGACATACAGAATGATATATGACAATGACAGTATTTCCTAACCTATTCAGTCACATAAAAATTGATGCACGCGGGACATGGTTTCCCGCGTAATATTCTCATAGACTTTCAATTATATAACAATTTTTCCAAAATGAAATTAGTTAAATTGCATTTTTATTTTAAATTGTGTGTTTCCTCGTCCATATACAATGTTTTAATAGTACCTCCAGACGTCGGCTTTAATTGCAATTGACTGATTTTCAACATATTTTATTCTCACATGTCTCCTCATATTTTATACGAACATCTTTATGAACAATCTCAAGAAAGGTGTAAGTAAATATTATTATTATTAATCACCACAATTTTCCTAATCTCAATTTTTATATAAATTTGTAGTTTCCCTGAGGATGGAAATGAAATAAATGATTTCCGAAAGCTTGGAATCACTTTAAAAAGTATTCTTTCATTTGCTGCACTCCCCAATAATTGCTAGTCTATTTCTTAACTAGTCAGCAACGACTACCCTCTCGATGTATGTATTTATATCATAAAACAAAAGCAGCAACAATTTAACTCTGATCATCATAGTTCACAAGACGAGTGAAGTCGATCTTTAATATTTTATTAAAAATAAATAGAACATGATGCAGTTTTTAATTAATAGAATTATTTAAACATGGTACCAGTAAAGGTGTGTTTTATTTCATATTTGATTTAATATAATATTCTGTAAAACATACTATGAAATTTAAACTTAAGTACATGGTTTTGATTGAAAACTATCGATTGGTTTATTTAAGTAACCACTTAAACACAATCATGCCGACGAGGTATAACAATCACAGGTATTAACATAATAATATAATTAATGAAAAAGTTTCCATTAGCCACTGATTCTGAAGTATATTTGACTATTTAGATTAAGTAAGGAAGCCTTCAACTTCGCCTTTTGTAATTTTTTCTCTATTATTACACTAAAAACATTATTGTTATTTCCGAGTTATTTCAGTCTTTTATTTGCGATTTTTTTTAGTTCAACCCCCTATTTTCAAAAACAAACTGGACGAGGCAAAATTTAAAATGCTACTTTCAGCAAAAAATATGATAAACAAACTAAATTCTTTGACCCGCATTTGAGCACATATCACAATAAATTAACACATAATTTTTAGTCAAACTTTGTAATGAAAGCCTATCCCAATAATCTTCATATCGAATAAAAACATCTAATTATAAACATCTCAATAATGCGCACATAAACTACATACATATAACATGAACATTTAATTAATCAAGATGTTTATTAATGGGCCTTAAACATAAATGGAAAAAAGCCGATTTGGTGAAAGGATGATATTAGCTATTTTGCGGACATACCATCATTAGCACATTAAACGACCTTGATAAAGAAGACGATTTTGAGAACACAAGATACTAGATAAAAATGGTTATAAATTTTACAAAGAATATCTTTTATATTAATGAATGAAGGTAAGCAAGTTAAGTTGTCACCCACAATCTATTTTACCGAATCAATATTTTTCGGTTGATTTGGGCTTTTCCGTTTTCAAAATTTAATAATAATATACACTGTATAGCCTCAGAAGTAATGTCTAAATTCATTTAAAATTCAGCGGTGTTTTTTTTTTGGAAAAATGCTTAGATCAGTGGATTTTGAGTTCTTAATATGGTTTTACTGATGGTAAGTTCATGTATACAGGGTAGTCCAAAAATAAGTTACGACCATCAACTTTTTTGAATTTTGCATCGAATTCTAAGTATATTTCGTGAACCATGTCTTATACCTAAACTCAACAGTTATCAAAAAAAATTACGATTGAACATATCAATAAGTTAGACCGTATTTCTGAAGATTTATTTGTAAATCGAGCAAAACATTTCATTGTGTGTTTATTTTGTTTTTTTTTCAATTTTGGTATTTCTGAATGTTGACTTGTCACCGTTCAGTTCAATAGAAACTTTATGACAATTTTACTTGAAATAAGTAATTGTCAAGCGTAACTTTGCAGTTGCGGTTTTCACAATGGTGAAGTTAACGGGACGAGAAAAAATTGAAATTCTATGCATGGTTGGATTTGGCGATAGAGCTCTAACTCAAATAGAAACAGCTCAGTTATTCAATGAAATCTGCTCTGATCGTCCCTCTGTATGTCAAGAGGTAGTGAGTAGAATAGAGGCAAAATTTAGGGAATTTGGTCATGTTAGAGATTTGCCTAAATCTAATCGTCCTGCTCGAGATGAAAATGGACAACTTGACGTTTTGCTTTCCTGGGAAGAAAATTCATGAACTCCTTTGTCGCACATTGGGGCCAATTTACACTTGCGAAAATCTGTTGTTGACCGAATAGTTCAAAAGCACAAATATTACCCATATCAAGATATTCCAGGGCATGAGTTACTTAATAGTTATATATAATTCTTAGCACGGTGTGAGCTTCATTACAGTAACGAGTGGGAATATTGGTACAACGAGGTCATAGACCGAGTCGTAGTAATCACACGAGTGCTGTAATGAGCCTTACCGTACGTGTGATATACAACATTTTATATAAGACCCAGAATTTTGGTTTTTTATGATTTTTTTATGTATTCAAAATGGTTTTCATATTTATGCAGTGACATTACACAAAAAGTGACAGTGACTGACGGAACAAAAAAAATCATAGTTTGATTAAAAATGAGTAATGTAATAAGTTCATTACATCACTAAGGGATGTAATGAGTTTATTACATCACTCAGTACTATAATATAGTATATTACATAACGCAAACAGGCTAAAATGGTTTATGTAATAAGCTCTTTCCGTTTGTGTCTTATATAAAGATGATTTCGACAGACGAAATGAGTTTCGTGAACGCGTGAAAAATATGTGCAATCTAGATAATAGTTCAGTAAAAAATATTATTTTTTTGCCGATGAGGCTACGTTCTGGTTTAATGGTAATGTGAACAGACAATATTATAGCTATTGGGCAATAGAAAGTTTGCATTTGATGATGGAGGTTCACAGCAACTACCCTCAAAAAACAAATGTGTGGTGTGGAGTAGTAGGTACGCCGAAGAGTAGTTGGTCAACTTTTCTTTGAACAGTCTTTAACTGTACAAGTACATCTCGAATTTCTTCAACTTGAATTAACTCTTGCATTCGTGGCTTTATTTCCAAATCCATTGCACCCAGGCTCCCCTGACGAAATACTACTGATGTTCCAGCAAGATGGGACTCCTACGGACTATGCTGACATTTCCCAATCGGTGGATACGCAGGAGAGGACCTATCGAATGGCCTGCTAGGTCGCTCGACCTAACTCCGCTGTACTTCTTTTTGTGGGGTTACCTTAAATCAAGAGTACTTGTTGACAGGCCAAACACTCTGAAGGAGTTAAAAGATAGGATCCGAAGAGAAGTGCATGCCATAACTCCGGAAATGGTTGAAAACGTGCAAAGAGAGTTCATTGATCGCCTTGAATATTGTTAAGCTGTAAATGGCGCAAATTTTCAACATTTATTTTGATTTGTTGTTCTATTATTTTTTAATAAACAGGTTTTACTTATTGGCATGTTCAATCGCAATTTCTTCGTTAACTGTTGAGTTTAGGAATAGGATATGGTACATGAAATATACTTAGAATTCGAAGAAAAATTCAAAAAAGATGGTTTCATTTGATAAAATGAAGTTTATGGCCGTAACTTATTTTTGGGCTACCCTATACAGCGTGTGTATGAATATTGGCAACATATGGAAAACTTTTTTATCTTAGATTTTAGAAGAAAAACTTATTCTTCATAAAAAGTTTCGCTTACCTTAAAAAGTAATATTACGTTAAAAAATCGTAGATATAACGTACAGGGTGGTTAAAAATACAAAAATATGTTAATATGCTAAGAGTAAAGTAACAGTAATCTACGTGCTACAAATAAATTTATTGAAAATAAGTTATTGAGAGTTAAATGTTATGTCAGAATATAAAGTCACAGCCACCTACTAAGAATTTTTTTTTCACATTTTTTTGTCTAGATAACGGCAAATTTTATTGTTGCGAATTTTAAAAGAATAACAAAACTGTTTATCTTATAAAGCTTCAGCTGAGTCACCATCATTTTCAATGCATTTCACTAGATTTTTTCTAAATCTTCGAATTGCGTTTATAAGTTCAACTTCTTGTAAGTCATTGCACGCTTCTGTAATTCTATTTCTTGATTTATTGACATTTGCGGGTCTGTCCTTATAAACGATTTCTTTTGTTCTTCCCCATAGGTAGTAATCTAAAGGGGTGAGGTCAGGTGACCTTGCAGGCTAATTTGTGAATTGGTTGTCATTGTACGTAGCGCGCCCAATCCATCTATTTGTAAAGTTTACATTAAGCCATTCCCTAACTTGTGCGGAAAAATAGCAAGGTGCTCCATCAAGTTGGAATATTAATCCATGCCTTGTTGCTAATGGCAACTCTTCAATTAAGCAAATAAATTCTGTTTGTAAAAAATTTAGAAAAATGTTCCCATTTAAATTATTATCAAAAAATACCGGTCCCAAAATCATATTTCTGACAATACCACACCATACGTTTACTTTTTCTGAAGTTTAGCTTCTGCATTCAACCACCCAGTGAGGATTTTCTGTACTCCAATGGCGTGAGTTTTGTGACGAAGAAACTCCATTAGTAGTAACCATCGCCTCATCGGAAAACAATATTTTAGAAGCCAAATTTCTATCTTCCTCAAAATGTCCCATCATCCAAAAACAAAAATCTAGCCTTTTATCCATATCTCCTGGTAACAACGTATGTATAAATTTTGGTTTAAATGGTTTGTAGTGGTGCTTTTTTAAAACTTTTGTAATAAAATTAACATTTAACTCCAAGTCCCGATGTCGTTGATTTAAACTTACTTTAGGATGTTCCTGTACATGAAACAGGACATCTAATTCATCTTTAGTTTCGCTATCACCTTCATTTCTTGCTACATCATTCAATTTAAAAAAAATTGTGGAACAAGCTTTGAATTTGGTAATGATACGGGCTATTGTGGAATGAGTGATATTGTCTCGGTCGGGATGATTTGCATTAAATTCGTCTGCAGCATCTCTTAATGAACGGTAGTTATTACCCACAATAAGCACAATTTCTATTTTTTCCTGGTTACTAAGTCGCATTTTTAAGAAATGAATATAACTATTACATTGACATCTATTTTGTCACTTGCTTGTTTCTAAGGCGACGTAGTGTAAAAAAAAATCTTAGTAGGTGGCTGTGACTTTATATTCTGACATAACATTTAACTCTCAATAACTTATTTTCAATAAATTTATTTGTAGCACGTAGATTACTGTTACTTTACTCTTAGCATATTAACATATTATTGTATTTTTAACCACCCTGTACGGTATATCTACGATTTTTTAACATAATATTACTCTTTAAGGTAAGCAAAACTTTTTATGAAGAATAAGTTTTTCTCCTAAAATCTAAGATAAAAAAGTTTTCCATATGTTGCCAATATTCATACACACGCTGTATATATATAAATTTACCATCGTAAAAACCACATTTTAGCAAAAAATAATAAAAGGGCGGCGAGGTCTAGTCAAACTCATTTATTTAACCACCTTTCACGGGATATTGGAAAATATACGCAAAACGCAAAATTCCTAAATTATTTTGCTCTGATACAGTATCGCTGCATGGATTTAACTGAAACTTTAAAGAGATTAAGGTCTAGGCTGGTAAATGACGTCAGCAAAAAAGCGATCCGAAAATATTTGAAGTATCTCTCAACTAACCATCGTAAAAGGTCCCACAGATGATCAGTTTAACCTTCCGTGAAATCGTACAGTTAGAACGAATCAGTATAAATTGATATGATCATCCAATCGCTATCAAATGTTAGTAATAGACGAAGACGAATTGTCGTGCTATGCTGCATTAGATATTATCATCCAAAAACAACTGAAAAAAAGTTGAAGAATAGGAGAGTATGGGGGAAGAATTTGCTACAAAAAAGAAACTGATTTTCACTCACTAATTTGTTGAATGAACTGAAAGTAAATCCGAAAAATTGGCACAATTATTTAAGGATATAGGTATGGAGATTTATTTTAAGCAATAGTAACTTCATAAGTTTCGGGTCGAAGATAGTAAACAAATACCCGCCGACAGCTAAGAACTGAACGATTGAACTTTTGATGAACCCAAACTCGAATTTTACTTCCGTTTAGTTAGACGCACAGACAAATCGATGGAATTTACTTCAGTTCTTCAGTCGGACTGATCAGTCTAAACCTAAATGATAAAACCAAAAGATCTTTGACCGGCTTCAATATACTGGGTCTCCCGAATTTTGACTGAATTCAGCTAAATTGATTTTTTGCTAACCTTCTGAAACATAAAAAAAACTAATTTTGAATCAAAACGATATTTTACCTGAAAAAAATAAAATGAAAAACAACAGTTAAAAACATCATAATAATAAAATGAAAACCCCAATTTAATTATTTAAAAAGAAATATAAAGTTCATTAGACTGTTTAATTTAATACTAAAATGATAATTCGCGGGCAGAAAACCAGAGGGTTCTAAGTCACAAAAAGAAAATTTTACACGAAACGAATTTTAAAGTTTAAAAGATGACAAAGTCAAAATTCTTTTGATTTTATATATTTTTTTGTTAAAGTATGTAGTATTTGTAATATTATATCCAAAGTATTTTTTAATTTTTTGAACTTGTTTTCAACCATACTAGACATTTAATAAAAAATGTACCCTGTACTTAGAACCCTATGGCTTTCTAAAAGAAAAATTATGATGTTATATCAAAGTGTTTATTTTAATAAATTCGTAATTTTATATTGTTTTATTTTTATTTGAAGCTTGCCAGATATGTACAAATAACTTTTATAGACGAAGAAAACTGAAATTTTTATGTTATCTAAGGAAAAGTAAAAATAATGATTATTTCTGGCGGTGAAACCATTTTAATATTTTATTTTTAATAAAGATTTTTACAGACACACAAAACAAATTACATTACAAAAAAAATACATTAAGATCTTAGATCAGTTCTCGTATGCTGCTACCATAGCGCTCATAAATTCTTGATCTTCTTTGGGCATCCAACAGAACGCAAATTTTACATGTTCAATCCTTTTGGTGGTGACAGATTTGTTTTTGGATACAGGTGCGGATTTTATAGAAAATATGATTTTTTCATTATTTTGTACTTCTTTTCGCCCTACCAGCATCAACGAACGAGTTGACACACTTTTGTAAATGGGACTTTCGAGTACTGTAAATTCGTCGTTAAGCTGTAAATTCGTCGTTAAGCTGTAAATGGCGCAAATTTTCAACATTTATTTTGATTTGTTGTTCTATTATTTTTTAATAAACAGGTTTTACTTATTGGCATGTTCAATCGCAATTTCTTCGTTAACTGTTGAGTTTAGGAATAGGATATGGTACATGAAATATACTTAGAATTCGATGAAAAATTCAAAAATGATACAAAAAAGGATGGTTTCATTTGATAAAATGAAGTTTATGGCCGTAACTTATTTTTGGTCTACCCTATACAGCGTGTGTATGAATATTGGCAACATATGGAAAACTTTTTTATCTTAGATTTTAGGAGAAAAACTTATTCTTCATAAAAAGTTTTGCTTACCTTAAAAAGTAATATTACGTTAAAAAATCGTAGATATAACGTACAGGGTGGTTAAAAATACAAAAATATGTTAATATGCTAAGAGTAAAGTAACAGTAATCTACGTGCTACAAATAAATTTATTGAAAATAAGTTATTGAGAGTTAAATGTTATGTCAGAATATAAAGTCACAGCCACCTACTAAGAATTTTTTTTACACTACGTCGCCTTAGAAACAAGCAAGTGACAAAATAGATGTCAATGTAATAGTTATATTCATTTCTTAAAAATGCGACTTAGTAACCAGGAAAAAGTAGAAATTGTGCTTATTGTGGGTAATAACTACCGTTCATGAAGAGATGCTGCAGACGAATTTAATGCAAATCATCCCGACCGAGACAATATCACTCATTCCACAATAGCCCGTATCATTACCAAATTTAAAGCTTGTTCCACAAATTTTTTTAAATTGAATGATGTAGCAAGAAATGAAGGTGATAGCGAAACTGAAGATGAATTAGATGTCCTGTTTCATGTACAGGAACATCCTAAAGTAAGTTTAAATCAACGACATCGGGACTTGGAGTTAAATGTTAATTTTATTAGAAAAGTTTTAAAAAAGCACCACTACAAACCATTTAAACCAAAATTTATACATACGTTGTTACCAGGAGATATGGATAAAAGGCTAGATTTTTGTTTTTGGATGATGGGACATTTTGAGGAAGATAGAAATTTGGCTTCTAAAATATTGTTTTCCGATGAGGCGATGGTTACTACTAATGGAGTTTTTTCGTCACAAAACTCTCGCCATTGGAGTACAGAAAATCCTCACTGGGTGGTTGAATGCAGAAGCTAAACTTCAGAAAAAGTAAACGTATGGTGTGGTATTGTCAGAAATATGATTTTGGGACTGGTATTTTTTGATAATAATTTAAATGGGAACATTTTTCTAAATTTTTTACAAACAGAATTTATTTGCTTAATTGAAGAGTTGCCATTAGCAACAAGGCATGGATTAATATTCCAACTTGATGGAGCACCTTGCCATTTTGCCGCACAAGTTAAGGAATGGCTTAATGTAAACTTTACAAATAGATGGATTGGGCGCGCTACGTACAATGACAACCAATTCACAAATTGGCCTGCAAGGTCACCTGACCTCACCCCTTTAGATTACTACCTATGGGGAAGAACAAAAGAAATCGTTTATAAGGACAGACCTGCAAATGCCAATGAATTAAGAAATAGAATTACAGAAGCGTGCAATGACTTACAAGAAGTTGAACTTATAAACGCAATTTGAAGATTTAGAAAAAATCTAGTGAAATGCATTGAAAATGATGGTGGCTCAGCTGAAGCTTTATAAGATAAACAGTTTTTTTATTCTTCTAAAATTCGCAACAATAAAATTTGCCGTTATCTAGACAAAAAAGTGTAAAAAAAAATTTTTAGTAGGTGGCTGTGACTTTATATTCTGACATAACATTTAACTCTCAATTACTTATTTTCAATAAATTTATTTGTAGCACGTAGATTACTGTTACTTTACTCTTAGCATATTAACATATTTTTGTATTTTTAACCACCCTGTACGTTATATCTACGATTTTTTAACGTAATATTACTTTTTAATGTAAGCAAAACTTTTTATGAAGAATAAGTTTTTCTCCTAAAATCTAAGATAAAAAAGTTTTCCATATGTTGCCAATATTCATACACACGCTGTATAGGGTAGACCAAAAATAAGTTACGGCCATAAACTTCATTTTATCAAATGAAACCATCCTTTTTTGTATCATTTTTGAATTTTTCATCGAATTCTAAGTATATTTCATGTACCATATCCTATTCCTAAACTCAACAGTTAACGAAGAAATTGCGATTGAACATGCCAATAAGTAAAACCTGTTTATTAAAAAATAATAGAACAACAAATCAAAATAAATGTTGAAAATTTGCGCCATTTACAGCTTAACAAGGAAGAAGGCGCTGGTGAGGCCCCTACCTAAGGTGCCCAATGCATGCTCCTTAGATAGGCTGCGGCCTATCAGTATTCTGCCTACCTTAAGTAAAGTACTAGAAAAAGTTTTAGATGCACAGCTGCAGGCTTACTTTGTACAAAATAATATAATACCGGAAAATCAGTCAGGCTTCACCAGTGGCCGCAGCTGTAACACCGCTCTGCAAAATATCACCGATGATATATTTTGTGCTCTTGATCAGGGTAAATTAACAGTTCTGATATTAAAGATTATTCTAGGGCTTTTGATATTTCAAATCATCAAACTTTAAATTCTATGTATAATTTTGTGGGCTTTTTAAATCAGGCCACTGCCTTATTAAAAAATTACTTGGAGGGTCGCATGCAGGCTGTGACTTATGGAGGAGTCTTATCTGATTTTGTGAATGTTTTTAATGGGGTACCTTCTATACATCAACTTTTCCAATGGCATTTTCATCTTGCAACACACTTTATTATGCGGATAATACGCAAATGTATTTATCATTTTACCCTGAAGAATCTTTTCAGGCAGTAGCGGCGCTAAATTATGATCTGCATAATGTTGTAAATTTTGGAACTAATCATTGTTTAAAACTTAACTCTGACAAGTCGGTGGCCGTGGTGTTTGGTGGGAGAGCAGAGAGGGAACGATTTGTTTGGGAGTACAGTCAGTACGATTAAAATTCAGAATCGTGAGGTTAAAATAGACAATATTGTAAAAAATTTAGGACTGCATATTGACAATGACCTTCGATTCTCACAACATGTCACAAAATGTATTCAAAAAGCTTTTTGTAACCTCAGACTAATATACCAACAAAGACAAGTCTTAAATAGACAAGTAAAATCAATGTTATGCGATTCTCTCGTTCTCTCCCACTTTGCCTACTGTAATGGTGTTTATGCACCTTGTCTGACCGAATACGATTTTCAACGCATACAGAGGATTCAAAACTCCTGTTTGCGCCTTATTTTTGGCATCAGAAAGTATGACCATATAAGTCCTAAATTAGTAGAATACAAATGGTTGAGTATGCGACAGAGGCGCTATCTACACATGGCTTGTCAGTATCATCTAATACTTTAAAGAAAATCACCTTCATAACTTTATAGAAAAATTAGGTTTCGTACAGACGTGCATAATATTAATATGAGATTTAATCAAAAAAAGTGTCCATATTTCTCCAAGAGACCTGAATATAATATTGAAGCAAAAGAACCAACACAAAGTCTCAATAAATCAATCAGATTTATTGAGACCGGGACTTTGTGTTGGTTCTTTTGCTTCAATAATTTACAACTCTAGAAATGCATTTTCTGAAGAAACACTGAGTATGTCAAAATTAAATTTTAAAAAATATGTCTTGCAGAACTTTATTCGGCTTTAGATATTAAATATATTCAGCTTGGCCTTAAATTAGATTTATTTCCTGATGTTTTAATTAAGGTTTATTTTTCTAACTAGATTTAGCTATGGTTAGTTGAACAGACGGCCTGTGTAGTCTATACCGACCGAACTGAACCTCGCCCATATAAATATATTACAATTATATTTAAAAAATATGTGTAAATAATAGTTATTTATGGTACAAGTGTGTTATGTTATATTATAAGTCAATTTTATCCAACACTTAATAATATTAATAAGAAATAGAAAATTATATTCTCTCAATGTAAACTGGAAAGCCCTGTATTATATTTGAATTGACATATTTTTGAACGACAAATTTGACACGTAAAAGTAAGCTAGTGTGATTATTGTTGTTATGGAATTGATTAATTACAAAAATTTGAAGAGAGTAAATCAAGCTATTATTTTTGCCATTTTCGATGGTGGTTTTTCAAAATATAAAAAAACTCCAGCTGAAATTAAAAAAGAAGCAGACCTAGTGTGTTCATTTATTAATCCCCACAAGCCAAGAGATAGTTATGACAAAACCTTCAAAGAATTTATCGACTGGTGTGATAAAAGATGTACCTGCGTGAGTTTTAATCATACCCCACTAGTGAGTTATGGTTATAACCCACGTGTGAGTTAACTAATATTGTTCACATTATATGTAAGTGTTGGATAAAGACCTTTATTATTATTATTATTATTATTATTATTGTAGGAAATTAGCCAGCTTTTTTTTTAAATCCTAAAAATAATACACCAGTTCGAAAAGTTTTTCACAGGTATATCATATATTTTAATTTTAAAACTGATTCATTGCCATTCTATAACTATTGTGGTCTGCATGTACTATATTTATGTTATTTTTTTGAAATGCATTTTTAAGTAATCCAGAAGAAAGTCACATAAACAGATATATTGACGGGTTTAAATAAATAATAGACATCCTTTGTTCATTTGCTTGAATAACCAACAATTTAGCTCATCAATAGTTTAGTCTATTTTAATAGCAATTAAAGATGATCATAAGCATATTTTAACTAGTGTCTTGCATAATTTTCGTTGATATTGATAATGAACTTTACATAAATTTAATCAAATTTTAAACTATTATAATTGGGTTATTAATATGCTAATTTGCTACACATTTTTTGAAAGCAAACTGCTGCAGTACGAGAAAAAGTATGTTAATTTATTATTGATATTGACAATGAACTGTGAAGATTACGAAGAAATCTATTATATTAAGAACTGGCAAAAACTGTACTTAATGAGCAGAATCTATATTATTTGTAAAAAATAAATATATTGCAAAATATCTACGTATCAATACTAATATCTGTTTAAAATGGTAGGTATTTTAAAGTACAGGGTGTCCAGTTTTTGTATGTTTTACGGGTTATCTGCGTTATTAGTAAACATATAAGGTTGCGGTTTTCGCGACACTATGTTACTTTTTTGAGAAACAAACGATGCCATCAACAGAATTTTCATAGCCCCCTCAGTTTTTTAGATACGGGGTGATTTTGAAAATTTTGCATTTTGGGACACCCCCCGTATCTCGGTTACGCTGCAACTTATCAAAAAGGTAAAAAATGAACTTGTTAGTTTTTTTTATGTAGAATCCAGTGGCTTAGTCAGATTTTTTCTGTGTTTAATTGTTTTCGAGAAAAAGAGCAAACTGCATTTTTTTAAATAGGACACCCTATATATTTTTAGCCATTATGATTCAGTTTATTGCAAGCTTTTCAAAAATATATAATACCTTATAGCTGTTTTCAATGTGAAGCTCAAAATTTACATTCTTCAACAAATTTTAATTTTTTTTAATAGGCCATGACGGGTATTTAGGAAAACAAAAGATTACAGGCTTGTTATCTGAAAAAAATCTTTATTTACTGTCAGAATAGGTTATTCATTTTCTATTCAGTTTCGATAAATAGCAGTTTTTTCTTAATTATGGGCGAATGCATAATTCGAGAATTATGAAAAGTACGATATGTTCGTTTGTTATATTCAGTGTAACGAAAATTCGGATGAAGCATTAGAAGTTTATTTTAACATGTATGGGCATCTTTTTATTTTTTTCGTCATATTTTAAAATTTATAAAAACGTAATATTCGCAGATTCCCAGAAAGAAGTCGGATAAAAGAATATTTTTAAAAATAAAATCAAACTTAATTGAAGTCGGTTCATTTTCCAAACCCCGACCTAGTATTTACAATAAGGAAAACCAGGACATTGATGAAGTAAACGTTTTGGCTTCAATTGAAACAAATCAAAGTAGTCCTTGTAGAACAGTGGAAGGTTCTGTCGGTGTTACAAAATCAAGGGTTCAAACTATTCTAAAAAGCACAAGTTTAAGCCATACAAATTTCATGTAGTACAAAACTTACATCTCGGTGACGCAGAGTGCCGCGTAGAGTTTTGTAATTGGTATTTACAAAATGTAAATAGAGAAAATCATTTTGAAAGAACGATTAAATATGGTCTGATGAGAGTCATTTTACCAGTGCCGGTTTATTTAATCGGCAAAATATTAGGTTTTAGTGCCAGGAAAATCAACATGTTATATTTCCACGGGAACGGCAAGGCAGATTTGGGTTTAGCGTTTCATCCTTCATTCTGGGAAGTAAAATTTTATATAATATGTTTGAAGGCGGCCTTATTGCAAATAAATATTTAGAAATTTTGGCAAACATTGTGCCCGAAATAGTAGAGAATGTGCCCCTAGCTCATCTTAATAGCTTATATTTGCAACAGGACGGAGCTCCCGCTCACAATGCTCAAATTGTAAGAGCATATCTTAACAATAATTTTCCTGACCGCTGAATTGGAACACATGGATCTGTAAGATGGCCACCCAGGTCACCCGATTTAACGGTTTTGGATTTTTTTTTGTGGGGCTACCTAAAAAATAAAATTTATACCGTCCAGTACCAAATGGCAGATTTAAGAGAAGCCACTGAAAGAGCCTTTAGTGAGTTACAGGCACGGCCTTTTATTATTTTAAATGCACTGAGGCATATCAGAACAATGTGTGAAACATGTCTTAGGGATAATGGAGAACAGTTTGGGTTAGTTATATTAGCAATATTTATGAGACAGTTTCCTAAATCATCAAAAAATTGTAGCTTTTAATTTTTGAACGTATAACACAACTGAGTTAATTGTTATTTATATTTATAAAAGTTATTGTTATAGGTATATATTTTTAAAATTAGTGTTTTATATTTGTGAGAAGCTTGTGACAATTGTTTAATCTTAAAATTTATATGGTGTGCAGTTTAAAAAAATGTAAATTTGTTGGAAAATGTAAATTTTGAGCTTCACATTGAAAACAGCTATAAGTATTATATATTTCTGAATAGCTTGTGATAAACTGAATCATCATAGCTAAAAATATATGGGGTGTCGCATTTAAAAAAATGCAAGTTTGCTCTTTTTCTCAAAAACAATTAAACATAGAAAAAATCTGACCAAGCCACTGGATTCTTCGTGACAAAAACTAATAAGTCCATTTTTTACCTTTTGATAACCGAGATACCAAAGTCCCAAAATGCAAAATTTTCAAAATCACCCTCGTATCTAAAAAACTAAGGGGGCTATGAAAATTCTGTTTGTGGCATCGTTTGTTTCTCAAAAAAGGAATACAGTGCCGCGAAAACAGCAACCTTCTATCTTTACTAATAACGCAGATAACCCGTAAAACATACGAAAACTGGACACCCTGTACAAGTTTTATGGAGCATCATTTTGGTGCACGCGTTCATGTTAGAAAACCAGTCGCTTGTGGAGAGTTTTCTAACAGGAGAAGTGCGCTAATAGCAATTTGTTAAAATAATAAGGACAAATCATACTTTAAGTAAATTGAATTTTTTTTAACTAAAGAAACATGGAAACAAAGAAAATGTTTTTTTGTATGCGATACGATATTTATGTTTCATTATTATTAATTAATTGTTTTTACTCGTACTTGATCAATAATATTTTAGAGTTGAATAAATTTTATATTAGGGTTTTTGGATATTTAACGCCAAGAGCTTTATAAAACATGTACTGTAGCAATTTTAAAATTGCTTTTATTGGCTTTGACTTACGGTCATGATATATTAAGAAGCACTATTTGGCTAACACAACTTATATTTTAGGTATTACAAATATATGTTCTTAATTATCTTATAAACACTTATATTAAAAACTAAGTAAAAGTATGTGTTTTAGATTTTCACGTACATTTGTATATTACAAACATGACATTGTTTCGCCAGCACAGTGGCTTCTTCAGAAGTTGAGTATAAACTAAATTACTAATTTTACAAATTTGTACAGGTAATAACTATTATAATAATGATGCGTATAACCTACCATTAAGAAAGTATTGTAATTGTAAATAATATATTGTAATTATCTTATAACGATTAAATCGTCTGTAACTACCGTGCGAGCAGAGATTATTATAGCAAGTGAATACTACTTGGTACATACAGTTGATGCAAAACAAAAATCGATACACGTCATCAATCAGCTGATAATTGTAAGTCTGTAAGAAAACACGAGGAAATTAAATTTGGGCAAAAAGTATTAAAACTTTATGCGATATTGAATTTACTACAAACTTAAAGTAAGTATTCTTCTTTGATACGCAAATGTTTTGTTTATTTAAGTTTGTAAAAATAATATAATTTGAATTTTATTGGCCGATAGTTGGCAACACAACTGTAAACGGTGCGGTGGCGCCAGCTCGTTCGTTGGCTTTGTTTGACGTTCATGCAAAACTAACCTTAATTACCTATTTTGTGATTCTGTGTTGCTGGCCCGTCTATTTTTTAACAAAAGCTCCAGATATTTTCATAAATAGCATTAAAAAACTGTTCTTTTAAGAACAACAAAAGTGCACATACATAACATCTCTCTCGATTACGTTGTTTACTATTTGTGATAAATGCCATTTGCCAAATCATTTAAATAGCCGGTGCAAAGAGCTTATAGCCTCTCTAATAAGCTATTTTCAGGAAGAACTTAAGAACAATGGCTCATTGTTACCCTTGACAGCAGTTAGAGAAGTAAATTTAAAGAATGTGTTAAGGTCTATATATTTTATATCTACGTTACTAATTTTTAGCGTGTAGCAGCTGCCCTAAATTTGAATATGTTCACTCTAAGCGCAGTTTTAACAACAGATAAGCAAAGTAATATATTGGAGTCACCTAAAAGGAAACGTTCTTATTTAAAGAAAGTTGTAAATGTGTCAAGATTGGATAAAAGTTCTATCCGTGACACTATTTATGGAATGTATGAAACAAGCAAGTTGTATTATTCAAAAACTAATATTTTACATTGGTTATGCTCAAGCTGTAACTTTTTTTTAGAACATCATGTAACTTCGACAACTTTAAGTAAGAAATTAAAAGACAGACAACTGTTTGATGGTTGTCTTAACCCTTTAAGAAGCCTCTTAAAGGAAATAGGCTTCTGATGATGATTACCGACCACTTATTGAAAGTATAACCATTGAAATCGCCGTAAGTTCTGAACAATTTATTCGTGTGTATTTTAGTAAACTTAAGCTTCTTTGGAAGAGAAGTAAGAAATTCATGTATAAGACAAAATTTGGAACAGGTTTAAAGGCCAAGGGGTAATAGCAACAATTTTAAAATAATTATGAAAACGTTTTTAAGGAAACAATCGAAAGATAATAATCATGTTAAACCTTCTAAGGACACAATTGTAATAATTTATAATTGTTTAAAATAGCCTCCCCGTTTGGCAAAATACAACTATTAATTCTTGCTCTAGAATTGGAATCATGTCCTGTGTGGTTGGTCGCAAATTATATAATAATGCCTTTTATTCAACCCCACAAGTTAAATCCGTGGATCTAGGTGGCCACGGAAACAAACTACCCCTTCCAATTCAAGGATTTGGGTATCTAACATTTATAAAATCTCGGACCGTAAAGTAATTTTCGGGCTATTGGAATAATCACTGACAAACCTACACAACCATACAGTACAAAAATATGTTTTGCCATGCAATGTAATTAACCTGAATTTCTATACCCAACAGTTTTTGAGATGTGACCGATGGCTACCCTTAATTTATGTACAGGGTTATCCAACCAAGACTAGACAAGGCGATTTTTTGACTTTTCCTGTACTTTTATAAAAAAACTGAAATAGCCATCTTAAGTCATTTTCTCCCGCGAATTCGAATATCTTCAGCAAAAAACAATTGAACATCAAACAAAAGTACTAGGGGTCACTTTGATATTTTTTTAAATGGGATGCCGTATTTTTAATGAGCTCATCCGATTTCTCATATAAATTTTGATCTAAAATGTTGGATTTTTAATTCAAAAACGCCTTTTTTCTTCAGTTTTAAATTTGGAAAATGTTCGTCTACCGTAAGATTAATACCTGATAGATGGATACCCGTTTCACCTGTTCACCCTTTAACCTGCTTTAAAGCGTCCGTCAGTTAGACAAAATAATCAAGTTTCAAATTTCTATATATTTTTCACGAATTAATTACAAATAATGAAATATTCTTTAGAAGAACGGCTAAATGTAATAAAATTATATTACAAAAGTGGAGAGAATGCTCGACAAACACAAAGAACATTTTTTGAGAGTTTCCAGAGACACATTTCAGTGGATACAAATCTCAGAATTAAGACCCTATTTGAAGAAAGTAAGACATTGAAAGATAAGCCAAGAAAGATGAAAAGACGGAATATAAGGGATCGAGCTATTGTTCAATATTTTACTATAAATCCGAAGAGTTCTATTCCGCAAGCGGTACGAGAAGTAAGGTATGGTCCAGGGCTCCGGAGAGTAAGCTATGGAACAGTTCACAGAACTTTAAAAAAATGTGGTCTAAAACCATATTGCATCCTTCCCGTTCAATACTTAACACAGCTTCAAAAAGAACTGCGATTTCGATTTGTTGCTTCAATGCTGATGAGAGAGCAAGACGAAGATTATAATTTATATAATAAAATTCTATGGAGTGACGAAGCGTCATTTACAACATCGGGGGTATACAATCGGAAAAATACAAGATACTGGGCAGCAGTTAACCCTCATAGATATGAAATGATAAAGTTTCAAGGTTGGAGCTCACTTAATGTTTGGTGTGGGATGTTAGAAAATCGAATTATTGGACCACTATTTTATCGTGGCTCTTTAACAGGCCAAAGATACCTCCATTTTCTTCATAACGATATCGAGGATTTCTTGGAAAGGTTGCCATTGCAAGCCTACAACAATATCATTTGGCAGCAGGATGGTGCTCCGCCTCATGCAGTTCGAGAAGTGGTAACATACCTAAACGAGCGTTACAATCAGTGGATTGGCCGTAACGGAACAATTCATTGGCCACCAAATAGCCCCGATATCACGCCAATGGATACATTTTTATGGGGTCATTTAAAAAATGTAGTTTATCAACGACCCAACAGAAGTCTGGAGGACATTCAGCAAAAAATTATAAATGAAATTAATAGACTTAACCAGGACCAAAATATTGTAAGAGATTCTTTGGAGAGATTGAAAAGGGGGCATCGGTCATGTTTTGAAAATAATGGAGGACACATAGAACAATTATATTATTGAGATTAAAGTTATTCACTTTAGTTTATAGTTTTTTCTAATATGTCATACTTTGTTTATACGTAAGCAATAATAGATTTGCAAAAACTACTAAATTTGTAATTAATTCGTGAAAAATATATAGAAATTTGAAACTTCATTATTTTGTCTAACTGACGGACGCTTTAAAGCAGGTTAAAGGGTGAACAGGTGAAACGGGTATCCATCTATCAGGTATTAATCTTACGGTAGACGAACATTTTCCGAATTTAAAACTGAAGAAAAAAGGCGTTTTTGAATTAAAAATCCAACATTTTGGATCAAAATTTATATGAGAAATCGGATAAGCTCATTAAAAATACGGCATCCCATTTAAAAAAATATCAAAGTGACCTCTAGTACTTTTGTTTGATGTTCAATTGTTTTTTGCTGAAGATATTCGAATTCGCGGGAGAAAATGACTTAAGATGGCTATTTCAGTTTTTTTATAAAAGTACAGGAAAAGTCAAAAAATCGCCTTGTCTAGTCTTGGTTGGATAACCCTGTACATGTTATTCGTATTTCTGGTGCATGCCGATGTGAAGAAATTGTAAAAATTACCGTTGATGACATACCTACAAGACTTAGGATCTGCCATTTACATAAGAATTCCTGATAGTAAAACTAGAAAGCCGCGACCGTTTACTATTGTTGGCGAACAATATTTGAGCATACATTAAAAACATGCATCATTACGCCCAGAAGGCATGAATGAAAAAAGATTATTTTTATAAGTTGTAAATGGTCCCTGTTGTCGCATGGTAATGAGAATTCATAAGATAAGTATTGTTCCTAAGGAAGCTGCAGTTTTCTTAAAATTACCTTATGCCACAGAATATACCAGTCACTGTTTAAGGAAAACTTCAGCTACACTGCTTGTAGATGCAGATGCAGACATTACGTGTTTAAAGTGCCACTTGGGATGGAAATCCAGTAGTGTAGCTGAAGGATACATTGAGAAATCGATGACCAACAAGAAAAATATTGCAAAAAAAATGTTACAACCTCATTTTACTGAACCAATCCCTATTAACATTGACATAAATTCAACAGCAAGTGGTTCCACGGAGGGTTTAACGCTAGAAAATACAAAAGCAAGTCACGATCGCAACATCGCAACACCTTGTGTTAATTTTTCTGGGGCCAAAGTAAATAACTGTACTTCCTATATGATGTTTATTAAATAGTTCATTGTTGTATTTTTTAAAAATAAATAAAGTATACAGATATCCAATATTTCTGGTTTTTTTCTACATTATTTATTTATGACACACACACTTTTACTACCGCTGCCTATAGCAACCGTCTACTGTAAAAAAAGCAAAACTCTAACGTCAAAAAATTAGTAGAAAAATATCAAGTTTATTGACGTTTGAAGAAAAAAAAATTGTTTTTACTGGGTGTTGAAATATTTTTAAAAAATCCTTAGTAACAAGAAGACGCAAACTAATATGACGTTAAAACCTGGTGACAGTTTTTAGTGAATGTAAATGAATCTTTTAAGCTGAAAATTGTTTGTCTCATTTTGTCAGTGACGTGCTATTTTTTTTTAGTAAGAAAATATTTAATAATAAGTAACACGAAACTTACAATAGTTGCTAAAAATGTCCTCCTTCAACTTCATTGCAAGCATTACCTCGTCTTAACATCGATTGCCGAACGCGTTGAAATATTCCCGGCGTATGTCTTATCTGATCACATGAAACCCGTATCCGTTGGATTAATTCTTTTTCAGTGTTAACTGGAGTTTTATGCTGTTTTGTGCTACTATGCTAAAGTGAGGTGGGGCCCCATCGTTCATGAGCCAAATTGCGCCTCTTACTGTCAGTGAGACATTTTCTAATAGTTCAGGTGACACCAATTCCAAAATATGACGATACTCTTGACCATTTAATCTCAGTGGTAAAAAATGAGGTCCAATGAGATAATCACCCACAACACCAACCCAAACATTCACGGAAAGTTCTTATTGATAATTATTTTCTATAAACGCATGGGGAAAATCCGCAGGTAATAACGTTTGAACACGCTGTATGTGATAAGGATGCAGTCGATATTCCCTTAAAATCTGCCATATAGTAAAGTAAGAAATGTTTAATTTTTGTGCAATTTACTTGTATGGGGGCTACGCTCAACTTTATGTGAAACTGCATCCTCCATCTACACTATTCTTACTGTTGCAGGTCTCCCAATAAAGGTGCCTGATTCGCACAGCCTGCTAATCGGTCATTTCTGATTTTATAAACTGAACCATTTTGTAATATTAGTAACGGATTTTATAGCGTCAAACTCATAAAAACACTTCAAATAATTACAATCAAATAATTATGTATGCACTGTTTAATGTTATGTCAGTTATGCCAAAGTCAAATTTGTTTGAACAATCGTTTTTTCTTCCATGGCACTCTTGGTTTTTTGTTACTTTCAAAACAATGCAGTAATAAAAATAACGATATTTGTTCATCGAAAACAGTTGTTAATCTGAACGAAAAAATTCAAAAGGTCAATTTCGTTTAATTTTAATTGCTTAATCATAAATAAACATCACTTTGTTCCATGTCCATGGACAACAATAAAAACAGTTTTGAATTATTTATAAACATAAGAAAATTTTTATTGATTGGAATAAAGTGCTTTTTATGTTTTTTTCTCAAAATTGAGTAACGAAAAAAGTGCTAAAAATAAAAAGTTGTAGTTTTAGATTCCTAATTCGAGAAAAATACAAAGATTGCAAGAAATCAGTGGTGCACATTTTTTTTGTCAAAAGCCTTAGTTAACCCAACAAACATTTTAAGTTAAATTTACCTTTATTCGACCTCTAAACGGGTCAAATATTTTGCATGACCAATTATACAGGGTCGTTGGTATGTATGGAAACGGTCGATTATTTCTTAAAGTGAAACAGTTAGCAAAAAATATTTAAGACAAAAGTTTCAGGGTTTCTAAAGGTCTATAAGAATTTAAAAACAATAAGTATACAGGATGAGTCAGAAAATCGTAGACAAACAAAGTTACTTTTTTTAAAACGGACCACCCTATAGCTTAGAATATTTTTGGATTTTACATAAAATAGCAATTATTTTTCAATAAGTGCATTATAAGTCTAAACTTATAGTTTCCAAAATATCGACTTTTGAAAAATATATATATTTTTTTGAACTTTGACAGCTTCTAGCTTTCTAACAGTACGTCTTAGAGTAAAACGGCTTAAATCTCCCTGTCTTAATTTCTTATTATCTTCCTAAAAGTGTCAACTTCCGGTTAATCCGGATGTTACTCAAAAACCGGAAATACAGTACTTCTGATTTAACCGGAAGTTGATGTTTCTGGGAAGATAGGGACATGTAAGCCGTTTCACTCTAAGACATACCGTTAGAAAGCTAGAAGCTGTCAAAGTTCAAAAATGTAATTTTTCAAAAGTTCATATCTCGGAAACTATTAGGTTTACGCTTATAACGCATTAAAAAATAATTGTTATTTCATGTAAAATCCAAAAATATTCTAATATATAGAGTATTCCATCTAAAAAAAAGGAACTTTGCTTCTTCACGGTTTTCTGACTCATCCTGTATTCTTATCTGTTTAGAATTCTAATAGACCCTAAAAAACCCTAAAACTTTTGTCTAAAATATTTTATAATTTAAGAAATAATCGACCGTTTCCATACATACCAACGACCCTGTATATAGAAATAATTTACCTACGTCTGTTTTCCTATTGCCCAACGTGGGGAAAGAAACTAAAGTAATTTAAAGGCCGAAAATGGGTTGATAGGGTTTTTCTGTCCAATAACCTGAACTAACCTGAACTAACCTGAACTAACCTGAACTAACTGAAATAAATATAGACCTATTTTTCGCCTAAATATGGAAAGTGAGACCAACCTTTTGACCTAAATATAACTTAAATAGAAGCAATAAGACACTAGACAAAAATACAGAGAAAACATATTATATCTGGCGTTAGAAAGAAAAGACAACAACTTATGCCAACACTTCCAACAGGACGAAATAAATTATAAAATGGAGTTCGACTTCAGTAGATATTTGGAATGGCCGCTTATTATAACTTCAACAATAAAGTGATATAATTAAATTTTTTCATTTTTCTGGACCGAAATTTACATGCAAAAAAAAATGTGTTTGGCAATTATGGTGATGATATTTCGAAAAACAAAACGCGCCCTTAAAATATGCGTTTTTCTATGTATTATTACGATAATTTTAAATATTTTTATCATTCACCTAAAAACAGAGTGTCTTCATTATAAACATTATATTATGTACCTACAGTTTAAAAAAAACTTTCGTTGACGAAAGATACCGTAGTCTAATGGATTTTCCACTCACCTTATGTAATTTTTAAAATTTTAATTATTGTTTTTTTATTGTTGTCGATAAACAGGAAAACTAATAATTATTAAATATGGCCGTTTTTATATTTTTAACTTTAAAGTTATTTTTTCCTTTATTATTAACTTTGAGAACATGTTTTCCTGGTCCGAGGTTAAATTGGCAATCATTTCTCAAATTTAAAGTTAAATCATCCCTAAATGAGACATTTCTAGTTATCAGTCAAAGTTAAATTTAGGGCAATTTGTAGAATCCGCGCTACCCAATATCGAAACCTTATTCTGTAAAGCCCACAATCTTAATTCATCTAATAACAAAAGTTGATCATCGAGTGTTTCAAATTCGATATTTGATTATTTTGGATCTAAAGAAATAAATTCGTCTTGGTGGTCTCTATTTTTGACCCTATTTCACACTCCTTAGGGATAGCCGTGTGTGTCTAAGGAACTTATTGATGTAATTTCAGGCTGAAAATCATTGCTGCAACTCGCGTTAATATGATTTTTCTTGATGATCCTGTAATATTGTGTAGTATGTTTGTATTCTTTTATTTTCTTATTATTCAGATTTTGTTTTGGCATTGCAAATGTTACCCCGCTACGCCCTTTAAGGTTAGAAAGAAAATACAGACACAACTGAAACCGTAAACAAATATCGTTAAAGATATATAAAGGGAACATGTAACTTGAAGGTAATTTGTAATAATATGTAATCTACGACCTCAATTAGGACAACTTTTCTAACATGTCAATTGTACAAGCAATGTTAGCATTTGAGATTAATTGGAAAGTTATAAAGTAGCTTAATTTTTAACCACGAAAGGTCTATTACTTTGGGAACAATTTATATGGCAAAATTATCCAAAATATTACTTGTTTCTAAAACTACATGGTCAGTAAATTATTTGGACTTTTTGAGGCAATAATTAGGTAATGTTTACCTAGCGTAATAGCCGAAAAATTCCTTAATTATAAATACATATTAAGTAACAATTAAGTAAATTATGACTTAATCAAATTCCTTATTAGGATTAAATATTTTTCATGTCTCAAAGAGGTAATTCATTTGTAATTTTCAACTACGTAAATTAAACATAAAGTAGATTTCCCTATAACAAATTAAATAAGTTGTAGATATCGAAATTTTGACTTGGATTGTAGAGTTCGAATCTTTTGTGAATATTAAGAAAACATTTAAGGCAAAAATAAGCAAATATTTGCCAATTTTCCTTCCGTTCTGGTCTACATTACTTAATGTGTTTGTTGGGAAGGTGCCTTTCGGGACGCCACTAGACTTAAACACTTTAATCTGGTTAAGGCTAGATTAGCCCCTTACTACTCTAAATAACACTGCCAGATTTCAACAAAATTTGCTAAAGGATTATTAAGATATTTTCGAGTAAACGATTGACACCTTGTATCTTGAAAACGAAGCATTGCCGGACCTATGTTTTACAGGGTGTCTCTAAAAGGTCTGTACAAAATCTGGGCACATATTCCTGGGCCAAAATAAGGCGATATAAAGCAACTTACCTTGGTCCGAAATTGCTCCGTTTCCGAGACAGAGTGGTAAAGTTAAAAAATAAAAATCGAATTTTTTAAAATTATTACATTTTTTAACGTATTACTTTAAACATGTTCAGTTCACATCCTGTTGTCTTTGTTCGGTAATGAATCAACAGAAGTCCAATCGTTGATCGAGATCCGGAGCCAAAAGGTCTTGTACCTTTTGGATATGGTATGGATGAAGCTGCTGTTCTTTTAATTTTCTATGAACTACATCCTTGGATACTCCTACCTCTAGACCTAAGCGTCTGATGCTTAATTTTGGATCTTCAGCAATTCTTTCCAAAATTTGTTCCTCAACCTCAGAAGTCCTTATTGCACGTTGCCGTTCATAATGGGCAGCTAAAAGAGTAAAGCTGCCGGTTTCGCGAAGGCGTATCTCAATAGCAGCAAATGTTTGATGGTTTGGTATGCGCCGATTTGGATATCTTTTCCTGTATACCCTAACGCTTTCGCGGCCATTTCCTTCACAATACCCAAAAACCAATAGCATATCCGTAATTTCTGCAGAACTGTATCCTTCAACCATCTTTACAGTCAATTTAAAATTTAACTAACAGGTTTCAAACACCTTATTTATTCTCGCATTGGCAAATTCTTACTGAAACACTTATTATAAACAACATAGACTGATAACGAAAATTCTTAAAATACGAAAAATGTTTACATTTAAATGGTCTGTTGCAAAAAAAAATGCAAAGGTGTTCATCAAACAGGTAAAAAATCCCAGGATTTTTGGATGTGACACTCCAAAAAGTATCTAAAAAAAATACATTTTCCACTGCTACTTCACTGACAACATTTCATCCTCAAAGATAACAGCAAACATTTTTTATTCAGAATAATTTAAATATTCCGGTGTGGCATCGAACACTAAAAACCGAAATATCTCAAAAAAGGGCTTACTTTAGCGGAATTTCACGAGAGTACCTTTTTTGTTTTAAAATGTTCACAAAATTAGCTCCTTGACAAAAGAAGGAAAAAACTGCACTGATAAAAAGTTATGGCCATTCTAAACCATAAGAAGTGCATTGTGAAGTGCCCTTTAATGGCCACAGCGTAAAGGTGTCCGTATTAGGGTTTCGCATCCCAAAAAACCCCCGGGTTTAAAGTAATACGTTAAAAAATGTTAATTAATTTAACTTTAGAATCACTCAAAGAATCAACCCTTAAAGTTTGGCCACGTACTTATATTATATAACACCCTTTACAGTCACCACTGTTTCATCATGAATTAGGTGCAAAAGACAGATTTGCCCATAAAAGATTTTTTTTTCAAATACTTAATATATCGTATCGCACTGCGAAATACAAAAAAAAATTATACCGTCTGAACGGGATTCCGCTTTATAACTTTCAGCAATCCTGTACATATTATACACCTACAATACGCCGGCATTTGGTGTCTTGAAGGATATTGACCACAGAACTCAGCCTATAGCATTGTTTAAGTGCTTACCAGCGTCGTTAACACACTGAGTTTGGACTTAATCACTGAACTGGAGATTTGCTAGTGTTAGTTCCTGCATAATTATGTCGGGTATCTAACTATGGTTAAATGGAGTAAAACGACAGATTAAATTTACAAATACCTGCTCTCACGCAAATAAAATGTGGGAATATAAAATATTTTTTATCAATTAGCATAAATAAAAAGTTTAATAATAATCATAATAATAATCAACTGTCTTCACTTACAACATTCAGATATTACATTAATAAAATAGATAACATGAGTTGCTAGATCTAGCAAAGCTACTTATCCAACTACCCTTTTATAGTTATACAGTGTGTACATAAAGTAAGGAACAAATTCATTAATTAATAATCTAAAAACATTTCGTAAAAATCCTCGGACACGTATATAATAATTTTTAATTGCGCATATATTGAGATATAAATGTATTAATTATTATACAGGGTAACTCATGTAGTAGATATGACATTATCGACGATTTTTTTAAATGGAAACCCCTATATTTTAGTTCAGATCTGTAATCTCCAAGAACAGTTGATTTCAAAAACTTAAGACACACTTAGGGTCTAAAGTTGATAGTTTCGTAGCCACAGGGTAAAAAAAATATTTTTTTAAAAGTATTTTTAATTTAAAAATTTTTTTAAAAATTAAACAAAGTATTTAATTAAGCGTTGAGATTGTCCTCCTTCTTGTGCCTGGAAGTACCCCAAGCGATCAATAATCTCTTGTTGGACTTTTATTATGTTTTTTTCTGAAATATTCCTGCATTCTGTTGTTATTTGATTTTTTAAATCGTCTACATTGGCAGGTCTTATTTTATAAACAACATCAATCAGTCAAAATCAATGTAGTCAGGATACGACAAGAAAAACAGCAGTATCTAGTTCTACATAATAAATACTATATTTAATCAGTCTTCAATTCTCATATATATACAATGTTACAAAGGTACGAGGAACAACCTTTCTATTAGTTGTCCTCGGTCAATTACCGTTCATGTTATCAATAATATAATACTATACATTAAACAACATATTCCTAATCTAAACAGAAATGGATCAATGGCACCTCCGGCATTGACTCACTGATAGGTCAATTGCCTAGTGAACTTGGTAGTGCCATTTAGCCATTACACCTCAGTGGGAGAATTAAAAAGAAAATGTTTTTGTTAAAATATTTTCTTTTTCCTTAATTTATTTAACTAACACACGTTTTTATTATGTGTTATGTTTTTATAAGACATATGTTTGTATAATAATATTGTTACTTAATTCTTTAAGTTCCCCTATTTTTCCTAAAAATTCAGTACTTTTCGCATTTTTAATAACATACAGTTCCTGAACATTATTTTCTGCGCATATTTTTCCCAAACGCCTCAGTGATGTACCTAAGTCAATTACACTGATCGGTAAGTCTGGTCAAAAAAAAATTATTTGTGAATTCCCATCATAAACGAAATTTTTATAGTACTGTTTACATTCTCCTAGGAATTTAGCATTTTTAAACTGTGAATCTGACATCAGTCTTAACTCAACTGTGTCACTTGGGCGCTTTAGTACTTCCACTACTACGGGGTGATCAATCATATCGGTGTCAGTATCGCTTCCCCTAACTCCTGATTGTCTGTTCCTAGCTTGTGCACGCGTCATAACATTTATACTTTCACTTACTTTTGCACTCATTTCTTTTAAGTCTGTAACATTGATGCTTACTCGTGATAACGCGTCAGCTGTTACATTATTCGAGCCTTTCACGTAATGTATTGTAAAGTCATACTCTACCAAAATTAACCTGAATTTTGAAAGTCAACTTGAGGGATTTGTCATATTAAATAAATATATTAACGGTCTGTGATCCGTTAGTATTTTAAATTTCTTGCCAAATAAATATGGCCTGCCACAAGAAGAAGTCCAGTGGTGTAAGGTCTGGAGACCTAGGCGGCCATTCAATAGGCCCACGTCTGCCAATCCACCTGTTCGAAAAAACTTGATTGACATAATGGCGCACTACTGCTGCATAATGTGAAGGTGCGCCGTTTTGTTGGTACCACAAAATTTCATCTAGAATTAGAGGATTATTTCTACTCGGATATAAGTTAACTAGCGTAGGGATAAGAAAGTCTTGAAGAAACTGGAGGTAATTTAGCCCGTTTACATTGTTGTAAAAAAAATATGGCCCAATAATTTTGTTTTTCACTATACCCGCCCAAACATTCATTTTTTGAAGATATTGAGTATGATGCTCACGCATCCACCTGGGATTTTCTTGTGCCCAATATAGGTATACAGTTTTGCCGATTAACTTCACTATTTAATTTAAAAGTAAATTCATCCGAAATTATTATATTTTCAACAAACAGAGGATCTGCGTTACATGTTTCCATTAATATTTGACAAAACTCCATCCTACGATCTGCACTATCTTCATTCAACTCATGAACCAGTCGGATTTTCTCCCGTTAATAGGTTATGAACGGTCATAGCAGTCGCTTCATGATCTATGCCAATCTGGCGGACGCTGTTATGGGGATCTTCTTTTATAGCCAGTAAAATATTAAATTTTTTATCATCCGGAATAGCTGGATGGCCTTTCCTGGGTAGATCTTCCACAGAACCCGTTTCTCGAAATTTTGTTTCAAGTTTACCCACAGTTGATCTAGTGATTGGTCTTTCTGGGTATTTAGCGTTGAACAAAATGCAAACTTCTTGTTGGGTACGAATCCTATCACCATATCCAATCATCATAAGAATATCTATTCTAGATAAACGCATAGTAACTGAATATTAAAATTATTTTATTACTTCTACTAAACTTATTAGAAAAGTTCAATATAATGACAGCATAATGTCATTATCTAAATACCATAGTTACACAACAGCAAATAAGCATACTTAAAAAAAACATAACAGCAAATAAGCCTACTATTAAAAAAATGTATCTTAAATAAAATTATTTGTTCTACCCTGTAGCTACGAAACTATCAATTTTAGGCCCTATGTGTGATATGTAGTTAAAATCAACTGTTCTTGGAGATTACAGATCTGAACTAAAATATAGGGGATAATGTCATATCTTCTACATGAGTTAATAAATGTATTTGTCGAAATATGCGCAATTAAAAATTATTATATACGTGTCCGAGAATTTTACGAAATGTTTTTAGATTATTAAATAATGAATTTGTTCCCTACTTTATGTACACACTGTATACTTTTAAGATTAGGAATAATAAAAAAAAAAATCATTCTCGTTCTAGTGTCAGGAATATATACATATAAGGTAGCAATTTTAAAATTGCCACTATTGACTTTGTGGGGAATATTAGACTTACCTTTGATTCTTAGGGTCATATTTCCACAAGGTGCATCTCATATAGTTATTTGGATTGGAAATTGGTCAAAATTTGTGGGGTTACAAGTAGTGCGTTCGCTTTTCTGTTGATTAATTGCACAAGGTGCTCCAAGTAGGTTGACCATGTATTTCCGTTTCGGGCTCCGTCAAGTTGCAGAACGCCCATTTCCTACTCTTGGCAATTTTATGTAAAAAGAAAGTTGTTTGGAATTATTTTCTTTATTTCATTATTTAATTTATGTCCTGATAAAAGCCCAGACTCTATTATTTATTACTTTGTGTCAGCTGGTTGTTGAAAGAGAAGGGGGTTTTTCATAGTTCCGGGGCCTTGAATTTACTTGCTTAAAATCCTTTGGACAGGAAGGTCAAGCCTGTCGCCTTTAGGCCATTTTTTTGTCAAAAGACCACGAGGTCTCACCCCCCTTTTAGAGGTAAGCTCCTTTTATTTCTTTTTTGGGCTGTTGTTCTTGTTGGGATTCAGTGGGTAATTCTTTTTTTTTATTATTTTTAGGGGTTTTGTTGGTCGATTGGTTTAGCCGTTTTGTCGTTTTGGTTTTGCCGTTCATGGGGTTGTAAGGTTAGGAAACCACCTACCTCATGTGCTCTAAGTAGGGACGTTATCGAGCTACCATATCAATTCCACCTGGCCTACCAGAGAAAACCACATGGGGCCATCCTGATTGATTGATCTAGCTACACAGAGTTGACACGTTGACAAAGTTTATCAAATGTAACCATTTCAATTTATTACTTTTTTAACCTTTCTAATCAATAATCTTTTTTTGATCTTGACTTGAGGTCATCCTTTTTTTTATAAACCGAGATAACAAATTGACGTATTAAAGGTTCTAGAATCTTCAAAGGTTATATACACACATTGTACATAAATACGGGGGTCGAGAACAGCTTAGTTTCATTTTTTTTATGCTTTAATCCTAATCATAAATAGTTTTTCATCAAACTAAATTTTAAACAATTCCACTGTGATCATAAAGCTGGAATAAACCCCCTTTTTTATCAAGTATAGGCATTTCTTTTTAATAAAAACTTTATTGTTTGTGTGGAAAATTTTAGTTTTATTTATTGCATAGATTTTCAATAAGTACTGACCTTCGGTATATTTTTCCTGGTTTAGACTTCTGTCAAACCAGGTGGCGCCCAAGGCAAGCCAACAACGAAGGGAAGGTGTAAGTATAACGGACCACGACCCAGTGCCTCCAGATTAAGAGCTACCGTCAGCAGATAGTGACAACCTCCTGTTGTCCATGAAAAAATGTTGCCACTGTCCTAATATATATTTATATTAAAATAGTCTAAATAGGTATAATCTAAATTATAATATACATAAAAGCAGTACGAAATTAAATCGAAGTAAAACATGTGTTTTAGACAGGGGTCGCCCTGGCTTTACATATACACTGTATCGCTCACAGTATCATGTTGGTTCGTTTTATTTCTGCTAGATCGATTAAACAAAACTTGTTTTGCTATGTCTTTTTATTCTTCCACTTTTGACCACCCTTAAAATATTACAATATTTACACTGTTGAACACGAATACATCAGCATGACAACCCTAAGCACTTCACCAAGATACTGTTAGGATTTCTTTGGTTTTTACCGTAGAGAATGAATTAGAACTTAACTGCGAAATTCACGGTACTTTTACTGTACGTTTAAAAGAATAGTAACCTGTGTTACTAACAGCGCGTCCCCATAATATCAATTACTTTAACATTAGAAAATCACTTTGCCTGACACACATGTCAGATCAAAACACGTGCTATTATTTTTTCAGCCACGTGGAATATTAGCTCACTTTGGAGTCTAACAGCAAACTGATTTGTTTATGTAGCTACAGAGAAGCGACAGTTGAAGCATTAGCATGAGGTTGCCCGTTGTCGGTTAAAGCATCACAGAAACTAATTATCATATTTTCAAAGCCGCAAACTTATTGCAAAGCTACCGATTAACGGTAGATATTAAATTTTAATTTGTTTTGTTTAAAATCAGAATTTAGAATTAGAATCAGTAAGTTTCCACTTATCTATGTTATAACACGAGCATTGACGCAGTAAAACGATTGCGCCACCTTACCTTCTGCGCAATCTATCCTCGAATTACTCAACACAATATTCGAAAAAAATACATTAACGATTTTTTTTTAATACACGTCACTGCCAGTATGTGCCTAGTGCATTATGTGGGTTGGTATATTTTAAATACGACACAAGCACCACTATAGTGCATTTTTTAACGGCAGATGAAATAGCTCGATTTTTGTTGTATGGTGCAAGGTGATTTCCACTTCGACGACTAATGGTGAGACGTAACACCAAGCGACATTTCGTGGCATTCAAATGCATTACCAAAAATGCAATGCCATTACATTTCTTATTCATTAATTTCCACATGGATTCAACATCACACGATATTTGCAGTCAGGGACGCGCCGTCCATATGGGCAAGGTCGTACGGCGCCAAGGCCTTAAAGGGGCCAGGCCTTTAACACAAATTAACATAAAACTAAGAAATCTATGAATACCGGTGGTGAAAATGCATTATCCACCAACACCGACCGCCGGTCGGCGACCACTACCAGTGGTGAAATTTTACTACTCCTCTTCCTGTGGGGGCGCGAAAATCCGCGTGTGTTCGGCGCGCTGATTTAAACTTGCAGAATTTTGCGTGCTCGTAATCGATCTAGCAGGTTAATTTTTTATTCTTGTCTTGATAAGCACATAAGACGTATAGAGTGCCTTATTATTTGCTATTACGTATCTACCGCAATTTTATTGTGAAAAATAATTACAAATAAGGCAAGTAAGTGATTCAGGAAATTAATTAACAGGGATGCAAACAGTTGTTTTTCTTTTTAATAACTTTTGTTTATGAAACAAATAATTCTTAGTGTTTAATATTTTTTATTTATTTTATTTATATTGCCACAGAAGAAAAAAATAAATTGTCTGCTTACCCAAACTTGCTTAACAAGCGAAAACGGGAGGAAGACTTGGAGAAAACCAATTTCAAAATTAGTAACTTTTTTCGAAAGACTACCCACTACTTCTGAAAATAGTGATTTTCTACATTCAACAAAATCAAACTTGCCATCATAATTAGAAAAGCAAGCTAATGAGGATGAAGATTCAAAAGAATTAGATCCTGATACGTTTCAGTCAGTGTCGGTACCATCATGTTCGAGTAAGCAAGACGAATTATCCGAAAAAGCGCCCCTTTCTAACGATCCAGGTATTTGGCCGAGTGTATTCTCTATAATCCAGGTGCAAGAACTTGTCGAAAAAGGTCCAATGCATTATCAAAATAAATGCATGTATCCTAAAGACAAAAGTGGACGTAAGTTTTCCGATATATATTTTACTCGAATTTTGTTAAATGGTGAAAAGGTTCAGCGTCATTGGTTGCTATATTCTATTGAAAAAAGTGCAGTTTTCTGCTTCTGCTGTAAAATATTCAATGACCCCCAACCCCAACAATCCATTGACTTTTAAAAACACTAAATTAAGTAACCAAGACTGTTTCAACAATTGGCATCATTTAAGCGAACATTTGAAAATCCACGAAAAAAGTAAATCTCATTTTCAAAATTTACGTGTCTGGTCAGATTTACTAGAAAGATTAAAAACTAATCGAAACGTTGATTCGGAAATGCAAAATTTATTATAAAATGTAACTAAACATTGGCGCAGTGTCATTGAAAGAATAATTTATACTATTCAATTTTTGGCTAAACAAAACTTGGCTTTTCGTGGTCCTTGTAACAAATTATTTGAAAGAAATAATGGAATTTTTTTAAAATGTATAGAGATGATAGCAAAATTTGATCCAGTCATGTCTGCACATATTAATAGATCTCAAGAATATATTCCACTTTACCTTGGAGATAAAATTCAAAACAAAACCAATAGATTAATAGGTGACAATATAAGAACTAATATTTTAAACGAAGTTAAAGAAGCAAAGTATTTTTCAATATTACTTCATTGTGCTCCTGATGTGAGCCGCCAGGAGCAGATTTCTGTTTGCTTAAGATACGTTAATTCGTTAATTTAAATTTAGTGTCGAAGAACGTTTTTTTAACATTTTGTCCTATAAGTGATACAACAGGTAAAGGTTTAACCAACTTTTTACTAAAAACTGGAGAATTATGGTTAAGACATTTGTAATATGCGCGGCCAAGGTTATGATAATGGTTCAAATATGAAGGGTAAATATCAAGGTGTTTAAAAAAGAATTTTAGACGCTAATCCAGAAGCAATGTTTGAACCTAGTTGTAACCACAGTTTGAACCGCGTCATAAACGATGCTGTGAAATCCAATATTTCTAGTATACATTTTTTTCCAACTGTTCAATAATTACATAATATTTTTTCTGCCTCAACCAATCGGTGGTCTGTTTTGAAAAGTAACATTTCAAGTCTGACATTAAAGCCTTTGTCAGATACTAGATGGTCTAGCAGAATTGATGAAATAACCCCTCTAAGAATTCTGTTGGGCGAAATTTACGATGCTCTTTATGAAATTTTATCTGGAAATAATTTTGACAATACTACAAAACATCTAGCTACCTCCCTAGGTAAAAAAATTAAAAATTATGAGTTTGTGTGTATGGTTGTGGTACAGGGCGTAGGAAATTTCGGCCCCGGCCAGGTAGCAGCCCGATTTTGACAGGAACTTTCGGCCCCGGGATGGAAGGGTCATGTTTTTATTACAGGCATTTTCGGCCCCAATGGTCTAACGTTATAACATTTTAATTTTTTTATGATCTTTTGTGTTTTGAATCATTTATAAAATGAAAATGCAACTAACCTGAACTAACTCAATTTTTGACCTGCAACTCGGCTAATGCGGTTTTATAGACTTATATTGGTTAAACAGCGCTAACACGGCATCTAATCCACCTTTTTGGTTCCAATTCGCCTTTTTCAAGTTCACCGGGGAATATTATTATTAATTGTTTGCCCCTTTTATAGACTTATATTGGTTAAACAGCGCTAACACGGCATCTAATCCACCTTTTTGGTTCAATTCGAATTACCTGCAATGTTTGGGGCCGAAATTTCTTGCAAGATTACTTGACCTAAAATTTCTAGCAGGTACCTTACCCAATATGGGGCCGAAAGTTTCTCCGCCCGTGGTACAACACCGAACGAGATCGAAAAAAGAAAGATATAGACGGAAGAGAACTTTTACACGAATTAGAATTTCTGCAAAATGGCGACAAAAACGCGACGTCTGTAGTAGAAACACTTAATTGCATTGCACTAAATAACCTAACTCATTCATTTCCAAACATTACGATTGCATTGCGCATATTATTAACCATTCCAGTTTCTGTAGGTACAGCTGAGAGGTCATTCTCTAAATAAAAGTTGATTAAAAATTATTTACGATCTAGAATGGGCCAAGAGCGGTTAGAAAATTTTGCTATCATTTCTATAGAGTCTGACTTTTTAAAGCAACTTAAAATGGAAAATCTTGTTAACGAATTTGCAAAAAGTAAAGCTGGAAAAGTCCAATTTATGTAAGACCTCTCCATCATGTATCATAATCATGTATTATATGTTTCAAAACAATCGCTATTTTATTTCTTTATTTTTTTTTTAATATTTTGAATTAATATTTTGTAACTTTGATACTGTTTTTGTTTTGTTACTGTTGTTTCGTATTCTATTAATATTTCTTTTGTACTTTCTGTTTGTCACAAATCAATATAGACATTAGTACACGGAAAAAAAAATTTATAAGAATATCCAAAAATATAATAGAAGTAACTATATTTTATAGTTCTATATAGGACAGCCATATGGTATATTAAGGAAGACTATAAAATTATAGTAAAAACGAGTTAATATTTTTAATAGTTACTACAAAAATATATAGGAATAAAAAATTCGTTACAGTAAAAACTATTAAACAGGAGTGCAAGTAATATAAAAATATGTTGTTGTTTTTTCTAGCTTCTGTTGTTACGGTTGTAGTAATTATTTGTAAAAACTACCAAGCAGTTTTGCACATTTTACTAATGAATATTGTAAAATTTGTAATATTTCTTCGTAAATTCTATTAATTTTAGTTGAATTTCTACCACCAACTTTTGTTATACTAATTAAATATTCTAGTAAATATTTAAAACTCCTTTTGTAGATTTTTGTAACATTTTTTATTTGCTTTTACACGTGGTATAATGCAATATATTTGGTCTTTCTTTCTTGGTGGCGAAACTAAGTCTTCCAGATTCCATTCTGCTAATAAATCCTCCAAACTCCACATAACAGCACCATAATACCATAAACACAAAATCAGAGACAAAATTAATCAGTTTGAACTTAAAACACATAAGAGTAAGAGTTAGAGGTCCGACCCCTTTGATGGCATAACTGTAAATGCGAGGGCGGCGACGGACGGCGCGGCTTTGACTATTCCTGTAAATTATTTAGGAGTTTCTACTATATTCATTTAGTAAAATACGAATTTTCCTACGAAAATTTTATAAGCGCTTCTATGTTTTTTGATATTTTGCAAATATAGTGTTATAAAAATTCGAATAGTTTATTGTTAAACAGTCTTACTATAATTACACCCTTCTAAATTCTATTAAAAATTTTAGTAAAGAAATATAGTAATTTTTACTAAGTTTCCTTAATAACCATTTTTTATGCTTGTCTGTTAATGTAATAAAAAATAATAAAAACCACAAAAGGATTTAGTAAAATTCACAATACAGTTTCTTACTTTTAACTAAAAGAAATAGTTATTCAATTTAACCAAATCGCATTTGTAAAATGTAATATATACCTTAGTAGTGGCATAATTATACTATGTTATATAAAAAAGCTAACCATATTTTTTTATAAATTTAGTTTACAATTTTATTTTGGAAAAGACTGGTATAGAGATTTATAGTTATTAACAGGTTTTATAGAGAAATATACTATAAAATTCTTACTAAACTAAATTTACAATACTGTTTTTTCCGTGTACCAAAAAGTATATAGTTTTCTAAAAATATTTCAACGATCAACTATGAGAGGAGGGTGGTAATTTTAGCTCAATCTTATAATATTGGTTAAAGGCGCCTATTATTGTTTCGCACGACGGTGCCGAAAATGTTTAGCGCGTCCCTGTCTCCAGTAATACATTCTCTAATTTTTATCGGAAAAACAAACAAAGAACAAACACAACCACATTCGAAGTTGATAATTAAAACTAATTAAAAACCTGCAACTTAATAGCAACTCTGTTTTGGACATAAAAAGAGATTTAACACCAAACTGTGCCAAAGTTTCAAAAATGCTTCGGGCTTCAGCGCTAACCAGAAACCGATTGCGAACTACCAAACTTTCAAATTCATTTTATCCACGCTAAATTCTAGCCGACATCAAATGGACTTGCCTTCAAGCGGAAAGCATTTGTCCACGTCCAGCTGCCGCCACATGTTTAATCGAATAGGTCTATTAATCAGTTCGGTTCAAATTCTGATACCGTCACAACATTATTACATTATGTCACCTTATAGAAGGTAATCACTCATGTCTCTGGCAAATCTTGTCGTCTATGGCCTGGTCAGAATGAAATCGGAATTGTTGCTTACACTGTTGTTGTACAAGCAACGAAGTTTATTAATTATAACAATTAGATAAACGAATCAGTGGCTGCTTGTGGATCGGTAGGAGCGCCGCAGGCGAAAATTCTTGGAAACCACGCCTAAATTTAGTTCTTTGTATACTGTTCTAATATCTGCATTAGATGTATGATAAATTAATTAATTTCACGTTCATTTTTTTTATTTCTGTACAAGAAAGTTAGATTTCAGAAAATATAAATCACATATTATCTATTCATGATAATGATATTATGCTGTATCACATTTTTTTGTTTTGACGCCCCATGCCAGAACAGAACTACTAATAAAAATACAAATAGAGTAATGTTATTCATCATAGAATTCCTTTTAGATTAAAAATCCAAAAAAAAATTACGTTTTTTTGTTCAGTATATTTTCCCTCTCAACTTCTCGCTAACTAGAAATTAACTACCATTGAAACAAATTTGAAATCTTTCAAACATGTGAGATTAATTCCATACGGCGGGTTTGGACGTTGCAAAATTGCGACAATATGCTGAATTACGGCTAAATATTCAGATGTCTCTTGCAGATTTCTTTAGAATCTTGTGTACAGGGTGGCGCTCATTAATAAGGGCGCCGGCTATATCTCAGGATCCGTTTATCGGACGACCCTGAGAAAAGAAAATTATTGGTAAATCGGCAAAAAGAAAAAGCTGGAAATTATTTGTAAGTTTCTAAGTCCACCGCTAGAGGACGTAATCCAACCTCGGGGTAGAAAATACTGTTTTAATCAAAATTACTTCCAGTAAACCTATATTGAATTTTTTTTTGTAACCTACTGAAAATATGACAACTTTTTTGTATTTACGTTTTTTCCCTACCTTGTCAAATAAAGGGTGGGGAAGGGGTAAACGTTGATTTGAAAAAAAGTCAATAACTTTTTTTTGGAATAACCGATTTTAATTAACTTTTTTTAATTTTAAAGCGCTTTTATGGGCGCTCCTACTAGAATAATAACATTTTGAGTTCAGTTATTTTTCGTGTCGGTAGGTGGCGTTTTATGGCAAGGTCAAAGATTTTTATGATTTTCTTGAAGCCATTGAAATACTGTTAATGACGTTCTTTATTCGCTCTGCCATATTCTCCCTAGTGGTCGATTTGCATAAATATACCATATCCTTTAATCTTCCCCACAAATAAAAGTCCAGGAAAGTTAGATCAGGTGACCTATAGTAGTATTGACAATGAAAATTATTATTTCTCGCTTTCTAAATATTAACCTGGCTGGCAATGGAAATAAACTTCCCCTTTCTATCCATCTATCAAGAAATGTTCTGTCCAAAAATCGACAAACCCTTGTTGAAAAATGGGCAGGACACCCATCATGCTGAAAAAACATGTTTCGGTGTGTTTCTACGAGCACATTTTCCAGCACAACAGGCAAATGGTTGGTAAGAAAATTTATATAAATTTCACCAGCAAGTGACTGATGAAATATAAATGGGCCAATTATCATGCCACCCAATACGCCGCACCAGACGTTTACACTCCACCTGCCCTGGTGTTGGACCTCCTGCATCCAACGAGGATTGGTTCGAGTCAGTTCGAGACTAAAATAATGCATGTTGTGCAAGTTCACTTGTCCGTCGCTTTCAAAGGTACCCTCGTCTGTTCATAATATATTTGATATTAATTTAGGATTCTCGGCCACCTTGTTTAATAACCAATGACAATAATCAAGTATTTTATCAAAATATTGCATTGTTGGGGCCTGGTGAAGCACTACATGGTACGGATGAAGGCTAGGTTCGAAATATATATTTTTAATAAACATTTTTGATATTATAATACCTACTTACCTATGATCTTTTATAATTCGTTGGACGGTAGTGCGGGTAATGTCCAAGTCCTGGGAAATGCCTGTGGTATTTGCATGAGGATTATATTCTATGTAAGCTAGAACGTTTATGACGTTTGCTTCAGTCCAAGCTCTACCACGTCTCGGTAAAACAGGATGATTAACACTTCCGGAATTTCTCAAGCGCACCGCCAACCGAACAAAAAATCGTTTTGTATATCTGCGCCTGTCTGGATACCTTATAGCATACATTCTGGCAGGAACGGTTGCATTCTGAATGCATTCTAAATATACCGCGAGCAAATCAAATGCTATTTCATTTAGTAACAGCATTTTAAAATTATATTTAGATAGTTAAACACGTTTTAAGCTAATATTTTTTGACGTAAAGCATTATTTATATTTTATTATTACTTCTTTTGTTGTTTCAAAGCCGACTGAGATTCCTGCTTATTTTACTTTTCTTGTAAAATATTAGGTTATTAGGTTTAAATATATTTTTAAATATATCTATAAGGAATAAACATATCGGACAGCGGTTTTCACCAGTAACTGTAATTTTTCATGCTCTTTCTTCCTAGCGAAAAATAAGAATACCATTACATTTTAAATTTTTGAGAAAATCATAAAAATCTGTGACCTTGTCATAAAGCGCCACCTACCGACATGAAAAATAACTGGACTCAAAATGTTATTATTTTGGTAAGAGCGCCCATAAAGGCGCTTTAAAATTATTAAAAAAAGTTATTTGAAATCGGTTATTCCAAAAAAAAGTTATTGACTTTTTTTTCAAACCAACGTTTACCTCTCCCCCCACACTTTATTTGACAAGGTAGGGAAAAAACGTAAATACAAATAAGTTGTCATATTTTTAGTAGGTTACAAAAAAGAAATTGCTCGCCTTATAAGTAAATTCAATATTTTAGGGGTCCGATGTCCATTGTTTCTTTTTAATTTATTTGTTCATCCAATGACAAAAATTCACATTTTTAACCTGAAGTATATTGAATAAGAGCACTTTTACCTTAGTTACACCTTAGATTTTATTTCAATTGTAAAACACTAACCTGAAGTCTCTAATCTATCTTAATCCTAATCGTCCGAAAGTTTTGTTTTTCAACAGATAACACTTATTTTACGTGAACTTAGTTATTTCCTTTCAAGGATAATCACAGAAACTTCAAAACACTGCCGTTTACCCGCAATGCAATGATAAACATATTAAGGTGAATCAGAGCTTTCATACTGTGCGGTTATTTTGATCCGGTTTTACAATGTTTGAAACGGACAAATTTATTCAATGTGTAGAAAGTTATTCTGCAATATGGAAAAATGCTTCGAAAGAGTATAGTGATCAAAATTTTCGAGGAAAAAGTTGGAATGTAATAGGGGTAATAATAGTTGACATGTGGGATGAAATGGCAGAAGAAGACCATGAACCAAGTAAGAAAACGATGATAAAAGCACCTACGAAACTTAGAAATCGATGGCCTAGTTCTAATACCCCGTATCTCAAATTAAGCCTTTTTACAGGAATGACATAAAACTACCTGTTTTTACTTGTGTACCGCTTGAAATTATTTTTTTAATTTTTAGCAGATGTAGGTGAAGGGATACTTAAGTTCTTTTTAAAATAATGGGCTATTTCTTACTTTTTACGGTTAGCGCGTAGATACGGGCTATTGAAATCTAAGGTTTCTTAAAAAATTACGATACAGGTAATTGAAAACAGTTAAATACAAAATATTTATATTTTAATTGAACGTGTTTTTTATTTTAATTTTAAAATATGGTTTATATAAATATAGGTAAGAAAAAATGTAAATGGCATGTTAACAAAAGTACTTTGTAAGAACATTAAATCTAGTAGTTTGATCAATGCTTTTGCCTATTCTTTTGGTAAATTTTCATAAAAACTATGACAGTCTCTTGGCAAAGAGATTTTAATTCTTGCAAGTTATTAAATTTGTCCCGCTTGATCTTTAATCTGCTTATGCAGTTGGGGATAGTTCTCTTTGTGGCTACCTTTCTGTCTACAAATTTCTGGCATATTTGTTAAACCGGCATTCAGTCCATGTTTTGTTTTTTTCAACCAGTCATGAACCATATCTTCTTTAAGATCAAACGCAGACAAAAACAGTTTCTTGCAAACTCTTTTTTTCACATTATTTTCATTTCCTTAATAGTACCAATAAGTACCATTTCTACGCGATTGCTCTTTACCCTTTGATGACCTGTTTGTAGAAGTATATTCTATGTTACTTGTTATATAAACTCGTTGTTCCTCCCCAATCCATTTTGTTTCAAAGGCCATCAAACATAATTTTTCTTTCTTGCTCCGTAAACGTATCGCAAAAATGTTTTGATGATTTCTGGCAGGCTTTTCAAATACATAGATTCCCCATTTTTCTGCTTGGCATCTTGACACCATAAGTGATTTCTTTATTTTTATTTCTTTCATAGCCAATATAACCAGTTCCGTACATTTTGTGGGTTTTTGTTTTAATTTTAGTCAACTCTTCTTTGTTTGCATGCCATTTCCTTTTTCTACTTTGTCTGTTCTCATCTACAACCTCATGTTCTGAAAATTCTTGTGATGATACATCTTCTACAGCTTCATAATCTATGTCCTTCCCGCCCTTTATGTTTAGCTTTTAATTCTGCCGGGGATAAAATTAAATTAGTTTGCAAGATGTTCTCCATTAATACTTTAGATTGCGTAGAACTGGAAATATTTCCGTCAATTCCACTTGTACCATAATACGGATTTGATCCAGGGATGTTCTAGTAATTAGTTTTCACCTTTAGATTTGGAGATGAGGTGGTTTGAATTTCTTTTTTTTTTTCTGTGTCTGATATTACTTCGAATTCCAAGTTTGCGAAGTTTTTATCAGCCTGTACAGTCGGAGGTGCATCAATTAATATGATTTCACATTCTAAGTTGGTGGAGATTTTATCAGCCGATATGGTTGTTGCAGCATCAGATATGATTTCAAAGTCCGAGTTGTTGAAATATGTTGTTCACCTTTCCGTACAGCGAGAGGTATATTATTATTAGATTCTGATATGATTTGGAAGCCCCAGTCGGTTAAGTTTTGTTCGGTCTCTATAATGGGAAGTTCATTAGAGATGATTTCAAACTCCAAGTTGCTACAGCTGTGATTAGTCTCTACAGTTGAAAGTAAAGGTAAGTTAGACCCTATAACAAACTGGCTACTTTTCTCGCAGTTAGGTTCCGATTTTAGGTTAAGGTCATTTGTAGAGATTGCAACGTCACTTGCATGTAGATATTCATTGTTACATTTGCTAGTGTTGTCATTTAGTCTTTCGATATCATTGATAATTATTGGAGGTTGCGTAATTAAAATCAGCTCTTCATTATTTGCACTAAGAGTCATAGCCAATATTTTTATAGTTCGTGAACTCATCTAAAAAAATAAAACGTGGTTAAGGTTTATAAAAACTAAAATGAGGGATTCATTGGACTGCCTGGTGAAACAAAGTATTCTGCAATATTAGATAATGGTGTATTTTTTTCTAAATATAGGCTTCAGTAAGGTGATCCGTGCCGCCCCCGAACTACTTTAAATTGATTACGAGTGCATGGCTTAAAATTTTTGAATTTCGCGGGCATTGCTGCATTGCAATACCAGTGGTTGGTACAGATTTTAGAAAAAAACAGTTTCAAGTGCATTTTTTTTAATTTATAAACAAGTTTGTTTATTAACACCTTTTAAAATTGTACTTTAATATGATTTTTTTAACAATAATACCAATTAAATGTTTTTTAGAATGCACATTTCATTGCATAATATATGTAACCGACTATCCTGCACTAAAAATTAATCGTGCCAGGCTTTTGATTAACTTTAAATAATACAATAAAAAACATATTATTATAATTTATTTAATTTGTAGAAACTTATCTTTTTTAACTGCAATACACCAATACACCGTATCGTGTCCATCTTGAATAAAACTTCCACTTGTTTCAAGGGCAATACCCCGTATCGTAAGTTCTATCTTCTTTACCATTTTTGTAGTTAAATAAGTTCGTAGAATATTTTTTATTTTGCCCAAGATACTTCTAGTACTATAATGCGTAGAAATAAAATAGATACACTTACCGTGGAAGTCACTTTCCGGAAACAAAACACAAATAAACTAGATAGACGTTGAGGTTATGGCGGGTAATGGACGAATGTCAGATACAGGTTATTTTTATGCGAAATTCCAGTACCGTTCAATACGGGCTATTAGATTATATTGATTTTTAAATATTTCCTTAAAAGTTAGAGATACGGGATTATGACAACAGTAAGAAAAAGATCTCAAGGTTTTAAAGCAACAGAAATCTCAAAATCGTAAATATGTCAGATACGGGGTATTAGAACTAGGCCATCGAAATGAGTCTTTGATAAAATGAATAGTGTCAAATGATTAATATAAAAGTAAAATTACCAATTTTTACTAAATCCTTGTATATTGTTCAGTGCGTTTCTAAAAGAACAGGATAAGGACTTTCCTACATAACGAATTCTTTATAAAGATTTCTTTAGGAAATTACCTGTCGAATTACAGGGTTCTTTTTCGAGAAGATATGTTTTTGTTCTCCTTGGGTTCTTTTTTACGACGGGGCATCTTTAAAGAAAAAAAATGTAATATCTATCACAAGAAGTAATATTTATCTTATATGTGAGAACGTTTCTAGCTTTATAAACGTAGCAAATGGTATGCGAAAAATAAGAGATATCGGAACATTAGACTTTATACGCGTCTTAATATTGATGAGCTTACAAGAGATGCACTACTACTGCGTTCTAAACGCACCTGTGTAGTCGATGTGCTTTCATGTGGCCAAACCGCAGCGGCTGAAACGCAATGTGTGGTCCTGCACTTAGACTAGACATAACAATAAACTTACTTTTAGCTTATAATTTAGCGGCAGGTACGAAGGTGCCGATCCTGGGTTTTAACTTCGGTACATCGTGCATGTTTGGTTGCCTATCTTCAAGCCTGACATTCTAGTTTCCGCTACTGATATTCTTAGGACAGGGTAGGCATGCCGATCTTAGCCCGGGTTACTTGAAAAGTAAAACAATTTATTTTACGCGGCTGTAGTTTGCTAGTAAATCCAATATGTGGACGGGGGATTCTAGGGCTATTTAAAAAGTGTAGCGGTTATTCGCTGGCAAATTAAAATGCAAATTAGTGCAGATAAATAATATAATATACTGTATATTGTCTGTAAGACTGTTTCCTTGGATGCGCTTTGTTATACTAAAGGTAAGCGCGGACGCACTCAAATCCCCCTCTGTTTCGTTCCATAGATAGTTTACACATTGATGGGACTCCAGGTTGTAGATAGTAAAATTATGCAATTGCAGTTTTGTTTTATAATAAAAGGCACTCACATTAAGCATTGAACATAATTTTACTACTTGTGTATCTATCGTAAACGTGTACACGTTATTCTGCATAGCCTCTTTCTTATTTTTTGTTTCTTCAGCTCTTGCCACGTTTTTTCTTTACACGCGGTTATTGTATAATTATTTGTTGATTTGTTTGATTTGAAATAAGTAGCACATCGCATTAGTCTTTTCTTGGCCAAAAAATTGACAAGTTTAGTTCAGCGAACATGCAGCTGAACGGATAAAGTGTATAGGGGTCTATTTTATTTAACTGGCATTTTTCTTTGTATGGCCATAAAGCTAAGATTTTGTTTCAGAGGGCTGCTCAAGGTACACTTTAAAAGTATCTTTCCGAAAATAATGTGATGGTTACTTCAGCAGTATATCAAAGAAAGATTTTAAATGATTTCTTCGTAGGTCGTTTTTCTGACTGTATTGTCTGCCTGCTTTCTGTCTGCAATTTTAGGTACGTTTTCTACAGTTTTTGGACTACTATTTTTTATCCAAGGATGTGCCATCTTCTCCTTAAGCCCCAAAGTACCTAGAAACATGCGTTTGCATACTTCAAGTTATGCATCATTTAGATCTAACTGGTAAATAAATGTAAAAGATCTTCTGGAAGGACCTGCTGTGTAACCACGTTTCTTTGGAATTTTGGTCGACCAGTGGCAAAACGTAGCCTTTTTTGTCTGGCCAAATAAACTTCAATATGTTGAAAATATTTTTTCTGAATCTTCTCTAGATATAGAAGAGCAATATCGTCGATTTTTTAGACATTGATCCGAGTCACAAATAACCAAATTTCTGGATGGACGTTGTTGGTCATGACTTACTTTTCCATCCTTGTTGCGGGTAAAGTCCAAATAAGCCTGCCCTTTCATTCTTTTCATTTTATTTTCGTTTTTGGACGTGCTCTTTTAAATCACTTATTTCCTGTATAATTTCTAGTACTTTCTCTTAGCTCTTCTTGTATAATTTTAGTATCTTCTTGTAATGAATTATTATGTATTTCTTCATTCTCTTCATCATCGTCCTCGGCCTCTTCATCTTCTTTAATTTCATCAGAGTTTGCAACGTAGTCAGGATCACAATTATTATATGATTCATCAGAGTCAAACTGGTTATTATAATTTGGCGCACTTGGTAAACGGACAGGTGTTACAAGTGTTACGATAGCGCTTGCGGTTCTGTTTTCGGATCTCATTATCGGACTTAAGTCATGAATATCGGCAACGTCAAAACAATGAAGTTCTGTTAATACATGATGTTGTACGTCATCTTTTGCCAAAACAAAGTTTTTGTCGGAATCCTCCGTACTAGAGTAAACCGGCTCCTTGTTCAAGAACAAATTGGAATCAGCTCATTTTAAAAAATTAAACCGGCATCTATTAACTGCTCTAAGTTATATTTATTAGATTTGTTGTTTTCTTTGTCTTTCGTATTTTGAGTTTCAGAAAATAATATCAAAGAACTGACGAGCTGTTTTGCAATGGCTAATGTAATGTAATTCCTGCTTCGGGCCGACATTTTCCTGAAAATAAGCGAATAACTTAGTTATCTACTCTGATAATGTATACACCACATTTTGAGAATAGAATAATCACTTTCTTGCAAAGTTGTAGTGCAAAATATCGAAAATCATTACCTACTGAAAAATCATGGGGTAGAGTATACACATAAATCTAAAAATTTCAATTAATAATTCTGAAAACAGGAGAAATATGGTTTAACTGAACAAGTAATATGCAAAAACGCAATATTTCTTTTGTGTGACAAGCGATTTCATTTCTTATTAATTTTTTTTAAAACTAACTCCTCACAACAAAACACAACACTAATTAGATTTTGGCCAATTCTAATAGAACCTACTACACATCAATTTCTAAAAAGTTGTACTGGAAATAAGATGCATCAATAAAAGAATGTAAATAATATACCTGAAACTGATAATTAAAGTTAAAACATAATACATATTGATATACTTACTTTACAGAACACCACGTACCATATTTAATGTAAAACTAACAAGCATTTACGATAAAACACCTCAAAATTTAGCAATAAATCGACATGCTCTAACCGGCAAAACAATTCGGTGGGATACGCGAAATTACATGCAAGAATCTAAAGGCGCGTATTCACCAAAAAATCGAGCAAGAGCGAACATTTGTTTTTGTTGGTGTATGTTTGCTCGTGTTCGCTCGACATGTTGATATTCTGCGAGCGTATTAACATGGCTGACCAAGAGAAAATATTGTTATTAGTTAGTGCTGTTTCCGTTGTATTGAGTTTATTGAAAAAGAAAAAACGGGAGAAACGATTTTGGCAAGCAACTATATATAAAAACAGACATATTCATAGCGGCAGTAGTCTAATGCGTGATTTAAAAGTGGAACATGACTACAGAATGTTCCAGAATTTTAGCAGAATGTCTCCTGAAGATTTTGAAATTTTGTTGGAACTTGTGAAACCAAAAATAATGAAATATGATACAAACTACAGGAGAGCTATTCCTGCGGCAGAAAGACTTGCCGTAACCCTAAGATTTCTCGCGACGGGCGACTCATACACTGATAAAACTGTTCTCCCTTAATCAAATAATCTGATTTATTTGGTGAATAATTATTGGTAATAAATAAATGTGATTTTAATTAACTAAATTTGATTTAACTGAAATAAATAAGAGTACTTCGTTTTATTTGCAAAGTTATTTGACTGTTGGTTGATTTGTGTCAAATCATAGAACCCTTCAAACAAATATCTTACCAAAAAACCACTAAAATATCAAAACCTAAATAACTAATTATTTATTCGAACTATTTTTTATTTAGGAACTAAATCCCGTTAATCGCTAGTTAAATCACCCAATAGAGAACTATTTAAATGTCTAGGTCATTTAAACTAAATAATTATGTATTTACATTAAATCGTTAATATAAAACAACCAAATATTTACAAATAACTAATTATTTAATCGAAGTACATTTCAAGTTAAGAACTAAATACCTTTAACTTTAATTTAAATCATTCATTGCCGAACTTTTTAAATAATTTGGTCATCCAAACTAATAATTAAGTATTTAAATGAACTCCTGTCGCCTACTTTGGGCTTTGAGTAATTTGATTGGTTATACAAAAGTGGCCTGAGCATGGCGTTTTGGTCATTGGTGTTCGATTTTGTCTTGTATAAATTTATGAGTGAGAGTGAAATCTTCTTTGTTAGTGGCACAGAAGTTAGTGGTTCCATCAAAAATTAAAACGAAGATATGGGGAATAAACGTAATATGAATAATTATTTAGAAGAATGGGGTATATCGAGGGGTATATCCCATATGTTAGATACTTTTCAAGGTAGGAAACTATATTTGAATATTTTAGTTACGCATGAAACGAGTTAAAAAAGTAAGATAAGAGGCAAAGAAAAGATACTTGTAATACCTAATTTGAAATTTCGAACACAAAATCTTTTTAGAAAAATGTAGCCAGGTATTTATAAATCATGGCTACCTAGGTTACAAATAAGACAGTTTTTCTCAATTTTCACCATAATTCAATACCTATCAAACCTCCTAACGTAAAAAATATAATATAATTAATATAATATTAATAATTATTGTACCTAATATTTGCAAATTTGTCTTTATTTAATTTTTTATCAAAGTTATTAACTTCTCTATAATGTTTTATTGACGTATATTTTAAGAGGAACAACAACTAATGGTCGGTTTATACAGCAAGATAACATAACATAAAAATAAAACAAGAGTTGAATCTACAGATCTGCCATAGGACGTTTATAGAAACACATAACATAACATAAAAATAAGAAATAAAATAAGAGATGGTTATCTTTTAAATTTTATGTTATTTTTATGTAAAAATAGTTGTGCGCGTGCGCGTAATTTGTCATAACCTTTATTTTTGCAAAAACGTGTTTTTTTCCGTTGGTTTGCTTTATTATTTAAACACTATAAACAATTTGATAAGGTTTGTGATTATTATGGTTTAGGTACTGATTAAACCATATTCAATAGCAACATTTCAATATTTCTTATTTTTATGTGACGTCTGTATAAACACGTACTTGGATCAAATAAGAACTGATTTGAATGAACATTCTGATCTATTGAAAATTAAAAAAAGGTATTTAAACCAAATAAATTTATATTTGATCTAAATAAATATAAAAGACAAGTTAAACAATTATGTACTTGAATAAAAAAACAACCACTTTGATGGAAATCACCGGTTTATTTAAATCAAATCACTTAAATTGTTTAATTAAATAACGTTGTTGTTACGGCAAATACATGTAAAACAAAAGTAAATAAATATGTACTTGATAAAATATATATAAATATCAATCAAATAAACATTTTGTTAACTCAATTTATAACATATCTACCTTAAGCCATTGAAACGGCTTATTTAAGTTAGGTTAGTGTTAAGGAAATAAATATGTGCTTGAATTTTGTATTTAGTGATTAGTTCCAAATAAAAAGTAATTTGTATCAAATCAGATGATACTAATTGAGGAAAATAATCCCTAATTTTTAAGTTTGGCTAATAGGAAACAAATATTTATTTGAGTCAACGGTACATTTTTTTAACTCAAATAATTAATTTTATCAGTGTATAGGTATGTCATGTAAATGAAAAATGATACAAGATTACTGTTCGTATTTTTTGTAGAAATACTCTGCAATTAAGTGAAATCAGGTAAATGTAAGTCAGCAGCAAGATTTTCAAGTGATATGTTCACACTCTGTTCTCCAGTAGGCGAAATAAGAGGTGTAGCAGCAGTAAGGGATAAAGCAGGGGATGAAGCAGAAGTGGAATAGTGTCCTGTGCTGTTTGCTATTGGAATTTGAATGTTAAAGTTAGAGGTATTGGATAACTGGGATGAAGATGAGGCAGCGGGGATAAGGCAGGGATGCAGCAGGGCTGGAATAGTATCTTGTGCTGCTTATTGTTGTTGAAAGCTGAGCGTTGAAATTGTTGGTTTGTGCATGCATAGTAACCCATGTCCGCATTGAAGATTATATTATTGATATGATGCTCAACAATAGTTCGGGTGTAAGAGTTGAAAGTTCTAAGTTTAAAACCAATAATATGTTCTCCATAAGCAGAGCATCCATCTCTTTTTTAGGCTGAAATATTCGATTTCAAGCTTAAGCTTGAGATACGTTTTTCCACAAAACCGGTCGAATTCGATAGGCATTTATCAGTTGCAATACACTATCATTAGACCATTCCATTTTGCATACCCGATAATAATTATTATTATATTTTTTAAAACTACACAAGTGAACGAAGCACGAGCACTTCTGCCAGTGGAATCCCATCCACACTGAACGAGCATGAACAAGTATTTTGTTTGATGTACCGCCTTCCTCTCGATCTTTTTTAAACGGGAACAAACAAACATTTGTTTGCTCGCTAACCCCTACTCACTAGATGATTATTGATGCAAAATGCTCGCTCGCTCTTGTTCGCTCTTGCTCGCTTTTTTGGTGAATACGCGCCTTAAGGTTTACGATACGATATATTGAAACAAAGCTGAAATGGTAGACTTTGATTGGTCATAGGTTTACGAGTCATTACAAATAGGCGCAGAGTAGTATTCTTTATTTATTGGCATAAAAACCCAATATTTTCAAAACGTGGGTTACGTCCTATTGCATATGAGCCATCGAAATGGCAAAACTTTTCGCAGTCTGTTGTTGGCATCGGTCCAATTCATAATGAGAATTACTGAATTCTAATCAATGAATAAGAATGAAAATGACTTATACTATTGAAAAAATTATTGAAATCAAATCAGTTTTCTTTAGAATTAACGATATGCCAGAGCTGCGAGTCGATCATTTAATGAATTACACCCAAACGTATATTTTGCCTCATTGCGGAAATTAGTGCAAACTTCAAGAAAAAGGAACAGTACTAAACAAAAAAGAAATACTTAATCCTATAAGAAACGAACCTATAGAAGCAGTTTTGGGTGATGTCATACTTAGTACGAGTAAAATGTCATAATACCAGATGTGTTTCGCGTACAACCATCTGGAGAATTTTTAAAAAGCATAAATTCTATCCCAAGTAAAACTGGTTTATGAATTCAAAATAAACCTGGTTCAAGAACTTAATGAAGACGATAACGATCAACGTTTGGAATTTTGCTAGTTAATGACTTAAAAGATTCGCGATGCACAATTTCATTTTAACATTTGTTTCTAGGACGAATACTCTTTTTCTATCACGATAATGCCAATCGACATCCTTGTAGGTGTTTATTGGATTCCAACCCTAGAATATTTAACCCTTTAGAACTAACGTGCTACAAAATCATATATTTACTTACATTGTTTCTAAAACATCCGGCGAAAAAATAAGCTCCAAATTTCTAGGGTGCAATTGTTTCTCTCTTGTTGCACCTCTGACATCTAATAATAATTATTGTGTAACGATATTTTAAACTCGAGCGCTAACAGCTTTCTGGTTTTAAAAACATGTTTTTCCCACCCGTGCTTTTCATCCCTTTCGATAAAGCATTGAACTCTCTGAAGTTGACTATGGTTAGATGTGACAATTTTCTGAAGTTAGCCGTGGTCAGATGTAGCAGCATTATCGTCGTGAGTTTTCAACTAATCACCTGCAAGACTTTCATTATCATCATTAACTTCAACCTGCGGCGGCTCTTGTTTATCTTCTAGCTCGTCCCATAATATTTAAAGATTCTCCTGTTCTGTTTCATAATATCCCTTTGTCATTTTAAATGTTCTGCAAGAATTGAATTTATAACACAAGTATACTAACCACGGTCTCACAGACCTTTTTTTTTAAACTGAATAGCGATTCACTCTATACCAATACCACTAATACACTAAATGCAAGGCACTTAGACAAGAAGCTTCTCAGACGCATAGTCGTCGCTGCTAATTTAGTCTGCGGTTATCGGCAAAGTTAGTTCCGGTTGGTCTCAGAGACCGCACGTTAGTACTGAGGAGTTAAAGAAGTGTACCATGAACATCCCGAAAAAATTAAATGTGTTGACTGAAATTTTTGGGACCGCATTACTGGGCCGTATTTTCTACCTGGAATTTTAACCGGTGAAATATTAATAATAACAATGATATGCCTTTATTTATAACTGAAACAATCAAAACAATACCAACATTATAGAACTGAGCTGGAGAAATCTAACTTAATTGCTGCTTATATAATATAGATAATAATCTAACAACTATAATGATACAATTAAAGAATAAAATATACTTAAATAAAAATCAGACAATGAAAGAGACAGAATTAACTTTCTATGAAGTAAATAATGTCACAGATAATAGATCAAATAACCAAATGCTGAAAATATTCAAATAAAATCAATCCAAATAATCAGATGAAATCAAACAATGTGGGGTCGGCACCACAATGATTTTATATGGGTATAAAGAAAAGGAAAATTATAGTAAATAGGTAATAAATTAATCTAAATTAACTTACTGAGAGTGTAAGGATACACACATACACACACACACGCGGAGAGGTGAGCCCGTCTGGCGGGAGTCCTTGTGACCCTGAGTTTACTCTGCTCAGAGCCTCAATGACTCCTTCCAGACATCCGTCCACGCCCCCCTGCGGTCGAGTTCTGCAGAGTCTCACCAAAAAGAACTGAAGGTGCTTATAACTCTGGAATCTTAGGAAGGGGTTTATTTATGGGTTTTGTGTGGGGTATCGGGGGGGTCTTTGGGGGGGGGGAGTGGGTGTGGTGCTGATTGGCGAACCTAGAGGAGTTGGTGTCGGGGTCGTTTATGACGATAGGGGGCATCAATATCGTAATTGGAAGCTTGTCTGATAAAGGGGTTTGGGTGATCTGGGGCCGAAGTTAGAATCTTCGTATTTATCTCATGGAGAAACTGAGAAAGTGGTGTGTGTTTGATGTCTCGGTGTAAATCTACGTTACGGATGAACCATGGGATGTCCATGGCGGTGCAGATGTAATGATTTTCGAGGGATTGGAGACGGCCGATGTGGGAGGGGGCGGCGTGACCCCACGCCACTGAACCGTATGTGAGGGCGGGTCTGATGATGGTTTTGATGAGGACGGTCTTGCTTTTGTGACTTAGTGCGCTGTGGCGATTGAGGAGGGAGTAGAGAAGGGAGTAAGCCATTCTGGCTTTGTTGAGGTTGCCTTGGATATGGCGTTGCCAGTGGAGGGTTTAGTCTAGACTGATACCGAAGTATTTCACTGCGTTGGACCAGGGGACATCGCGTCCATCCAGGTTGACCGCATCGAAGGGTGATTGCCTTCTGCAGGCGAACTGAATGGCTTGGATTTTATCGCGATTGAGGCGAAGTTTCCAATTTACGCAGTAATTGAAAAATTCGTTTGTTGCTGTTTGTGACTTTCTGGTGACCAGGTGAGGATGCAGTGACCTTACGATGAAGGCGGTATCGTCGGCATAGAGGGTCAGGGTGCTCTCGAGGGGTTTAGGGACATCGTGACTGAAGATGTTGAAGAGATGCGGAGATAGGACTGCTCCTTGTGAGACTCTCGCTTCAAGGGTGCGGGGGGCTGATAGGGACTGTCCGATGTGGACTTTGATTTTGCGGCGGGCAAGGTAGGATTAAATGAGGCGGATCAAGTTTGAAGGATAACCCAGAGCTATCATCTTGTGAATCAGCCCGTTGTGCCAAACGGTGTCGAAGGCCTTTTTTGGTTTTGCGCGAGAGAATGATGTCTGCGACTTCTCGAGGGGAAACTGGTCTGAGGATTTCCTCAATTTTGTCGAAGCGTCTGATTAGTCTGGCGGTGCGCTCCACCAGTTCTTCATGATCGGGTATCATGGTTATCGTTTAGTCTGCTGTGCCTTTCGTATGTGTCGGCAAGGACTTCCGCCTTATCTGCTTTTTTATACTTGAGGTCTTGGGCAGAGTGAATGGGGGGAAATTTGAGAGTTGTCGCCAGATGCTTTTATACTGGGGGTTTAGTTCACGGAGTCTGTCAGTCCATTGGGCTTGTCACTTGCAGAAGCAAAGTGTATAAATCAAGAACTAACCTGACATGCCTCCCTAATAAAAATACGGACAGGCTGGTTTTTATTGCCAATGGTAACGAATTAAACATTTTACAGCATTTATGTGCCTTGAGACAGTGTACAGAAAATTATTACGAGTTTGCAGTGTATAGACATCCAAGTTCCTAGCAAGCTTCTTAAATATATAATCAGGCTGCTCGAATTGGTTAATTTTATAGAATAAAGTATACATATCCAGTAAATATCTCCTATCAAGTTTTTAGAAGATTTCACAGCCATTACTTGATTGACGCAAGTGGTAATAAATTTATTTTATTATTCAGCTGCATTTCTCAAAAACTACTCACTTGATTTTAAAGAACAAGCTCCCGTTGTAGAGGCAATTCAATTTCCTTTTAAGTACATTATCGCTTGATCATCTTTAAGATTTTAAGGGTGATAGCATTTTACCCTGCTTGTGAGTGAAAAAATCAAAAAAATATGAGAATTAAGATTTATATGTCCAAGCGAATTTCTATTTATTTATTGAAAAGAAAATAAACCTGGTTGGAGAGTTTTATTCTTTTCATCTTTTATATGAAATATGATCCATTGCATGTAAAATTCATAGGTAAGGTTTTATATATGTATGGCTTTACAAATAGGAAAATATTTCTTTAATGAATACAAATCATAAAAACATGTAAATCTATTTTTGTCAGCATACATTTTTTTCCGTTTTCTATAAGTCAAACAACTTTTATCAATGACATAATACCGCAATAAATATTTAATTTTAAGGTGACGACAATATTTAGCATAAATCTACTAGTCCGGGTTCAAATTTAACCTATCAAAAAAAAAATTGAACCAATGCGAAAATATTCTACGAGTCTACGTATTAGTATACGTACTTATTTTAACTGCTGGTTTCCAAATCAATTTTAAGTCGAAACGTTTATATTATAAACCTATGCATTAAATGATTGGCTTTCCATAAAAGTGCAATTTATTTTTCACAAAAAGAATCACTGTCCCTAAAAAAAGCAAAACGTTTGTGTGAATTTTTTTGAATTTCGAAAATACCCAAAGTCAAACTGAAACTTAGCTTTATATTCTTGAAAAAATAAAATTCTTTATTGTCATAGCATGTACTTAAAAAGGTATAGCGAAGAGGCTAAAATAAAGTTAAAAAAAAATTGTAAAAAATATTAAGGGTAAGAAATTTGTACAGGGTGGCCGCTTAGTGTGGCAAAGTAGAATAGCCCCATTTGTATTTATAATACACGAAAAATGTTAATACAAAAGTTGAAGGACAGTAAGTGAGTTATAACTTAAAATTATTTTTGACTCTATAGGGTGGCTCAACAAATAGGAACAATATTTTTTTTTTAATAGAACACCCTGATTGTTTTTGCACTTTTAAATTCCCCTCGATATTCCGCGTATGCATGGCAAGCATAGTTTTTAATTATTTTGCAATGTTGCCAAGTTATTTAAAAATATTCTTTTTTGGAAGAAAAAACTTGGCACCTTAAAATTTGAAATATAATTGAATTGACTCAAGCCATTCGAAACATTCTCGAAGGTATCAAAGATAATGATTTATGTTTTGGGTGCTAGTGATAAAACTGCTTTATTAGCTACAAGAATTTCTGAAGAATGATACGCAGAGGGAAGAGCCTGATAATAAGACATTCGAAAAGCTAACGGAGAGATTTGAAACTAAAAGAAGTGTGGCTAATAAAAAAAATGACCGAAGAAAGCGGATTTGCACCGAAGAAAATGAATTCAACGTTATGTTAAGTGTTACTGAGAATCCTCATATTTGTCAGCGTCCTCTTGCACAACAACTGTACATTGGACGAACGGCGGTTCAAAAAATAATCAAATGAAATAAATTACATCCTTACCACGTCCAGTTGCTGCAAGAGCTTAATGATGAGGACTATGGTAGGCGACTTGAATTTTGTGCGTGGGCGCAAAATAAAATAAGGGAAAAGCATACTTTTGCGCATTTAGTTTCTTTCGCGACGAAGCTACGTTCCATAAAAATGACAATGTCAATAGACATAATTTTCATTATTATGCCACTACAAATCCTCATTTTATTAGATTTCACTCACAATACAGATGGTCCCTAAACGTTTAGGGAGGAATTGTAGGAGACAACGTAGTTGGTCTACATTTTTTCGAGGGAACTCTAAGGAGACATATTATCTTCTTGGACTTTCTTCAAAATTATTTACCACAGCTTATTGCCAATATATTGAACATAGTTCAAGAACGCATGTTGTTTCTTCACGAAGGAGCCCCGGTGCACTTCACAAGGCTCATTAGGGAATTCTTAGACGAAACTATGGTCAGCAATGGATTGGAAGAGGAGGACCTGTATCATGGCCAGCTAGATCGCCGGATATGACAAAAATGGATTTTTCTATATGGGGATTTGTTAAAGATCAGGTGTACAAAATGTGTCCGACAACTAAAGAAGATATGAAAACTCGCATAAGAAATTGTTTCCAAGCCATTACTCCCAAAATATGTCTCAATATAAGCGAAGAATTTAAAGATCGTGTTCAGAAGTGCATAGAGGCTAATGGAGGACACTTTAAACATTTGAATAGATAGTTTATGTAAGCGGTTAGATAAACTGATTAAAGCACCTTAAATAAGTAAAATTAAAAAGAAAACATTTTTCTCAGACTTCTTATTAAAAAATAATATTATGCCAAAATGACCAAAAATAACTAATAAACAAGATAATTAAAAAGTATGTTTGCCACGATACGCGGAATATCGAGGGGAATTTAAAAGTGGAAAAATATACAGGGTGTTCTATTTAAGAACAAAAAAATTTCTTGTTCCTCTTTGTTGAGCCATCCTATAGAGTCAAAAATAATTTTACGTTATAACTCACTGTCCTTCAACTTTTATATTAACATTTTTGGTGTATTATAAATAAAAACGGAGCTATTCTACTTTGCCACACTAAACGGCCACCCTGTATATGATGATATTAAAAACTACAATGAGGTACAAATATATTTGATCCAACACTTACATATAATGTGAACATTATTAGTTCGATTTTCGACTAATAAAGTAGCTTATAACTCACAGGTGGGTTATAACCATAACTCACTAGTGAGTTATGATTATAACTCACGCAGGCACATCTCTTATTACACCAGTCGATAAACTCTTTGAAGGTTTTGTCATACCAATCCTTGACTTGTAGGGAATAATAAATGAACACGCTAGGTCAGCTTTTTTTTTAATTTCGGCTGAAGTTTTTTTATATTTTGAAAAACCACCATCGAAAATGATAAAAGTAATAATTTGATTTACTCTCTTCAAATTTTTGTTATTAATCAATTCCATAACAACAATCATCACACTAGCCTACTTTTACGTGGTCAAATTTGTCATTAAAAAATATGCCAATTAAAATATAATACAGGGTTTTCCAGTTTACATTGAGACAATATAATTTTCCATTTTTTATTAATATCATCAAGTGTTGGATAAAATTTTGTATGGCACTCATATGTTAAGTCATATAAGTTACTCGGAAATTAGCCCTCTCGGCCTACGGCCTCAAGGACTAACCATTTCCCAGCGTGACTTATATATAACATAACACACTTGTACCATAAATAACTATTATAAACAGCTACTTATTGTAGGATTACAATTATGGGAATAAATAAAAGAGGTAAAAATAATAATTGACTTTTTAAAATAAATAAAGTTGAAACAAATAAATAAAAGACAATAGTTTGACAAAGATCAGACACCAACCCAGAACAAAATAAATAAGTGTTGTCGTCATAAAACTTATCTACGGTGTTATACGCTCTAGCAACGAAGAAATCTCAGACACTCGTACAACTATTAATACATCAACGCACGGTGTTGTACGCGCGTCGATGTTTGCCAGTGTGTCGACACATTTTCCGGACTTTTAACGAAAAATTTGTGTATACACTGCCAAACATCGACGCGCGTACCTCACCGTGCGTTTATGTATTAATCCTTGTACAAGTGTCTGTAGGCTCCTTCTTATCTTTTCAATTTTCCGTCGTATTGAATTTGCCTAATATTCAGTGGTAGCGAATTAAAAAGTTTTCTGCGATTGTAGAAAATAGAATTTTTTATTAAAGTTAAGTCAGAAATTGGTAAAGTCACCTAAGGCGTACCGTAAAAGTGACTCTATTAGAGCCAAATATACGTTGCGCACTATAGCAAATTTTAAATTTTGAGACAAGACTCTTAATGCATAACATCCGCGAGCTATTTTGTTATTTAAATTTAAAATATGGCTTACGAATTTTAGTTTTGAATCAATGAATAGTTCCAAATACTTATACTCTTTCAAATTCTTAATTACCTGATTATGTAAATGAATATCGTTAGTTTTATAAAAAACTTACAATGTTCGTTTTTGAGATATTCAATGACAATTTGTTTGCAGAACACCAATCTTTAACCATACTCAAGTATTTTTTAATGGGATCTTCCAGAATGCCATTATTTAAGTTATGCCAGACGATCATTGTATCGTCTGGGAATATAGTAAATTTTCCAGAATTATTTAACATTAGCAAGTCGTTCACGTAAAGGTAAAACAGTAGCGGCCCTAACACAGAACGCTGCGGTACTCCTGAAGTAATTCCGATTAGAGCAGACAAATTGGCATTAATAGAAACCGCTTGATAACTAGGGATGCAAGATGTTTTGCGATACATCGGAAACATCGATAAAGCGGATGAAAACATCGAAGTTTTATATCGATAGAATTTGAGTCGATGTTTCATTACATCGATGGAAGGTTAGATCAATGTTTTATGACATCGATGGGAGGCTAGATTAATGTATAGGAATATCGATGTTTTTGAAAATATATCGATTTTTAAAAATCAATAAACTAGTCAAGTTAGATTTTTAGTTTAAAACAGTGCTTATTTTTTTTTTATAAACCGTTAGATTGAAATCCTCTGGATGATATATCATTGGCACTGGACGACAAAATGAAATTCTTTATTGGAAGTAGGTATGTCTTTTCCAGGAACATTATAAGCTGCTAAGCTGCGTCCCACTACCCTTTTACTTCAACAGAGTAATTTTTCTAGGCAAGAGTGTAAAAAAGAAACCAAAGAAGCAAAAAGGATAATTGCATTAGTGTCTCCTTATTCATAATGCAAATAATTCTTCCAAGGTAATATGGTGCATTATTAGAGAGGGTCGTTATTAGGAGAATAAATCATGACCTATTAATATTAAAGGTGTACTAATGCAGCTCACAGACTCCTGGATGTCCTAATCGCCGGTGGTCATCATTATGATCCTACATTAAACACAAAAAAAAGCCCTGACTTTTTATTTTTACCAGTTACCTAGGGTAAAGTGGTACAATACGCCCCATATTTAAATAAAAAAAAAATCTCAAAAAGTTAAGGCATTTATTAAAAAAATCAGTAAAAACCAAATAACTGAAGCACTTGCATCTTCAAAACTTAAGTAATATTCTACCTTAAACCACTTTACAGAATGTAAAGAAAATAAAAAAAAAAAATAGTGGGGCGTATTACCCTCCATGTGGGTGAAAATACGCCCCGCCAAAAAAAATAATACAAATTAATTTTTTGTTTTCTGCACGTTTTTTCTGACGCCCACAGCTGTTGCACATATTTGGATACATTGTGCAGCTTTCGTGCAACCATCTTGAACAAGCGAGTCACTGAATCCAATCATCTTTCGATTTCGTGGAATAATAGTGTTCTCCACACTCAGCACAGCTGTCTTCAATGTCGGAAATCTCATCTGACGACGGGCACTGCATATCAACTGATGAATCATCTGAAGAAGAGGCATAAGACGTTTTCTTACTTTTGACAGTTTGCTTTTAGGTTTCATACCAGATGGCCAGCTGCATTAGAATGTTTTTCCAAACATTTTGAAAACAGTAGCTTATTTTTTGTCAGTTAAAATCTGGCGTTTTACTTTATTCTCAGGTGATGTTAAAATTATAGCAGACTGTTTTCTCTTGGACATATTTACTGGTATAGTTGGTACAGGAATTATTTCTCTTAGAAGTTTGGATGGAGTTTTTTTTTCTTCGACTGCAGCATCTGGTAGAGTATCATTTTGGACTTTAACTTCTAAACCAATTTCCGGGACAGGCTCTCTCATGGTGACAGTTTCTTCAGGTGTAGCCTCTTGACTTGGTGTTACAGTTTTAACCCCAGCTGCATTAGAGATTGCAAAGAAAGGTTGGGGAATAATTGATGGGTCATATGGGCAAATTTCAGTTGCTTTAAAACCTGATACTGCATTACTAACGGACGCTGCTCTGACCCACGCCCTTCCTATCAGCCCAGAAACATTGTATCTATTTAACTTCTTTCTTTATGGTTAATCATCCATGTTCTCGTTTCCTGCATAATATAACTTTTTAAAGGCTTAAAGAACGACCTATCCAGAGACTGTAATGCTTGTGTGGCATGGCTTAGAAGACATAAAAGCTCAATATTGTTCTCTGTTGCCATGTTTAAAAGTTCTATCGCATTACAATGGGATACATGCCCGTCCAATATTAGCAAACATTTGCCGGTACCTTTCCTTGGAATAAAGTATTCCCGAAACCATTTTACAAACAAATCGCTGTTAATGTACGAAGTTTTTTTGTTCATGTAAACATCGGAGCCAGGAGGGAGTCCATCTGCAAAATCTGTTTTTTTTGTATCTGCCTGTCATTATCAGCACTGGTGGAAAAGAAGTGCCTTCGGCATTGCAGCATGCTATTAATGAAATATTTTCACCCTTTTCCGTACTTGTCAAAGAGTAGACATGTTTCGTGCCTTTTGTTGCAATGACGCGCTCTGCTTTGTTATTCACTTGGATGCCTGTTTCGTCCATATTAAATATTTTAGACGGCTTGTCTAACAAGTCATTTTCTGTTAACAGTTTCAATAACAACTCAAAATAATCACCGACTTCTTTTCTATTCATTCCTTGTGCTCGGGCAAGGTCCTTCAGACTTTCTAACAAAAACAACTTTATTTCTCTTCATAAATTCGTCTAACCAAATTTTACCTGCAGATTTCTCATTTGTCGAAAACAGTATTAACTTTTTTTGCGAACTCGAACGCCAACTTTTTTACATCGCTTCTATTGGGAGCAAACCCCACTTTTTCAAGAGCTTGTCTTCTTTCATGTTCTCTACCAAGGGTTAGACATCGGCCAAGATATTTTTTAGGACTGTTAATGACAATGTGTCTTCTTAAAGTTCTTGACGGTATACCATATTCCCTACTAGCTTCATTCACGCCCATTTGTCCACTTCTGACTTTTTCTATAGCAGTGGCCATTGCAGCTTCGGTCCACGCAGCTCTTGTTGTTTTTCTAATATATACTCTGCCCATATTCTAAACGAGAAAACAATAATAAAAAGCGCTATAAACGTAGTATTAGCTGGGGCGTATTAACTAAGGCATGAATCATTGTGAGGCGTATTGAAATTAAGTGGTGTAATACGCCCCACCCAAATAGTTGGCAGACAGATATAATTCTAGCCACTACACACACTGTAAGACGTACACCTAGTTGTATAGTAACGTATCATATAAAAATAGTTTGGAAACAAAGCACCTAACCTGAGTATTTATATATTTTTTAAAGAACACTACAAATGTTTGGTCGTACTTACCAGTTTATATTGTTTTTTTTAGGTTAAGCACAGCACCACGACGAAATTTTGCATACAGAACGAATGCACGTGTTGATAGTGCGTCGCTCTGAAGGCCACTAAATAAAAACTATAACAGAAGCGGCAATATGTGGGTGGGACGTAATAGAACCCGGGGCGTATTATACCACTTTACCCTATATTGAGTTTGGTGACATAATAAGGAAACAAAAACACAAATCATGCCGGGATATGACCTTGACATACCTCCTTTAAAGGCAATGCATGAAGTAATAATATATTCGCTGAAGAAGCTTATAAACTTTTCGCTTCTAAGTGATATGAGTGATGAGTAATGAATCATTAAAATAAGCTTTAGTCATATCAACATACAAGAACAAAGGGCGATATAGGTAACACCGGCCCACCCTACCCTCTCTGCTTCTAGTAGTGTCAAATATGTTTGAGAAGTGCATTGCTGGTCACATACTTCAATGTTTTGGAAATAATAACATGCATGTATGGTTTCAGGGAGAATCACAACACTTACTCTAGCATAATAAGTTTTGTAACATTAATACTTAAGACTTTTGAAAGCATGGAGTATACCAACACCATTTTCTGCGACTTGAGCAAGGCATTTGATTGTGTCTTACACGGTCTTCTTGTTGCCGTGCTCAGGTCGTATAACTTTGATGCTGTTAGTCTGCAGCTAAGGAAATTCCATCTCACCAATAGGTCTTAGAGGATCGATGATGTATCATCGAGGAGTATGAGGCTGACATTGGGTGTCCCTCAGGGCTCAGTTTTAGGGCCCTTGCAATTTTTAGTATACATCAACGATTTACCTAAAAGCAGTGACACCGCTGACTTTAAGCTCTTTGCCGATGACACCACTGTTGGTCCTCGATTTAAGAGTTCTGATAAAATTGCTGAGGGGACACGGGAGGCAGAGTCGGCTGTTGGGGCATGGTTAATCAATAGTAACCTTATTTTAAACAAAAGTTCTCTTTCTGCGAGCTGGTATTTTTTTTATTGATGATGGACACACTAAGATACCGATTGCGCTGGCCAGTGCTTTATGTCTATATATAGGTTAGTTGTCATTGCCATTGCCTATGTTGCCATGGAAACTAATATTTAGCAAGCGCTAGATTGAAAACAGCCAAATATATAACTACATATTATGAAATAAATATACATCAGTAAATTCGATGCTTTTGAGTTGATGGTTCTTCAACATCGATGAATTAAGGTCGATGTTTCTGCTACATCGATAAAAAGAAAATTGATGCATCGGTTTTCGATGTATCGATGTGTTTTGAATTTTTTGCGTCCCTACTGGTAACGTCCAGTTACGTAGGATTTAAACCAATCCAACGATATGCCTGTAAAGCCATTGACTTCGAGTTTACGCAGCAGTATTCCATGATCCACGCAGTCAAATGCCTCAGACAGATCAAAGAACACAAATACAAATCCCTCAAAAAGGAAGAAATGGCATCGCTCGTGTTTTTGATAACACGAAACCGTATTGATTTACAATGAGCAACTTGTGCTTTTCCAAGAAGTTAGGTATCAGCCCTGTATGAATAAAATATTTTAAAACATGAATCATCAATAAAGACAATACACCGAAATTTATTAGAAAATGTCTTGCAGAAAAATAAACTAACAGTGGCAGAGAAAATCAAAAGGCAACAAAAAACTCATTCGTGGACAGAACAAGTTAAGAAAACTGGAGCAGAGAAAAGGAGCTTTTATAAATTACGTGGTCTGGTTAGGGCAGGGGATGAGTTCGGTAAAAAGCTGGACGACGAAAGGGGAAGGAGAAGAAAGAGAAAATAATTTTTAATTTTTTTTAATTGTCACACAAAACCGTTATTAAACTAAAATTTCTTGCCTTTATTGTTTCGTGCTTACTTTTTTTTTAACGATATAAGTTATTTTCAGTTATTTTATAAACACTACGCTTAATAATTGTTTATATATGACAAGGTTTACAATTAAAAAAATTTACTTTTATAGTTCGGTATAAGGTGCCTTAGTGTTATATCGCCCAGTCTGAAATATCGCCCGCATTCGAATTACCCGCCTAATCCATATATTTTCACGGGCCACTAGTAATGGCCGGTCGTAGTATTAACCAATTGCATGATGAAATCTGCAACGCTAACGGCGGAAGTGTTCTGTTTTTTTTTTTAGATTACGGTCCCTTTAAATAAGGTTTAACTCCGAGTGAAATTGTTTGTAAGGTAATAAATATAGGAAGCTTAATATTGTCTATCAGCGTTAACTCTTGCTCTTAACAAGGTCTATTTGTGAAACAGGTTTTTCGGAAGAACAACATAACCTTAAAATGAAAAGTAAACATGGGTGGAAACATCGCGCAGCAAAAATCTTGTAGGCGATATTTCAGTCGTACATAAATTGCTCGAAAATTTTCGTTATTGGTTTCTAGCAAAATGGGAAAGAAATCCATAGGCATTTGAGGCAACTTGATACAAGAGACGATGGAAGATAATCTTAGGTTGCACAGAGAAGGGCGTAGTCAAAGATACGTGGAGAAAGAATGTGCCAACAGAAGGCTTACGAAAAGCCATTTTGGGCTGGTTTTTCAGCCTGATTGGCAGCAAGCCTTATCTATTGCCAGTATTCAGAGCGGTTTCAGGTCCACTGGCATATACCCGTTCGACCCAACCACTAATTCAGAGTGAGCATATTTACCATCTTTACTTAAAAATCGAGATATTGCGTGGTCTGGTGATAACGACATTCCATTAATTAATTTGAACAGTAAATCGAAGGAGGTTCAGCGACTTTCTCCGATAGTTTCGAAACCAAGTTGTTTCAAGTATGATGATCCAGTTCTGCATCAGGATGATTCTCAACCTGGTCAACAGGTCAGCTTCTTAAGGGATAAACTGGCCTTTTGAACAACAAAATTATACCTAAAATGAATGTTCTAATAATAAAATAAAAATTTTGAGCGTTACGGTTATTAAGGCAAAAGAACCTGTTAGAAAAAAAGAGCCTTATGATCTATTGACCTTTTCTAAGTTAATTGTAAGTCAAAGATGCAGGATAAGCCAAGGAGAAAGGCCATCAACTGCAAGGCATAGATACTTAAAAGAGACGTATTTGCTACTTCTAACCCAGTTGAAAGTCAGAAAACTGCTCGTACCAAAGCGGCGACAATTCAGAATAAAAAACAAGAAGAGAACTGGTTTTGTTCGGTGTGTTATAAAAATTATGAAAGTGACATGAGGCAATGCATAAAATACGAAGATTTTGTTGGACTAACAGTAGATGATTTAGATGATTTTGAATGCCCAGAGTGTTCGCTGCAGTGAGTTATAAATCATGGGCGATATTTTAGGCCACGTGGGCAATAATTCAGTGACTGGTTGAAATATTGCCCCCTTCTCATATTTTTTAAAAGTTTAACCTTTGTCGTTAAAAAGAGATTTTTTGTTTTTTTGTTAAGCTGGTTATTGAAAAATGTAGTTTTCCTTTGCAACTGGCGCATTTTTTCTACCTTGTATCTAAAAATCAAATTTGTGAAATGCATAATTATCTAGGTGGGCGGTATTACCCGAAGGCATTTTACGTTTTGCAAGAAACCGGTATGGCGGTAAAAAGCATACTCGTAATATTATGTCTATAGAACTATGAACTTTGGAAAATATTTTTAAAATATGAATAACTATGTATCTTTTTTTAATGTGTAGTTAATAAAAAAATATACCTATATAGTATTTCTGAAATTGCTTTTATTCATCGTTGACTAAATTCCAGTTTGGAGCTTCTACCGATTAATGCAAATTTATAAAAGTCGTAATGGATTTGAATTTTTCGCGATAATTTTGTAGACACAAATTTACTATACATGGCTTTAATTTTAAAATGAACTATCCTAAATATCACTTTAATTTGACAAAAAATTGTTGTACTTTGATTGTACTTTTACTTCCGCTGCCTATAAAAAGCAAAACCTTAACGTCAAAAAATTAGTAGAATAATGTCAAGTTTATTGACTTTTGAAGAAAAAATATATAACTTTTTGCTTCTTACCTGTAAATTGAGCTATTACATAAATCTTTCACCCAAAACTGCAGAATTTAATTGGCTTGATTTTGTACTGATTCATAGTAGGTCTGTCTTAAAGAAGAGCAAACATGCGTTGTTAAAAATTTTGAAGAACTGGGAGATAAAGAAACTTTTCTTTATTTATGAAGAGGATGCATGTTGCAAGAAAATACCACTAATGTTCGATAGACATGATATAGAAGGATTCATTAAACATTTAGAAAAACAATTGAGAGGACTGAACAAAGTTGGAACATATTCTATAATGCTTTTCGTAATTTATTTATTTATTTATTTATTATTAACCAGTATCAACAGCTAAGCCAATTACAGATACTTCTTAAATCTACCCTGAAAAAAAAAAGAAAAAAAGAAAAGGTACAGGGGAACCAACAAGATACACAGTATTACACAGTTCTACAAAATACTAAAATAGACACAAAAAGCAGATAACAGAGAAATAATGTAAAAGGTATCAAGTACCTACTTAAGTCAATAATTATCAGGTAAAATTTTCACATATTGAGAAGTTAACACCAATTGTCCAATCCCAACTTAGCCTCAACTATCCTTTTAAATTTACTAAGACTAGTTATATCAATGTCGATGTCCGACGCATACAAATTGAAGTAGTGGCACAACTTATATATTGGTGAGTTTTTATAAAGATTTGTGCGCGGATAAGCAAGATAAAATACACTTGGACAAAGGGATCCGATTCTATTAATCGCAAACGGTAATTTGCTTAGAATGTCAGGACAATCGATACTACCCTTTAGAATTCGAAACATGGTGCACAACAAAATTTTGATTCTTCTTTTGTGAAGAGACAGCCTACGAAATACTCCCAGAAAGTGTTCATTGTCGCAGCCTCTCTGGGGATACACACCAAATTTTCTAAAATACATACACCTCAAGGACCGCCTCTGCACTTTCTCAATGATCGTGTTCCAAACATTATACTGAGGAGGAGGAGACCAAATTATAATAGCATATTCTAAAACCGGCAGCCACAAGGCTATCAAAAAATGACGGCTCACTTCAATATTAAACTCTTTTGTGTTTCTAACAATAAACCCGGCTATTCTCTGTGCGCTTTCTATTTTTGCTGATTTACTCTTGTTAATTTAGTACCATTTTTGGTATAATCGTAGCTAATTATGTTTTGATTGAGGGTAAAAGACATGCATTAACATTTCCCCTAATTCAATTTAAAGTCATTTGAGTTACACCAATTTGTCACGTTTGAAAAGTCATCCCGAAGTGATTGACAATCTTCGATCGAGTTGATTTGAACAAACATTTAAAATCATCAGCAAATAGTAGTCTCACCGCATTCTCAATATTGCCGATTATATTATTAATAGCTGCCAAAAAAAAAAAAGGCCCCAGCATGGATCCTTGGGGAACCCCTAAGGTGCTCTTAAAAATAGTTGATTTGTAGGCCTTAACCTCAACAAACTGAAATCTGTGACTCAAGTAGGACTGGATTAATTGAATGATATACGAAGAAACAGTCATATCCGATAATGACCTGAGAATAACACAGTGTCGAACCCTATCAAACGGCTTTTCCATATCGGTATATTTGACATCTCCCTGGTCTTTACTATTCATGGCTTCGTGGATGTACTGGCAGAAAGTGGCCATATTGGTAAAGGTTGATTTTTTTTGGTAAAAAGCCGTATTGGCATAAAGTCAATTTACCCGATATCTCTTTGAAGAGTCTCTCATAGACTATAAGTTCAAAAACTTTAGATACTGAACTCATAATACTTATTGGACGGTAGTTCCTTATTTGATCTTTGGGACCCGACTTATAAATAGGAATCATTTTGCTTACCTTCCACCTATCTGGATTAACTGAGGTCCTAAGTATTAAATTAAACAGACATTGTAGAGGTTTTAGTAGGTAATCACGACAGCCTTTGACTATGTATGCTGGAATTCCATCCGAACCAATTGCTTTGTTTGGCTTGAGCTTATTGACCGCAGCCATTATTTCATTGCTAGAAATCAAGTCTTCGCAGAAAAAGTTCATTGGATATGATGGGTGGCAGTCAATCTCATTGTCATTAATGTATACGGACTTAAAAAATGCAGCAAATCCATCAGCGAGTCTTATGGGACAACAGCCATAAATACAAGAAGGTTTGTCTCTGTTCATATAACAGCAGAATTATTGGGAAAACAAATTTATGATGGCTTACCAGCATTTAATGAGTTGACAGAATATTCGACAAATTAAGTTTTATAAAGTAAGGAAAAAATTGGCATGGAATATTTATTACCACAATTGTGATAAGTTTGATTTGTGTGGTTCTGAAAGAAACCCATTTGATATAAGTTTAGACAATGCTAGACTGGTATCACACTTGTAGCATAACGAAAAGTATATCAAATGATATTAGGCTTAAAATGACGTCAGAAACAGCGAAGTTTGCCAAAGAAATTCCTCCTACTGAGGACTTATTTAATTTGCCCGTTCAAACGTAAAATACATATTACTTATATTAATATTGTGGCCACAAATTATTTAAATAATATTATGTTGTTTGTATTTTGTCCCTTCCTTTCCAAGTACACCTAATATGATTATCGAACATGCGCCAACTTTTATCAAGAATAATATTTTCTGAGAAATCGCTAATAAACAAAATTCCCATATTTATGTTGCACACTTAAATGACCACACTCTATGTATAGGCGAGTGGGGATAAGTTAAAAATAAACGAAAAATATTATAGTTGTGACCTTTTTAATAAGTGGAAAAAAAAATTTGTTTAAATATATATGCTTATGCAAAAAGTGATACCCTGTATTAAAGAGAAATATTTAGGCTTTAAATCTGTGAAGACTTAGAATTTTTGTTTTAATGACTTTGAAAGTTATTTGAAAGTTATTGGAAGTTAAATATTGAAATTAATATTTCCAATTTCTTTAGGTTTTTTGCTATAACTTTAGTCCCGACCAAAACAGAAATTTGGTATATTTAACTTTTTTATGTAAAAACGTAAGCTTAATTCGATGGTTTGGGTCCCATAGAATTATACCAAAATATTGGGTTGGTGAACGCAAATTAAACCTCGCCCTGTGTACAAGGGTTTTTGACAAAGCTTGCCAGGTTAAGGTACTCGATCAATTCGCTGTAGATCCAACTTCTGCTTCTATTCGAAAGTCGCCAAGCTGACGAATATTTTTACTGGTTCTGCGTGCAAAATCTTTTAAAATAATTAATTCTATCCTTACAAAATACGAGTTTTACACAAACTCAAGGAAGACGATAACGATAGAAGGATCGAATTTTTGATTTAATCGAAAAATGTTTTATTAAGGAACTTGTCAACGTTTTTCTTGAATGGGGTTGTTCACAAACACAATTGTAGATATGGTGATAATGAATATTCGCGAGTTTTTTGGCAGGGCCACACTTAACGTCTGGGCAGGCATTTTTGGAGACAAAATTATTGGACCAATACTTCTAAAAGAAAATTTAACCGGTTAATTGTATTTGAATCTTTTGAAAAATGTGATAGATCCTCTTATCGTACAATCTTTGGATAGTCAAGTGGATAAGAATAGCACCCTAGAACTCTATTTGAAACACAAGTTTCTTTTTTTTAGATGTAAGTAAAGCAGCTGAAGTCGACCGTTCCCCAGGTATGTTTACCATATGTTAATTTCGGCCACTCTGATTGTGATCGTTAGACAATGTGGGCAGGGACGAGTTCACTCCCGGCCTGACCAGGTGGTTTTTCCATTCGTCGAATTCACTCCAAACATAGGTCGAGTTCATTCCCAAGCGAATATGCATTAAAGGAGGATTAAAAGGTATTACTTTTCAGAAATTGATACATTGTAGCCAAATAGTATTTTTATCCATGAAAGCACGGTGAGTTAGTCATTTATTTATTCTTAGGAAAGGAAAAACGTACTATGTAAAAGATATTAATAAATCACAGAATAACTAATTGCAAAATTTAGAGAACTCATTATTTTAATTAACATTAACTATAATTAAAAAGAGATTATCAGCAAATTGATTCAAATTTAGAGAACTCATTATTTTAATTAACATTAACTATAATTAACAAGAGATTATCAGCAAATTGATTCATATTTGGGGGAGGAGTTAAATAATAGAAATAATAAACCCTTAGTGTCATTCTTTATTAGTTGCACATACCAAATTGAACATACCAAATTTGTTTAAAACGAAGTGATTTATAGTGTGTGTAATAAAAGTTTGCAATGGAGGCTTCAATAGTTAAAAGTGAAAAAGGCAAAGACATGTTAGTTATCAACGGTTTCAAATTTTCTTTTTACAAGTTGTTAGCAAAAGGCACTTTAAAAAGATGGGCTTGTACGTCCCGGAAACCGCCGTGCAAGGCATTTGTTAAAACTAAACCAGACAGTGTTGAAGTGATAGAATTTTGTTTATTCCACAACCATGACAAAATATCTGAAGAAATTCTGAACAGGCAAACTATAAGCAATTCAGTGAAAATGAAAGCAGTTGAAGATGTTTCGGCAAAACCAATGGGCTTAATCAGAAAGGAGCTAAGAGAATCCCAATGTCAAACTATTACCACTTCTGACGTTGAAAGAATTAGAAAAAGTATGTATGTTGCTAGTGTCGTATAACTAGTCATTTAATGCTATTTTATCTAGTGCATAACCCCTGTAGTAGTTTTTAAGTTTAATTTAGTTTTCAATTTTTTAGGAATAATAATTTGTTAGTATTATTATTATTTTTTTTTTAAAGGCACAAATAATGAAAAAATTATTTGTCAGAAACAAAAAGTAATTTTGGCAAAAAGTTGTTTTCGATAAAAGTTTTGAAGTGTAAAATGTTAATTCACGGTATGAAGTGTATTTGCCTTCTGTATTGTGGGTCATTTGTGTTTAGTTTTACGAGAAAAGTCGTTAAATGACTTCAGGCGGACAAATGGGATTTGTATTTTTTGGTCTCTGGGATGTTTTTAAATTTGGTTTTCGTGAGCGGCTTTTATGACAGTCAAGTGAAGAATGGGTACAACGATTTCGCGTTTCTATTTATAAGCCATTCAACTCCCTTAACAAGCCCCGCCTTTTGGTCATTTAGCGAAGTTTTGTTCATTGATTGGTCGCGTTTTTTGATATACCCCAAAACATTTTCGGCTGGTAAAATTAATGCGTAATTAGCCCTGAGTAAGTCAGGAGGCTCCTCCCTGTTTCATACATATTTTTGACAATTGTTGCTAAAATTTGTATCACTAAACAAATAAAAGTTGATATTTTACTTTAATATAATGTAACCCATCGAAATGCGATATTTTTCAAAAAAAAAAAATTATTGATTATAGAAAATATCGAGTTGTAGTTTTTCGCTGGGTTGTCATTGGCTGAAACCGTTTATTGCGTTGTAATTAAATGGATAAGAATATAAAACGCGGCGTTTTTGGTTCATTCGGGACCTGAATTTTGCTTGCTAAAGTACTTCACGTCAGTTTAATTTTTGAAGTTAAACTTAAAATTTTTTTTTTAAAATTTTCCACTTGTCATCAAGTGTTGTGCCGTACCTTTCAATAGGGGGGGCAATAAAGTTTTCGCGTCTATCGAGGAGGTGATTCCCGTCCTTTTTGATATAGTTATCTTTCCGGGATTTACAGTGATTTGATTGGAATACTATTCAAATGTTATTCCCTTGATTAGTTGGTGGATTCCTGTATGTCAATCAAGTGTTATTCCCTTGATTTGGATTATCAGTGATTTATTTTTTGGATACTTCTGTGGATTAGTATGCTCATACCCATGCGGACCTGGGTCGTGTTACGCGAGGTATTGGGGAATCGGAAGTAGGGGGGAAAATATTTTCGGGCGCGAAATTTAAATGTTTCAGCTCTGGTTTTCACGTCGTCGCTTCGCATACAGGCAAGTAAGGAATTCCAGAGTTGAATAGTTCGTTGGCTGTTACCGGACTAGTCCTGGCACTGCAGGCTAGTTTACGAGGTAACAACCCCTAGATTTCTTTATAAAAATAAGAGAGACGCAGTCCCCCAGACTTGGCCGTCTGCCAAAAAGAGCCATTGCGAATTTATTAAGTGGGGCGCAGCCCCCCAAGTGAAAATAAGCTTGATTATTATTTATTTGTTGTTAATTGTTTATAATAATAGTTTACTGAAACTAATTTCGATAAACCTTTTAGTTTTTATAATTGAAGTTTTAGTTTTAAATCATTTTCTTCTTGAGGTAAAGTTTATCGAGATTGGATGTTATATGTTATAAATGTTGGGTTAATATTAAGTTTGTCGATTGTCATTATTGTAATGTAAAAGGTTTTGAAAAAATATTGAAATAAACCAAAACACTTTATTCTCTTTTGCCCTCCGTGGAATTACATATTACAAATTAACATTAATTAAAAGTCCTCCCCTTGCCCCCCCCCATAAATTAGTTAAAAAAGAAAATAGAGAAAAAGTATTTAAGAATTGGTAATACGTTACCTTCTCTCTTACCATTAACCACCATGAGGTTATTGGTTGACCCCTTTTGATTAAATTTTTGATTTCTCTTCAAATATTTTTATCTTAATTTTGGTGGACCGGTGGCCTTTCCGCCATCGGGGTTAAAGGAGGTGGGACCACCCTTAACAAAGAAAAAATTAATTAATATTTTTATGATTGATTTTTCTTATAAATTTAGTTTTTGATTTTTTTTAAAACCAATAAAAAAATCTGGCATCCCTAAATTATCAAAATGACCGAAAAAACCATTGAATGCTCGGGTAGTATAGAGTCCCAAGTAAGCCCTGAGAATCCTGAAGCCCAGGATTTTTCAACAATGGTAGAATCAATCCAAACTTATTTAAATATAACCAAAAATGCCGACCAGGACGCCTTACTTGCTTCCCAAACCAATCCTCGGTGGGACCGAGAACCACTCCCAGGGATAGAAACGCACTCCAATAGGGACATATTGGGCAACGTTAGGCCAACTCGCCCAGCCGAGTTGGCCCCAATGCGAGAAGTAGGAGTCGACCCTCTCTGGAATCCGGCTTTACTTAGGAGAACGCTACTCGGTCAAAAAGACCTCGACTCTGACTCGGGCTCTGAAGGTAGCGTATCTTTCCACAGACCGCCGAAGCAAAGACATCCACAGGGCCGTATCGGCGACACTAGGTCTCAAACTGCACCAAAACTTCCTAAAGATATCTTTGAATTTCATAATTTACTAAATTCTGTAGAAACAAAAACAAATAGAGGTGAACGTTTTCTTCTAAAAAATGACGAAAAAAATCATGTAATCATGTTTTCATGTAAAAGTAACTTTCTTGCTTTAACAGAAATACCGGAATTATATGTTGACGGCACTTTTGAATATTGTCCGAAATTTTTTTTACAATTATTTACCATTCATGGTTGCAAAAATGGTCATTATGTTCCTCTCGTTTTCTTTCTTTTAAAAAATAAAAACACTGCTTCATATAAATTAGCTTTTCATTATTTCAAAGAAGCATACCTCTCTGTAACCGGTCACGAGTTTTTCCTAAAAATCATAACTGCAGATATTGAAGCAGCTATACATAAAGCTATTCGGGAAATGTTCCCAACTAATGAAATTAAGGGATGCATATTTCACCTGGGTCAAAGTTGGTTTAGAAAAATTCAACAGTTAGGTCTTGCCAAAGAGTATCAGTTAAAAAATGGTGCAGAAACAGAGGTAACTAAATGTCTAACTTATATATTTGGTTTACCATTTCTAAAAGCAGAAGACGTTGGGGAGTGCTTTGCTCTAGATATCGTTTCAATTCAACCAGAAAATGAAAAGTTGGTCAAATTTAATGACTATTTGGTTGAAAATTATATAGAAGAAACATCAGCTTTCCCTCCTCACATTTGGGCTGAAAACTCGTCGTCTTTGAAAAGGACAACAAATACATGCGAGTCTTTTCATTCTCGTTATAATGCATCATTTTACAATGCACATCCAAATTTTAATCAATTTTTAAATGTTCTTGTAGATTTCCAACTAGATACTTATATTAAGCTTCAAAGTATTAATACCGTCGGACCGTCGGGAAAGTATACGATCGGAAAATAGTATTAAGAAAAAACTTTATAGAAAATAATTTAAAGAGACTACAGAACGCACCTTACCAATTTTCAATTTATAAAAAATATTTCTTTTAAATGTAGAATTTGACAACTATTTGTATTTGTATAATTGTATATATTTGTATAAGTAAAATCTTTATATCATATTTTTTTTTCGGAATTTTTGTACGGAATCGGAATTTTCTGATTTTTTTTATAAAGTTTGTATACATAATAAAATTTAATTTTTTTTTTATTTTGTTTTTTTACTTTGCTACTGTTTTATTTTAAGAAATAAAATAACTTTGGCAAAAAGAATGACTTGGCAACAGTGTTTAGATTTTAAGGTATCATAAATACTTATTCTAATTACGGTATAAAATCGTCTGGGAGTGAATTCAACCATCACCTTTTTGGCAGTCAGGTAATATTTATATTTTGGGAGTGAACTCGTCTCCTCCGAGACAATGTCATATAACCCTGTACATTACGTTGTGTATATTTGCCAGCTATTTTCTTAAAGTTTTGTACAACGGTAGAGTTGTGTGTTCTTACTTGAGAACTCTTTAAAATTATATGTTTTCCTAACAGTTTGTTCTTTATGCCAATATAGTGAAATAAGAAAAAGAATTCTGTAATCTCATTTATTAAAATCACTTAGGCGATTTCTTTATACATTGAACATTTTCATCTTACAGATATTTTCCTTTTTTTCTCATCCTAACCTTTAAATTAATACAACGATCAATATATTTACCTGAAACCTGCCTGTCTGTCCCTGTCATTTAAATCCTCTACACACGACCCAATCGGCAGGGACCCTGCAAATTGGGTAGTGTGTAGGCATGCCGAACCGACCAAATCTAAATCGGGCGGTGTGATGAGCAGCACCCGATTTTCCCTTTTCTATATACCCTGCTTCTATTACACCCACTGCCTATACCTGCCTGCGAAAAATTTTACTGTGATTAAAGCCAATCGACATGCCGATATAATGATACTACGTAACTAAGATATCAGAAAAATACCTGGGGCCATGGGCCGTCTGACATTTCCTCACATGAGGTATAATATTGTGTCAAAAAATAGGAGCCGTTATTTTCATTACTAAAACGTTCGAATATTACATAATACGAGATACCTAGCATTACTCAAGAAACAATGAATAGGCTTTCCTGAAAATAATACTTTACACTCTTTTTAACAGTTACTATTAATAAATGCTTTACTGATATCATTATACCAAATACCCCCTCTCAAATGCGAACGTTATAAAAATATTATTACCCACCCTTATCTACTAATTACTCCCCAGCCTTGCAGGTTATATCGTAATATTTTGTAATATTTTATTTTACCATAATAACGTTAAATTATTTTCTTACTTTAATTTGCTATGCATTGAGTTAAACTTCTGAAAGATAGACATACCATCTGAGTTCGACACAAGCGCGTACCCAAAATAAAATTTTACCTATATTAGGATGTCTCTTACTGTAAAAGTGAATGTTTATTGATTTTGGACAACCACATTAAAAAATCGGTACTGAGACATGTCCAGAAATTAAATATTTTATATAATAATACAGGGTGTAATTTAATTGAGTGCCGATACTTAAGGGTGATAATCTATGAATGATTCTAAGATAAAAAGTTCATATGGACATATGTCCTAAACCTCTTCATTTTTGAGCTACAGGGTGTTAACATTTTAAGAAAAATATAACCTTTTTATATAAATCACTCTTAGATATTTTTATGAAATTTTGTACATACCTTTTAATCAATAAGGAGCATTTTTTGACCTAACAGATTTATAAAAATTTTTACCAGTGACGTCCGTACGGGGTTTGAACTGAATATTTTTAAAGAAAAAATGGATACGCCACTGCTTTTTCTAAAAACGAAACTTACTTTTGAAATTCTCATTTATTTTAAAGCAAATTTCGTTTATAGACTTACTTTTGTACGACGCACCGTTTTCGCGTAAAAAATAAAAACAAAAAAAAATAAAAAAATTTATTTCAAAAATCGCGATTAATTTAAAAGGAAAAATTCCAAACCTTAAATCGAAAGCGAAATGACAAGAGAAGATAAACAGAATAAAGAACCCACATTATTTACAGTAGTTGTTCGAAGTGTCGTCCACCCACACGTATGCAAGCATGGACTCTTCTTCCCATAGACTGACGCACATTTTCGAAGATTTCCGGGGTGTTTCTTATGGTTTGGCAGCATACTAATATACGATTTCGTAACTCTTCTTCGGTATGAATCGGCACTTGGTACACTAAGCTTTTCAGATGCCCCCAGAAAAAATAGTCTAAACTGTTAAGGTCCGGAGATCTAGGTGGCCATGGCTGCGTTCCTCCGCGACCTATCCACCGATTGCGATAGGTGTGATTTAAAAATTCACGCACTCGTAAGCTAAAATGTGGAGGCGCACCATCGTGCATTAGCCACATCTGGTTTCTTAATAATAATGGAAGGTCTTCAAGCATTGGCGGCAGATCTTCTTCAAGAAAGTGTAAATATGATTGTCCATCAAGTCTTCTTGGGAGAAAAAATGGGCCTATCAAATAATCATCAATAATGCCAGCCCAAACATTTATTGAGAACTGTTCTTGATGATTTGATTCTACAATTGCATAAGGGTTTTCATCCGCCCATAAATGGTTATTATGGAAATTTCTTATTGAGTTTCGAGAAAAATTAGCTTCGTCGGTAAAAAGAATGTGCCTGTCAAATAACGGATTTTCCATCAGGTTTTGAAGAAACCACACACAGAAATTAATGCGCATCGGGAAATCTCTAGGGAGTAATGCCTGGACTCTTTGAATGTGATATGGGTATAATAAATTTTCGATGAGAATTTTCCAAACAAGAAAATGTGAAACATTAAATGTTACCGCGATTTTCCTCGTGCTACTTTCGGGGTTCTCCTCAATTTCGTGTAAAATTCCTTCTTCAAGTTCCGGTGTTCTTACTGTTTGATGGACTCCTTTAGCACTGTGGTCTACTTTTAAAGTTCCGGTCTCGTGAAGACGTCTATGAATCCTAGAAAATGTTCTCGGATCGGGTAGTACGCGATTTGGATACCGCTCTTGGTATATCCGCCTGGCTTCGTATGCATTACCGTCTGCAAGCCCATAAATAAAATGCATGTCAGTTAATTCACTGTTTGTAAAATTTACCATTCTTTTATTATAATTTAACGTCTTACTGTAATAATAATTATTTAATAATGCAAAATCAATGCCAGGCCTTTTGTCTTTATGAAAAGAAACGTCAAAATTGATGTAGCTTTACCCAGCCTACTGATTTTTATTTGATTTGCTTTAAGAGGGCATTTAATATGGTTACCGTTTTTTTCTTTTCAAACGTTCAGTTGAATGTCACTGGTGAGTAGAAAATAAATTGTTGTCCCAAAAAAAGTATTTCCACTCATGGTGGGTGCCAACCAAATTCAACAAAATAAATAAAAGCAGTCTCAATGAACCGAAGAAAAAAATGTTTTTTTTGTTTTTATTTTTTTACGCGAAAACGGTGCGTCGTACAAAAGTAAGTCCATAAACGAAATTTGCTTTAAAATAAATGGGAATTTCAAAAGTAAGTTTCGTTTTTAGAAAAAGCAGTGGCGTATCCATTTTTTCTTTAAAAATATTCAGTTCAAACCCCGTACGGACGTCACTGGTAAAATTTTTTATAAATCTGTTAGGTCAAAAAATGCTCCTTATTGATTAAAAGGTATGTACAAAATTTCATAAAAATATCTAAGAGTGATTTATATAAAAAGGTTATATTTTTCTTAAAATGTTAACACCCTGTAGCTCAAAAATGAAGAGGTTCAGGACATATGTCCATATGAACTTTTTATCTTAGAATCATTCATAGATTATCACCCTTAAGTATCGGCACTCAATTAAATTACACCCTGTATACACTCCACCCAAATTTTATTTTTACATACCGGATAATTTATTTATTTGCAGTTCTCCCATCAAGTCTATGTTCCCCTTGTTTTAATTTTTATGATTATGGTTCTTGCCCAAAGTAAAAGCAAATAAGTCTGCCTTAACTTGCTCCCTTACGAATTGTTGCTTATCCTTGTAATCGCTGGATATTCGATTCTGGATATTGCCGACAACCACTTCCCGTTCATCAAGTTTGATCCTTTCTGTCGTACCGTTCAATCGGCGAAGATATGTCACTCTTCAATTTTCAGCGTTATTAAACCAACTAATAATCATTCCCATTCCCCGCACAGAATTTAAACTCATTATATTATGTAACTTCTCCAAAGCCAAAAACAATTCGTCTGTCTTAATTTGCTTGTTTAAAGAGCGTTGCTTATTTTAGTCACAATAATAATCGCTGGATTTTCGATACTGGATATTGCTGACAACCACCTCCCGTTCATTAACTCACTAACTAAACAGTTCTTTCGGCCGTACTGTTAAATCGACAAAGTTATTGTCACTTCAATTGGCAGCGTTACCCACCAATTAATATTCGTTCCCACCTCTATCACATAACTAAATTGACCAGCAGCGTAACAGAATAACTTTGTCAAGTGTCAAATTTGAATTCCACTTGCCTGAATGGCGCTGGCCTATTTAGATTCACAGTCCCCCTTGCGAAAAATAGCGTCGCTTGACGAGCGGGAGGTCCATGTGTGATTGTCTAACTTCTCGGAATTTGGCGTGAACGATCCTCTTCCGCCCTTAAGATGACCAAAGTTACATAATAATATTCTAACTGTTTCAACTCCTTTTTGTAATTTGCATTAGTTGTATGTATTGAAACGCAGGGCTTTAGTTCCTCTTACGTTCAATCAATTTTGTGGTATATTTCCACAGGCGTGTGACTCACTGGTCGTTTTTGTTGCGATTGGAAATTAAACTCGTGGTAAAGCAAAATAACTCTATTTAACATACTTTCGAAATTAACACATTATAACTTCTTGCACAGAGATATGCACACTTAGTACCCGTACTTAGGGTGAAACTTCCACTTTTTACATAGAAATTAGTACACTAACATTCCTAAAGATTTACCACTTGGTACAAACAGTAAAATGACCGCCAACAACCAACTTGGGTTATTCCTTTTTGACGGGACGTGTTGCTAGCTTTCTTGCTCAATCAACAGTGACTCTTAATTCTTGATCAGCGCCCAATGCAGCGGCTGGAGCCGCTGCACGCATACCCTATGACACGATTCATTCATCTTTTTTGGCCGACGCCAAGCTTCCACCAATCCAGTCGGCGCATTTTACAGTGAACAAAATTGGAGCGTGACAGTGGTAGCCAGCCGCTTCCCTGGCGCCGATCCAAATCATATCATCTCTTATACCTACTATGTTATGAATGAAATCGTAAATTTGACATGTTACGCCTACTATGTTGCAACTAAACTAAACAGTCCATCTTTGGACAACTCATTGCAACTTTTAGGGCTGTTCCCCAACAGTATGCAAATAATATAATTTGAAATAAATATTTATATTCTAGGCCTTAATACGCAATTTCCTCGTTACTTACAGCCAAAAAAATAAATCATCAAAAAGAAAAATGTGTAGTAAAATATAAGGGAGTGTAAAGTCAAAGAAGAAAATAAACATAAAAACAACATATTACATGTCGATCCTTTCAACATTTTCAAAATCCACTTCAGAAAATTAAACGCTTTGCCTTCAATATTAAGTAACGTAAACCATTATTTTATTTAACTAAAATTAATATTTTAATGTAATTTTAATCTGTAGTCTTATTTCGAAACCATTAAAATTAGGTGCTACTCTGAATAAAATGCAAAACATAGTGAAGAATAAAAATAGGTATAGCAAAAATTAAAATGGATTCGCCATTAAACTACTTGAACAGAACCTGAGAGGATGGCATCCATTGACTTGGTGAACGACACATGATCTTACCTTTAGTCAATTCGCTGTTCAAAAATCTCTAGGCAGATCCAACACCTAATTGCATTACAACAAAAACTTTGGACCCTACAATGTTCTAAAAAGACGACGATTTAAATTTCTTTACATAAAATATTTACAAAGATATGTGTCAAAAGTGTTTTAAATTTTCGCACGACAAAATACAATTATTTTTTGTCGGAATTGGAATTTACACAGAATTGATTGATAGATCCAGTCGATTCAACATTTAACACAATTTGGACATACATAAATGCTTTCAGTGATTTCTATTTTCGACGAGGATATAGCGTACTAAATACATTTACAAGTTTGTGTAGTTTGTATTTGATTAATAATTATTCCTGTAAAGGCTTATTTTTAATTATCTAAACTACTTTGATATTATGGTGTGTACTTTGATTTAAAAGTTTGTTTAAAATACGCGACATGTTAACATATAAGAAGGAATGGAGAAAACGTTAGAGAATAAAAAAACTGTTCTAACTTTTTTTCCTTACGAACAACATACAGGGTGTCAATTTGAAAACGCACAGCATGTGATATTTCTTCGGCTGGTAAAACACGTCAATTTAGATCTGAAACTTTAAAGGTATTTGTTGTTGGATTAAAATCAACTCCCTGACCCCCAGTGCACCTATCCTTAAAATATTAAATAGTAACCGCCACTAACTTGATCATTTTTGAATTTTTTATGGACTTTAAAAAATTATCATTTTTTTTGTCAAACAATTGAGACAATGTAGGAAATTTATAATTAAAATGCCGTAACTTTTAAGGGAGTTGCAACAAATTGGACAAAATGACCAAATAAGTGAGCGTTGTCATTTAACATTTAAGAGGCAGGTGCATGGGGGTCATGGGGTTGAATTTAGTACAACAATAAATACCTCTTAAGTCGTCCTCCTTTAGATCGAAATTATTGTGTCCAATTTCCAGCCAGGGAAACATTCCCACTAATTCAATATTACATACGACAGAAAGAGACAAAACCATTATCAAGTATTAGGTGATAATCTGTGACCCAGGAATCTGCGCTATATTAGTTATATTAGTTCACACTGACACACGTTAAAGTAAGTGCGCAATAATTTGTAATTTTAGTGCGGTTAACTTGGTTTTTAAAGGGTTTATTCTATATGTAAGTGTTGATAAAAATCGCGCGAATAAATCTATGATTCTTAGCAAGCATTAACATCGGCGGAAGCTGCATAATAATTGAAAAAACCATCCGGCCAATAAATAAACAATCTTCACATTCTCGCTATATCCTTATCAGTTTGTTTAAATATTTGTGTTTTTTTTTGCTCAAGCTGATTCTCCGTTGTCCGAGATGAATTAAAATTACATTTTTTGTGATTAGTGGAGTTCCCTTCCTTGTATTGCATTATCTGCATTAAAATATTTACATAAAATATGCAGACAAACCCGAACATTTAAACTTTGTTGGAAATACCATGGATGGACAATTCAAATGTTGCACCAATAAAACCTTTAATAATTTTGTATGCATAACATGTTTTGGACTATTTCATCCTAGCTGTTTAAAGATTAGAAAAAATTTTACAGTAATTAGTGGTTACAAGATATACTGTTCTAAAGAATGTGAGAATGAAAGTTGCGATACTGACGATAAATTGATGAGTTTTCAAAAACAAGTGGATCAATTAAAAAATGATCTTCTGCAAAAGGACTCTTATATTCGAAGGCAAAAACGCTTGTCACTTGACTTTGAATCCAGTGCTTGTGAAGTGGAGAAGCACTATGAAAGGGAAATTAACAAACATACAAAGAAAATTTTACAGCTAAACAAACTGTTGAAAGAGCTAAAAGAAAATAATGAGCTTCTTCTATCATCTATAAAAGAAAATAATAAAAAACTAAAACAGCTAGAAGATGACAATGAATCATTAACTACGACGAGGAATGAACTGTTAACAAGTCTGGAGGTTCTTGGCGTGGAAAATAAGTCATATTTGGGAGAAATTGAAGACCTAAAATATAATCTAGGAATGCTTCACCATAATAAAGTAGAAAAGGATATAGGCAAAGAAAAGTGTACCCAAACAGACTACATTCAGGTGAAGGGATCCAAAGAAAAAAGGACTCCTGCAAACTGTCGAAAAATAGTTATCTTGACGGATGATTACTGTAAGTATTTCTGCGAACCCTTAAAGAAGAGTCTAGGAGGAAATGTCGTGGTGCAAATTGCTTCTAAGCCAGGGGCATCAATGACAGATATTGTTTTAAATTGTGACTGTTATATTAGTGATCTTACAAATGATGATTTTGTGATAGTTTTAATTGGTTCAAGCAATCGATCAATTTTTTTGCATGATATTACTCTGCTGGCCAATAAATGTTTTTATACTAACTTAATATTCTGTACGTCTCCAGCTAGATATGGCAGATTTGGATCTGTTTCTTCTGCTGAATATTTAAACAGGGATCTTAAAAAATTTGTTTTGAATTTAAGGCGATTTTCTAGTAATGTAGGTTTAATTGATTTATGTGATAGGTTTTATTTTAGACACTTTTATAGTAATAATTACTTTTTAAATAAATCTGGTTTAATGAAGCTGGCAACAATTGTTACAGGGGCTCTAAACGATTTCCGGAGGAAACCAGTTATTTGTAATTTGATACAATTGACTAGCGGCTCGACTTCTCCACAATCAGATAATCCTGAACGTAAAAATACACTAGCTCTGATAAGGGATGATCAGATACAGGATGAGATGTTTGGAAATTCTTTTTTAGCCAAAAACCTTGTTCCTCAGAGCCAGATGTAACAGTGGGTCTAACTAATAAAAGCAACGGCACACTCTTATCTCTGTTTCTGTTAAATATTCAATCATTAAGATGCAAGATTGATGAGTTTAGTGTACTGCTCGAACAGCATCAAAAGCCTGATTTCATATTTTTGACAGAGCATTGGCTTAAGCCGAACGAACCATTTTATATTTCTGACTACATTTTGGGTTCCTGCTATTGTCGAAGAGAATCAATTCATGGAGGCACAATGATCCTTGTGAATTCTAATACTTGCGAACTACTAAGTTTGCTTCCGGTTAATAAGTATGATAATCTGATAGTGGAGAAAGAGTTTGAGTTTTCCATCATTTACGATGGAAAGTCTAATTTATACCTTATATGTATGTACAGGCCACCAAGCTGTGACGCCGTTACTTTCCTGGATAGACTAGAACAACTTCTGTCTCGACTTCCGTTGCATTTCAAAATAGTACTAGCAGGCGATTTTAATATACATTTTAATGATAAAGAGTCACTGTCTACACAATCACTTTGTAATGTTTTTAATTCTTTTAATCTGAAAATGCATATATACAAGCCAACACGCATTACCCAGCAATCCTCTACTCTTATTGACTACGTTTGCACCAATTTTGACCTTGAACTGAACTGTGATACACTGCCTTCAGGGCTCTCTGATCATGAGGCCGTATTGACTCATTTCCCTTATCAGATTCATCGACCTCGTAAGGAAGCCAAAATGGGGAGAATATTTTCGGCGGGGAATTTCAGGAATTTTCGTGAGCAGTGTACTTTAATATCTTGGGAGGGTGTTGTGCAGTCCTCAGATCCCTTGACTACATTTCATACAAAACTACGTCATGTCTTTAATAAATGTTTTCCTTTAAAGAAAATTAAGGCCAAAACAAAAAAACCCTGGATCACCCAAGGTATTAAGAACTCTGCAGCAAACTTAAGGTCGCTTCATACTATAAGAAAATTTTATTCAAATAATATATTTTTAGTCAGCTACTTTAACCGGTACCGAAGCATATACAGGCAGGTCATAAAACGCGCAAAAAATATATACTATGACCAGCGCATTTCAAGAGCAGGAAATAAGTCCAGGGAGCAATGGTCCATAATAAACAGTTTAAGAGGTAAAAATAATGCTCTGCGTTCTGACATAACTTTAGAGCCCAGTACACTGAATCAATTTTACTGCTCTATAGCAAAGAAATTAACATCAAACTTAAATTGTCAATCTGATCCTTGCAATTATCTTAATCGTCCGGAATGTCGAGATAACTTTGAACTGACTTTGACCGATGTCGACGAGCTGCGGGGCGTTATAAAGCAAATAGGAAATAAATATTCAGCCGGATCTGACGGCATTTCAGTTAAAATACTGGAAAACCTGCCAGCGGTGGCAATGCAGTCCTTAGCTGATTCAGTTAATGTTTCATTTCTTCGGGGAGAGTTTCCTTCTTGTCTTAAAAGGAGTATTGTCATTCCCTCGTATAAGGGAGGAGATTCTAGCGTTCCCTCAAACTATCGACCAATCTCCCTGCTTGCGACCCTCTCCAAGGTGATTGAGAAGCTAGTAAAGTCCAGACTACTTCTGTTTCTTGCAAAATATAATATTATAACGCCATGTCAGTTTGGCTTTCAGGCATCAAGAAACACCAGTGACGCTATATTCTCACTTCTTGAAAAGGTGTTTCTTGGTCTAAATGAAGGTGAGGCTGTTGCGGCAGTCTTTTGCGACTTTTCCAAAGCATTCGACTGTGTGAATCATCGGATACTGCTGCAGAAGCTTCAACATTGCGGTATACGCAATACGGCACATCGCTGGTTCTCTTCTTATGTCTCCGGGAGGACGCAGGTGGTAACGGTCGATGGTGCCTGCTCTGGCCCATTGAGAGTGGAGTGCGGGGTGCCTCAGGGTTCAGTGTTGGGTCCAATCCTGTTCTTGATATATATTAATGATCTCGCGGGCCTGGACATTCGGGGCATGTTCACCATCTTTGCTGACGACACCACCCTCTTATGGCGCTCAAAAAGCAGCGAAATATTGAAGTGTGTCATCAATGAAGACTTACAGAAAATCAAAGAATGGTGCGAAGCTAACTGCTTATGTTTTAATATAAATAAAACTAACATTCTCACTTTTGGTTTTACATACAATGATCTTCAATTAAATGATCAACTCGTGGAAAATAAGCCTGCTACTAAATTTCTTGGTCTCTATATCGACTCAAAGTTGAGGTTTGATAAACACATTTCCGAGTTGAACAAAAAATTGTCATCGGGCTGTTTTGCCATTAGAGTGGCGGCGGTGGAGCTTGGATGTTCGACGGCTAAGATGGTATATCACTCTTTATTCGAGTCCTATCTACGATATGGCATTGCATTTTAGGGATTTTGTGGCCAATATCTCCTGAAGTCCGTGTTTGTCATGCAGAAAAGGGCGATTAGATACTTGTGTAGGTCAGGGTTTCGGGATCACTGTAGACCACTATTTATTAGGTTTCGGATCTTAACTGTTTTTGGTCTTTTTATTTTGGAAACAGTATGTTTAATGCATCGAAAATATTCCAACAATAGCAATGGTCCGATTAATCCTTCCAATAGATACCAAACGAGACAAAACCATGACATCCGGCTCCCGATTCCTAAATTGGCTCGTACCAAGCACTCTGTAATGTATGAAAGTATAAAGATGTACAATCATTTGAGTGTTGATTGTAGATCGCTGGCGTATGTGCAGTTTCGGAGAACCATAAGGGATCACCTTGCGCTTAGGGCTTATTATAGTCTAGATGAATTTTATCTCGACCATTTTTAACAAATTTAACAAGTTTAACTTTTATTTTATCTTATATATTGTCGTTTTATGTCCTGCATAGGCTGTGCATACTAAGTTGGTTATGGCTTTCATTCCTGTCCTTGTGATATGGTGGCCCGTTACGTATATTATGTGAGTTTATACATGCCCACTTTATTGTTCTTTTGTTCTTTTAGTCTTTTACTCTGTACATTTATATACATGTTTTGTTATTGACTGTGTTGCTCTTTGCATTTTGCTATTAGAATAGTTGTTTTGTTCTCTTTTTTAATTGTAGTTTTATATGCCATATCTAGCAATTCATGTCATCTAGCAATTTATATAATTTATGTAATTTATGTAGATTAGAACTAGTTTTAGTAAGCTTTGTCTGTGAGAATGTACGTTTGTATTTCTTGGACAATAAAGCACATAAAGTAAAGTAAAGTAAAGTATTAGACGTGGGTTGCCAAATTTACCAAAATGAATAATTAATAATTTTCTTAAATATTATGTTCGCCGCTTTAAGAATATAATAAATCGTATTAAGCGATATTAATTTGCAATGTAAGGGGCAAATAAACAGGATATTTGTAACAGGCATATTCATACGTTTAATTGAGGGACTGAGTTCCAAAACTCATCTTATCCATTTTTAAAATATTGCCGCAAAATTTTTAAAATGATAATGTTGGCAGCCCTCCACCATTTGAAATAATTTTTTACATCATAACTTACTTTATCCCATACAAATTGTAAAGCAAAGTCGCATGTGTATTCCAAAACTCTTCTTATACATGTATATAGGAACCAAAACTTGTCTTATCCTGCTTGTACAGAATTACCGCTAAAACTTGTCACATTTTTATTATTCATCGTTCTATCGGCCTGCAGTGCAGAGTGTTTTGTGGGTTTAAAGTGTTTTTAATTGCATTTTTTTTTGTAAAAATGGATGGTGGGACACCCACATTAAGTGAAGGAAAAGGAAGACGAAAAAGACTTGTCCAGAGTTCATGGCAAAAAAATAAGGCTAAATCTGAAAGGTAAGTTTGTTGTATTTTATCTTCACATAACTATATATTTAAATGTAATATATTTGAATTACATACAAATGAATATTTTGTCTTTCGGCAACAATGTTTTTTTCTTGGGTCCACATTCCCTACAATCCTTACGTAGCTGTAGACTATACGTCGGACTATAACAATAATCGTCAAACAACGAGTTATTCCTTTTGATCTTTCTTCTGCACAAGAAGCAGTACTGCGAAACTAATGTATCTACTTCTAACTGTCATTCGACTAGGAACTGGATCTCGTGGATTTAAGTAAAAGTGACGACGAAATAAACGCTGGGTAGTCGTAACAGAATTGTTATTTGGGACTAGTATCAAAGGCGGCAATCTCCACTTTTTGACGAAATTTAGTTTGATACATCAAAATGTTAATTTTTTTGCACTTGTTAAGAAAATGGTGGATACGAGGATCAAAAGCGGCAATATCCCCTTATAAAATGATACGATAACTTAGGCTAAGTACCGAAGACGGCAATCTCCATCAACCGTTTAGAATCAAAGTCGGCAATCTCCGCTTCGGCCAATTAGACGACTCGTAGCGGCCATGTGACCTGACACTTCGTTATATGATTGTCTGTGGATTCTTTAAAACCGCAGTGCAAAACAGAACACTGTTTGGAAATGGAAAGTGTTACAACTCCTGTTGAAAACAATACAGCTCGAAAAAGAATTCTCAATTCATCTACATGGCAGCAAAATATGCAGAAAAAGATAAGGTAGGTTAGACGCTAGAAAGTTTTAGTTAACTATTTACCTAGTCTTTTAATGTGGGTAGGCATTATGAACAAAAAACTGGACAAAATTTTTTTTTTTTCAGATACTCTTCACCGCAATTGTTACAATATCCTACTTATGGTCCTAAAACGAAGGCCTATCAATGTTCTACCCTAACAATGAGGGATATTAAGAGTTTTCATGAAGCGTTCTATTCACTTAAAGATAAAATCCGCCAAGATTCATTTGTTTTAAAGTTTTACACTGTTCACCTAAGCACTCCATGCATACTGCAAAAACAATTTTTGTAAAATGTTTTATAAGAAATAGTGCTTAAAAACAAGAGGTTCCCGTGTGTCATCAAGCGTTTTTAAAAGTACTACATATTAAGAAATATCGTCTTACATACGTCATGAAATCGCTTCTAAGAACAGGTGAAGCGCATTCAGAGAAAAGAAGCGGCGATAGAAAAACTGCAAAGTTCGAAGGGAAACAAGCTGCTGTCCAAAAATTTATTAATTGTTCAGGGGACATCTTAATCTAAACTTACCAAGCAAAATGTATTTTCCTATTACTGGACAGAAAACGAATTTGGGAAGGGGTCAAATGAAGTTTCTTCCGCTGTATTTGACAGGCTTAATGAAATCGATTTTGACTCTGCTATAACTACGGCCAGGCTCATGGCAGATGGTTGCAGTGGGCAAAATAAGAACACCACACTTATTGGAATGTATTGCAAACGGCTTTCGGAAAGAGCGCCAGAACATGTCCACCATGTCGAGGTAATTTTTTCGGTGGTAGGTCATTAATTTTTGCTTGCTGATAGGGTATTCGGTAATATTGACAAAGATATCAAAAAATTGGAACCTATAATGTAGCCTGAAACCTATTTGGAGTTATTTTCAAGAATTGTAACAGTTATTCGTTTAGGGCAAAACTGCAGTATATTGAACTGGAAACAAACGATCTCAGGTGTCTTTAAACACACAGGAGCATGGCATTTTCCTTTCAAGAATACAAAACGGTTTCTGCTAAAGGAATGTAAAACTGGAAATGTTTATATTTGAGGTGAATTGTATTACAAGAACGATTTGCAAATCTCCAAAAGTGTTCTAAAGAAGGGACGTACTCTACTGCTACATGATTGATCCTGTCGTTATAAAAAGTGGTTTGCAACAAGTCAAGGTAAAGTTACTTCACAGTTCGCCGTAGTTTACCATATTCTATTATTAGAAACTATGTTTATTTTGATATTAGCAATAATAAAAGCATACCATTCTTTTGCGCTTTACTCAAAAGTGGAAATATTAGAGGTTACCGCCTTTGATACTGGGCACCCTCACTTTTCAAGCAAGCTTCTATTGCAATAGGACGTTGAATATTTGATCATATCCATATTACTTGGCAATTCTCTCAAACTGAAATGGTGTCAGAAATATTAGCAAAAGCCCCTTTCGGGGAGCTTAACCAAGGCAACCTGTATATTATCTCAAAATAAAGTAAGGTTGATAGTACAGTCTTCATCCACAAAATTTCTCTTCAACGAAACATCACTTTTGAATTAGATCTATCTTACTAATCTTTGAAGATGACTGTATACAGTTGAAACATGCAGGGATAATATCTAGTTTTATTTTACCCAATAAAATGAGGAATACTATACTGCCCTGCTAAGCAAAACCCCCGTAAATTGATTTTTTGTCGAAAATGAGTTATAATCACTTTCATATAGGTGGCATTAAAATGTATCCATCTATTAAGCAAAAATCCCGTAAAATAGGTTTATATATGAGTATTTACATATTATGTCTACGCCCCGCATTTATTAATATCCACAGTAATACTAAACAAAAACATGATAGAATGCTGATACTAAGCTAAACCACCGCAAAACAAACAAATCAGTCAAAATTTGCGGTGTTTTTGCTTAGCTCGTCTTAAATGCTGTTCTATTACGCGCGGTAAACGGTAATTTTTCGTTTAGTGTAATTTCACCACTAACTTGGTGGTTGTTAAACAGTTGTAGAGTGAGTTTCAGTTAGTTTCTGGACAAAAGTTTTAATTTTAGTCAGTAAGGTGTACCTAATAATTATTCAAGAGAGTGGGTAAGTTTCTATTTCTATTCTAAGAAGTCTAATATCGAGAATTCACAATTCCTTCACTTATACCTATAACCTATGTAGAAATATCACAATCGGAATCCATGGGCGCATAAATTTGGATAGATTTGGTTACTTACTTCAATATTTTTTTACAGAGCGTGGCATTATATTTTTGAATTAGGGCTCAGTAAACAGAAATTTATTCCCAATTTTTCTTCGTTAATATACCTAATGTTAAAAAATGCTTAAACAGTGCGTTTTTCTTTAAGGCGGGACATAAGGTTTTGCATGGTAAATCTTAAAGCCATGTTAGCCTATGTTTCTATTAAGAACTTTAGGTGAAAATTTTACACAAATGTTTCTTGTGGTATCATACCCAAGTTATGACTATGTTAGTCTTATTTTGCTAACGCAAAATATTGAAAAATATCAGTTTAAGTTATAATATCACGCTGTTTTGCCCAGCTCTGTATATTAAATAAGTTTACCCAGGTATTTTTGACAGGTATGTGACATTATCATATTATATTATATTATGTCATAATAGTATATTAAAGTACATGTTTTATAAAGCATCATCTTATAGCACGCGTCCATGTTAAAAAACGAGCCGCTTGCGGCGAGTTTTTTAACGGGACAAGTGCTCTAACTGCTTTATAAAACACGTACTTTATACTATTTTTTCTATTTTGTATTTTTTTCAATAAGAAAATACATATTTAAAAAGAAAATCAACCCTTCAAATTTTGTAAATTTGTGTGTCTAAATTCTATGTTGGTAATACTCTAAATTTCTTTTTATCATAGTAGCCTTGACAATAAATAATATTTTCTTTGTGTCATTGTCACGAAATTTGTGATTTAATATTTCATAGAGTTGTTCATAATTATAATTAAAAAAATATGGAGCATGATAATCTAAGTTTAACTCCCCCTGAGTTAAGGGATATTGCTAATAAAACGATAAATCAACTTTTACCAGAGAAATCCCGAAAACTTTCTTTTCTCATGGATAACAATAACAGGAAACGTCAGACGTCAACAGAATAAAACATTTAAATATAACCAATGCCAACTTTTAAAAAATAAAATTAGGAGTTCGAAATGGATATATTTCGAACTCGCTAGCGCGTTCGAAATATCTATTTTTCGAGACAAAATTAGAAAATAGTTATTTATGTATCTAGGGAATTATAATGGTCCTAATTACCGAGGGCAAAGTTTACGTCCCGAGGGCCTTTGGCCCGAGGGACAGCAATTGCCCGTGGTAATTGGGACCCTTATAATTCCAGTGATACATAGATAATTTTATTTCTGACCGATTTTAGTAACATTTTGTTCATTTTTAAAGTGGAATAAATGTTTCAATAGATGACAATCAAATTGACATTAGATGTCAATCGTTTGATTTTATGTCAAATTTTTCTTAATATCCCAAGGAAGTTATGACCCTTATAATTCCCGCGTAACTAAGACGTTATAAGCTAATAATATACCGGTCAGAAATAAAAATACTAACAGCGGTATCATAATATTCAACTTTACCTAAGGTACCTAGTTAATTACATAAATTACAAAGGGGTTCAAAAGTAAAGGTCTTTTTTGGGTATTTCCTAGAATTTTTTTACGCATATTGTAGGAGAACCTTGATTTTCTCAACAAGAAAACAATAAAATCTGGATTGACTTTGCCTAAACAAAAAAGTGGACCATGTGGTGTGCCTGTAGAACGACGTACCTAATAATATTTTAGAAAAACTTGGTGGACTTTTACCGCAAAATCAACAACAGTTTTGGAAAGACTTGTCAGTTGTTACTGAGTGACCTAGACCTGACCGGTTTAATTTTAGTTTCTATTTTTTTTTGTTTTAAATAATTATTTTAAATGTTTTTTGAAACCTCACCTGAAAAAAAAGTTTTTAGAATTTTAATAGAGAGCTGTTCAATACTTCTTGTAAATATTTTTCTTTTAACTTTAAATCACCTAAAGTATTTTTGCACAGATGTTTATTATCAAACTAAGTGAAAACACGGTAAAAGGCTTTACTGTGATTTTGCTTAGCAAACCTAGGATATCTACATTTTTGGTAGTAGACATAAACAAAATTCTACTATTTCTAACTAGAAAAAATTGAAATATTCCAACAACAATTAGTTCAGTAGAAATATATAAAAAAAACTCGAATTTGACAAAAAAATAAATTAAAAATGCCTATTAGAATTGGTCGGCAATAGACTTTATAGTAAACGTCATTTATCTCCTTTTGGTGGTTTATCCTTTTGCGGGGGTTTTGCTTAGTAGGGCAGTATACTTAATGCAAAATTAAAACCGTTGAACGTCATACCCTTTAAGTAACGTCAGATATCGACAGTATTGCCAGCTTGTAACCAAAATATCCGAGTGAGGGAATTACAGTTTTTTTTTTATAAAAACAAGATAAATATACAAGAATTTCCCATAGTTTATATATTTGTTTACTGCATAATACCCTTTACCATCAACTTTAGTAGATATAACACTTCTTCTGTTTTCATCTTGCCAAGTTCGACCAATGGTACCATTCTGGAAAATCCATGTTTCATCTAAGAAAACGAATTGATACAAGGATGCTTCTTTTTCTATCATATATTCTATGAAAAATACCAGTCGTTTAAAAGCTACATAGGAAAGTTCCATAAGCCCTCTCGTCGGTTCATCTTTTTTCTATCCAGAGCCTATTTTCTTTAAGAGGCTTCTTAAAGAGTTAAGACAACCATCAAACAGTTGTCTGTCTTTTAATTTCTTACATACAGTTGTCAAAGTTACATGATGTTTTAAAAAAAGTTACAGCTTATGAATAACCAATGTAAAATATTAGTTTTTGAGTAATACAACTTGCTTGTTTCATACATTCCATAAATAGTGTCACGGATAGAACTTATATCCAATCTTGACACATTTACAACTCTCTTTAAATAAAAACGTTTCCTTTTAGGTGACTCCAATACTTTATTTTGCTTAACTGTTGTTTAAACTGCGCTTACAGCTACTTTCACAAATAGTAAACAACGTAATCGACAGAGATATGTATGTGCACTTTTGTTGTTCCTAAAAGAACAGTCTTTTAATGCTATTTATGAAAAGATCTGGAGTTTTCGTTAAAAAATTAACGACACAGCAAGACAGAATCACAAAACAATAATTAAGGTTAGTTTTGCATAAACGTCAAACAAAGCCAACAAACGAGCTGGCGCCACCGCACCATTTACAATTGTGTTGCCAACTATCGGCCAATAAAATTCGAATTATATTAATTTTTACAAGCTTAAATAAACAAAATATTTGCTTTAAGTGGGTTCGTATCAAAGAAGAATACTTTAAGTTTGTAGTAAATTTAATATCGCATAAAGTTTTAATACTTTTTGCCCAAATTTAATTTCCTCGTGTTTTCTTACGGACTGACAATTATCAGCTGATTGATGACGTGCATCGGTTTTAAATTTGTATTAACCATATGTAAACTTTACTTAATCTTGTTGCAATTAACGTAAATATGTAATGATGGTCTTGTCTCCAATTTTGCAATCGGCAATAAATGCTAGTTGACGCGCAGAGCAGAGTATCACATGTCAATGTTCAGAGTTCCTATGAACTAAGTACCTAATGTCTACCCCTAAGTAGTAAGTAATTGCTTTATGTGATTTTCAAAACTTATTTAAAATATGAGAAAAACAATGAAATATAATGTGTTTTGCTGTTGCTTCAAAATAACGAATTTCAAAGTTAATGATTAAATCTGCTTATAAGCCCTAAAGAAAAGAATAAAAAAATTCGACAAAAAACTCAATAAAATGTATAAGTCTAAGGACGCAAATTAAAAGTAAAGTTTCTAAGAAGCTTTAGGCAACTCTCCCCACAGACCGCAAAAGTTTTAAATTCACTTTATCCTATTAAATACTTTTCGATATCACCGAACTTTCTGTCAGGCGAAAATCATTTAATCCAGTCCAAATTCTGCCACCTATATAACTAAATTATTTTCTTAATTAAATCCTCTCAGAAATTATTTTTCTAGGTACGAATATATATGAGATTATTTTATTGTTAGCTTAGATTTCTTAATATTATTGTAATTTGTCTTTATCATACTTATCTTAGTTCAAACAATCTTTTGAAACTAAACTGGTAAGTTTCTTTAATCCAATCTAAAGGATTTATTAATTTTTTTTAATGATTATCCTTCGTGGTACTCTGCGGCCGGTGCATCTGCGGACGAAATGATTTACGCTGGCCTTGAATCTCCGGGCATTGTTCTCGTTCAAGAAGATTGAATGATGACGTTCTCCAGATTAAGGGATTTTTTTAACAGTGTTATTGCAGGAAAATTTTAAGCTGGATCACGTAAGAACCGCAGTGACTCTTCGTATCTTTTTATTATGTACTTACCATTGGGTGGAATCATGCGGGCAATATCAGATGAACTTTACAGTGGAAAAGTCTATAAAAGATTCACTAATCTGTCTTTAATGCTTTAAGCTCAATAGGGTTAGGATCTGATGAAAGAAACGACACAAATTAATGAATCAGAGTTTCTTAATTTTCTTAACGTTAAAATGCCACATATTTCTGCAGCGCCCAATGTGGTTAGTTCATGATTTCGTTCCCGAATTCAATAATATACGTTTTTAATTATTATTCGTTCTTTTATTGGTAATTGAAATTTTCTTTTGTAAGCGGAATAATATCAATAGCGTCCTCAATTAAAAGCAGCTAGTAACACTAAATAAAGTTTAATTACTATATATTTATTATTTATACAAAACAATATCTACGTAAATGACCTATATACTATGAAAACTGAAAAAAACTCAAAAAATCTATCGGATGAATTAATAATAAAAACACAAATAAATCATGCAGTGCCAAAACCTTACCGGCACGTTTATTTTTAAATCTTTGAAGTTGTGAATTCGGTCTCTCGGTGTTGTCACATTTATTTTCCCTGCGATCAGTATCCCAGTGTCGGAGTCGCCATGGTATTTCCAATTTGGTTACAATACTATACTATTTTTAGTCCTAGAGAAACACAACGTGGGTCTAAAAATTTATTGAGACCTATCTACGTCCGTTTTGATTATCCTGTATTTGATAACATTTTTTTTCTATATTTGGGTAGGTTATAATTTATTATTTATCCCTCCAAGACTATTTCTGCTTCTTTAATATTTACTTTTGTAGGAAAACCTTAAGCCTGGATTATTTTAGCATTAAATTGTATACCATCAGATATAATTTCTTCCACTTTAGGTTAGTTGTTGAGATGCGAGAATTGCTGCTTATAGAGACAGGCCGATTTTGGAGCTTTCAAGTGCGTTATCGTCAGCAAAACTCTAATATATGGAAGAAAACAAGGTCTGTCTATACCACCAAACTAACATTAGTTTGGTGGTATAGACAGACCCTTGAGAACCCCTAAATCGACAATAATCTCGACACAGAAAATGGACTACTTCTTGAATCTAATATATGGGATTTTTAGACGCTCATAAAAGATCATTATGGTATAGTAGAAAATAATGGAGAAACAGAATGTAGTCTTAAGGGACCCCGGCATTGTTACTAAATTAAATTCGTCCATCACCACTTGTAGAGTCTTTACGTTCTTTAAAGGTGTGTTAGACTTTTAAGAAAGCTTAAGAGCCTGAACAAAATGGATCCGGTATACCGTATGCTCTCACTTTGGTTAAGAGACCCGCAAAACTGGACATGATCAAAAACCTTGGAAATTCCCAGTGCTTTCTTCCGCGACTCCGCATGATTATTGTTTTAAAGATGGGAACATAAGGAAGATCGTCTTTCGTTAAGGTTCTCATAGAGAACGGTATCGCTACATGTCGCATGATACGAAGTCACGATACGGATGTTATCGTATGTCTGTATGAGTATCAGTTTGTATCGCCGTCTGTCTTTCTTTTGTGGAGCTTCGACACCGAGAGCGTGCGACTTGTACAAGTTGTGTTCATGCATCTTCTATCACAATGCCAAACTGTAAATAATCGAACAAACAGTAGTATGGCAGCTTTTACGATGGCGGTCACAGACAGAGAATTTTGAGAAGAATTCGGAAATATGTAGGGAAGACCGAGGTTGGTTTTTTGTGGTTTTCCAAAGAGCCGCCCATGAGGTTTTGGTAAACAGGAGATCTCTTCGAACAGTTGCTGTTGACTTTAAAATAAATTATATGCCTCTTCAGGGGTTCTGCAAAAGCAACCGAAGCAAAAGAATAAAGCTGGGTTCTATTTCGATTTTAGTTAAAGGATTTTTAAAATTTAAACTTAAAATTTTTCAGGATTAGAGGCATCTGTTCACGTGGGATAGGTACGTAATCGTCAGATTTTACCAGATAAAGTGGGAAATGAATTAGGTGACTATCTGATATACCAATAAAAAAAAATTATACTTTGGGCTTTCAACAAAAGAAGTTCGTAGGTTAGCCTTCAAATTTGCCATCAAGATTAATGTAGCTGTTTGTCCAACCTGGTTACAAAAAAAAATGACATCTGCGGACTGCCTTTACGAATTTGCTTAAACGTCATCAAACTTTATCCCTCAGAACCCCTGAATCGACAAGCCTTAGTGGAGTAGCGAGCTTGAATCAGATAAACGTCAATATTTTAAGGCGCGAAACAAGCACTTACCAATATCATGGCCCATAATTCAAGCAAAATCCCTCGAATCTGCTCAATATCTAGGACTAGATAACATCAAGGCATGAGATGGATGGTTAGAAAAGTTCCGTCGTCGGCACGATTTTACCTTTAAGAAAATATGTGGCGAATCAGCTGATATCAATACCGAATACCGAAGACGTAAATGCTTGGAGAGAAAGACTATTGACCATATTAAAGGATTATGCCCCGTAGATACCTGTCTCATCTGCATTTAGACAGGTATCTACGATCCTGCATTGCCATCAAAGATATGCATTGAAAGATGGCAAGTGTACTGGAAAAACGAGGAACGTAACAACGATTTACAATTCTGTTCTATGCAAATATGGAAGGCGAGGAGGAAGAACAGAACAGAACAGAATCTGAATGTTGGAGGTTTTCGTAAAATTGATGAAAAACGTGAGGTACCGATTTTAAAAGGTTTTGTAGGTGTTTATATTTCTTTGTAGTGATGGGCTTTGCAGCAATTTGAGGTAAACCTGGCATATCTTTATATGCTACAATATTACGGCGATTTCTGTTTAAGTCCACCGTATGAAATTCTTCACCAAAATCGGTTTTATAGTAAAGAAATAAAGAAATCCAGGGCTGCTTGATCGAACTTAAAGGCAGACAGCATTGGATATTAGAAAAGGACTGCCATCAACGGATTTATTTCTGAACAAATATGGTGCATTTACTTCTTCATACAACCTTTCAAAATTCCTAAAATGTTCTGTTTCCATACTCAAGACTGTAAAAGACTTCTTCTTATTGCAAGCCCGAACTAGCTGGTGCCAGTCCCAAGGAACCATAATTTTAAACTGAGTCTCTTTTCTCCAGTACCTCTCTACGAAATAATGATCCGAATCGGCCTCAAGATGTGTATGTCCCCTTAGTAAATATTTGTGTTCGATTTCCTCAAATTTTGAAAACTTATTTAGGATATGAAAATGGCACATTATCATCCCAACATTACGATTTTGGGACGGACAATTATTTGGCCATATTATAATTTTTTTCAAATCTGGCGAAATATTTAATGATTCAATCCACCTCACAAGGCAAGAATCCACCTCGTTTACACCTCTTTTCGCAATAGACTCATCCCACATACAGCAGTAAGTTTCTTTATCTGTCGCGTAATGGATGGTATAGTTAAAAGTCCAAAGCTTTAATAAATAGAAGCTCTGGGCATTTGATAGAACTGGAGTGGGCAGACAATTTTCCAAATCCACCATAACTACTTTGAAACTTGAATTATGAAATGACTGTTCCTTATCAGCTTTTTTCAGCTTGTACCTTTTAGAAGCCTCATCCAAGTGTTTATCATACTGATCCTAAATATGTTGCTTTTCTTCGTTCCACAACATATTACGAAGTTATACTGGCAAATGATCACATTCGTCGCATGTGTCGTTAACTGGTTTTTTAAACAAATAATTAAATTCCGAATTAAATATATCGGCATAAAGCCATAATTTTGCAATTTGTTCAAACGGCACATTTTGTTCACAACAATCCGAGACATATAATTCGTACATCTTTTGATACTTAAATTGCTTTCCAGGTATTTTTTTGATGATTTTTCTCTTCTGTAATGCGATTCTTGTGATGGAGATTTTAAAATATGCTCGCGAATATTATTTCGAATATCTTCGCTTATTTTATTTTTTGTTGTATTCTTTCCTCTTAAATCCTCTAGAACTGTTCCCTAAAGTGCTTAAAAATGTCAGGCGCGATTTTCTTCTGTAAAATTAAGTCAGCATTTCTGGAACTATTTTTTTCTTTTCTGACACTTATGTTTGACCTGCTGCTCGTTTTTTTTTTCTTAAATTACATTTTCAATTATTTTCATTTCGTTTACGCTTACGACCTTTAGCTACTACAGCTTCTTCATTTTCAATTTCAACTGCATTATTAGAATTGTCATTATCAATATTTCCCAAGATTTCTTCATTTACATGTACGTCTTCTTCTAGGTCTTCTTTGTGTGTTCCATTTTCAATAGTATTATCAGGAGAATCAGACGGAACGTAATGAGAGTCCAAGTCAGAATCACCTACAGAATTATCAGATTCATTTAGTATATTCCTTGAAGCATGAGGTTCTTCATTTATACGAAATTGTTATTTTCTGCCATATTCTAAAAAAAAACAACCGTCTTTACACTTTACAGAATAAAATTAACATTGTGAATAAGCTATACCTACCTAAGTTATTGATGTTAGTATTATTCCCATAAATATCTGGACACTGACTGGAAGCTACTTTATTTTTATGAGGTACTTAACTGATATTCTTCTTGGGCCTCAGAAAATACACTGACATCAAAAAAAATATTAAGTTAAGTCCGCTAAAAGTTCCTATTGTACCCTGGTAAACAGTGTTAAGTCAACTGGTAAACAGTGTTTATCAACTAGTTTTGTATGAAAATTTGTTACTTTTTTAACGACATTTACAAGATACTTTAAAATGCTACAAAAAGCCAAATAATTGTCCCTGTTACAACAAATGAAAATAATGAAAATTACTTACCTGTTATCGAGTTTTCTATTGCGGTTATGTTATTAGTAGTTTTATCATTTTCTTGTTGAAAATTAGCAACTTCTGCGGTTTTACTATTTTTAAACACAAGTTCACACATAAGTTTACCACGATTCATAGCGGATATTATTCGTTTTATCAGGCAAATTGCCGAAAATACATATAACACTTTTTACCTCTATTAAACTAGGACCACGCTCCAGCACGAGACATGTCAAATGCCCTTAACATTGTTTGCCTCGATCCGCATACTGGACTTAACCGAGGATACCGCCATCTTTTGGCGAAATGACACAACTAGGGAGTTAAATCTGTTTTCCACTACATAGAATTTAATATGGTAAATCCACAAGTGAAGATAACTCATTTCTCTGAAAAATGTGACTTAACACACCTTACCACTGAGGTGCTGATATGTATAATATGTTAGTTTGCACGTGTAGTATATACATATTGGTAAATTGGCTTGATCTCATTTAATTCTAGTTCTGATAAATTAAAAAGAAAATATATTTAAAATTATTTACATATATGTAGATACTAATTATTACTCTAAAATGCAGACCACTTGTTTCAATTTTTCTCTATTAACCAATCACCCCTGTTAGCCGACCAACATTTGATTCACCGAGGGTGGTCGCTATTAAGAGATTTTACTGGACAAAGCTGACAGGAGTTCTGTAACAAAAAAATGTATTCACAGTGCAGATATTAATAAGAAGATTTAACAGTTATAAGTAATAGTTAGTAGAAGTTCCAATTCTTTAGAGAAAATACAAGATTTAAGGAAACTGGCTGAATTTAACCAAACTTTCCGAAATTTAGAAGCTAATTTAAAGCACTTTGCATAAAAACTTCTTATAAATTCATGTTTATTATGTTCAGTACTCGTATAACCTTGATGCAACTGCCTGCAACAAATATTTATCAGATTGAAAACAAATGTTTTAATAACATAAGCAATTCAGGGCAGAAAATAAAGGGTGTCCCATTTAAAAATATTTATGTGCAAGTTATCTCGTTTTTTTCACCCTGTAGATTTGAAAACAATTTCCAAACGTATTCGTCCTCTATCATAGGTATTACCTTGTAGTAGATCGAGACGTGTCCCTGTAGTAGTATAGAATTTAGAGACCAATTTAAAATTATTGGTTATTACCTATGACTGTTACTACCACTAGTTCAACAAAATTAAATAATATGAAAAAGTACTCTTTTAACTAGATACGCTATCCACACGCTTTAAACCATCTTTATTAACACAGATAAAAATCAATTGAAGCTTAAAAATAAAGAACCTCTTAGCAGAAATAAATTTTATGAAGTCACTAACACGAAAATAATCACAAGCTGGAACAAAATTTATATAAGAAAGGTACCAGAGCCTCGTAAATTTACTTCAATATACCCATTTACTTCAGTTCAAAAGAAAATTAAGTCAATTTGTTGCAGCCCGTCGAAAAAGCACTCTCCTTATCTTTTGTACCAATGAAGAATTTGTCCTAGAAATTCGCTATAAATTGTTCTTTCAGTTTTCGCGTCGAAACTTATCCAATATCCACATGTTTCTTTGACACTGTGTCGAACTGGTGCCAGAACTTGCTGCACCCGATTTAACTTGGAATATTTAATTCATTTATGCACTGAGCAAGAAAATATAAATTACTCAAACGAAACGATTTGCAAAATATTAAATTTGTTGACTGGCGATGTTTTCCGTTTTTCCTTTGTATTAAAATTGGCTTATCGCGTGTCAATTTCGATATGTTAATTATGATAACTAAACTAAATACATTTTTATTGCTTTCAATAACCGCAATTTCTAAAACTAGCTTCTGATTGGTTGTTCGTCAATGTCAAAGTAACTATGGTGAAGGTTACTTGGTTACTATGGATACGGTATAATATGCTGCTATTTTTGTAATAAGTAGGGTGGAGGGAAGTGAAGGCTGGCAATTGAATATAAGTTATTTGGACAAAGAAAATTAGAATGATTGTTTGAATAGTAAGACAAGAAAATCTGCTTTAAGCAGATATCATAAAGTGATGTAAATTATTAATTTAAATTTTTAATTGTTGTCATATACTACTACTTATAGTTTTGTAGCACAACATAAATGCATGGCATCAATGAATTACCTTAATAATTGTGTAGTAGGATAAACATGGAGCCATAAATACAGAGTGGCAAAAATGTCGCGCATAATGCCTGTAACTTTTGAATTACCTCGTATACGAAAAACTGACCTTTATGAACGTTGTTCAGTAAATTATTCCCCATATTTCTACCTGCATGAATTTTTTCTGTTATTTCTGGTTTGGTTGCCATAGAGATCAACTTATTTTTTTTAATATCTATATATTTGGATTCTACTGGGAAAACTCTGAATTTTTTGTATTTCAAATTTTCACCTATCTGCAAGCGTTTCCGAAATGACAGCTCAAAAATAAAGAACTTACTAATTGTAATTATTCCTACCTAGTACCCACCAGTTGAGTCAAGGTAATTTCATTACAGGGACCTAAGAGGTGTGAATTTGGAGCTCCTATTTAATTTTTAATTTAGTTGGTAGGCATATTGTGGGACCTTTTTTCATAGATGTTAATTTGAACGGCGAGAAATATCACATAATTCCTTCTTGCAGAATGGTTTTACCGGGTGTAAATATGGCATAAGCGAACAGTTATGGTTCCAGCAAGATGGAGCACCTGCGCATTATTCGGCAAATGTTAGACATACACAGGCGAACAATTTCCAGACCTTGGATAGGCAGAAGAGGTGCTATTGACTGGCCAGCGCGATCCCCGGACTTAACCCCGCTGGACTTCTTTTTGTGGGGACACTTAAAGGACAAAGTCTACGTTAACCGTCCAAATGACTTAGAATCTTTAAAAGTCAGAATTAGTTCTGAATTTCGAGCCATTCCAGAGGACCTCCTTTTAAACGTTGTAGACGGGTTCAGGGATCGACTGGCGCTCTCCTTAACAGAAAATGGTGGTCATTTTGAACACAATCAATATAAATATTTATCTATTTATTTAAATAAATCTTTCACAAACCTACAAAAATAAATTACAGGTTTACTATCAATTTTAATGTGCATGCCATGTGTAATATTTTTATTTGCATCTAAGTATCTTCATCTTCTATCTGTCTTACACAATGTTTGGCGATGTACAGAGAATATGCCACTAAATCTGTATACTAGTCACCCTAAAATTTTTAAATATCCCTATAATATCTCTCAATTCTAGTAGGAACAAAATGTATAACTAGTGCTAAGCGTTTGAAGGTTTCACTTGTTTATTATTCCGATGTTAAGTTGTTGTTTAAGTTTTCCCAGTAGAATCCAAATATGCAATCATATGCAGGGTTTTCCATTTAAAAAATGTAAGTTGGTCTCTATGGCAACCAAACGAGAAATGACAGAAAAAATTGATGCAGGTAGCAATGTGGGGTATAATTGACTGAACATTTTTTATAAAGGTCACTTTTTCGTTTACGAGGTAATTCAAAAGTTACTGGCATTATGCGCGACTTTTTTGCCACTCTGTATAGTGTATTTAAATGATATTTGTTAGAGTATGGTGCTAGAGACCTAGGTGTTTCCATAACACCTCCGGTTTTCGCGTATATTGAACCAAAATTATTTTAAGCGAAAAATTGTTATATAAAAAACTACAAAAATAAGAACAACTAGCTCTATAGCATACAATTAGTGCAAATACGATCAAGAAACAAAAATATTAATTTTTCTACTTTAAAATAACATACTGCGGAAAAATAAATAGCCTCATTTAAAAAAGCAATTGTATTTTAGAAATAAATAGCTTAAAGCTGTTTTACTTGTTATTAGATTGCACTGCAAGACTTTTGCAGTAAGACATTTCAAGAGCCAAATATAACCCGCAATGTTTCTTCCAATTTGGTTTTACGTGGCGCAATGCTTTTTCAATTAGTTAACCGTGGTCTGTCCCACAATATTCATGGTCTGTATGATGAAGACTTAAAAGAAATAAATCTGGATAGCTTGTATCTTAGACTAAAAAAGGTACTCCTGTTTATTGTTGATAAAAAGGATAAAATTTAAGAAAACGCAGTGATGTAATGGGGGTCCCTATCGAAATTATTGAAAAACTTCATAAAAGGGTTCGACATGGGCTCCGTGAAGTCTAATACACTCGCGGGCACGACAAATTGAGAACTGCTATAGTAGCCACAATAACATTTGAAGGCATGGCCCTTTCTATTGAAAATAAACCATGAATTCGTCTATTATTCTTTTTCTCAAAAGCGGTTAATTTTATCGACAATAAATAAGACTACCTTTTTTTCAGTCTAAGGTGCAAGCTACTCAGAATTTATTATTTATAAGTCCTTATCGTAGTGGGCGTTAAAAGTTTAAGTATTAAGTTGTAAAGCTTAGTTCGCCCCTGATAAACTAAAAAGCCAAATATGTTTTAAGGACACTATTTTAAGAGGTCCTTACTAGTGTCCATCATAATAAATTTCTAAATTATATATATTATCTTCGTAGAGAGGGCCTGTAAGAAAAAATGTATAGGAACTTGTCACCTTATTCTTTTATGTTCTATCTAAATCCGAAAGATTTCGCACATATTCCCAGACACCCTGTAGACTGTAGCAATAATTAATTTTTTTCTGTTGGCTTTCGGAATTCTATTAATTTCCTATACCGCAACCCAGAAATAGCATCAGATGTCATGTATGGAGATGCGTGTGTAGGGACTTTTATCGGGTCACGGCGAGACTAAAATTACTAAATTTTCCACCAGCATTGATCTTGCACTTGCAGAAATATCGAGCAAAACCGATACATTTCAAGTGCAAAAGACTTGCAAGAATAGATCAGCTGATTCGCATGATTCTGAGTAAGATCTCTTGCATCGTTCGTGGTCATGCAAAATGCAAAAGGGCCTTTTTTTAGAAATATGACTTTCCCATAAAAAATATTCAATTTCGCCTGCAAAGCACTTTTTGACGTAAAATTCAGTGGTTTAACCAATTTTTTTTTCAAACTAATATTTTATCAAAGTATCAATAGAACAAACACCTTTTTAAAAGTGGCACCCTGTGTATTTTTGCGTAATTGAGTAGATCTCGAAACTACCATTTCAAGAATATATCATACTTAGTGTTTTGCTTAAGTTTTGAACAAGTAGGCTTTGGACGACGTGGCTATAAATTTTCTAAAAGCTCTTAAAAGGAGGGATAAGACAAAGAAATAATATAAAGGGCGTCCCATTTGGAAAACACAAGTTTGGGTCATACCTCAATAACAAAACTTAAAAAAAAAACTAACTACGCCACTGAATTCTACATAATATAAAACTCTATAATAAGTCATTTCTATCTTATTGATTGAATTTATCAAATAATCGAGATACAGGGGAGCGTCAAAAGTGACAAATTTTCAAAATCTCCTGTATGTCAGAAAGTGAGAGGGCTATGAAAATTTCGTTTACGTCAATAAGAATCTCATAAAATAGTAGAGAACTAAGCCGTAAGCCCCATCTTTCTATCTTGTATAATAAGGGAGCTGGTTTATGAAAATACACGAAAACTGGACACCCTGTACAGTAACCTGATTGCCAGATTTCGCGAGCTTAAAATGGAGTTGTGGACTTTATAAAATTTTGATATGAAAATAAGAAAAACCAAGGCAACAGTTCTGTTTCGGAAAATACAAGGAAAAATAATAATAATTATAATAACAATAAAAAATGCAACTAATAGTCAAAGCAACGCTGGGCTATATTCAGGGATGCCTTAGGTCATTCGAGGTGCCTTATTTTTCCACTGGTACTTCCCTCGCAACTTTCGTCTCTTGACCATTATCGTTGCCTAATTTCTTAACAATCTTGATCTGTAATTCGTCAACAAATAGATTCCTATCAAAAGTGTTATCCATTAAATTGATTTATGACTCGGATTAAATAAAAATGAACGCAATAAAAATTTAGATATGGGAAATAAATATATTTTATTATTTATTTCTTTGCCACAGATTTAGTGCTATATGGGTACTATAATAATTTTTAAAATTTGCCATAATATGTCTGTCGCCATTCGAGTGGGCTTTTGCTCATTACGTGTAATACTGACGACCTAAATATGTCGCAATAGCGTTTAGCGTATTTCAATATTGAACGTGGAATTCATTGGTGTATTTTCACGGCTGAAGTAATAAATTTAATTGCTTTTTAGGGAATGCTTTGATTAGTGAGTAGGTATGACATATTTTATTTTAATAGGAGGAATTTTGAATTTTTTGATGTTACCGTTGTAACAGAAAGCGATAAAATATTGTTAATTGCGCTCTAATAATATAAAAAAGTATTCCTAAGGTGATATGACATTTTGCTAGTTAAGTGAATTTTTATTTGTGTCATAACTAATTTGTGTTGTTTCAGTAGCCCTTAAGTTTTAACATTTTAGCTTTAAATTTCTTCTTATTACTTATCGCGCCTTTATTTCTTCACTTGCATATGTGGTACAGAAATAGAGATCATGTATAGATTGCCATTTCCAGAGTCTGTGTCTACCAAAATTATTATAAAAAGAAATCCACAACGAAGATGAAGACCGAAAAGCAAATAATCCCGAAAAGTTTCTATCTTCCCTCGGTAAGAAAAGACTTGGTCTATCAGTTATAAACAAATGTAAATTTGACTTTTGTGTAAAAGACGCACTATTGCAAAATTTTATCTAGAGTTCAAACAGGTAGATATATAAATTTAATTAATCGATACTTCAAAGTAATTTAGTACTGATTTCATTGTAGAGCGCCCATATTATCAGGTACGTTCTAACACAGATACAGCAATAAAATTGTGTTAATTTAGTTGTATTTTAACATATAAGCACTGATCATCTGTACGTTATCGGATAAAATAAATTGTTTTGGAGAACTCAGCAAAACTACTAGCCAGCGAGGTAAAATACTTGCTACTATTATTATAAGAACTGTACATATGGACTGTCAAGAGCGGACTGTATATACCTGCTCTGATAGCCAAGCCGCCCTCAAGACAGTCTGTCAGCCCAGGAGCAGTTTGGCCCTCGTGCAGAAGTACGCGCACGTACTTGGGAGGCGCCCAGAACGGAAACAGATATTCTTGGTACTAACCTGAACTATCCTGGACATTGCGGAGTGCATAGCAACAAGACGGCCGACGAGCTCACCAGGCTTGGAGGTTGGAGTTCCCTATCTAGGACCCGAACCAGCAATACGCATATCAAAACAGCAGGTAGGGACAGCCCTAAGAGAATGGGCCGCCAATCTCTCCAAGGAAGAATGGCGGTAGTCGCTAGGCTGTACACAGGCCTGAAAGGGCCAACTTAGAATGGATTCATATCAGGAGTAGGCATGCCCTAAATCCTCTGGCAGGACTTTTAACAGGACATTGCGAGTTAAGGTAGCACCTGCATAATATGACGAGTGTGGAGGAGGACCTGATATGTACGAGTGCTTGAAGGACAAGGATACATCACTGCACTTCCTATGCCCTTGTAAAGCCCTGGTAAGACTTAGAGGGCAAGTCTTTGGGAAAGTGGATCTCACAGGAGGAAGTAAGGATCCTTGCTTGGAGTAATGCCCTAACCTTTATGAGAAGGTCGGGTAGGTTTGGCCAAGACCTGGGTAGTTAAGTGGATGGGGGAAGTAAAAAGGATCGTATTTTATCCACTTGCCAGGTCCGTGTGCCTCCCCTCACCTACTACTACTACTGCTACTACTACTACTATTACTACTACTACTACTACTAGTATTAAACCAATTTAAATTTAAAAACATAATCGAAAATTATCTTCGGGAAAAACGAAGTGGAGATGTTTTGAAGATGGATGTAACGCCTATTTGAAAACTATCGGAAATTCATCTGATTGACTTTTAACTTATGGAAATGAAAACCATTCACAAGTGCCGGAGTCACAAATTGTCTTTTAAGGGCAAATATTGACTACAATAGCCAAGAGATAAGCAGAAAGCGACCTAACAGAGAAACCAGCAAAGATAATAAGAAATACATTGACGGAAAAAACCATACAAATGCTTTCAGCGTAAGAGGCTTAGACTATGTAAGAGAAAATATCTACTATGGTCGGAGGAAAACACTACCAGCTGCAGTACCAAACTCAATTATGGAAGAACATACAGCTCTGGATACAATAAATCTAAAAACAGATAGATTATTATTACTTGTGCAAGTCAGAAATTCTTTATTTGGATGGAACTTTTTTTACTGTACGAAATTTTTCATTCTTCAGCATATACGGATTTTCTAACGGACACTATTTCCTTTAGTTTTCTGTTTATTAAACGATAAACCTGAAGAAACTTCAAGGTGATGCCTGTCTAATATCCTAGAATTGTGTAGCAAAATCAATTTAGTACTTTTGGTCAGCAATATAGTTTTAGGTTTTAAAATTTCAATTTATAACGCGGTGGTTCAAGTGTGAATGATATTTGAATTACTAGCTGCAAGTTGCATTTCACCCAAGCGTAATATTGTTGAATACAAGAGCATGGATTAAGTACATCTTACAAAGACAATAAGTCAGAAATTGGAAACTGGTTGCATTTCATACCTACTTTGCAATGTAGAAAATTTCAGAAATGTTTCTTCAGAAATAATCTGTTTTATTTCTATTTTCTCCCATAACTGTGTTTATTTATTTTTTAATTTTTAGGAGTACCTACTTACTGCTTATTAAAAAAATTATGAGATTTTCAGTATTTTTAAATTTAATTTAAAATATTCATAGAACGCTCATGGATTGTCTCTGTCAAGGAGCTTGACGTATGACATTGCTTCCCCGTCACGGATACCGCGTAGCTACAGGCTGAAGCGACGTACTATATATTATGCTACCTCCACACTCTCGCCGAATGTTTTGCCGAGAGATTTGTCGAGCCAAGGATACACGATCGCTAACATCCACACTATCGCGGAATATTTCATAAGGCGCGGTTTTTAAAAGACAATCGTTATTGTATGCTTTACTTTAGCCAAGATGGATGACAGTGAACTAGCAGCTGTGTTGTATCATGGTCTGCGCACTTCAAATTAGTCGCTCGAGTTTCATTATTTAGTTGTACTCTTTCCACCAGACGGCGCAATCTATCACGCCATTTCAAACGACAACCGACGTGTGACTTGACGCCAACCGCTATTGTTGTTTTTGATAAACTTTTGTTTGATTGTTTGCTAATAGTTTGTGCTTTTTTGTGTATTTGATTTGTGAATAATTATTATAAGTGCTTATATCTAGAAGACATTTGAACGTTATACTGAACTGTTAAAATTGTTAGAATTGTGATAATTTAAACGGTAAGTTTAAAACCGCAATATTTTAAGACTTGTAGGTTAGTTTGTGATGGCGAAAAAAATGTATACCAATAAAATTAAGAGAAACAGAACAGTATGTACAGTGTACTGTTTATGTTAGGCTTATTGTTGATTGTATATATTTGTTGTTTAAATAAATACCACTGGTTGTTTACTTAACAAAAACTGCATTTTTATATTCTCTAAAGTTCTACAAAACACGCTTTTTCTCAACCTAACCAAAGTATTACCTAACCTCGATCTCTCTCTGTCCGTGACAGTGTTGTCAAATCTCATGGATGCTACATTCTCCCTCAAGTTTAAATTAAAAGTACATGCTAACAAATAGAAAAATAATTTAAAACAATAGGTACATGTAACAATACCATGTAGGACAAATCAAGTTTTAACAAAATGTAGTTATGCGAAACTTAACTCTAACTTAAACTACACTGGACACTTTAGTCTATGGGCAAAGTTACAAAGTCTTTGAAATGCTTAGGTTTTTTCCTTTGTCTTTGGGGTCTTGTGTTCAGTCCATGTTCTTCTTGTTTTCTTGTATCCGGGTAATTTTCAGATTGGGCTTCTTGATCTTCAATTCCTTTTCCTTCTCCACTTTGATTATCTTCATGGTCTTCTTCGCAACTTGAATAGTCTTCTGAGCTAGTGCTTTCTTTTCTTGAACTGTTTGGAGTTTGCTCTTCTTCTATGATTTCTATCGGATTCATAGAGTCAGCAAACAAGTTTGCTAAGTTTGTCAAACTGTCATCGTTGGTGGAGTGGTTGCTTGATAAGCTTGGAATGTAGTCGTCAGTTGCCATACTGATAGGGCTTGGTGGTAAATCAAACGTTTTACGATCTTCACAAATTTTCACTCGTACCAATTTCTTGTTGTTTGTAGACTCTACATGGGGCCTGACTGGTGATGGACTGCTGGAGTGACTCAGATTTGGTACTAAGGATTCAGTCTGAAAAAACTTTTTGAAGAACGATGAATTCCTCGTTATTACTTGTCCTTGTCTTTCAGCTAAAATGGAATTGCCATTAATCTTTGTAATTTTATATGGTTTAGGGTCAAAATGGGGGGTTAAACTGTTTGTTTTAGATTGTTTACACAAAACTAAATCGCCTGGTTGAAAAGTGTGAATTTTTGTTCTTCTTTTCTGGTCTGCATAGGTTTTCTGTCTTTTCTTGTTCTTCTCATCATTGGATCTCATAAGTGTGTCAGTTTTCTGTTGTTGTTCAATTGCTGGTAGAAAGTTGTTCATTTTTCTGTGAAAAATACACTCAAAGGGTGAAATTTTAGTGGTGGAGTGTGGTGTACTCCTATAGTTCATCAAAAATTCTTGAAGTTTCGATTTAAAATCGCCTGTTTCCAGATGGGTACAAAGTAGTGATTTCTTCGTTGTCTTGACCAGTCTTTCTGCCATTCCGTTCGCTTCTGGCCAATAGGGTGTGATTCGTACATGTTTAATACCATAAGAACTGAGAAATTTTGCTAACTCATGGCTGTTAAAGGGTGGACCATTATCTGACTTCATAGTCACAGGAATGCCAAAAGTAGAAAATATGTTTTGAAGAATTGGTTTTAATTGGAAAAAACTGGTGGAATTTATGACTTCGATGATTGGGAACCTGGAGTATTCGTCTACCATTAGGAAAACATATTTGTTGTTGGGAAAAGGACCAGCGTAGTCGACATGGACGCACTGAAAGGGATAATCTGGTAGGGGGGTTGAAATTATTGGATTTCTGCAAGAAGATTTAGTTACAGCTTGACAGGGAATACATGTTTTTACAAAAGATTCTGTTATAATGCCTGGGTTACCTGATTTGGGAACGATTACAATAGGTGAGACCCATGGTGTTGCCTCTTCACCTACTCTCTCAATTATGTCCTCTGCTTCAAATCTGTGTAGCTCAGCTTCAACAAACTTTCTCAAATGAAATGGAACTCTCCTGTGTTTCAGAGCAACTGGTTGTACACTGTTGTTGACATGAAGTTTAATTTTAAAGTTCTTTAAAGTTCCAACTCCTTTGACTAACTCTGGAAAATTCTTGTCAATATAAGGCAACTCAATGTTCATACAAGTGTTAGTGTTTACATGATTGGTCAAGATTGATACAATATTTAGCTTTTTGGATGTTTCAAAACTCAATAAAGATTCAGAAGTACCTTTTATTACAATTATGTCTGCATTTGTACTGTTGTTTTTATAGTTTATTGTTGCACAAAATTTACCAATAACATCTAAATGTGTTGACTGATTATAAGGGAAAATTTTGCTTGAATCAGGTTCTAAGGGTTCGTTAAATGTTTGGTTAAAAGTTTCCTCACTTATAATGTTTATAGACGTACCTGTGTCTACAATAAAGTTTAGTTTTTTGTGATTTACCATAACATTTACTTTTGGTAGACAGAATATTCTGTTAGTCTGCAGTGCAAAAGAGCTTTCTGAAGAGTCATCATTAACAAAATTGACATTGTTACCTGAATGTTGCTGATGAGAGATGCTAAAAGGTGGTTGATTTCTTTGATGCTGCTGGTTCGTGGTATGTGAGCCATTAACCTGTGTGTTTGACCTGTTGTTGCTGGAAGACTCATTTCTCAGCTTTTGTAAACATACCTTTGCAAAATGTCCTGGGTTTGAACAGTAATGACAAATAACTTTGCTTGCTGGACACGAATCCTTGCCTTTCAAATGCCAATTGTTGCCACAGTTCATGCACTTTTTGTTTGGTTGACTTCTGTCTCCACTGGTCTGGTGTTCTTGGGTATAGTTTCTGATGGACGAATGAGCTGGCTTTATGTTGTGTTTCTTCACCCGATTAACTGATTCACCATTGTTATGTTCCATTTGAGTAACCTGTATTTCTGTAACTTCAAATACTTTTGCCTGAGAGATAAGCTGTGTTAATGAAGGGTTGTTTGTCATAGCATAACGTCGAAGCTTTGAAGATGTTGTTCCCTGGATTATTTGCGACTTGATTTCTCTATCTCTATCCACAAAACTACAATCAGTACTTAGGTTTAACAGCCTAGCATAGTACTCGTCAATAGATTCACCATCAAATTGTTTGGCTTGGCGAAAGTTATAGATCTCAAACTCAATGTTTACTTTAGGTAAGAAATAGCCGTTTAGTTTTACCTTGGCTTTTTCATACTTTGATGTTGTCTCAGGTGAGGTTGTAGAAGAGTTTGGTGGTGTTTGGGGTTCGGATAAAGAGCTAAATATATCAAAAACTTCCTCTCCCACACAATGTAATAGCATGGCCTCCTTTCTATCATCGTTGGTTATTCCAGACGCTACTAAGAAATTGTCAAACCTTCTAATCCATTTCTGCCACTTAACACCTACATTTCCGGTATGCACGTTGAAGGTTTCAATGCTGCTTAGTTGATTTTCCATGGTTCAAATTTCACTTGATTTACTCGCCGTGATTTCTTTTCTCGTCGCCAAAATGTACTGTTTATGTTAGGCTTATTGTTGATTGTATATATTTGTTGTTTAAATAAATACCACTGGTTGTTTACTTAACAAAAACTGCATTTTTATATTCTCTAAAGTTCTACAAAACACGCTTGTTCTCAACCTAACCAAAGTCTCACCTAACCTCGATCTCTCTCTGTCCGTGACAGTGTTGTCAAATCTCATGGATGCTACATACAGTATAATTACATATTTAAATAAATAATAAAACACTATTGTTGTATAATATTAATTTTAGAAATAATATGACTTGGCGTCATGTAAAGTTTTCAAAAAATGTAATAAAAAATGTTTCTTTGTAAAAATAGCAAAATAATCTATATTTCCTTATTTTTATGACATAAATGTTACAAGTCATAGTTATAATGTATTATTTGAAGTCATGGTTATTTTATAATTATTGAATTCAAATATAGGCTTGACTATAGGTTGTTAATATTAACGTTCGTGTCATAAAAATACGAAAATAATAAATCATTTAAATATTTCAAAAAATAAAACCGTTTAAAATTCCCGCCGAAAGTCGCCATATTCCATCTAGTGGCGTGGAGGTGTAGTTCCAATATCAAACTTCAAATAAAATCTGAACAGTTTTCTTCAAATCTCACAGTTAAAACTTGTACCCCGCGGCATAGGTGGCGCAAGTTATTTCACAGTTTCATTAGTACGGGAGAGTCTATTCTATTCCCCCTATAATCCTTTGTCTATGTGTTGTATTAAATCTTAAATTGTTTAATATTTCCGAGAGTTGACCAGCGTGTGAATCACCGGACCTTAGGTAGAACGCTGCAGGAAGCGGGCAATGGTCTCGGGCGGTTTCGTGCAAGCACGTAAACTCGGGCGGCAAAGGGATACAAGAGACAACAGCCCGAAAAGCGACGACTCGGGTCGAGGCGAGACTCGAGTTCGATACGTAGTAAAAATAAGTTGGAAGCGTCGCGAGTATAGCGATGAAGGGAAAATTCCCAGTGTTAAATGGTGGTTCGATGTTTGTTCGGACTTGTAGAGTTGGATAACGTTTAATATCCGTATAACTTTTGTAATTTGGATAATTTTTTAAAAAAGTAGAATAATTTAAATGTTTGTGATAATTTTTATTTGCAGTTGGAGAATCTAGAGTAGACTGAAATTATCTGAATGATACGTAACAGGAGTTAATTCATTAATAAAGTAAAGACAATTTTTTTTTAAAGAGGAGTGACACTCTTTTTGGTTGTACCCTGCGCGCCTGATACAGGGGTGTATATTCTACACAGCTAAATATACTTCATGCTGTGGATAGGATCTCCTAGAGGGTAAACGATAGGGTGCTAGCGTATCAGATAACGTGGGAACTATTCGGATCTTTATGGATTAGGGGTAGTTTTATTTGTTTAAAGTTAATAACTTTGTAAATATTTTTAAAAATGTTTGTAGAGTTATTTCTTAAATGTAAGAAAGTTTATTTTCTATCATCCCCTTGCCCAAAATTTATTTTTGAGAATGGGACTTTGAAAATATTTTTGAGAAAATTTATAAAGTCATTTTTACAAATAAGAAAGATTATTTTCTATTACCTCCCTACCCAAAAATTGATTTTGGCAACGGGACTTAGAATAGTTTTCGGAAAATCTCGATTTGTGATTGCCGCTCCACAAAAAGACACGTATAATAGAAAAACTCATTTCACGGACTCATTTCCGGTCCAACCCTAATTTATGTATAAGGCCAGTTCAGGTTAGACACATAGACCTTATGTTGCCCGACAGTAACCATTGGGTTTGGATCCCCCCCTGTCCATTAGGTTAAGCTTACCTGCAAGGAGTTTGAGATTAGCCACCCCTGTAGTCAGGGGTACTTCTGAAATCTTCAGATGGGCGAGGCCTAGCTTCCGTAGGTCTCTTCTTTTCTTCCCGCTCGCTGTCAATTTATGCACTTTGGCAGTGGGTCATGAGGCGCTGCGTGCGGCGCATTCCCAGCCTTCGATTTTATATAAGCTATACGGGAAAATTCGATGATTAAGTGAAAGTAGTGCTACCGCCCTTTTTGTAATTTTAAGTATTCGGGCTTTTATTATTGTATACCCGGGACAGCCCGCTGGCGCCGGTGTATTTATGCATGTCTTTTATAGTTTGGATGCCTTCAGTTAAGGTTCTCCAATTTATCTACCATTCCCTTTAAGGATTCTCTGTACGAACCCTTAATCACAGCGCTTCACCACGACCTGGAGGGCGTTTGATTACTTTTCTAAACCGGAAATTATATAAAATTCTTATAAGCAGGCCGACGTGCCTGAGACGTCAACGTTATTGCCATCCGCCAGTTGTTATAGCCCTTACCTGAGAGTTATCAGGGTTTCCGACCATTTAGCTATTTCTATGCGTATTTCCGAGCCTTGCCCATTGTAGAGTCAAAGAAGTTGAATATTGGCTTAAAGCATTTCCCTAGGATATCTTTGGATAATAGGTAGTACGAGAAAAGTGTCATAAAGTATTAGCTCCTTTTAATTGGTGTTGCCTGGACTCAAGTCGGATGACGACCCTTGATGGTCACATGAAATATTGTGGACAGATACGTTGGGACTGACCTTACGAGCTCCTCCGCATCTCAGATTAATGTACAGCTATCTGCAAATAACTAACCGAGTAAATTAAGTGATTTCTGCGTAAACCTTTTCTAGAATCGAGGGGACATCCAACCAGCCCACGTTTCATTATACGTACGGCTAACCTTGGCAAGTTCGGATTCATCAAGGCCGCGACCGGGATAGATAAGAGCGACGGATGTGAGCCGCTGAAACCCTTAGTGGAAGTTGGATTTTCTTTCGATTATTAATAAAGCCCATTAAGTGTAATCAACGCACGGACATCTGACCAACCCGGTCATTAAACAAAGTTGTAGTGCGTAAAGATTTTCGCGGGTACCGCGAATACAGTTTGTCCATTAGAGTGGATACTCTTCGCTCTAAGAACGGTTATTCGAACCTGCTCAGGACTGTATATAGGTTCGGTAAAAGGAGAAAAGAGAAATCCCTATCTCATGTTGTATCTAGTTTATAAGGGTTATTGTATTAAGGCTGTGCATTTTAGTTGTATTAATTAATGACGTTGTATATAGATTATTGTAAGGGTATAGACTGGACATAACGACAGACAGCCCTCCTTGAAAATTATTTACGATAAAATTTAATTTGCCCTCCCATATTAATTCGGTCACTAGAACAAGCCCTGTATTCAAAAATGAATCCAGACACCCAGACCGTAACTCCTTCTTTCCCCGTTCGGGTTTGCACTTTTCCTACTTGCGTTGGGGCGGTCGAAATTTCCGAACGACCGAACTGCCAGAAAACACAGACATGTTACCATTGCTGGAACGTAGCCTTAGTCGCGGCGACGATAACGACGAGACAAGTTCTCACTCTTCGGGATCTTCAAGCGTAACATTTAATCAACGACTAGAAAAGTTTCCCTGAGGTGGGAGAACCCCAGACCTTAGAAATCTAAGGGACCAGCGTATTTCTAAGCCTACCTGTAGTCCTACCCCTCAACAGCTGCGACGTTTCGATCGACTTCGCGGTGCCTTAGCCGACCAGGCTGAGAGGAATAACGATCCAAACAGGTACGTAGCAGTTAAGCCTAATCGGTTGGGACGGAAGCTGCTTATGCTCTATGCACATATTCTTATTATAATTAACTACAAATTTATTATAAAATTAAGATGAAAGTTAAAAAGTCTAGAAGAAAAAGAAGATGGTCGATGACGACAATTCATCTGACTAGAACAAGGTACGTAATTAGAAAAGCTTGTTGCTGGGAACTGGGAACTCAACAAAAGCACAAATACGATTGGTTTGTAAATTTTACGCGAAATAATGGCACTAGAATGCGGACGATAGACTCTTCCTCCAGCGCTCGGTATATTATTCATTTGATCCGCAACTAAAATCCGACATGGAATGGAGACCTAGCGAGGTAAGGCGAGGCACCACGAGGAAAGGCGAACGTAGTGTCTACACTCTCGCGCTCGCTATGCCTCACGTGGTCTCTGCGAGAGTGTGGAGGTAGCATTATAAGTCAGTTTTATGTATATTGCCTTGAACAAATTGAATCAGCAATAGATATAGAACTTTATGAGCATTTTGACTTTTGCACATGCCCCATAAGTGTCTTGCGAAATTACCTTTATTTCTGAAGAGCACAACATACCCTCAAAAGTCGACTTCTGTTATTTGACAGCTCGTCGTCTTAAGGTGGATTTTCATGCATACGAAACACGACGGTCCGATATCCGAAATGACGTTTAATTTCGTCCGAAATTCTTGCCAATTTTCATGGATCCGTTTCTGTTGTTCCGAATTTTGTCAATGGACATACATTTGACGCTTCAGTTATAGGTTATAATTTTGTTTTGGTCCTTTTTGTATTCTCAATTATAGCGTTTAATTACCCATTTGATTTCATTACGTTTTTAAGCAATATATGTGCGACAACGACGAGCATTATCAGCTTAATGTCATCCAATTCACTCCTAATTTTACCCGAGTGCACAAAACAAAAAGTTATGTTTAGTGACCTGAGCTGAGGACCTGAGTGTAACTGTAAGTCTTTCACTTTCTGATATTTGTTTTTAATAATCTTGGACTTACAATTGAAATACTTTTCAGAATCTATTAATTTCATTTCTTGAAACAGGTTGTGATAAGCGCCTTAATTTTCCCCCATCCTTTTCTTTTTTGTTTATTTTTCATTCTTAATATAATCAGATAGGATATTATAATATTATAGACACTGTTTTATTTCGTTAATATTAGTTTTATGTTAAAATATTTAAATAGAAACAACAAAACGCACAAAAAAAGTCAAATAGTGAGGTTAAAATTGATACGATTGTCGGACAAAGTTAAAAATATTTTAACTCATCCGACGGTCGGATGAAAGTTGAAATTATTCGGACAAATAAATATTGGCGCGAAAACAAGTCAACCAATAGGAACACTTTCGGATCATCGGACCGTCGTATTTCGTATGCATGAAAATCCACCTTTAGTCGTTTTCTCAAAGATTGTTGTATGTTTTCGGGGCTTCCATTATAAATAAACAACCGATTTGAGATATACTTGATATTAACAAAAACCCATGTAGGTATAGTATTTTTTATTAAGAAAACCATAGAACTATGAATACTATAACCTATACTTATTGTGAAATGAAAGAGCAATATTTTTCACTTTAATCTGGTTAACTTAATTGATAAAATTGTTAAATATTTAATTTCTAAAATAAATGTTATTTAGATTAAATACAGATTCTTTTACTTTTATCTACTGAAATAAGTATACAAAATCTTAGCAAATTGCTGTTGTCAAACGTGATTGATAGCGAGAGAAGAGAACCCCTAACTTTTCTCCTGTCCAGTTAAATTATTTTGAATCAAAAATTAGATAATCCAATTGTTATAATGGAATCCTCGCGTATTATTGAACTACAACAGGACTATCTGCGCAAAATAAAGTAGTCCTTGAATCCGATAAAAGTATATTTTATTTAGACGAAACTTGATTTGATTCTCATGATATTGAAGTATAGTTGGGTAGACAGTACAAATTGTACTTTTGGTACACCGTCTTTGAGAGGACAACGCGTTGTCGGAAGTAAAGACGGCTTTGTACCTAATGTGTTGCTCCTGTCAGCAAAGAATATCACTCATAAATCAATCTTCAACTTTAAGCGCAGTTGTCCTTGATAATATTCGGCAGGTTATAACGAAATGAGTAGCGATGTATGGAAAAACTGTTTAGCTCATGTTATAAAAGTAGAAAATGGATATTCTGATTCACCACCTATAGCGCCAGTAGTAATCCAACCTGGAAACGATTCTACCTTTGAAGGTTCTGACGATTCCAGTCAATAAATTGTCTATGAAATTTACATTAATTATGTTCCTTTAACACGTATCTTAAAAACTTGTTATATTACAGAACGTTTACTGTAATTCTACTGATGCGATCAATTTGTTGTTAAAATGTATATCGTCGTTGATTCTGCAATACCTGCTAAGTGCACTTTTTGGCGAATTTTAGGTTTGGATACATTCCGACTATGTAAATGTATGCACATGGGTTGGTAATATCTGATATGTGCTAAAAAAATCCGTTATATTTTTAAATCAAATAATAAAAAACCTGTTAAGTACAGCCACTCAAACTATGGACACTAATACCTGATATGTGAAGCAGGATACACTTAGCAGTTATTATTTTTGTTGATTTTGCACATAGCAGTTATAGCGATCGGTAAAATCTGCTATGTAAAACAATCGGTACTTCAAAATGATTCACATGTCAGTTGTTTCTGATAAAGTGAAGCACAGGAGGTAACGTCTCGCCATATTTCGTATTTACTTGTGGTTAAAACTAGTGAACCAAGTTTTATATTATTGTTATTGTAAGTATAAAGAAAACCAAAACAGGGCAAAAAGTAAAGGTTTGTCGAACATTTTTCTTTAATACCACTAATCTAAATCTGGGACAAGACACTTTCATGAGATATGTAAAGAAGGACGATCGTTCTTCCAGTCCAACTTTTAGTAAAAACGACGAAGAAACTGTAAGTGTTGGTGTAAAGCACCTCGTTCAAATTAATAAGGCAGAAAAAGTAAAAGAATGGTTGAATTTACTTCCCAAGGTACCAAGCAGCCATTATTGCCGGTCGACGACAAAAAAATATGTTGAGTCAACTTTTAGATCATATCTTCACATGTATGATGCATACAAGGAATGGTGCACAGCCAATGAACTAGCACAAGTTAGAAGAGTGCAATTTACATGTATTTTAAAAAAAGAAAAAATAGCGATTTATCATTCTAGAAAAGATCAATGCGATACATGTTGTGGGTTCAAAGTGGATACTGTTGACAACGAGGAAGGGCTGCCAAGGAAAGCGCTAACTCCGAAAAGTTGGTCGTAACTATGGATCTGCAAAGTGCACTTGTTTGCTCAAAAACAGATGCATCGGCAATGTATAATAAGCAAGAACTGCAAGTTCACAATTTCACCATTTACGAACTCAATAAGGGACATATTTATTTGTATGGTTGGCATAAAGCGAATGGGGGTGTCTTAAGCAATGAATTTACTTCATGCATAATTTACTACCTTTCGACTGCAATATCTGAAACTTATAAACAAATTTAAAAACAGATTTCAGATGGCTGCAATTATCAGAATAGAAATAAAGTATTGGACAGTGCTTTAAGTGATCTCGCCAAGACAAAATCAATTGTTATTAAGGAGCTCATTTTAGAAAAGGGTCATACAATAATGGAGGCGGATAGTGTCCATGCTACCCTAAAACAATACTTCAAGCCACCAATAAATGCTCCCTCAGATTACATTTCGGGAATGAGACTGGCCAGACCTAAGCAGCTTTATAATGTGAATGTGATTGATTTCAACTTTTTCGTGAAGTATGAAGATCTAGGTATAAACTTATCATCATTAAAACCAGGAAAGAAAACTGGTGACCCTACAGTTCCAGGCATTCGGCAATTAAGGCATCTACCCAGCGGAGAAATATATTTTCAAATAGGATACACAGGTAAATGGAATACGCTACCACAAAGGAAAAAAGCTGAAGCAAGTGCACCTAAAAAAATGTACAGTTCAGCACTTCCAATAGCAGAATCAAAATTTCGTCGTCTTCAGGAGCTGAGATCTGTCATTGAAAAAGACCATCATGCTTATTATGATGCACTAAAGTTTAAACCGGACACAAAAAAATCAAAATAAATTTAAAACAGTGTTAATTTTGCGTTTGGCTATTAAAACTTGTAATAGTTAAAAAAAATCTCTCAAGTTAATACAATTTTTTTAATTGGTTTACTGATTTTTTCTTTTATTTCTTACTTGAATTGAAATTCCGATTCAGTTACAGTTATTTAGATTTTTAAGTTTTACAACTTGTAAGCTGGTTTAATAAATTTATGTTCTACACGAATGAATGGTTTATTGCATTATAATTATTAATAATAAATTACTGCTTTGTGCAAAAATTAAACTATAAAATATCTGCTATGTTACATAATATCAGTTATTTCTTCTTTTTAAGTAAATTAACTTGAATACAGATTTAATAACTAACTACACATATTTTAAAAAACATATTCATGTATTTAAGAAAAATATAAATTTATATTCTATGGTATTTGATTTAATAAGAGTTTTATTTCAATACTGAAAAAAAAACACAAAAATCACTTAGCAGGTATTGCAGAATCAACGACGATATAATGAATTCAAACTACTAACTGTATATTCCAACTAACATGGTACCTGCCCCTATCCTTTCTTGGCAAGGAAAACTCATACCTCCTGGCGGTCCTGGCTGGACAAAAACAATTTCTTTAAATTGTTTTTTTGGCAAAATGAGCATTCCTTATACCAAAAGATCATTCCAAAAATATTAGATGCATGTGTTTCTTGCAGGCAAAGTCACGGGTACAAACCACTTATCGATATTAACTACATTTTTAAATTGTATTTAGCATTGTTCTTTACAAAAAGGCCATTTTAAAACTATTCTCTGCAGGCGAAGTCACGAGTATAAACCTTTCATCGATATAAACAAGCTATAATAACGAGTGATTTTTAATTATTTTGCTTAAGGGAGGCCATGCATTTTAAAAGCATCATGGCCGTACTGCGTAGATAAGATGACATGATTGTTTTATGACATTTACGTCTTATTTGAATTTGTGTATTTATAAAGTTTAAAAATTGGAGAAATTTTGTAATTTTTGCAGTTATTTAAAGGTAGGTTACTATTGCTTTAACTAATATTTCTCCGGGGAGTCGTCTTTTGACTATTATAAAGTGCTATTTGCAGGATATGATTTAATTTTTTATTTTTTTTTATTTTTTAGCGTATAATGTTTAGTGAAGCACAAAAAATTTTTATTGTTAAAAGTTTTTTTAGAAATGGAAACAAAATAGGCGGTGTGTGGAATTACTCTATGCATGACTGCTTTGATGAATTTCGAACCGAGTTTCCTGATGTTGCGGTGACCTTTCATAATTTTCGTACTGGGTCACAATACCTAATTGATAAATTTCGTCAGACTGGTTCTGTTCAACATAAAAAAGGGGCTGGAAGATCAACGAAACGATCGAATGAGGTTATTGAAGAAGCGCGACAAATTATGGAAAATAATCCTTCAACTTCTATTAGGCATTTATCTCAACAAATTCAGCAAACGGATTTATGCTACAGTACATGTTAAACACTTTTGAAAAAGGATCTGCATCTATACCCTTATCGTGTTACGGCTATTCATGAACTCCTTCCCAATGACGTTCCCCAAAGACTTAATTTTTGTGAATGGTTTTTAAACAATTTTCAAGAAGAAAATAGTGGTGCTTTTGAAAAAACGTTTTTTACCGATGAGGCTTATTTTTATTTATCAGGCTATGTTAATTCACAAAATATGCGAATGTGGAATACGCAAAATCCGCATGTTTTTGTAGAAAGACCTCTTCATCCTCAAAAAGTTGGTGTGTGGGCAGCAATTAGTTCTAGAAGAATAGTAGGCCCAATTTACTTTGATGGCACAATTACAGCTGAGAGATATCGGATCGAAATTCTGACAACATTTATTAATGAGCTTCACGATGATGAATTGCGGGAAGGTTACTTCCAACAAGATGGCGCTACACCTCATGTAACCAGAGAAAATTTAAATTTTTTAAGTGAATTTTTTGAAAACAGAGTTATAAGCCGAAATACGCAACAAATATGGCCACCTCGTTCCTGCGATTTAACACCCTGCGATTTCTTCTTGTGGCCTTTTATAAAAAACTCCATTTATCGAACAACAATTGAGGATATAAATGACCTTAAACGAAGGATTTCAGAAAAAATTGCCGAAATTAATAATTCTCCAAACGTATTGGTTAATGTGTCTCTGAGGGTAAGAAGAAACATCAGAAGGTGTCTAGAAGTAGGAGGCGGCCATATAAAGTAGGCTTTCAAAGTAAGATAGCTCAGGATTTTATATTACATACCGTCAAAAAACATTATTTTAGGTTTTCAACGTGACAACGCTGCTTTCTTGCAAATTCGCCCTATGATTTAATCTACGCGCTACTGCTACACTATGTATATTGGGTCACAGCCGCCCTTGAGCAAAATAATTAATAATCACTCGTTATATACTATTTAATCACATTAAAAATTTACAACAATCCGCATTTTAATTATTTGGTAGAAGCGACTATACACGGGTTTATTTTCCAAAGCATTCTAGACATAATATTATATCAAAATTTGTTGCATCTGTTTTCCAACACCTCCTACAAGTCTGTGAGTTCGAAAGAACCGAAGGTTGTGCATAAAATATGTAATAGGTATTGACGATTCAACAAAATATTACATGCTCAATAAAGTCACAAAATTTAGATGTAGAGTTTTACGAACAGATAAGCACCTAAACCGGAGCAAAATCATTAATTTAATGTTCTTGGGTACTTATGTTCCAAGTTTATTATACAATTTTCTTAACAACAACATACATGTGATAGTGTGTAAGTATTATTATTTGTTTAAAAATAAAAACAATTATTAGATGATTAGAAAATTACTTTATTATTTAATGGTCACAATGCTTAATTGTTCGTAATATTAAGACTCTTTTAGTGCTGTTGTAAACGATTTTATACTTCATTGTAACTTACCAAATTTTCCTTACCATTTACCCTCAAATCCAAGACAAATTCAACTTTTTAAAAAAGGGAACAAAATGTAAGGAGAGGTAAACTAAAACACAATTTGTTAGTATAACAATTTCCTTTATTACTATTAAATATCACAGATATTATGTTTAACCTAATAGCATTAATTTTTGTACATTCTATACACTTGTCATATTTCTTAAATTAAAATAACGGTCACCCAACTTGCAAACGTCTTGCTAGGTTCTAAATATGAAAAAAGACACTACTAAGTCCGCCACATAAAACTCCCCAGGACTGTACTATCATTAATTTTTGATCGACATATTTATGCGATATACCAGGTTTCAGAATTTAATGAGTTCTTTAAAAGTGCATACATCTATGGTGTCACGAAAATTTTTTTAACGAACATCATTTTGGGCTACCACTTAATTTTTTTGAAATTTATTTCACCTTACCCTGTACATACATACATTAAACAAGGGACAAAGATTTAATGCCAGATTAAATTAGCTTTAATTTAAGAAGTTATGACCACCCATTCCTAATTTTCGTTATGGTGTTTCAAACGAAAACAATAATATAGTTTTACTAAAATTGCTGAAATATACAGACTGTTACTTTTAGTTATGTATGCATTGTATAGATGATTTCTAGACCTATCGAACAAGTTCATATTATTATGTCCTAAAATACTCAATGGTTTTCGATATAGAGAATTCTAAAGTTTTTATTTTTTTTTAATCCTTAGCAATGTATATAGAAATGCTTTGGTTTTAGGGCACATGTTTATATGAACTTACGCTAATTGGTCTGAGAATGACCCATACAGTGAGAACGTATAGGTTGGAACAAATTCATTTAAAATTAATGAGTTTTTTTTTCGAAAAATTACTCGAACCCGTCAATTTTTCATTTCTGTTGTGCATTTATGGAATGCGCACACAAATGAAATTTTGCGAACTCTTCAATAACAAGTATATATCTCGATCTGCTGTCAGTAAAATAGAAAAAAAATATAGATATTTAGGTCACGATAGGGACTATAATTATACAAAAGATCGACCTGCGGTATTAGAAGATGCACAAATAAATAATGTGTTATTGTTGGTTAAAGAAGACCACCATAAGCCGAGTAGTACTATTGCTTTGGAAAATTACATCTGCAAAACATGCGTCCTAAAGTATTTAGACAAAAACAAATTGAATCCTTACAATGTCCAATTGGTTCATGAACTCAATGAAGATGATCCAGACAGAAGAGTCCAATTTTGCGGAATAATGATGAATTTGTTCAATAGTCATCCACATTTTTCGAAACTAATTGTATTGACGGATGAGGCAACGTTTTATTGAAGTGGAAGTGTAAACAGACCAAACTGTCCATATTGGGCTACAGAAAATCTACGCTGGATTATGGAACGTCACACCCAATATCCTCAAAAAGTTAATGTTTGGGCCAGCATTGTTGAAAATAGAATTCTATAACCCTTCTTTATTAACAGAACTTTGACAAGCGAAACATATTTACAATTTTTAGAAAATGATCTAATACCGTGCCTTGCCACATTATACCCTAATTCAGAAGATCCTGATGCACCGAACAATTTTTTGTGGTATCAGTAGGACGAAGCTCCGGCCCATTACACCCGCCGTGTGAGTGAGTAACTTAATACAGTTTTCCCGAGGGATGGATTGGCCGACGAAGTCCAATTAAATGGCCGGAGAGATCTCCAGATTTAACCCATCTAGATTTTTTTTGTGGAGTAGTCTTAAGTTTAAGGTATATGTTAACCGACCAGACAATATTGAAGATTTAAAGAACAGAATAAGAGGCGAAATAAAATTGATAGAACCGTAGGTCCTTAATGACGTTTGGCAAGAATTTGAAGATCGTCTCGAGTACTGTCAGACTGTTGGTAGAGTTCGTTTCCAATATTTGATAAAGTGACTTTAAGTTTCTTTTGAATTTCCTTTTCTTTCGCTAATAAATAATTTGTTGTTGTTTTAAGTTAAAACGCAGTTTTCTCGCAAACGGCTGAATTTAAGTATATGTTTCATGCAATATGTTTAGAATTTTTAGTCCACAAAAATGTTATAAAATAGGGGTACTCATATAAATAAATAAATTAAACGGTTATAACTTGTTTTTGGGGCAACCTGTATACATGAACACGTTCTCACTGTAATAGTAAATACATATAATAAAGTAACACTCTGTGTATTTTAGCAATTAGTAAAAAATGTTCATTTGTTTTTTTTTTGAAGATTAATGAAAATGTAACATAGCTGGTTGTCATGATTTAATTTAAAGCTAATTTAATTTTGAATTCAACCCTTCCTAATTTAATTTACAGACTTAAAAATATCGAAGAAAATGAAAGAGCTGTTTTTTAAATTAATTCTTTTTAAAGACGACTTATTAGTACTTTTAAATAATTCAGTAACTTGATATGGGCATAAATCAGTCGATCAAAACTTAAGGATAAAAGATACGGGTCTGGAAAGGGTGGGTCCTGGTACTAGTGTTTGCATGGTGTCCCAGATAAGAATTAACTTTACAGGAAACTCGTTAATTATAAGATAGACGGAGATAATGAATTTAGAAAAAAGTTACGTATGAATCCTGCAACGTAATGTTTTCGTTAACGTCGATTATTCCGATCATGATCATATTTTGGTAAAACCGAAGTTTTGAGATTTGGTTGTTAATATTTTCATTGTCACTTTTTCTCCACTGCAAGTTGGTGTAATTAAATTTGCAATAGGATGTTTTGTTCTTCGCAATCATCATCACCTATGTTTTATATTATGCTTTTTAAGTTCTTCTATTCTGAATCCAACGACATATTACGCTTTATTTAGAGTGGCAAAAAAGTCGCGCATAATGCCTGTAACTTGTGAATTACCTCGTGTACTAAAAAGTGACCTTTATGAAAGTTGTTCAGTCAATTATTCCCCACATTTCTACTTGCATCAATTTTTTCTATCATTTCTGGTTTGGTTGCCATAGAGACTAACTTACCTTTTTTAAATGGAGCACCCTGCATTCTACTGGGAAAACTCTGAGTTTTTGTATTTGAAGTTTTCACCTATCTTCAAGAGTTTCCGAGATAATGACAGCTCAAAAATATAAAAACTTCCTAATTATAATTATTCCTACCTAATACCAACCTGATGAGTCAAGGTGGTTTCACGACAGCGACCTAAGGGTTGTCAACTTTGAGTTCCTGTTTAATTTTCTGCGGTCTGATTTCTAATTTGTTTACACTATGGTTCATCTGAATGAGAAACAACGAGTTGAAATTTAATAATTAGCGGTTACGGAAATACGAAGAGATCGCAAGATCAGGTTTGTCAACTTTTTAATAAACTATATCCAAATAGGCCTCCAATAAATCAGTCAACGGTGTGTCAAGTGGTAAAGAAATTTCGAGAAACAGGCAGTGTTAGAGAAGCCTCTAGGTCAGGTCGACGTAAAACAGCAACCGGAGGAGACAATGCTCTTAATACATGAAAATCCAATACAATTATCCAGGCCACTGGCAATGGATTTTAATGTGTCTCATCAGTCAGTGAAATATTTGTTTAAGCAGGAGAAGTTGCATCCCTAAAAGACAAAGTTGGTGCACGAGTTAAACGAGGACGATTTTGATAGAAGAGCTGAATTTTGTGAGCTGGTGATGGAAAGAAGCAATAATGATAATAACTTCGCAAAAAATATCATTTTCTCGGATGAAGCTACTTTCCATTTAAATGGCATTGTTAAAAGCCACAGTCGTTATTGGTCTGCTGAGAATAGTCACTGATTCCAGGAAGGTCATACTCAGAGGCTCAAAAAAGTTAATGTTTTAGCGGGCATAGTTGGTAGACATATTTTGGAACCTATTTTTATAGATGGTAAGTTGAATGGCGAAAAATATCTGAACCTCCTCAGAAATCACATAATTCCTTATTGCAAAATGGTTTTACCGGGTGTAAATAATGGCATATACGAACAGGTACGATTCCAGCAAGATTATGCGCGACTTTCTTGCCACTCTGTATTTATTAGACGTTTCGAAATAAAAAAAACATCATATCGTATCATCAATGCAAATTAACACCTAATTTAAAAAGTTTTTGTGTATGTATTGTGTATGTATTGTTTGTTTTTATTGTATTTCAGATCTAGTTGGCTTTGTAAACATTTTTTGATTTGACGTTAATTACAATACTTATAATAAACGTATTGCCAAATGCGTAAATATTACACATTATGGTACCTACATAATATAAAAAACTAATAGCAACAAAAAAAACATTTGTAATAAAAACAGTTATAGATATGTTACTTTTTGAATTTTTTAGATAAATGTATTATACAGGTCTCTAAATTATTAACTAATAATAATAATTTTAATTTAAAATACATTTTTGCAGTGATGATGAATGTTTAATCCGAAACCTATGAAAAAGATTAAGGGTGATTATATGCCCTTGGATTCGAATATAAAAAGCATAAAATCAAATTTTAGGCGTTTTTAATAAAACAAGGTTGATTATAGTAGCGATAACAAAAAACGCAGGATTGAAATTTAATTAAACCATCTAGAGAACAAAAAGGTGCAATCAGAATGTTACATTTGTTTTGACATTTCAAATAGAATCAGAAAACAATATAAGAACGAACTTGCAAAAATTTCGATTTACCCAAATAACTTCGGAAATACTAGTTCTTTTTTTTTAATTTAAAAACATGGCATTACATGATTTGGTAATGAGCAAGTTTTTTCTAATTTAATTATGTGTGTATGTCCTTATGATATCCCTGTAAAGTGCATTGTTATCCAGGATAAACAAATATAATTTAATTTTTTTCCTATTTATTTATCAACTATTATTAAATTCCGATTATTACTGAGATATTGTATCAATGTTTACAAATGTTTCGGGTTTATAACCACAAATATTTTAAATAATATGGTAATGCAGATAGGACAAGTCTCACACTCTACAACAATCATAATACTCTTTATTACAAAAACAGACTTTTGTGCTACACTATATACATAGCAAGTTTCTACATACAGCTTGCATTAAAATTAACAAGGTTGCCTTACGTTGAATCAACCGAAAATTTTAATTTTAATTTTAATATACAAGGTGTCCAGAAAATTAATATCGATCCGTCAAATATAATAATAATGTTCGCTAAGCAAAAATAGTATGACTCTTATAATGGCATTTTTTATTATTTTAGACCGACCTGACATACAGGATGTTTCAAAAAATGCAAAAACTTAAGGGGGGCGATTGTTTGTTTAAAATAAAGGGTAGTTTGTTATATAAATGTTTGGTCAAAAGTCAACCATTAGGGAGATATCGCGGTATAGATATGGCGGTAAAATAATGTTTTTATTCTTTATCTTCAAATCCCGATGTCCCTTGAGTGCTATAAAAGCGCCGTGTCATCAGCAAATAGCGTAAAGTTGCCCTGTATGTCCAGTCGTGTAAAATCATTGATATACAACAGAAATACGATTGGACCGAGCACAGAACCCTGTGGTAAAGTCTGTGCGTTTTAAGAAATCCGATATCGAATTAAATCACCAAGGGATGTTATCGCTTTTAAAACAGTAAGTCGGTTAAGTTACAATATCTTCGCACCTTCGCTATACTTGATCACACCGAACATCCCACTGGTTTACTGTATTCTATTACTGTGCGAAATCAGAGGTTTCAAAACAAAATTATCTTAGAATTACGCGTTGAGCATAAATAATAATTAAATAGATAATTAAATTATTTTGCTATTATTATAGTTAAATCTATATAATAATCGCTATTTTCCAAGAACCAATTAAATTTTGCTCAAGTGCGGGATGATTAAATATGTTAAAGATTTTGTCAAGTATATACTTTTCCGACGAACAACAGAAAACTGCTTTGCGAGCTGTCCAATGTTGTTTCGAAAAGATGGCAATTTTTAAGGGATTATTTAAACAACAAAAAATCGGAATTGTCAAGACAAGTTGTTTTTCTTGACGAAACATGGGTATTTGCAAACGGAACTTCAACAAAAACGTCTTGGCAGGATGACTCAAAGCATTGTTATTCAAGTACCCGTGCAAGTAATGGAAAAAGGTATATTATATTACATGCTGGTAATGAAGAAGGTTTTGTTTTAAATGCCAGTTTGATATTTTCATCAACAAAAAAAACTGATGATTATCACGGCAATATGGATGCTGAAATTTTTGAGCATTGGTTCGAGGAAAAACTTTTAAAAAGTTTAGAAAAACCTTCCTTAATTGTTTTAGACAATGCCTCTTACCATACGAGACTCGAAGAGAAATTCCCTACAAGCAGCTGGAAAAAGGAAGAAATAAAAGAGTGGTTGTCAAAGAAAAACATAAACCATGAAAATTTATATTTAAAAAGTGAACTTTTAAGCAAGTGTAAAGAGCAGTCATTTAAAAAAAAGTATGTTGTTGACGAATTAGCCCTCAAATATGGACATCAAGTTTTGAGATTGCCGCCCTTCCATTGTCATTACAACGCAATTGAATTGGTATGGGGTATTAGCAAGAACTATTATGAGAAACATGCCTGTAAAAATATCGGTAAGCCTAGCGTTATAAAGTTATGGGAGGAGGCGCTTAGCCAAGCGGGCAAAGAAGAATGGCGGAAATGCATTGAACACACAGAAAAAATTATTTTTGAATCTTATGAGACAGAACAGGTTATAGACGAAGTAAGACCGTTAATTATTACGAATGATGATGATGATGACGATGATGTTGATTCTGATGAGTCTGAAAGCATGGGTGAAATTTCAAATGCAGAGGAAGACTACTTTTAGTAGTACCTATCTACAAGTAGGTACGTTCTGTCGCAAGACTAAAAAATCGGTTCTTTTTAGAACCAAAACTTTATAAAAAAGAATTCGTAAAACTAATTTGTCTGAATACTACAAAAGCTAAAAAATTATTATTTTTCTTTACCTAAACTAATTTTTTATTTACTTTAAATTATTTTATTTAGAAAATGTAATTCATCAACATCCAAAATTACCTTCAATATAATTTATTGTTTGAGAGCCACCGGCATAATGCTCAAGAGGTTTTATGGCTTAGCGGACTTCTTAAAACGCACAGACTTTACACCCACTTCCACACTCAAAGAACGCGAACAACTCCCATCAACCATCACAACCTGTGATCTATCAGACAGATACGACGAAAACCACTCAAGCGCCACTCCATAAATGCATATTACATGTCGAGGGCGTAGAAAAAAAAATGTGTGACTTAAATGTACGCCTTGAAGTCATGGTAGAACCTATTACTATAAATCCTGCAGATGACAGCAGTAGCGACAGTAATGAAATGTTTTCATCGTCAGATAGTGAATAATCGCTGTAATGGTAATAATAAATTTAAAATTGTAACGTATTGTCATTATAACACTTTTTAATATCGGCGTGGAATATAATTTGTCACATTATTATCAATTAATTAAACGAAAAGCGATAGAATAATGAAATTCTGTGGAAGTATTACTATTATAAAAATACACTTTCTGCATATTTGTCACTTTTGTAAAATAAGTTGAAGGTGTTGAAATACCCTATCATTCTTGTTAACTAAATTTAAAGAAAAACTTACGCAACGAGTTGGAAAAAAATTCATCTGGATAGCCTGGTTTACACTTTTCATCTCTTACATTTTTTCTATAGAATTTACCGATTTGAAATAAAAAAAAATCAAATGTAAAGCAAGAAATAGAATAGAAAAGAAATCTGGTTGGCCGCTGTCAAACACAGTTTTATTTTGTACTCATGTTATTAAATTTCCTTCTGTACAGTCACATTTTAAAAATAGTTTCTTAACAAACAGTTTTGAAACTAACCTATCCTCTATTATTGCAAAAATTAAATCGTTCTTTAAAAGAAATATTATTTGAATATTGCAATTTAAATAAAAACACAAAGTCCTACGCAGAAGCGACTACATTCTCTTTATAGCAAATATTAAAAATGCGTGCCTTTCGATGTAATACATGCATATATCCTGCGAATTATTGAATCCCTAATACGCTGAAATACGCCAGAATTATTTCTTATTACATCACATGATGCATTTATGCGATTTATCAGGTCTTCAATATCGTGTACTGCGGTAGTGTAAACTAATTCTTTCAGATATTACCAGATACAAGAATCCAAAGGATTTAAGTCTGGTGATCGAGGAGGTTAAGCATGAGGCCCACCTCTTCCTATCCAGCGGTTTTCATAGATAAGGTTTAAATACCTTCACACATTTAAGCTGAAATATGCTGGGGCACCATCATGCATGTAATACATGTCTCTTCTAGTTCGCAGGGGTAAATGTTTTAGTAGAGGAGGCAATTTTCCTTGTTGAAAATAAAGGTATAATTCACCAGTTAATCTTAAAGGTAGAAAATGTGGCCCAATTAGATGTCCATCGACAATTCCTATCCAAATGTGTATTATCTTCAGCCTTCTTGTTATAATAGTAATTAATAGCATCTCTTGAGAAACCAGCTTCGTTGGAAAAGAAAATTTTTGAATGAAAAAAAGGATAATCGGTATTCATTTGGTGAAACCATTGGGAAAAAATCATTATCGGTTCGAAACCTCTTGGTAAGGGAGCTTGTACCCTCTGTACATGGTAAGAATATAACTGTTGTTATTTTAATATTCTCCATAAAGATAATGCACCAGTATTTAATTCCGCTGCAATTTTCCTGATACTTGTTTCAGGTTGCGCTTCAATAATATTTAGGACAGCAACTTCTAATTCGGGTTTTCGAACTTCGCGGTGTCGGCCGGTATCCTAACTTCTTTTTTCGAAAGTTCCAGATTCATGTAGCCTTCAATGAATCTGCCATTTCCGCATTAGTGCAATTAACCATTATTGATCTATTGATTTGATTAAAACTCTTACTACTGCATAACTAAACAGATCAGATAACAATATCTTGATTAAAATAATCGTAAAATATTGTATTCAAACTGAGCAACGTCAAATAAAGCAATATTAGAAACGTTCTAAAAAGTGACAGCGGCCAACTAGATTTTATTTCTAAAAAATTTCCCCGTCCCGACATGTAATGCTTTACTTTTTATTTTATTATTTCAAGTCGGTTAGTTTAATGAAAAAAATACAAGTGATAGAAAAGTGTGTAAAGAAACCGGGCTCTCCAAGTTTATTTCTTTCCAAGTCGTTGCGTAAGAATTTCTTTAAAATTAGTTAACAATAATGATAGGGGTAGTCTAATTCAACCCCTTCCACTAATTTTAAAAAAGTGAAAAGATATGCCTGAAGTGTCCTTTCATAATGGCAATTCTTCAACAGAATTTCATTATTCTATCGCTTTTAGTTTTTAAGATAAAAAATAAAAACTTTATTTTACCGCCATCTTTGTACCGCGATATCTCCTTAATGGTTGACTTTTGACCCAAAGTTTATAAATTAAACTACCCTGTATTATAAACAAGGAATCAACCCCTTAAATTTTTTGCATTTGTTTTTTAAATACATGTACTTATGTACAGGGCAGGCCCAAAAATTTATTATTTTTTAAATCTTTTTTCCAAATGTTTATCTTAAAAATTGGTAAATTTGCACGAATTTTGGTAATGGTAGGTTTTACTGGGATGCGTAATTCTCGCGATTTAAAGCTTTATAACTTTTTTGGGCCTCGGTATATTAAATATCCCAAAATAATTGCATATTCCAAGGCAATTTTTATTCAAGAAAGGTATACCCGGTAGGTTTCGTCCCAACCAACCGTTTCCCAAATTAATAAATTAAAATGATTTATTGCATATTGAAACTCGCCGTTTAGAAAACTTTTACATGCGATAATAATTCCCCACCAAAGCATTTTAGGACCGGGGTAAGTTGAGTTAAATGTGAACACATGTGGGAACATTTTTTAGCGATCTCTAGAGGCATTGAAAAGTGAAAAATAGGAAGAAAGGCAACAACGAGTTTCAGAATGCAATAAATCATTTAAATTAAATTATATTAGGAACTGTGGCTCCAAGCGACACCTCCTTGGAATAAAACATTTCTTGGAATAAGGGTTTAGCATCTTGTATTTCTTCTTTTTCTCTCCATGCACTTTTTAGTGATGTCTCAACAATTTCTTCGGTATCTGCAGAGAGTTACTAACTTTTGATGCTCTATAAAGCCCAAATTCAATAATCGCTGAAATACTGTTTACATCAGAGAAGAGCCATTCGCTTGGTCGGTGACCATGATCTGACAAACAACCTGAACATCGAAGGCAGTGCCGCTCGAGCGACACTACCTTCGATGTTTATGAACTAAATTAGACTTTAGAACCAGTGTTCACACTGGCAACTTCGATACTCTTGTGGCGGAGTCGTAGCTCAATGTTGGTACATTCGATAGGGAAGTGGTTGGTCTCGACTACGACCTTTTTCGGAGGGCCGAGAAACAACAGCGTCCCTAAAAACTGATGGAAGAGGCGTCTTCATCGCCATTCACAATGGACTGAAGGCTACAAGGATAACACAGTTTAAAAGTGATGCGGAGAACATGTGGGTGCGAACATCGAGGTAAGTGTCCCTCGAGAGACACTGTTTAAAAATTCATTCATAAGAAATCGACTTTTCTATGGACCATACCAACCAATGAGGAACTTGCACAGACATGCGTCCATAATATAAGATGCAACATATCAAGCCGTTATGCCGGCAGAACACTCCAGACGTCTTGCGTACTACCAATGGTTTGTCAACTAACCTGTTAAACATAAAGAAAGATTCTGACGAAGAGCGGTTACAACCGTCGGGGTACATAAGATCCCAGAATAGGAGAATGTGGGACACTGGCTATCCACATGTCCTGGTTTAATATTCGCTACATGCTCAAAAAAATTGATCATAACAGAAAGGTACAGAAACAACATTGTCATTGAATGTGTTCAACAACTACAAGCTGATGAACTTTAGCATGGCTCTTTTCAGCAGAACGGTGCAACAGTACATACAATACGAGACATTATAGCTTTTCTCCGCAAGTTTTCAATGACCAATTGATAAGTTTGTACAGGGTGAATCAACCATGGAATAAAGTTCATTATCTCAATTGTTTCAGGAATTCTCAAAAAACGTTAAATACAAAATTTTTAGAGAATGTTGAGATGCACAGTTTAAAATTATTTTTGAGTATACAGAATGGTTCAAAGAAGCGTGGCGAATATAACATAAGTTTTTTAAATGGAACACCGTATTTCTTAATTTGGTTTTAGATTATGCATGAAATTCTGTAACTTTTTTGTTAATAGTGTTATATACTTAAACCTAGTAGTAGTTCTAATGTTTTAATTTTTCTGAAAAAATATTAGTTTTTACTTTTATAAAAAATAGACACTTTCGTCATTGTTTCTGGAGGAATACTCATATTTGGTACACACGTTATATTGGGATGACAAAAAAAACATGTAACGAAATTTCAGTTAGATGCTAAAATAAATTTATACATTTCGATCGATTTAAATTGAAAAATATCAACTTTTTAAAAGGCACACCCTGTATATTTTTATTCTATCTGATAGGTTTTATTAAACTCTTCAACTTTCATTAAGTGTACCATATACCTATTTTTAATAGTTTGCGATTTATTTTGATTTTTCTCATTTTTACACTTGTTCTTATTACACTAACGGGACTAACGCTATAAAATAAGTTGCAAATGACAATGACAAAACAAAAATGTAGGCATTGTTGAATTTTGAAATGTCAATTAAGCAAGTAAAAATAGTTTTTTGTATAACTGCCATTACAAGTGACACTTTTAATGACAGTCAACAGTGTTAAAAGTGATTGTTGACGTGGAAGCGTGTTAAAAATATTTTTAACACTACATAGACAAAAATTGGACAAGAACGCAATTATTTAAATGACAGCACCTTTTTTATTTGTAAACAAGCATTTGTTAGTAACCATAGCGTTGGCAACATTTGTCATTCACAACAACCTTGTGATTATTTGAATATCAAAATGCATTTTGAAGTTTAATGTCATTCCAAATTCCCCTATTTTATTATCGAAATAGGGCAGTTATACAAAAAACATTGTATGATATTTGTGTTAAAAGTAATTTTATTTAAAGTAATAAAACATCACTTTTAACACTCACATCATAAATAACTATTAATTTATTATCGTAAGTAACGTACCTATAAAAATAAAATAGTTATTGATTTTCCTAAAAATGAATTAATTGACATCATTTATATACTGGGCGAAGCGTAAAAAAATTGTCTTTTAGCAGTCAGGATTTACGGTGCGAAGTACCCTAACAGATGCATACCAACTAGAGAATATTTTCAATGGTCAATGGAACGGTTTGATGGTAATGACAGCATTGAATATAAGAAACTAAAAGTGGTAAACCGGAATGCTACCAATGAGGAAAAATAAATTGAGATTTTACTTCATGTTGACGATAATCCTCAGGTAGCCGTCATTTAGCTAACATGTGTGATACAACCCAATCTACCGCTAATCGCACCACAAGAAAATTTAAATATCATCCCTCTTTTATGGAACAACACCAAGAACTTCTAGACCGTGATTTTGAACAACGAGGAAACTTTTATACCATCACAAATGGAACTATAGAGGTCGATCCGAATTTTTTGTCAAAATTAATGTTTTCTGATGAAGATACCTTTCGCAGTAATGGAGCAACTAACCGCCATTATATGCACTATTATTCAAGAGTTAATCCATTCTGGGTCCGGCAAATTCAAAATCAAAACCATTTGTCGCTTATTGTATGGTGTGGAATCAAAAATCTTCGAGTTATTGGTCCATATTTTTTCCGAAAACCACTTGACGGGCATAGATATTTAAACTTTTTGCAAAATGAATTACCACAGTTTCTTGGAGACGTTGATGATATTAAAAGGGAACAAATGTGGATTCAACAAGATATGGAGCTCCTGCTCATTACCATCGGGAAGTTCGGGAATTTTTAAACAATCATTACCCACAAAAATGGATCGGTAGGGATGGATTCATTGGGTGGCCCCCTCGATCATGTAACTTAACACCTTAAGATTTATTTTTCTGGTGCTACATTAAAGATCGTGTTTAGGTAAATCCCCCTACAACACCAGAAGATATGAAAAATAGGATACGGGATGCCTGCAGGACAATATCACCCTTTATGCTAAGGAACGTGCAGGGAAATATATATTTTTTTTTATTTACTATTTTTACGGTCGTCGGCGTATCAGAGGCCATCTTGAACCGGTCATCGACCGTACGGTTTTTAATCGTGCGGTCTACCGACTGGGGAGTGTGAAACGGCACCTTCATCCTACGAGATATCCGATCTCATCCGGCCTGTCCGGCGTGAATAGGATGGTTTTGATGTCGATTCATTTTACACTCTTCCCTAAGACAAGAGCACGCGGTATTTCCCAAGCGGTCACCCATCCAAGTACTAACCGCGCTCGACACCGCTTAACTTCGGTGATCTGACGGGAACCGGTGCTTTAAGTGTCGCTAGGCCCTTGCCCGGAAATATATTAAAAATACTAATCATGTGTATCCAAGTAGACGGGCATAGTTACGTCATAGTAATTAAAAATTAAGAAAGTTAGTCAGCAGAAACATTATTGTTATATCCGTGTTATAAAAGCAAGGATAAAAATAAGAAAAATCAAAATAAATTGCAAACTATTAAAAATAGGTATATGACATAATTATTGAAAGTTGAATACTTTTATGACACCTAGCAGAAAAAAAAATAATTTAAAAAAGTTCATATTTTTTAATTTAAACTAGTCGACATGTTTAAACTTATTTTAAATGCCATGTTGCATCTAACTCAAATTTCGTTGCTTGTTCTTTCTTGTCATCCCAATAGAACGTTTGTACCAAATATGAGTATTCCACCTTCAAAAACAATGGCGGAACTGTCAATTTTTTATAAGAGTACCTAAAAACTAACATTTTTCTAGAAGAATTAAAATATTATAACAACTAGTAGGTTAAGATATATAACACAATTAACAAAAAATTTATAGAATTTCATGCAAAATATAAAAATAAACTAAAAAATAGGGTGTTTTATTTAAAAAAACGTATGTTATATTCGTCACGCTTTTTTGAACCACCCTGTATACTCAAAATAATTTTAAACTTTGCATCTTAACATTTTCTAAAACTTTTGCATTTAACGTTTTTTGGTAATTCCGGAAACAAGTGAGATAATGAACTTTACCCTATGGTTGACTCACCCTGTATACACAAGTCCCAGTTACTATACACTGAACTATACTTTAACCAATTTCTATTATTAAAGTTGCTCAAACCTCTATGGTCCGCCTAAAAATTGCTTTGCATATTACGGAGAAAGCCCGCACATACACAGTTACACAGTCATAAACACTTAACCAAAACAAGTAAAGCTAATTAAGAAAAACTAAATTAAAATCGGTCTAATTTCAATCCATTTTGGACTTTACCTACCAATTTGATACTTTTTTGCCATTTTCGAATTTCTATATTATTTGCTATGCTTTATGTAATGATGCTATGTTATATATATATTATATAAAATTAAGTATTCATTGAAAATAAATAGAACTGTTTTATATAGATAAACTAATTTCTATTTCTAGCAAATTGTTATTGTCTTTTTGTGTACCCCTTAAAATTGCCTTGTATTGACTTTATAACTGAAAACAGAAATATCTTTGCAATTATTTATGGGACGGTTTGCCGTTTGATTTAAGTTAAAGTTGTGTTCTTATTAAAGAATAGCACTGGCCTACAAAAAAAAAATCGTTGAATCCATTTAACTTTTGTTTCCAATATATTTAAAATAAAAATATTATTGCAAAATTTTATGCATGTGCTCTAAAAGTTCAAGAAATGAAAGACAAACATATGGTTTATAAAAAATGAATTCAATTTAGGTCAGAAGCATTACAACATGATCTTTGAGCTAAAATTGCATTTTTTGCAAAATTCGAAGTGTTGTACAGGGACCGTCAAAAATGAATGGACTATATTATTCAGATGATTAATAAATATCAAATTGACGAGATATTTAAATTAATCTAGTAATGATTTGGTAGAGTAGGCCCTGGAGACATTTGGACAATAGTTGACAGTAAACAAAATTTATTGGTGTTTAAATCAGTGCATTTATTGTGCCCAGAATTTTCTTAAATTTAACTCAATAACACAGGCCTGCATTTTTTAACACTTTGAAAGTTGATTTAGGAATTGTAACTGTTTTCATGAAACTGGGTAGCGCTGATTTCAAATCTGCTTTTAGTTTTTTTGTGTGACGTAAAGTTATTTTTCAAACCAGTAAAATCCAAAAATATAGAAGAAACACGTTTTATTTCATTTATAAGCTAGTTTTATAACATATTAAAGAAAAAAATACAAAAATATACAAAACATACACATAGAAACTATTAGAAATAGTTATTGATTCTTTACGCTTCTTAAGAAAGCGTTTTCTTTTTTCAGACAATCTTCTTTTGGTTGTTTTTCTGTCATATTTAGCTAAAGGAAGATCTTTTCTCAATCCCCAACAGTAATCGGCCATCATTTTTGTGTCCCAGCGCCTCTGGTATCTTTCCTCCATCTCTTTAATATCTTGATGAAATTTTTTACCTTGCTCTTCACTCACGTCCCCAAGATTTACCGGGAAATAGTCCAAATGGGAATGTAAAAAGTGAATTTTTTGGTCATATTGCAACCAACAATCCTGAATTTTTCCAGCATATTTTCAACGATCTCAACATAGTTTGGGTCTTTATAATTCCCTATGTATAACTTCTTTAAAAGCATTCCATGCATCTTTTTCCTTATATTCCATTACATTTTCAAATTCTGTATCTTTCATCAAACGCCTAATTTGCGGCCCTACAAAGATTTCCTCCTTTAATTTTGCCTCTGACAGAGCCGGAAATATTTTACACAAATATTTAAAACAATTTCCTTCTTTGTTTAATGCCTTAACAAATTGTTTCATAAGTCCAAATTTTATGTGAAGTGGTGGAAGTAAAACTTTTTGAGGGTCAATAACAGTTTCGCGAATTACATTTTTGGTTCCAGGTGTTAAAGTCTCTCTTAGTGGCCAGTCTCTTTTTATCCAATGCTGTTGTCGATTCGTGCTATCTCACCTACACAGGAAACATGGAAACTTAGTAAATCCAGACTGCTGACCCAAGAGAAGGCCTAAAATTTTTAGATCTCCACACACTTCCCAGTTGTGATTTTCATATTGTATTCTTAAAAGTAATTCCTCTAAATTTTCACAGTTTTTCTTTAAATGAACTGAATCGCCGACCGGAACAGAAGCAAAAACATTGCCATTATGTAACAGAACAGCTTTAAGGCTCCTTTTTCAAGAGTCGATGAAACGTCTTCAGTATCAGAAGGTGTGTACTTAGGAGCTCCGAGGCAAGTAACTAGATCAGCATTGCTTAGCACTACACAAGTGGTCTGCTTTGTGCAAAATATTTTACAAATTCAGCCTCATATTATATACCAAGAGCAGGTAGTTTCTGGGGCAAGCAAATTTTTTTGTTTCAACCTAGACCCCAGTACTTCAGAAAGGTCTTCTGAAAGTCCCAAATCTCTTACTAAATCATTCAGTTCGGCTTGTGAAAATAGTTGAGGTTGGTTTTGACCTGAGGTTGATGGTTCAAAATCACTATCCATAGCCTGTAGGGAGCCGGAAGTTGAGTAGATTTCAGTATCTTCTTTTAGTACTTTGGGGGGGGGGGGGGGGTGGTATATGTATAGGTACATCATCACTGTGAGAAACTGGTCTGATAGCTGATTTAATATTGTTTGGGTACAAAATATGTTTCAAAGTTTGTCTATTATGCCCCTTAATATCACAAAGACAAAAGTAGCAATCATCATGATGATTTTGCGGTTCTCTCCAAACCATCGGTATTCCAAAAGGAAGGCTTTTCCTATATTTCTAAATATATACCATTTCTTAAACCTTCTTCATATAGGTACCTTGATCTCCTAATTTGATTTTGAAATAAGCATGATTTTCACAAATTCACCAATTGGTCTCTTAAACTTTTTCAAGACGAAATATTCACAAATATAACAAAAATCATCTGGTTTGTTTTTGCAACACCGGCTAGATATTAAAAATGGCGACGAGACAATAATACCGGCGACGAGAAGATTGAACCTGAAAAGCCGACCCGGTACGAGAGAACCGCCAAGCTAAATCCAGGCCGAGAGACAATTTTCCCCGCACGACGGTTGAAAGGTAGGACTGTGTTCTATTAATTTAAATGTATTAAGTTGATATTTCTGAGTAATGAAAGCTGCAATAGTTATGATGACCACCGACTTTTGATTAATCCCCCCGATGCCCCTCGTGCCAATAACATGTCAGGTTTGAAAACTTCTCGGTTATAACTGACGAGGCACATTTATACTCAATCGGTCATGTCAATAAACAAAATTGCTGATACTGTGCCACCGAAAATCCATGTAAAATTCAGAGAAGGCCATAGCATTCTCCAAAAGGGACAGTATGGTGTGCAGTTTCTTTTTCAAAAATTATTGGGCCGTATTTTTTTAAGGAAAGTAATGCAACAATAACAGATAATTCTGAAAGATATGCAGCAATACTACAGAATTTTTTCCTTCCTCAATTTAACGAGTATGAAAAAGAGCCATGCTGCTAGAGCTTGTTTGAGAATTTAAGAAGAATTATTTCCGCTACTGTTGGTATCTCCTAAGCGTAACTTTTCATGGCCCCCTAGGGCTCCGGATATTACTGTTCCACACTCTTATCTTCGGAGGTATTTAAAGAGATTATTTACCTCATCCATTATAAAAGCGGGTTGATTTTCACCTGATTATTCAGCGATAATCTCCCGCTCTCCGGTGAAAATCACCCTTGTCAAAAGTGAAAATCTCACCCGTCAAAAATCCAGCGATAATCTCCCGCTCTCCGGTGAAAATCACCCTTGTAAAAAGTGAAAATCTCACCCGTCAGAAATCGTTAGTTTTTTATTTGGTAAATAATCTTCAAAATACATTTCGGGATTGGGAAATAATCAGAAAATCATTCTCAGATTTTTTGCCATTAGGAAATCGCTCTCGGGCAAGCCCTCGAGCGATTTCCACGGCAAAAAATCTTCGGAATGATTTTCGATAATTTCCCTATCCCTTAATATATTACTACAGAAAAGTGCACAAAGCGAAACCGAGAACCTTGGAGAAACTCAACTGGAACATCTGTGCTGAAAGTGAGGCTGTCCCGGTGGCTGTTATTTTCTTAAGCGATTCTTTCCAATATTCGTTCAACTTTTACCTAAATGCATTGCGAACTACGGTGGCCATTTAAAGCACACTATATTCCATTAAATAATCTCCCACTAATTGTAAGTATTATACCACTTCATTTTATGTTGAATGTTTTCAACAAAGTTAAAAAATAGTCCATTCATTTTGACGGTCCCTGTAGTTTAATATTAATTATAAGCTTTTGATGAAATTTACAGAATGTTATTTGTTACTAATTAAAAGTATTAAAATATCAAAGCGATGAAGTAAAAATTTTCGACGGAAATTATCGACCCCATCCGAAAAAGAAAATGACGAAATAGTCGGGACAAAAGGAAGGAAAAAACTAGTCCTGGGTGATGCCACAAAATACACCATTCGTCGTAAACTCCATGGATTATTTGTTCCAAAATGAAATATCCACAATAACAAAAATAATGGATGCAATTAAGAACGCCAAATCTTTATCATTAAGAGTTTTTAAACGAACAAAAGAGATTAATTTTAGGTATAATAAACGGAATTGAAAACTAATTAAAAAAAATAAATTACTGTATGGCAGCGGACATATTATACGGAAAAAATGCGGAGTTTCGGGGAGGTAGGAAAAAATTGCATTACATCGACAAAATATGGCTGAATGAAGGGCATTCAATTGAGAAAGTATGACAAAATCTAAAAATTAAAAGTTAAAAGCAGGTATTTATCGTTGAAAGAAATCCTAGTAGAAAAGGTCGTCGTTCAATAGGATCAGGTTATAAGGGTTAATGAATTAAATTTAATTTATAAAAAATTATATGACTTTCCGATGAAATTTACTCATTTAGTAATTTTTGAAATGCACGCGCCACTGGAGTTTATTCCCCTGACATCGCACAACCCGGAGCTCTCTATAAGGAGGTGATGACTCACTAAGAGAATTTTTGGACTTGGAGTATAGACACTGTCAACTTTATCAAAACCGATTAACGACAAAAATTGAAAATACATTTTTGATTTAAGCGAGCTGGATTTATCCTGCAAAGGATTATAGTATAATTTTTACCAAAGTAACTGCAGATCGGTGTAATTTATAATATACATATCGTCGCTCAGAAGTCCAAACCTTATATTTCAAAATTAGCATATTTTGAGAAAAAACACAAAAAAAAGTTACTATACAAATTCCATATTTTTTTGCTCAGGAGTCAAAACTTCGTATTTCAAAATTAATATTTATTTTCAGAAAATACAAAAATTATTCTATACTTAAAATGCAACTTCCAATGTTTAAACAAATACTTTCAGTGGAATCAAAGTAATGTAAATGAAACAATGCAGTCTTCCTCCACAGTTTGTAAATTGTAAAAACCAAAAAATAGTTCCCTACATGTTTCGAGCACTTAAGCGTTGTTCATCTTAAAGGGATACTAACATCGAGTTCTCAAATTAATGAGTACAACCAGGGGCTCAAGCCCCCCCCCCCCTATTGACCAGCTAACAACAACATAATTGGAGAATTAAGAACATGCTAAGGACTCTGAAACTTCTGGCAAAGACTTTTAGTGCCACTATTAGAAGAAGTTTTTTTTTTCATAATTGCCCTGGAAGTCACCTCATGCATTTTATCGTATACTTTAAACTTAAGAAAATCATTACAAAATCCTAAACACGACCTTTCTGCAGCCCTATCGGAAATAGATTCGGTCAACAAAACTCTAAAATATTTTAGGGAAAACCAAGGACATAATTTATCATATTATACTCTAAGTCTTGTGAAACTGCAACAAAATGCCCAGAGCATGTAAAGAATAAAGACAGAGAAGCAACATCTCCGTTTCTAACGAAAAAGGGTATTTCAAAAAAACAATATTCTTTCCTTTTTTGGACCATGTTAGTACTCAATTAGTAGATAGATTTGATAAAATATGTGAAGTATTACCACTCGAAGGAATAATTCCATCTTATTTAGATAAGTCTACAGACGACGAAATTGTAAGAACTGCCAAAAATTACGAACACAAGTTGTCGGGTTCTGTTTTAGAATTGAAGGCTCAATTGGGCCATTGGAGAGAAAAATGGATCGATTCTAACACCAAACCCAAAACTTGCAACGATGACCTAAACAATTGTTCCACAATGTGTTTTTCAATAGTAATATGTTAAGTGCATGTAAAATTGCTGAAAATCATGCATGAAGGTTTGTTGCCCTAGAAACAGCTTGAATTCATTTTTATTGTTATTTACCAAAAAGTGACCGACCGAAGGGAGGGCACTTTTTAAGGTAAATAACAATAAAAATGCATGAAAGCTGTTTCTTTAGGGCAACAAATCTGAGTGCATGATTATCAAGCCATTTTACATGCACGAAATATATTTTTTAGACTATTTCCTGAATCATTTTGATAAATTGACGCGAAATTGTCAAAGCAGAAATTTCAACTTGTTGTGACAGTGACGGTTATTCTCGTAGGTAACCAACAATGAAAAACCAGAAGAGTGCAATTTTCAGCTCAATCGCGACCGAGGGCTGATTTTCACCGAAAATCAAGTGAAAAGCGCATTGTAGTTACAGTATATGAGGGAAATAGTCAAATATATAAACTTTGAATCAAATTTTCGCCACATTACCTGTCACAACTGTCAGTGGTGAAAAAAGGTTTTCTGCTTTAAAACTTCTCAAATCTTACATCCGGTCTGCAATGGAACCAGAGAGATTAAATGGACTAGCTTAAGCCAACATCCATAAAACACAAGAAGTGAACATTGATTATGTTATTAATTTATTTTGCCTGATACGACCATGGAGGTTGCTAGCGTCAGACTGGACAACTTAGACTTTAGTGTTTTTTCTGTCATTAAATTTCGTACCATAATAATTAATTACTCAAACCTAGCTTTCCAGACAAATAAATATAAAACATAGTTCTACTTCCGTGCAAAAAATACCTTTAATTTGATGAGAGACTACTTAAAACATGTAACAATAAAACTCTTTCTCGTATATGGAACCGCTGAAGCTAAATATTAGAATAGTAGACAAAATCGAAATTAGGGTGTAGACAAAATCGAAATTAGGGTGTGGTCAAAAAAGTTTTAGCCTACGGCGCTGTTTTTGCACATTCCGCACTTCTTGACACCCCCCCCCCCCCAAATTAATTTCTGGAGCTAGCCCCCCCCCCCATTACTAAATCCTGGATCCGCCCCTGAGTACAACTAAACAGGATCAGGAATGTAAAGTTGAAGACCTAGTGTACTGACTAGTCATATTAACATATTATTAATTGTATTACGATTCGAGTAAAAGTTTTAACTGTAAATGTGAAATTCTGATAAGCGAATAAACATTATGGATAATAAATTGAGTTCTAACATTATTGGAGGAGTTTTTTTTTATTTATTAAGAGTTTTTTGAATTTTTATATGAAGATTAAGAGATACTAATTGAATTGTTGAAATTTCTTTTTTTATAGATTAGCCCATAGATGCCCCACCTTTTCGAAAAATGAATGACGTTTTTTCATTTTCAGGAAAAGTTAAAAAAAAAGGTGTAGGTGGTTATGTAAACATTAAATATGACCTGTGCTAACCACAACTGTATTAACTACTGCAACTACTACTTCAACAATCAAGTTGTTAACATGGTTGTGGTTAGCACAGGTTATATTTAGTTTTTTAATAACCACCTTATTTTTAAAAGAAACTCTTCCTAAAAATGAAGTAACGTTATTTTTTTTCACAAATATGGGGCATAGTCCCATATCTACATGTTACTTAACAACAAACAAAAAATTTGCAACAATTAAATTAATATTTCTTGATTTTCATATAAAAATTTAAAAAACTTTTATAAATAAAAAACAAAAAACCTTTCTCCGCCAATAATGTCATAACACTATTTATTATCCATAATGTTTCTTCACTAATCAAAATTTCACATTTATAATTAAAACTTCACTTTTATTCGAATCGTAATACAATTAATATGTTAATATCACTGGTTAGTACACCAGGTCTTCAATTTTACATTCCTCGTCCTGATTAGTTGTACTCATTAATTTGGGGCAACTTACAGTATCACTTAACTCGATGGTAGTATCCCCTGAGGATGAACCCTTAAGCGTTCGAAACATGTAGGGAAAGATTCATTTGTTTTTACAATTTTATAAATTGTGGAGGAAGACTGCATTGTTTCATTTACATTCCAATGTTTATGTTTCGGATTGCATAATATGCGTATTTACGTCAGAATTTTTTTTTTGTTAAAATATGCGAGATTTGAGTTTTTGAAATTAAAATTGTACTTTGTATTAAGACTTTCGAGGTTTTCTTTACAAGATATGAGATATGAGGTTTCAGAATTTAAATGTTGTCTGCTCATTATCACAAATATTGCAGTACGCGGATCGATTTTCTAATGCTGACCACCCAACAAATACAAAAGCAGCAAAACTTGAGATACGAGGTTTTGACATCTGAGCGACGATATGATCTAAAAAAAAAATACAAATTGAAAACACCTGTTTTACTAAAACTGGTTAAAAAAATAATTATACACTAAATTTAAAGGGAACAATAAAATTGTACTGTCATCTTAAAACGCATTTAACTATAAAAAAAGTTTTAAAAACTAGGTAATTCACTCAAAACAATTTTATTCGCCGAAAACATTTCACTAGAAACGGATGAGCGAAAATCAATGTCGCTATTAAGAACGATATATTTTAAATCGGGAATGACATGTTATTTAAAGCAATGTTAATAATAAATACATATTCGAGATGTTGCACGTAGCGACATGTCGTGGCAATCGAGCTATCCACCCAACCAGACCAGCGAGGTCTTAGAGAAAACCAAACGCTGGAATGGAACCCGCATAAGCAGATATCTAATCTCAGGTGGCGCTGAAAGTTTTCAATGTTAATAATATTATTAATAGTTAATTAATTTGATAAAGTTCTTAAAAAAATACGTCAATAAAATTAAGGTTCATCAAAGAGAAAGTACTACCTAGGTTCTATAGTCTGTTGCCTAATGCGAGAGAGTAATAAATAATTATTGAACTATAAAACCCAGTGATCTTCGCCGTATTCCATAGGTGTAGTCCAATTATTATTATTTATGTTTATTGTCAGGGGTCCCGAGATCGGGTAGGTAAAGTAAGGTAATTTACCTACCTGTGCCTCACTGTTTCAAAAATTTGAAATGTTTAGTTACTTTCCGGCAGTTGTTGAAAAACTTTCTTTTTAAAAAAGGCTAGTGTTTCTAAATTTGTTGTTGAGAAACGGATTAGTAAAACTGCGCTTTCTAAAAATGAGAAAATTATTATTCTCAATGTGATCAACGCCCTTCGCCACCAAAATTCAACATTCAAAGTTGCAAAAATAGTTGAAATATGTTGGAATATGACTCGAGTCGGAGAGTCAACAATCTACCGATTTGTGTACGAGGATAAACGCGGAACCATCAGGTCACCAAAGAGAAGTACAGGAAGGAAAGAAACTGTAATAAATGAGGATGAAAAGACTGCCATCAGAAGAATCATACATTCGTTTTTCTTAAAAAAAGGAATACCTACCTTGGACAAAATAATGTCTACAATAAAAAAGGATGATTTCATTCCACCCATGGCTAAGAAGAAACTATGGAAAACTTTGAAGGAAGCAAATTTTTGTTATGAAAAAATTCCTAACAGAAAATCACTTTTAATAGAGAAAGACGCAATCATCTGCTGACGACGACGATATTTGAGGGCAGTTAAAATATGGTAGGATAAGCATATAAAAAGCGCGAGGCAAGCTTTCATGGAAGGATGGTCCATTGAAACAAAAGCACCCTTGGGAAAAGGTAAAAGATTAATAATTACTCACATTGGTAGCAGAAATGGATCTGTCGATGGCGGCTTACGAGCATATAAATCAAAACGGACTGGAGACTATCATGAAGCCATGAACGTTGATGTCTTTGAAGAATACTTCTAGCAAATACTAGATCTTATTCCTCCTGGGTCTGTTACAGTAATGGATAATGCCAGCTACCACTTAAGAGGATCCGAGAAAATACCAACGTCTTCTTAGAAAAAAGTTACATCATTCATAGGCTTACTGTAAATAAGAAGCCATTTCATAAAAATATGCTGAAACAAGAGCTACTGGAGATCGTAAAGTTGAATAAACCTCTTCGTATGAAATTTGTTGCCGACGAAATCGCTTCAAAACGAAATATTACGGTACTTTGCCTTCCGCCATATCACTGTGAATTAGACACCATAGAATTGATGTGGGCGCAAGTAAAAGGGTTTGCAGCAAGGCAAACCACTACTTCTAAAATAGAAGACGTTGGAAACCTCTTGCAAGAGGGAATAAAGACAGTGAATTGTGAAAAATGGAGTAAATGCGTCGAACGTGTGATTGAAATAGAAGAAAAAACGTGGAAAGCTGCTATCATGCTAAAAAACACTGTATAGCCTCTTATTATTTCTCTGGACCCCAACGACGACAATTCATCAGACTACTCAGAACATGATGGCTAAAATTCAAAAATTAGGTTGTTGTATTGTATAAAGTAGATTTTTTTTATAAATAATAACATTTAAACTACCTGTAGTAACGCCACTGTTACATTACTTTCATTCACCAAACTCGTCTCTCTATTGTATGCCAATTAGGGTGATCCTAATTTAGGACCGATTGGGGGTGTGTAGGTCTGAAATACGGAATTTTTAAAAACTCTCATTGCAATTTACCTGAAATTTACAATGCAACCTTTAAGTTGCCCACCCTGCTTAATGGGTCCTATCATTGCAAATTTACATTTTATTACTCTCTGGCATTAAGCAACAGAGTATAGTTCAATTAAAATTTTCTTGTTCTTCCATGTTGTACCTATAACATTTAGGCGAATAATTATTCAATATTTCGGTTAGCTTGCATTCGGTGAAAATGCTTTTCTGTGAATTAATTTTGGTTGAGTTATTGTTTTCGGTGAGGTCACCGGACCCTTTTAAACACCGTCGATAGAGTCAAATATTTTATTTTGTACAAAGCCTCTTAAAAAATGGCATAGGTGAAAACAGTTCTAAATATTTAATCTACATTTTTACTCTATATCCGCATATATAAACTAGTTACAAAAATTTACATTAAATACTTAACTAAAGTATTTCAACCGTGGCACTTCGTAACAAAAAGTAACAAAGCAAAACATACGGCAGCTTTGTTTGCTCAGAAGCTTTCTTGACCCCATTCAGACCTCTTACTAAAAGGGAGAAGATAAAGATATAATAATTAATTATGTTCAGGAAACACTAGAAAAATAATGATTTTCGGTCGACTTTAATTACTTCTTCGCTTTTTATGTATTCTATTTAGTTTCTGTTAAAGTTTTTTCTATATTCCAAATGATAATTACTTTTTTAATTTGACAAAGACTAAGTATTGAGTTAGACTCGTTAAATTATAAAGTACAGAGGGTGAGGGAAATAGTGTGCTATATTTTATTGGGAGACTCATGGGGTGATTCCAAGAGGCATGTATATTTTGTGTTTAATCGTCATTTAAACTTGGCAAAAACCTAATACCAAACAAACCTTTCAACGATGTTGTTGACTATTGTTGCAATTATTTAGGAAATACCTACATTAGTTCTTTCACCACCTAATCTAATTGTAAAAAATGGGTAAACAATAAACAAAATATAGTTTATGTACCCAGTGCATTGCTCCTCTAGATATTTTGTATTTTCAATCAAGTGTATTAATAATATGTTGTTTGTTATCAGGTGGGCATTATACATTTGTTCACTGGGTCCTCTGATGAGATACCTCAAAGGCTCCTCTTGCCAAAAGTTACATTAGATTCTTGTTATGTAAAAAAACTTCAGTTAAAAAGTTAATCCTTTGAATATGTGATGACCTGGTGACTTATCAAGAATTTTCAAAGTTTTCTATTTGAGCACTTCAAGCACGTATTAATCCATATGACATTGGTAGTTCGTCTGATGCAAAAGTTCAAATTCCCGTGTACGAGAATGATAATCAACCGCGCATACGCGAGAATCATAACCAGTACCTGTCTAAGTAGTATTTTCCTCTAAATTTTCGTGTTAATTACTTCGTACAAGTCGAGAAGTCATTTTCCATGTTGAATGCCTAAGCAGATATTTGAAAAGAAAACACTGGCCCCCAGATATAACTCCTATGTTTATTGGATATTTTACCAATTTAATGAGAAGTTTAATAATCATAACATAGTATTTTAGAAATTAACAAAAATAATGAAGAATTTAAATTTTCCGACATTCAGATTTGTGATTTTTGAATTGTTATAAGTTGTGTGAACTGTGAATGTAAATAAATAGATTGCGCGAGAGAGATTCATCAGGGATGAAAAAGAAAAAAAAAACAGTCATCAGCTGTGCGACGTTGTTGAATGTTAACAAGAAATCTTCGGAGTAAAGTGACCTTGGCCAAGCAAGAAACTGAATTTACGACTATTTGCGAAGCAGTAAAAGCGGTCAACCAAAATCTTGATAGTATTGTCCACTGTTTAGAACAAGAAATTTTAACAGAAAAAGCTACTGGAGAAAATATATTACATTCAAATTATCTGCTTTTGGCAATCAATTGTCTATTCTTACTAAACTTAATATCGTGTCATTCAGTCCTATTATTTATTAGCGTTGATGAAGGGGCATCAGAGAAAAACGAAATAGATCTTAGGATAGCTCAAAATTATCTTCAGAATACATTGAAAAATTTGCAAAACTTGCGTGCAGAGGGCGAGTACAATTTTTTCGTATCAGAAGCAAACTCTCAGTGGGAGAAGATGAAATAGAAGAATCCAGATTTTCTGATCACTCGACGACCACGAACAAAAAAATGTCTAGTGAGAAAGTTGATAAACGCCGCATCGCTTATTACGAAGTTCTTGACAGAATGTGGTGCGAATTAGATGTAAAGGCGAAAGATTTTCAGGAGATAAACTCACTTTTCGCATTTCTTAACCCCGAATTCTTAGAAACATAAATGAGAAAAAGGTTGAAGAAAATGCAATATGATAAAGACATATCCGACCTTTTCATAACTGACCTGAAGAATCGGTTGATCGGTTTTGCGGATTTGTACTTCTCACAAGAAAAATATTTTACTGAACATAGTCCTTTGAAATATTTTAATATATATATTAATATCATTGCTGGGCAGTTTCTCATAATGTTGCAGGTTGTTGCGTTTATTCTTGAGACTTCCCGTCAGCACAGAAAATGGTGAATGAACAATGGGCTCATTAAAGAAAGTCAAAGATTGTCAACTTGCTATAATGGGTGTATTGAACGATTTCATTAAATATCATGTTGCTAATCAAATTGATTTGAATGCAACTATTGACGTTTTCGCGGAGCAAGAAGCCAGGAGAGGATTTTGAAATATGTTGCCATTCTCATTGTAAAAATTAATGAAACGTTCATGGTGTGTGCTCAATAAATAAACCGAAAATAGTTTGTACTTATGATTATTCTTGTAACTTAATTACCTATTACAAAAAAATTATAGAAACTGAAATATACAGTACACAATAGGATAGGCGGGGGGGGGGGGGGGGGGTGGTTAAATATTATGGTGTAAGGGCCCTCTAGGAAGCTTCTGCCGACTGAGCTCTTTTTCTTATACAGGGCTGCCCAGAAGTCCGAAATAAAATTAGTATAGCCTTAACCTGTAACTTTTGGGGAAAATGCTCAGACACGTCAATTTGGTTTTATATATGCTCACGTTTTGACGTTATTCGTTTGTTTCTTTATGGACATTTGTCAAAGATATGACGACATCGATCTTTTTTTGAAATGGAAACATACAGCTTGTGATACATCATTTGAAAGCTAATATCTCGTACAGTATGATCATAATTTTTGACGCGATTCTGTCAAGCTATTTTAAAATGGCGACTGTTAAAGTTTAAAAAAAAAACCCTTTTTAAATAAGTGGAAATGATAAATCATAGATGTTTTTTTAACCTTTCAAGGTAAGAAATCTTTAATGTTTCCCGTTCTGATATTATGTGATATTGTGAACTTGCAAAAATTAATTTAGGTATTTCTGAAGTATTATTTTACAATTTTCTAAACAAAATGGTTTTGTCGGAAAGGCAGCGTATCGAAGTCTTGATATTGTTAGGATGTGGAGATAAAATAAGAAGTCAAAGTGAAGTGTGCACTTTATTTATTGCTAAATATCCGGACAATCAAATTTCACAGGACACTGTTAGTAAAATATTCCACAAACTTGATGAACATGGCACAGTAAAGGACTTGCCTAGGAATGGACGGCCACGTGTTTTACGCGACGATGAAAATCATGATACATCAAGAGGTACTATTGGAGGATTTTTAAAAGCAGAAAAATACCACCCTCATAAAGTATGTCTTGTCCAAGAGCTTTTAGAAGATTACTATGATAGGCGTTTGCAATTTCGCGAAGAAATGATGGGACGGTGTGACGAGAATAATAGGTTTCCATAGAACATATTATTTTCGGATGAAGCTACTTTATATTTAAATGAGGTGGTTAACAGACATAATTATCGTTTTTGGAGTCTACCAGAAAATCCACGATGGATATTTGAAGCGCATACTCAGCGGCCCCAGAAAATCAATGTATGAGTGAGTATCATTAATATATTAATATAATTTTAGGGCCATTTTTTTTGGAAGGAAACCTCACAGCTGAACGGTACCTGGATTTCTAAACCTTCGAGTTGAAGCCTCCTCTAGCTGTAATTTTTCCCAACGAAGTAGATCCAGATATACCTAATGAAACAATTTGGTTTCAGCAAGATGGTGCTCCCCCGCATTTTGGTGTCATTGTGAGAAGATATTTAGATCAGATATTTCCAGGTCGCTAGATTGGACGACGTGGTACAATTGAATGGCCACCGAGGTCCCCAGGCTTAACGCCTCTAGACTATTTTCTTTGGGGATATTTAAAAGAAAAAGTTTACCACAATAGGCCAAATAATATTGAAGATTTGAAAAACAAAATTAGATTGGAGACACATAATATACCGGCTGAAGCCATTCGAAATTCCGTCGACGGATTTTACCATCGTCTGGGAGCATGCCAAGTAGAGGGTGGAGGACATTTCCAGCATTTGCCACGTTAAACCACCTTTTTGTTGTGTTTTGTTTTGCTTCGTTACATTTTAATTTTTTTTTACAAAATAAATAACAAATACACCATAACTATTGTTAAGTCACAATGTCACAAAATGTCAGAACGTGAAACAATGAAGATTTCTTACCTTGAAAGGTAAAAAAAACATCAATGATTTATCATTTCCGCTTATTTTAATAGGGATTTTTTTAAAACTTTTAACAGTCGCCATTTTGAAACAGCTTAGTCGTCGTATATTTGACAAATGTCTATAAAAAAACAAACGAATAACGTCAAAATGTGAGCATATATAAAACCAAATTGACGTGTCCAAGCATTTTCCCCAAACGTCACAGGTTAAGGCTATATTAATTTTATTCCGGACTTCTGGGCAGCCCTGAATAAACAATCATTATAAACGATATTTTGAACTTTGAAGAATTTATTTGCAAAATGAAAAAACAATTAGGTACGCCAAATTAATTTTTATAGTTTCAATAAACATCTTTTTAACCTAACTCGCAAACCGCTTACCGAATTTCACCTTTTTTATCAGGGTTGGACAGGCAATTTAATTTCTCTTGCGATGATGTATGACCCGAGAGGAACTGGCATTTTTTGATATTTTAAAAAGAGGTTGGATGGAAGTGCGGAGATCACTAGTAAAATTCGATCGAATGTGTTTTTAAACTAAATTTACTTCTTTTTTTTCTTAAATCTTATTTCCCTCAAAATCAAGAGATATCTAGGGTGGTTCGTTTTTTGGGCCTCAGTAAAATTTCACCTCTCATATACAGGGTGTTTCAGAATAAGATGCTGATCCTTAACGGTGTGAATCCTTAGGTGATTTTAAGAAGAAAAGTTCAAATTAACATATATCCTTAACCTATCAACTTTCGAACTACAGGGCGTTAAAGTTTTAAGAAAAAAATCGTTTTTCCATCATAACTTTAACAACTTTCTAGCTATTTTTATGAATTTTTCACACATGCCCTCTAAGCATCAATAGCCATTTTTTGGTGTAGAAAAATTTTAAAATTTTTTAACCAGTGGCGTCCTGAAAGGTTTGGACTAGACATTTTGGAAAAATATTATGTACGCCACTGCTTTTTCTCAAGATAAAAATTATTTTTAAAATACTCATTCATTTTAGGCCAAATTTAATATCTTGCCTTTTTATCGTCCGACAAACAGTTTCCGATAAAAAAAATAAAAAGCATTAAATGCATTAAACCGTTACTTGGAGCGACATTTACAAAGTACACTTTATTTGCGTAAAATTAGTGAGAAAATTGATATTTTTAATAAAAACATAAAAAATACACTAAGGCGCAAAAAAGTTACACTTGTTTCTATGTACCTAGAGTGTCGCAGAGAGCGCCCTCTACAGTCTACATTAATATTCTTAACAAATTTAAATTTCTCGCCCCGAAAAACCCCCGATCACAAAATTTTATGTGAAAATATTGGTTAAAAAAAAAATTAATTAGGAAAATCGAAAATAAAATTTTCACTTAAACACCCTGTATCTCGGTTATTATCAACTTTGGAACTAAGCTAAGTTTGGCCAAATCGCAATATTTTTACACCAGAGATCTGCAGTTTTACTGTATACAATTAGTTATGGGATACCCTGTATATGCACTGCTGCACTTTATGTAACATTAAATGCAAAAAAGTACCTATGTGTATATGTAATATTCATGATATTACTATCATATTAATTCATTACATATTGATGCGAGTATACTCTTTGGCTGCGTACTCTTGGGAACATGAGAAATGTATCAAAATATCAAACATTCCTTGGAAAGACAACCATATTTACCAAAACCTAAAAGGTAATGTCCGTCCAGTGGCGCAGCCAGAAATTTGGTTCGGGAGGGGTCGGTTATAACCCCTTATTTTTTGGGTGTCACGCCCTTTTTTGGGTAAAATACGTATGATTGACGAGAGCGACAGCCCCCTAAAACTTCTGCAATAATACGCCGCTGGCCCTAACTAAATATTTATGAAAAAAAAATTTAGAGATTTCATTTTAATTAGTAAAAATGTATTTAAAATAAGTAACGCATGTAACGCGCGACGACGTCTTAATGCAGACAGAATGCGGAAAGCCCATAGCACAAAACTTTACATAAGCGCATAGCATAGACGCATAACAAATTTGACCAATCACAGGCCGAGTTCATCCAATATGGCCGCTCGAACCCAGCCTGTGATTAGCCAAATTTGTTTAGCGTCTATGCTATGCGCTTATGTAAAGTTGTGTGCGAAGCCCTTTATTATTACGGAAATAGGAAATAGGTAGGCGGATCAGCGCTGCCAGACTTGGCGTATGAAATTATCGTGCAGCGTTGCCATAATTATCGGATTCCTACCTATTAAGAATATTAAGGTAAAGGTACAGTAGTTTGCAAGTCTTGGGGACCTCGGGGGGGGGGGGGGGCCCGGCCCCCAACTGGCTGCGCCACTGTGTCCGTCTATCTATCTTACAAACTTATTATAAATGATTATTTACCTCATCCATTATAAAAGCGGGTTGATTTTCACCTGATTATTCAGCGATAATCTCCCGCTCTCCGGTGAAAATCACCCTTGTCAAAAGTGAAAATCTCACCCGTCAGAAATCGTTAGTTTTTTATTTGGTAAATAATCTTCAAAATACATTTCGGGATTGGGAAATAATCAGAAAATCATTCTCAGATTTTTTGCCATTAGGAAATCGCTCTCGGGCAAGCCCTCGAGCGATTTCCACGGCAAAAAATCTTCGGAATGATTTTCGATAATTTCCCTATCCCTTAATATAATACTACAGATAATCCCTTAACGTCATAATAACTATTGTGTGAGGTGTAGAATTCCGCCATCTGATCTGGGGGCTCCAGGTACGGATCTATTTAAAGACTAATATATTAGGTACTATATTTTCTCAGAAATCCTTCCAAAATAATTATGGTAAAATAAAATAGGTATATTTTAGTTATTTAAATATGCTGATTTTTGCTTTCAAAACTCAGTTAGATGTTTGTATTGGTTTAGACAAGACGCGTAATTGTTGTCAATTAAACGTAATATCTAAGGATGTTTCGTCCGTGGGAAGAAACCAGTATGCCAAGTGGATCTACGGGTCGTAATAAAAACCAATTAAAGCGTGATATTTTATCAGTTGACGCAAAAAAAATAATCTTCGGCGTTTACACCACACTTCTTGAACGTGGTTTTTCAAAATTTGGTGCAGTGAAGGAAGCGGCAGCTTTGACACGTAGGCCAGTAAGTACAGTGTGGTTTGTTGTGAATAAACCTATAGTGGAGAAAAGAAAGAGGAAATACTCTTTTACTTTTAAGAAACTGGACGCGACGGATGTCGATATAATTTGTAGAAAAATATATGCTATGTACAGGGAACAAATGATCCCCACTTTAAAAACCCTATTGCAAAGATTAAAAAAAGATGATACAGGAATAGAGTGTTGTCGTGAGACTCTAAGGAAATGTATTTTAAGAAGCGATTTTAATATAAAAAAAAATTAACAAACAACAAGTAATTATGGAATCAGCCCGGTTATAAAGATGGAGGATGGAATACCTAATTGCAGTCCATGGATATAGACAGGATGCAAGGGATATTATTTATTTGGACGAGACGTGGTATGACACACACGAAGTCCCAGATAAAGGTTGGGTAGATTTATCGGGTCAATGCAGAACCGAAGCTCCATCAAATAAAGGTAAGCGTGTAACAATAATTCATGCTTGGACAAGATTTAACGTCAACATATCGCGCGACAATACATCGAACGACAATTCACCGCCGACAATTCATCGCAGAGACAATTCATCGCTACGACAATTTATCGTGCGACAATTTATCGCCGTATTGTTATATATATATTGTAACAATTAAAACAGAAGATATATAGACTTATATTGGTTAAACAGCGCTAACACGGCATCTAATCCACCTTTTTGGTTCCAATGCGCCTTTTTCAAGTTCACCGGGAAATATTAATTCAGGAAACCTGAAATAACCCCTTAAGAGGATTAGGTAATTATAGTATTAAGTAATTATAGTACTCAACATGACCCAAAATGAAAAATATAGAAATTATATCTGTAAAATCATTAACAGGTATCTAATTTAAATATTATAATTTTGGTATTTCAAGGAAGAGGATTAAGTAATTATGATACTCATGAAAAATATAGAAGAATTTGCGATGAATTGACGCGCGATAAAGTGTCGTAGCGATGAATTATCGCGCGCTCAATTGTCGGCGATGAAAAGTCCCGAGGCGAAATGTCGTACGATGAATTGACGGGACACCACAAAAAACGGATTTATACCAAACAGTTTGGCCTTATCAGCCAAAAACATATAATATATATAACTGCCTTGTTGAATATTACGATGATACTACGGCAGAACTATTTGGCTGGTTTTAAAACAAATTATTACCAAATATACCACCAAATAGTGTGATAGTGATGGATGATGCCAGCTACCACAGTCGTAGGTTAAATAAAGTTCCGTGTTTCAATGACACACAAGTTACCATCCATGGAAAATAATATGTATTTTGAGGAAAATTATACAAAAAAGCAATTGATCGAAGTTTTAAAATCACTTTCAATATTAAAGAAATATTATTGTGACACTTTGGTGGCAGAAGTGGGTCATACCGTGTTAAGACTTCCTTCTTATCATTGCATGTTCAACCTAATTGAACATATATGGCACCAGCTGAAAGCATCGGTAAGGAGGAATAATGTTTCGTCAACCTTAAATTCTTCTGTGACAGCTTTAGTACAGTCAGAGATGCAAAATATTACAAACAAAAGCTGGGAAAATTATGTAGCGCATGTCTAAAAAGTAGAAAAATCATACGTAAATATAGATCTGTTGCCCAGAGAAGGAATTATTGTGAACATGTATAACGATAGTGACAGTGAAACTGATTTAGGTTAAAATGTAATAATTATTTTTCTGACACGGTACTTTTCTTTTAGGTATATGTATATTTTGTTTTAATTAATAACCGTCCTATATGTTATAATTTTAATTGTATTGTATCTTATCTACTGTTATATTATTATTTTATTATTATTACTTATTATTAAATTATGTTTCAAATATGTTTTGCGTTTTCTTTCTAACATAAAATATCAGTAAGACACTTTTGTTGCATACAGCTAGATAAAAAAAGAATAATTTTCCACGCTTTTATGTATATTATTCTCTTAAAGCAGCGCAACCTTTTATTCTATCAGCAACGAGTGCGTGCCTGCTTTCATTCGATCACTCGCTGGGTTTTATCGGCATTAGGGATTAGCATTTATAATGAGTTTTTAAGATAGATAGACGGACTATATGCGACTTTTAAACTGCATAATCACTAATTGCCAGAAAACTTTGATAAGATTTACTATTGCTTACCATGTAATCGATAAATCTTATAATATCAGTTACATCTTTCAATTAATTACATGTATACTCTTTCCTTTTGGCACAACCGTATACTCGGGCCATACTACTATAGCGAAGGCTGTTTAATACTGAATACGGCGCCGACTTTCGGATTTTAAAATTATGAAAAAATTACGGCACGTACTCTTAGGCCATCCTACGCTACTGTGTATTATATATTGAACTCTCTACATAATCCTCCTATCAAAAAGAAGCAATGCAGGGTCCTACATATTTTTTTTCGCTTAACAGTTGTAACACCCTGTATCCCAAAAATACAGCGGTTGCGGACCTTTGTTTATATGAACTTTTCGACTTCGTACATATCATTAAGAAACCCCCTGTATATAATATATTAGTTACCTCGTTGAGGAATAGGGTTTTTTGCACTTTCTAATTCCAGTTCTACTTCATCTTCGTAAATATCGGGGAGTAGGGCTATACAATGTAGAATTAACCGTCCGTTGTCAAAGTGTACATCACTTAAAATGAGCTCTAATGATAAATCACTCCAAGCACGTTCCTGTACTTTTCTAAAGGGAAAGGGGTCATTTTGCGCCACCTGTAACAAGGAAAGGGTATTACAAAAAAAGTACGTATCCGAAATAATAATATGAAAGATCCCATTAGTGTTAGTTATACAGTGAGAACATCTAACATGGAATAAATTCTATATTGTCACTTTGGTAGATTTTTCTAAAATTTGCTCGCACACGTAAACTATTATATTCAGGGAGAACCAAAAAATACTTAATATGGCCAACTTTCTTTAATGGAAACCACAAATTATTTTGTCATATTTCTAAAGAGCGCCTGAAGTTGTATATTGGTGCCGAGTTTAACTTTTAGTACAATCAATCTGTTATGGAAAAGCGGGTTTACGGGAAAAAAATACCATAAGCGATTTTATTTCATAAATCGTTAACGGCGCATGTGATTAGCTTAAAACCAAATTATCGGCCCCCCCCCCCCCCTTGGTCGCCTGTGGAAAACTCAAAAATAATTTTGAGTTGATTTTCCGCAAAAACGGTAAGTCGCAGAGAAATACTTTCTAAACAAATATTGTAGAAAACAATATTGTCCACAATTTAACTCATGGAGTCACTGCGCTACGACTAAAAGTGCAGAAAGCAGAGGGCGCCAAAATCGCCAAAAATCACTTTTTCCTTATTTTCGACGCAAAAAATATTTTTTTTCTCAGTCGCATAAATACAAAAATTGTAGAGCCCAAAAAATCCTATAAATTGAGTCCGCAAGTTACAATGCACGGTTACGGAGATAAAGCGCCTGGAGTGGAAGTACCAACCGATTGCAGCATCATTTGTTTTATGTCCTGTGATCGTAGCATTCTATTGTTACAGATCCTCACGTCTAATATGACCACTACGCCACAACTAAAAATGCTTTATAGGGGAAAGGAAAGTCGAAGTCTTTCTCCACAAGTTTATTATAGTTATAGAATAGAATAATCAATATACCTACATTAAGGCGAATTGACAAAACGGTTCCACCCTGTGAATCATCGACGATTTATTTACTTAGATTCAAATCAACCTCGACAGTGAACAGAAATTATTAATAGGAAATTGATAGGAAAGTGTAAATTTAAAAAAAATTTTAAATGCCCTTGATATTTTAAAACAATTAGGGGATATATCTTGATATGGAGTAATAAGAACTCGTAGAATGGAGTAATATTTTCAAATCGACGTTAGAATACCAGTATAATGGCCTTATACAAGTATTGTTAATAACTAATTCTAATTGTGTTACGAGATTACAATAAAATTACCATTAACATTTTGAATGTGGGTCAAAACGCCTGCCTCTCTGTGACGTCAATAATCTGTAGTTACCGATGTTATCAAATATGCTGTTTTTGCAATTTTATTACTCTAGTACAATAGTATATTTGTAGAGTTAAATGTACTAAATTGATTTCATGACCATACATTATCAGTAATATTTTGATTAAAATTTGTTGATATTTTTAAAGCGATTTGGTAAAACAATACAATAATCAGTAAAAAATCATACGATAGTTCATTCATGGCAACTGTGATTTGTTTTAACATTGGTATACTTAATCAGCATTTTTAAATTGAAATATCTCGAAAACGGCTGGAGCAAATATCAACATAATATTATTATATTTTTAATATAAAAAAAAATGCATTACATGTTTCTAAAATATACTGGATGTTCTACTTAAAGTTACCTAAGGTTGCATGTTGAAGTAATTTGCCATATTCATTTGTTTTATTTCGTAACAGTTTCCTGTGATTAGTGTGCCAGGTAAGGGTCAATATTAATAGAATGCTAAGACGCTGCATTCCGGTGGTACTTCCAGGCGCTATATCTCCGTAACCGTGCATTGAAAAAAAAAAGCGCGGACTCAATTTATAGGATTTTTTGGGCTCTACAACTTTTGTATTTATGCGATTGAGCAAAAAAATATTTTTCGCGTCGTAAGGAAAAAGTGATTTTTGGCGACTTTGGCGCCCTCTGCTTTCTGCACTTTTAGTCGTAGCGCAGTGACTCCATAAGATAAATTGTGGAGAATATTGTTTTCTACAATATTTGTTTACAAAATATTTCTCTGCGACTTACCGTTTTTGCGGAAATCAAGTCAAAATTCTTTTTGAGTTTCCACACAAGCGCCCAAGGGAGAGAGGGGCGACAATTTGGTTTTAAGCTAATCACATGCCCCCCTAACCATTTATGAAATAAAATCGCTTATGGTATTTTTTTCTCGCAAGTTTTACAGATTGGCTGTACTATTTTCCAGCTTTAACCGTTATTAATCCAGAGCGAGTAAAACATTTGCTAGAATACACTGATAAAAATCGGGGTAACTTTACACAAATTTTACAGTTTTGATACACAAAAATAATAAAAAATGTATTTGAACACATTAGATAGTGTATACTTACACAGTGCATGGTAAAAATACATTTTGAGTCTATTTTGACAATGTTTTATGTAATAACTCTCCAATTCCATGTAAATTTACATTAAGGCTACACGCAGCTATGTAGAAGTACCAAACAAAATGTGAAAATCCATAAAAATGTAAATTTACGATGTACTTAGTGAACTCTACAAATCAGATTAACGCCGACCAGAGAATGGCGTGCGTGCGGCCATTTCGATCGTTCTTTGTTTTGGGTGATGCAATTCCTGCAATTTTTCAGTTTTGTGCTAATTTATATATTTTAAATTATTTACCTGGTTGAAAAAGCACGACAGGTAAGTTTTTTTAATATGTTCATTAATATTATTATGTTATGTTGTTTTTTATAGTGGTTGATAATACAAGCCCAAGAAAGTTATGTTTTATTTATACAACTTACCACTAGTAAAGTAACTTAACCTAAGAGTGTAATATTTTTATATTAATTTCATTTAAGCTAGTGTCAGTTAGATTGAAAAGTGATGCTAACTAAAAGTCTGAGAAAATAGTAGAGCACATAAAATCGTTAACCAATCCTATTAAAATTATGTTGGCATATATTTTCTGTTTAAGACCATATTTTTAAAGGTCAACTATGTCATACCTTTCAATTGCTGTTAAATAATAACTTTTGTCTGATTTTTTATTGGTCGCTTATTATGTACCTACCATGCTCATGTTAGTGCTGTACTCTTGTTGAAAATTCATATTTTACATACAGTTCTCGAGAGTATTTAAAATATGAATATGTCATTTTATTCACTAAAAGCAATCCAGGTTATACCAAATAATTTATTTGTTATGTTTGCAATTTGGTTTGAAGTTTATGTTTATTAACATGTTAACTGCCTTTTCATTCCTTTTGTTGAGTTTACGTATGTCAGTTTAAAATAAAAGCCCAAAGAAAGTCATTTAATTTTCTTCTTGTTTAAGACCCTTATTTGTTACATTTGTTACTGTATTATATTTTTTTTTAAAGGAAACCTATTTTCTTTAATTTGTTGTTAGGTTAAGATATCTATACGTCTATTGTGCTTAATGTAGGTTTGGAGAACTAAATTCTTAATATAACTTGAGGTTAATAGAAACTTAATTAAACGCATGGGTTTTTTTTTTTATAACCACACCTTTTCAACAAATTTTGCCAGTTCTTTTAAACATATTTTATGGGTTCAGCTTGGTAACCTTTTTTTGTTAAAGATATATTTCTTGGCTCTTATAATGGGGTGTTTATTGGTAAACTTGTTTTGCTGGATATAACCTCTTTGTTCTGTCCAAATATATTTTGCTGGAAAGGGAGTAAATTTCCAGCACAATATTTTTAGATGAAACAAATAGATTTTTTACATCAAAAAAGGTTTGACAATAAACGACCCATTAACAGCTATAGAATATATTTTTACTAAATATTATTACAGTATAATAATACACCACAAAAAAAACATATATTAAATAGTAAAAATTAAGAGGGATTTTACATATACCTACGTATAACGTGGAAGTACACACTAAAATATTGTAAATATACATGAATTAAAGTTGACTTAGTTGTGTAATTATATATCTACAATACTATATTTACTTTTTATTATTACACGCTTACTGTAATAATCCATTCTTAGTGGTACATTTACATTTTAAAATTTTACATTAACCCTTAACTAGGCGCGCCAGCTTTTGTTACATAAATAGTCGCAAGGAGCACTTTATGCACCTAGCTTTTAAAATGCTGTAAAACTATTTAAAATGTAAAAGTAAGATATATTATATTTTTATTTATTTAGTATATGTCTAAAATATATAAATAATGTACAATAGAGAAAAAAAAATCAAAATATACTTATGTTGAGATACAAGATGCACAAACAAGAGAAAACTTAAGTAATTTTATTTCTTACAAAAAATGTAAACATTATTGCTAAAACAAAGTAAAAAACAAAACAAATGCAATGAAACAAATAAAACCACCCCAGAAACCAAAAAAATCTCAAGAAACTAAAGAAAAAACTATTCTAATCTTCTTCAATTATTATTGAACAGTGTCGACACGTATACTGGATGGCAATATGTTCTTTACAAGCAAATTTTTTACAAGTACTGCATGTGATTGTAGTGCTAATTCTTCTTGCTTTTGGGCAAAAACAACAGCGCCCAATACTTTTTTCTTCTGAGGGGGCTTCTTGAACGCCTACTGCGACCGCATATTTTGCCAGAATGGATTTTATGTTCGTTGGCAGCGAACGAATTGTGGCTCGTTCCGTTAGATGCGGTTTCATTAAATTCAAAGACAAATTTTTCAAAAATACTCTCCTTATTTGTAGAGAATCGGGATGAGCGGCATTATAAATAATTAGGGCATTGAATCCTGTTATATTTAGCAGTGAAAAAAATATAGCCAACGGCCACCTCCTAGTTCTTCTTGAAACAGAATATGAGTTGCACATTTGATCGACTGTAGTTGTAGAAAGTTATTGTTTCCGGTTTATTTGATTCTAGATCTATTGGAGAGTCGTTATGCATTGTAAAAATTAGAATAACTCCTTTATTTTTTTTGTGGCCTGAGATACCATTGTAATATTTTTTTGAAATCAAAACATCGAGGTCCTGACTGCCTTATTTTTATTTGGCAAAAATTCCGGGGGGATTTCTCTTTTGTTCTTCTTTAAAGTGCATACCAGTGTTATTTTGTCATTTAAAAGAGCTTCAGCAAGTGGTATGCTAGTATACCAATTATCGCAGGTTAAGTTGCGATTTTTTCCGTTCACTGGTTCTAACAACCTAAGCACGATGTCTGTTGGAGTTTTTTGACTAACATAAGGTCCATCGGGTTGTTTGCCGCAGTAAACTTCCAGATTTTTGGTATAAAATGTTTTTGAGTCACACATTGCAAAAATCTTAATACCGTATTTTGCCGGTTTATTAGGTATGTATTAAATGAAGCCACAACGGCCTCGAAATGGTTTTAATTTCTCATCAATTGTCAAAAATTCCCCAACACAATAGTTTTTTTTGCAGTTAGCTACAAAAATATCTAAAGTAGGCCGTATTGGTGCTAATTTGTCTACTTTTCGCGTGTCAGATTTTGTCTCCTTATCATCGAATCTAAGACTACCCAAGATAAATAAAAATCTTTTGTAACTCATAGAACCTCGAAAAACTTTGATGCCAGTTCCACCATCTGTCCATAACTCTAGGAAGTTAGTATGATTTGCCTTTTTAACCCCAGAGAGATAAGGTAAGCCCAAAACTGCCAGAAGTTCAGTTCTTGTAACTTCTTTGGCATCTCTTTCTCTTCCATATTTGGGAGTTTGGTGATTTTAAATGTATAAGTAAGTATACAGTAGAATTTTATCAATCATTTGAACGTCTATAAATTTTTGCAAGGCTATGAATTCATCACTCACTGTCATGATTATCGTCATGAATAATTTCTCCTTCCGAGGCCTCACATTCAGTATAATATGTATCACTCTTTCTTGTAGAAAGAATGTCCATATCATCTTCTTTATTTTCCAAATAATAAGCGAGTTCTGCATCTGTCAGTTTTCTTGGATTTCTTGGCACCCTGAAAATAATAGAAGTATTAACATTATTATTTTTATATACAATAACTTTTACAAACCAAACCAAAGCTGTTAAAAACTATAATATTGCTTATAAAACAAGTTTGTAACAAAATTATATTAAAATATAATAATCGAAAACAAAAATATTTTACTTACATAAGTAATCGCACCGGAGCACTTTGTGCATCTTTAGAACAGCTTGCTGCATTTACGTCCATATTTCACGGCAAACTTATTCAAACTCAATCAATTTAACCAGAAATGCTAGTGCAGAGTGTCGACACAAGAGCTTGGAGCTCGACCGGCTACAAAATTTTTAACCTGCCGCGTTGCCAGTTTTAATGTTCGAAGTGAGGTTTTAAAGATTTGTAAGTAAGTCTCTTTATAGACTTTATTGGTTAAACAGGCGCTAACACGGCATCTAATCCACCTGTTTGGTTCCAATTCGCCTTTTTCAAGTCTCTTTATAGAGTTTATTGGTTAAACAAGCGCTAACACGGCATCTAATCCACCTTTGATTGTTTTTGACACAAACAAAACAACAAATTAACCTAACCTCACAATCACAAAAGTGTTTAAAATTTACCGCCGCTTAAAATGGCAACACTGGTAAGGTAAAAATAAACGCCAATGCGCAAGCGTCTGATTTTGTAGCCGGTCGAGCTCCAAGCTCTTTAAGTGTCGACACCCCAGCGGCAGGTTGGGTGAGGGACGGTCAAATTTGTGCCCAATTACTAAGTAAAGTACTGATTTACTAAGAACGGAGCACTCAGTGCCCCCGCGCGCGCACTTAAGGGAAACATGATAAAATGTATAATTTCGGGCAAGATGTAACTTAACACACATTTGTGTGGCATAAAAGTGACCAATGTTTCAGCATGTATTTTTATATTTCTTTTTTATCAGTGTAGGCCCGTTCAGCATTTTTTTTATTTTAGAAATCGAAAGTGAAATACTTTTTGAGGTAATTTCCAAATTTTTAGGTTTTTGTTCGGACATTTAAGCCCTTAAATAAATTACCAAAGTTGGACCGCGCGGAAACGGAGCGAAACTTCGCGTGACGTCACTCTGCAGATCGGATGACGATCGAGATTTACTA